>LR738713.1:469707627-470062909 GCA_902687465.1 Secale cereale | reverse complement strand
CCCCCCCCCCCCCCGCTCGCCTCTGTTTTTTTTAGAAATTGGTCGAGTCCTTCTGGAAATCTTATCATGTTCCCATGTGGTGTGGGTCATAACTTTGTGCACGTTTATCCAAAATGAGCATATGATATGTCAAATTGTTCATCTCTAAGAGATCTACACGATGGTTGCATTTGCATACATGATAGGATGCATCTTTCCATGTTAATCCCTGTTGCAAAAGTGCATGTTGCTGTTAAGTGCTGAAAACTAATATAACTTGCCGATTTATCTTTTTCATATCTTTTTGTGTGATTTTCTTTTGAGCATCATGTCAACATGTTTTAGGAGCACAATCATGTCATATTTGCAATGGTGTAATTAGTTTTCCATGATATGCCTTGCGGTGAGTGCAACAAGCTTGTAAAGTGACCTACTCGCTGTTTGTTGATTTCTGAGACTTGTTGAAAACTGCGAAGTCTCAAACTGTTATATTATGATGCCATGTTTGCTTGATGCTACAGTCATATCCATGCATGTTTTGGAATGTCCAGTGACCATGTTATGCTCTATCCATCCATGTCCTTGTTTGCAATTATAGGTTGTTGTAGCATGTCTCTTTCTTGCTCTCAAATTGCTAAATAATGTTTCTGTCAGCCTGTTATCAGTAAGTTCAGTTTTGCCATGTGAATAGCTAGTGTTCTATGCATCCTATGACCATGTTCTTGCCATGAGTAGCTGCATAAACATGTCTTCTTGTTGTTGGTCATATTCACCTGCCATGATATGCTGTGACATGAGTTCGACAAGCTTACAAACATGCCTACTTGTCGTTGTTGCTGCCATGTTCAGTTTATTTCACTAAGTCTGAGAAACTGTTATCATTTGCAATTTTGCCATGATATTTTGAGCATGTTCTAGTGGTATTTTGCAGTAGCTCAGTGATCACCTTTGTAGTGCTTGACATGTACATGCTTGCCATGCCCTTTGATGCCATGAAATGTTCCTGTAGCATGTTGTTTTGATGATTGCAAAGTGCCTAATTGCTATTTTGGGACAGATTGTTGTTATATCTTGTTTCATGTGTATGTGCTGAACCGTTGCTCCATTTTGAGCGTGCTCTATATAAAACTTGATTGTTTTTGCATGTAGATGCATCATATCATGTTGTATACATGTTTGGAGTGTGTTTGCTGGATGTTTGAATGCATCTTGCATCTTTGACATGATTAACTTGTTTTGCTCATATCTTATAGGCTGCAGCTCCGAATTAAATGAATTTTATATGTAACTTGACTAGAATTTCGTGTAGATCATCATGGTGCATGTTAACTTGCTGTTTAACAACTTTAACATAAGGTTTGTTAAGATCTGGACCAATTTCAAAATTTGCTTATGAGGACTTACCGAAATTGTTATATGTTGTTTCCGGCCTCATTTAAACTTGTTTAGTTGTGTTGTTCTTGTGTGCATCATCTCTTACCATGTGTTGCATCATGTAGCCTTGTCATGCATCATACTTGGTTGAGCATCTTGTCTTGTTTATGTGTGGTGTGTTTACCATGTTGTTTGCTTCTTCTCGTTAGTTCCAATTTTGTTGCGATCGTGAGGATTCGTTCGGCTACACTTGGTCCGTCTTCGTGGCTTCTTCTTCTTCATGGACTCATTCTTCTTCCTTGCGGGATTCCAAGCAAGATGACCATCACCTTGGATCTCATTACTATCATTGCCATGCTAGTTGTCTCGATGCTATCGCTATATGTCGTGTTGCCTATCTATTATTGTCAGCCTCTCATTGTTGCCATGAAAACTCTAACCTTTGACACCATCTCAGCAAACCGTTGTATGGATATGTTACCGCTCGCTCACCCCCTCTTATAGTGTTGCTAGTTGCAGGTGAAGATGAAGATTGCTCCATGTCAGAACTTGGATTTTGGAATATCACAATATCTCTTAATTAATATTAATGCACATATATACTTGGCAATGAGTGGAAGGCTTGGCCTTTTGCTCGGTGTTTTGTTCCACTCATGATGCCTTAAGAACCGGTAAACCGATGTTATGTTCCTTGAGTTTGCGTTCCTAACACGGTTGAGGGTTATGGGACCCCCTTGACAGTTCGCTTTGAATAAAACTCCTCCAGCAAGGCCCAACTTTGGTTTTACCATTTGCCTAATAACTAAAACTTGCATAGGGACTTTCCGGACCCCGAGGACTTAATTTACAACCACGGGCCAGTGCTCCTCATGAGTGTTGATTCAAACTAGAGCCCCTTGCAGCGCCACCACGGGGAAACTCGAGGATTGGTTTTAGTTGTACGGAGTGTTCATCCGATTGTGGCCTGAGACGAGATACGCACGGCTACTATTAGGGTGTCGGCACGCCGGGAGGTCTTGCTGGACTTGTTTTACCATTGTCGAAATGTCCTGTGCACCGGGATTCCGAGTCTGATCGGGTTGTACCTAAGATAAGGGGTTTTACCTCTGCTGATCGTGAGAGCTTGTGATGGGCTAAGTTGGGCCACCCCTGCAGGGTTATGATCTTTCGAAAGCCGTGCCCGCGGTTATGTGGCAGATTGGAATTTGTTAATGTCCGGTTGTAGATAACTTGAAAGAGGATCCGAAATAAAATACACCAACTGCGTGAGTAACCATGACCGTCTCTTTTCATTTTGAGAAGAGAACACGGTGGGTTTATGTTTGACTCGTAGGTAGTTCAGGATCACTTAGCGATCATTACTAGTTTGCGAGCGTTTGCGTAGATGCTCATCTTATTCTTCTACTCGTAAGTTAGCCACCATACATATGCTTAGCCGTTGCTGCAACCTCACCACTTACCCTCTACATGCCCTTTAAGCTTTGATAGTCTTGACACCCATGGTTATGGGATTGTTGAGTCCTCATGGCTCACAGATACTACAACAAAAGTTGCAGGTGCAGGTTTCCGATGACTTGACGTGATGGCGTTGTTTACATGTGTTGGAGTTCTTCTTCTTCTTCTTCGTCAGTCTTGGGATAGGTTCCTGGTCGACAGCCTGGGATAGCAGGATGGATGTCGTTGTGCTTTCCATGTTTTCATCAGTAGTCGGATGTCTTGTGAATGATGTGTTGTATTCATGTGGAAATTGTATGACTTGTATGTATCCCCATCAATGTATGTAATGGTACGATGTAATGATATCTATCTTGCTAAGCACCCGAAATGCGGTTGTGCCCCAATCACGAGTTCATCACGTGATCGGGATAGAATCGCATCTTGAGCGTGACATTCTCCTATGAAATTGTAGAGATGCTTTTCCCCTTCTTTTCTCAAATGCTTACCAACATATTATGCCCATATCTTGTTTTTATTTGTGGTGTAGAATCTTTGTAGTTGTTCGATCGTGTATTTATGTGGAAAGTCTAGGCTAGTGTTGTTTTTCTCTCCTGTTGTGGTATCTTCAAATTTGTGTAGCTCTGAACTGTGAGGTACTCAAGTTGTGTGTAGTGCATGGGCACCCTGCATCGCAAGTTTATCTGGTGCGTTTTATAAAAAAGCAAATTGAATGAGCAAGGCTCTATATTAATCAAACATCATCAAGAAAACAATAAAGGAAAAAAGGAAATATAGTCGAGTGCTCACGGAATCCTTCATCCTCCTCATCCACATGTCAATGGTGCGCTGAAGTTGCACATATTAGCAAGATAACTGGATATATCACTCCAATTCTTTGATAAAAAGCAAATTAAGGGCTTCATGTGAAATATGTTTAGTGGTGACTTGGAAGGCTATAATTGGAGCAATTGTTAGACTCTCAGTTACTTCTCAAGGACTGCAACAACAAGCATTAACACACAAAGATAAATAAATACAACAAGTATGAACTACAAAACTCCTAGAAGTGGCATTGAATGGAGCGTAGTACACCAACTGGTTCCAACCAACATTTATCAAATGGTATCGAGGCAAATAAATTACAAAGACCAAAAAATATAGATCAAAATAGTACTACCTCCGATCCATATTAATTGTCGCTAATTTAGTACAAAATTAATATGGATCAAAGAGAGTAGTTCATTGCACTTTCAAAACACGCCAAATACCTACACCAGCAATAGGTTCAGCCAACAATGTAGAACATAATGAAAAGGGAAAGTTGATGACGGATATATATGAGTTTTGACAAAAATGAACGAGCTACAGTTCAAGCCAACAATTTTGACTATAATGCGGTAAAAAAATGAGCATCGTGAAACAAAAGAGAATCACCGGAATGATTGCTGGAGCAATTTAAGCAATAGTAGTATAACACTGTGACAAAGAAACTAACTGAATACACACCAATCCAAAGATATCTAAAAGAGAAAAAGAATAAGAATGCAAACTGTTAAAGGCGGTGTTCGCACACGAACACGTCACCGTGTAACCTTGACGCCGTGGGTGATGCACCGCAGCTCGTGTCGAAGGAGACCCGCCGGAAGCGCGGTACGCAAGACAATCCGGCGGGCGCTTTTGTAGACCCGAAGCCCCGCTTGCCCGGGAGGGACCCCGTCAGGGCGCGCGGCGGCTATGGGCTGCCCTAGGTCGACCTGATCGCCCCTAGGGCCTCGAGGTTCGCCGCCCTACAACAAGAAGAACAGACGAAGAACGAGGAAGAAGAAGAACTAGGGTTAATGAGAAAAGGTAAAAGAGAAAAAGTGGTAGATGATTTGATCGATTGTGTGTTGTTCAATCGGCCGTCACCCCTTAGGTATATAAGAGGCGGTTGGACTTCCCGTGCAAGGAAAAAGCTTGGATTCACGTCCAAAACCCTAGCCAAATTCGGATTGGTTTTGTCCGAACTTTCCAAAACTGTTCGGTTTAAACTGGTTGTACCTTGCGGGTAATTTTTTAGGTGGTAAACGACCTCGGATGGAAAAGATCGCAAAAGCAATCTTGACAGTTTCGACGAGAAGAACAACTTTCATGTTGAACGTTTTTCGATTTGAAGCCATATTTTAGGCCAAAACGGTCACGCGATACAGGCTGTTATTCGCGCTACCCATCAGACACGTGGCTGGTGGGGCGCGCCTGTCTGATGGGTAGCGCCACTTATGGCTCTGTGACAGGGATGTGTTCGGATGGCTGTAACTTTTGCATACGAACTCGGATTGGGACGAATTTTATATCAAAATCGACCGTTTCGACGAGACGAAGACAATTCGTGTAGAAAGTTTTTCTATATGAGGCAGTCTTGGTGGTCTAATCTGCCGAATACTGCTCTGGATATAAAATCTCAGTGCTTTGAGCATAGTTTTGGCACTCGAGATAAGATCGGATGACGATGGCCCAAACTTCTAAGATGTTCACCTCGACAATACGAAACTTTTTCACTTTGAGCACTTTTCCATTTGAGGCCATCTTATTTGCTTTTTATGCCGTGCCAAAATCTGGTGTCAACACATGCCCCCATGTTTTCTGGCAAAGCTTGCGTGCCAGAAAATACTTCATCCAAGCACGATGTCAACACTACATCGGCTCTGCATGCTAAGAATGATAATTGTTATCGGTCATATGCATAAGCGTGTTGCTTCTTGGGTAGAGCCTCTTGGATAATAGTCGTCTGAGAACAATAATTGGACGTCACAAAGGCCTCCACGTAAGTTTCTTATGTCAATCCGGACCTTGCTTTGTCCAGGCACTCCCTGGGAATATTAGAACCCTTCGACGGTAAGCCGGTTGCTGAACGATTATGACCATGCACCACAAAGGAATATTGTCAACTGTTCGGCGACTCAACTCATTATTGATCCAAGTAAACCATCAAGCCTCCGCCGAACAATGTCTCTCTCCTGACTTGGGTCCTGCAAATAACTAACACTAGGAGTCAGAGCTTTTTACGTACTAGACCCTTGATCAGTGGCCAACTCAATAATTAAGTCGGCCTTGCCAGTATTGGCAAACACTGAGCATCGGCTATAGGAGTAGGAGATCAACCATGGTGAACACCGTTAGCCAGATGCCGGATTTGCCAACACAATGAATTCTGAGGGCGATATGCAAATATCGGCCATGCGTTCTCATCTCAAAGGTGCTCGGGAATCCGTCCACCAAAGTGTGAATAACCGAAATAAGTCAGATGTTTCGGCCGAGGATAAATTCCATAGTGTTGATTTTGATGATGCGATTGAAGAATGTGCATGACACGCCTCCTGGAGTTTCCTATAGTGAGATAAAAATTATCGTCCTCGCCTACGGGATTTGTTGGAAATATGCCCTAGAGGCAATAATAAATTGGTTATTATTATATTTCCTTGTTCATGATAATTGCTTATTATCCATGCTAGAATTGTATTGATAGGAAACTCAGATACATGTGTGAATACATAGACAAACACCATGTCCCTAGTAAGCCTCTAGTTGACTAGCTCGTTGATCAACAGATGGTCACGGTTTCCTGACCATGGACATTGGATGTCGTTGATAACGGGATCACATCATTAGGAGAATGATGTGATGGACAAGACTCAATCCTAAGCCTAGCACAGATCGTGTAGTTCGTATGCTAAAGCTTTTCTAAATGTCAAGTATCTTTTCCTTAGACCATGAGATTGTGCAACTCTCGGATACCGTAGGAATGCTTTGGGTGTACCAAACGTCACAACGTAACTCGGTGGCTATAAAGGTGCACTACAGGTATCTCCGAAAGTGTCTGTTGGGTTGGCACGAATCGAGACTGGGATTTGTCACTCCATGTGACGGAGAGGTATCTCTGGGCCCACTCGGTAGGACATCATCATAATGTGCACAATGTGATCAAGGAGTTGATCACGGGATGATGTGTTACGAAACGAGTAAAGAGAATTGCCGGTAACGAGATTGAACAAGGTATCGGGATACCGACGATCGAATCTCGGGCAAGTACTGTATCGATAGACAAAGGGAATTGTATACGGGATTGATTGAATCCTTGACATCGTGGTTCATCCGATGAGATCATCGTGGAGCATGTGGGAGCCAACATGGGTATCCAGATCCCGTTGTTGGTTATTGACCGGAGAGTTGTCTCGGCCATGTCTGCATGACTCCCGAGCCCGTAGGGTCTACACACTTAAGGTTCGATGACGCTAGGGTTATAGGGAAAGTATGTACGTTGTTACCGAATGTTGTTAGGAGTCCCGGATGAGATCCCGGACGTCACGAGGAGTTCCGGAATGGTCCGGAGGTAAAGAATCATATATGGGAAGTCCCGTTTTGGTCACCGGAAAAGTTTCGGGCACTATCGGTAGCGTACGGGGACCACCAGGTGGGGCCACCGGCCCCAGAGGGCTGCGTGGGCCAAGTGTGGGAGGGGACCAGCCCCAGGTGGGCTGGTGCGCCCCCCACCAGGGACCAAGGCGCCTCCAAGAGGGGAGGGGGGCAAACCCTAGGGAAGATGGGCCCTAGGGCCCAATCTGGTGCGCCCCCTCTCCCTCTCCCCCTTGGCAGCCCACCTAGATGGGATCTAGGGCTGGCCGCCACCCCTAGGGGTGGAAACCCTAAAGGGGGCGCAGCCCCTCCCTTCCCCCTATATATACTTGAGGTTTGGGGCTGCCCAAGACACGGTTTGACCTCTCTCGCTTGGCGCAGCCCTACCTCTCTCCCTCCTCGTCTCTCGTAGTGCTTGGCGAAGCCCTGGTGGAGTCCCGCGCTCCTCCACCACCACCACGATGTTGTGCTGCTGCTGGATGGAGTCTTCCCCAACCTCTCCCTCTCTCCTTGCTGGATCAAGGCGTGGGAGACGTCATCGGGCTGCACGTGTGTTGAACGCGGAGGCGCCGTTGTTCGGCGCTTAGATCGGAATCAACCGCGTTCTGAATCGCTACGAGTACGACTCCTTCATCCGCGTTCTTGCAACGCTTGCGCATGGTGATCTACAAGGGTATGTAGATGCACTCCCCTATCCCTCGTTGCTAGATTACTCCATAGATTGATCATGGTGATGCGTAGAATTTTTTTGATTTCTGCTACGTTCCCCAACAGTGGCATCATGAGCTAGGTCTATGCGTAGTTTCTTGCACGAGTAGAACACAAAGTAGTTGTGGGCGTGGATTTGTCAATTTACTTGCCGTTACTAGTCTTATCTTGATTCGGCGGCATCGTGGGATGAAGCGGCCCGGATCGACCTTCCACGTACTCTTACGTGAGACAGGTTCCATCGACTGACATGCACTAGTTGCATAAGGTGGCTAGCGGGTGTCTGTCTCTCCCACTTTAGTCGGATCGGATTCGATGAAAAGGGTCCTTATGAAGGGTAAATAGAAATTGGCATATCACGTTGCGGTTTTGGCGTAGGTAAGAAATGTTCTTGCTAGAAACCTATAGCAGCCACGTAAAAACTTGCAACAACAATTAGAGGACGTCTAACTTGTTCTTGCAGCATGTGCCATGTGATGTGATATGGCCAAAAGGATGTGATGAATGATATATATGTGATGTATGAGATTGATCATGTTATTGTAATAGGAATCACGACTTGCATGTCGATGAGTGTGACAACCGGCAGGAGCCATAGGAGTTGTCTTATTTTATTGTATGACATGCGTGTCACTGAAAACGCCATGTAATTACTTTACTTTATTGCTAACCATTAGCCATAGTAGTAGAAGTAATGTTTGGCAAGACGACTTCATGAAGACACGATGATGGAGATCATGATGATGGAGATCATGGTGTCATGCCGGTGACGATGATGATCATGGAGCCCTAAAGATGAAGATCAAAAGGAGCAAAATGATATTGGCCATATCATGTCACTATTTGATTGCATGTGATGTTTATCATGTTTTTACATCTTATTTGCTTAGAACGACGGTAGTAAATAAGATGATCTCTCACTAAAATTTCAAGAATTGTGTCCCCCCTAACTGTGCACCGTTGCTAAGGTTCGTTGTTCCGAAGCACCACATGATGATCGGGTGTGATAGGCTCTAACATTCGCATACAACGGGTGTAAGCCAGATTTACACACGCAATACACCTAGGGTTCACTTGACGAGCCTAGCATGTACAGACATGGCCTCGGAACACGGAAGACTGAAAGGTCGAACATGAGTCGTATAGAAGATACGATCAACATAAAGATGTTCACCGTTGATGACTAGTCCGTCTCACATGATGATCAGACACGGCTTAGTCGATTCGGATCATGTATCACTTAGATGACTAGAGAGATGTCTATCTGAGTGGGAGTTCATTAGATGAACTTAGTTGTCATGAACAATAGTCTAAGTTGTCTTCGCAAATTATGTTGTAGACCAATAGCTTGCGTTGTAGCTCCCTGGTTAATACGATCCTAGAGAAAGACTAAGTTGAAAGATACTGTAAGCAATGATGCGGACTGGGTCCGTAGTCCGAGGAGTGTCCTCACTGCTACACAGAAAGCTTATGTCTTTGATGCACCACTCAATGTGCAAATCCCTACAACGTTGTCTGTGGATGTTGTGAACACCTGACAGACACGTCCTGATGACTACTTGATAGTTTAGTGCACCATACTTTACGGCTTAGAATCGGGATTCCAATGACGTTTTGAACGCCATAGGACATATGAGATGTTCCAAGAGATGAAACTGGGATTTTAGGCTCATGCCCGTGTTGAGAGGTATGAGACCTCTGACAAGTTCTTTTGCCAACAAGATGGAGGAGAATAGCTCAACTATTGAGCATGTGATCAGAATGTCTGGGTGCAATAATCACTTGAACCAAGTGGGAGTTAATCTTCCAGATGAGACAGTGGTTGACAGAATTCTCTAGACACTATCACCAAGCTGCTAGAACTTCGTGATGAACTATGACATGCAAAGGATGGAGATGATCCCGGAGCTATTAGCGGTACTTAAGACCGCAAAAGTAGAAATCAAGAAGGAGCATCAAGTGTTGATGGTTTAACAAGACCACTGGTTTCAAAAGGGGCAAGGGCTAGAAGGGAAACTTCATGAATGGCAAACCAGTTGTCACTCTAATGAAGGAACCCAAGGTTGAACCCAAACCTCGAGGCTAAGTGCTTCTATTGTAAGGGGAACGGTCACATGGTAGCGGAACTACCCCAAATACATGGTAGATAAGAAAGCTGGCAACTTCAACAAAGTATATTTGATATACATGTTATTGATGTGTACCTTACTAGTACTCCTTGTAGTACCTGGGTATTGGATACCGGTTCAGTTGCTATTATTAGTGACTTGAAGCAAAATCTACGGGCTGAACAGAGACTAACTAAGGGCAAGGTGACGATGTGTGTTGGAAGTGTTTCCAAGGTTAATAAGATCACCCTCGCACGCTCCCTCTACCTTCGGGATTGGTGTTGAACCTAGATAAATGTTATCAGGTGTCTACGTTGAGCATGAATATGATTGGATCATGTTCATTGCAATACAGTTATTCATTTAAGTTAGAGAATAATGGTTATTCTGTTTACATGAATAATACCTTTACGGTCATGCACCCAATGGTTTGTTGAATCTCGATCATAGTAATACACATGATAATAATATTAACGCCAAAAGATATAGAGTTAATAATGATATTACCACTTTATTGTGGCACTGCCGCTTAGGTCATTTTGGCATAAAATGCATGAAGAAACTCCATGCTAATGGATGTTTGGAGTCACTTGATTTTGAATCGCTTGACACATGCGAGCCATGCCTCATGGGCAGGATGACTGAGATCCCGTTTTCAGGTACAATGAAACGGGCAAGTGACTTGTTGGAAATCATACATGCTGATGTGTGTGATCCAATGAGAATTAAGGCGTGTGGTGGATATCGCTATTTTCTCATCTTCACTGACGATTTGAGTAGATATGGGTATATTTACTTAATGAAGCAAAAGTCTGAAACGTTTGAAAAGTTCAAGCAATTTCAGAGTGAAGTTAAGAATCATCATAACAAGAAGATCATGTTCCTACGATCTGATCAAGGGGAGATTTTCTGAATTGTGAGTTTGGCAATCACTTAAGACATTGTGGAATTGTTTCGCAGTTGAAGCCACCTGGAACACCATAGCGTAATGGTGTGTCCGAACATCGTAATCGAACCTTATGAGATATGGTGCGATCTATGATGTCTCTTACCGATCTACCGCTATTATTTTGAGGTTATGCATTAGAGACAGCTGCATTCACTTTAGATAGGGCACCATCTAAGTCCATTGAGACGACGCCGTATGGTTTGGCAAGAAACCAAAGTTGTCGTTTTCTTGATGTTTGGGGCTGCGATGCTTATGGCTTCAGCCGGAAAAAAGCTCGGACCCAAAGCGGACAAATACATCTTCATAGAATACCCAAAGTTAACAGTTGGGTATACCTTCTATCTCAGATCCAAGGACAAAAATGTTTGTCGCTGAGAACGGGTCCTTTCTCGAGAAGGAGTTTCTCTCGAAAGAATTGAGTGGGGGGAAGATAGAAATTGATGAGGTTGTCGAACCCTCACTTCAACCGAAGAGTAGTGCAACACAGAAAGATGTTTCTGTGGAACCTACGACTGTTGAAGAGGAAACTAATGATAGTGATCATGAAGCTTCGGATCAAGTTGCTATCGAACCTCGTAGGTCGACAAGGATATGTACTACTCCTGAGTGGTACGGTGATCCTGTCTTAGAGGTCATGTTGTTGGACAACAATGAACCTACGAACAATGGAGAAGCGATGGTGGGCCCGTATTCCGACAAATGGTTAGAAGCCGAGAAATCCGAGATAGGATCCATGTATCAAAACAAAGTATGGACTTTGGTGAATTTGCCCGATGATCGGCAAGCCATTGAGATAAATGGATCTTTAAGAAGAAGACGGATGTGGACGGTAATGTCACCGTCAATGAAGCACGACTTGTGGCGAAAAGTTTTTCACAAGTTCAAGGAGTTGACTACGATGAGATTTTCTCACTCGTAGCGATGCTTAAGTCCGTCGGAATCATGTTAGCATTAGCTGCATTTATGAAATCTGGCAGATGGATGACAAAATAAGTTTCCTTACCAGTTTTCGTAAGGAAAGGTTGTATGTGATACAATCAGAAAGGTTTTGTCGATCCTAAGGATGCTAAAAGGTATGCTAGCTCCAGCGATCCTTCCATGGACTGGAGCAAGCATCTCGGAGTCGGAATATACGCTTTGATGGAGTGATCAAAGTTTTTGGATATACAAAGTTTGTTAGAAACTTGTATTTACAATAAAGTGAGTGGGGGCACTACAACATTTCTGATAAGTATATGTGAATGACATATTGTTGATCCGAAATGATGTAGAATTTTTGGAAAGCGTAAAGGGTTGTTTGACAGGAGTTTTTCAAAGGAAGACCTGGATAAAGCTGCTTACATAATTGGGCATCAAGATCTATAGAGATAGATCAAGACGCCTAATGATACTGTCAAAAAGAACACACACACCTTTGACATGATTTTGAAGGAGTTCAAAA
Source organism: Secale cereale (assembly GCA_902687465.1). Lineage (NCBI taxonomy): Eukaryota > Viridiplantae > Streptophyta > Magnoliopsida > Poales > Poaceae > Secale > Secale cereale. The sequence goes on along the minus strand of LR738713.1, from coordinate 470,050,521 downwards.
TAGATCAGTCAAAGAAGGAGTTCTTACCTGAGTTGTAAGGTGTGAAGTTGAGTAAGACTCAAAGTTTGACCACGGCAGATGAAAGAGGAAGGACGAAGGTCGTCCCCTATGCTTTTGTCATAGGCTCTATACGGTATGCCATGCTGAGTACCGCGCCTGATGTGTGCCTTGCCACATGTCTGGCAAGAGGGTACAAAAGGTGATCCAGGAGTAGATCACCAGAAAGCGGTCAAAATTATCCTTATAGTAATAAGGAAATGTTTCTCGGTTATGGAGGTGATAAAGAGTTCAACGTAAAGAGTTACGTCGATGCAAGCTTAACACATATCCAGATAACTCTAAGTAGAGATACCGGATACGTATAATGGAGCAACAGTTTCGAATAGCTCCAAGTGGAACGTGGTAGCAGCATCTACAATATGACATAAAGTTTTGCGAAGTACATAGGGATCTGAATGTTGCAGACCCGCTGACTACAACCTCTCTCACAAGCATAACATGATCAAACCCAGAACTCATTGAGTGTTAATCACATATTGATGTGAACTAGATTACTGACTCTAGTAAACTCTTTGGATGTTGGTCACATGGCGATGTGAACTAGATTATTGACTCTAGTGCAAGTGGGAGACTGTTGGAAATATGCCCTAGAGGCAATAATAAATTGGTTATTATTATATTTCCTTGTTCATGATAATTGTTTATTATCCATGCTAGAATTGTATTGATAGGAAACTCAGATACATGTGTGGATACAGAGACAAACACCATGTCCCTAGTAAGCCTCTAGTTGACTAGCTCGTTGATCAACAGATGGTCACGGTTTCCTGACCATGGACATTGGATGTCGTTGATAACGGGATCACATCATTAGGAGAATGATGTGATGGACAAGACCCAATCCTAAGCCTAGCACAGATCGTGTAGTTCGTATGCTAAAGCTTTTCTAAATGTCAAGTATCTTTTCCTTAGACCATGAGATTGTGCAACTCCCGGATACCGTAGGAATGCTTTGGGTGTACCAAACGTCACAACGTAACTGGGTGGCTATAAAGGTGCACTACAGGTATCTCTGAAAGTGTCTGTTGGTTTGGCACGAATCGAGACTAGGATTTGTCACTCCGTGTGATGGAGAGGTATCTCTGGGTCCACTCAGTAGGACATCATCATAATGTGCACAATGTGATCAAGGAGTTGATCACGAGATGATGTGTTACGAAACGAGTAAAGAGAATTGCCGGTAACGAGATTGAACAAGGTATCTGGATACCGACGATCGAATTTCGGGCAAGTACTGTACCGATAGACAAAGGGAATTGTATACGGGATTGATTGAATCCTTGACATCGTGGTTCATCCGATGAGATCATCGTGGAGCATGTGGGAGCCAACATGGGTATCTAGATCCCGCTGTTGGTTATTGACCGGAGAGTTGTCTCGGCCATGTCTGCATGACTCCCGAGCCCGTAGGGTCTACACACTTAAGGTTCGATTACGCTAGGGTTATAGGGAAAGTATGTACGTGGTACCGAATGTTTTTCGGAGTCCCGGATGAGATCCCGGATGTCACGAGGAGTTCCGGAATGGTCCGGAGGTAAATATTCATATATGGGAAGTCCCGTTTTGGTCACCGGAAAAGTTTCGGACACTATCGGTAGCGTACCGGGACCACCGGGAGGGTCCCTGGGGTCCACCGGGTGGGGCCACCGGCCTCAGAGGGCTGCGTGGCCAAGTGTGGGAGGGGACCAGCCCCAGGTGGGCTGGTGCGCCCCCCACCAGGGCCCAAGGCGCCTCCAAGAGGGGAGGGGGCAAACCCTAGGGTAGATGGGCCCTAGGGCCCAATCTGGTGCGCCCCCCTCTTCCTCTCCCCCTTGGCCGTCCCCCTAGATGGGATCTAGGGCTGGCCGCCACCCCTAGGGGTGGAAACCCTAAAGGGGGCGCAGCCCCTCCCTTCCCCCTATATATACTTGAGGTTTGGGGCCGCCCAAGACACGGTTTGACCTCTCTCGCTTGGCGCAGCCCTACCTCTCTCCCTCCTCGTCTCTCGAAGTGCTTGGCGAAGCCCTGCTGGAGTCCCGCGCTCCTCCACCACCACCACGCCGTCGTGCTGTTGCTGGATGGAGTCTTCCCCAACCTCTCCCTCTCTCCTTGCTGGATCAAGGCGTGGGAGACGTCACCGGGTTGCACGTGTGTTGAACGCGGAGGCACCATTGTTCGGCGCTTAGATCGGAATCAACGGCGATCTGAATTGCTACGAGTACGACTCCTTCATCCGCGTTCTTGCAACGCTTCCGCATCGCGGTCTACAAGGGTATGTAGATGCACTCCCCTCTCCCTCGTTGCTAGATTACTCCATAGATTGATCTTTGTGATGCGTAGAATTTTTTTGATTTCTGCTACGATCCCCAACAGGATTTACACTTGTACTCCCTTATTTCTGCTGGCTTCGCAACAGGAGATGTGATGCCGCACTTGTCTCGAGGATTTTCCTTAGGAACCCAGGCCATGTTCCTCTTCTCCAGCTCTTTGTCCCTAAGCTGTTTCAGCTTCTTCTGTTGCGAATATGGTAAGCCGAGAGGGCATCCCGGCTGGGATTTTGGTTTATGCACTGGCAAGTTCTTCCTGGCTTTGGGCATCTCCGGCTTGGCCTGTCCAAAATCGGTGATCGGATCCCTGAGATTTACTTGCTTCACTTTCTTGTCCTTAGCAGCCAACATAGACTCGACTGGCTTTTTGTCATTTGGAGTCGGATCTGAAATAGCACTCTTGCGGCCATCCTTTTCTTTCTTCGCTCTTTTAACACTTGTTGCAATAGAAGGTCGGACATCATTTCTATTTTGACTGCTCCTCTTGGGAACCCATACCATGTTCTTCTTTCTCAACTCATGTGCACTAAGTTTTTGTAATTCCTTCTCTTGCCAATGCGCTAAGCCGAGTGGTCACCTCGGCTGTGATTCTGTTTCAACCAATGCCACCTCTTTTTTGGACTTGTGCACTCTCAACTTCTTCCCTTCAGATTTGGCACTTGATTGACTTGCCGCGTTGCCTTTTGTAGCCAATGTCAATACTTTAACTGGCTCTTTGTTATTTGAGAACAAATCCGGAGTAGCACACTTACGACCATCTTTCTTGACCTGGTACACTTGCTTGACCACCTCTTTCTTGTTCCTTGAGCTCCGGACCGATTCCTTATGATTGAAACGGTCTTTGACGTGTGATTGTTCATCAAATGTTGATCTTTTTGGAGCTGCATAATGTTGGCGAGATGATCTAAAATAAGATGGATAATGTGCCCTTGTATCATACCTGCCCCATGATGGATATGGATTTACATGAGCGTAGGGAGGCATCCACGACATTGGCATTGGCGGCCCAAAAGGAGGATATGAAGTCTGCTTGCTCAACGTCTTCCTTTGCCAATTCCAGTCTTCAGATTTATGCCATGGGGGTGACCTCGATGATTTTGCTTCACTTGGCCGATAAGCACTCTTTCCCTCACTTATCTTTTGGTACTTTTCTAATAACTGCGCGAAAGTGACTTCCGGCTTTTTGCTTTTGTGCTTACCATGGCCTTTGCTTTCTTTGGTTGTGCGTGCAACGGTCTTTGAATTCTCTTGTTGCCCCCCAGTGCTAGATGTTACCATTTTAGCTTTGATGGAATTTCCGTCTTCAAGATTGTTCTTGATGCACTTTTTAACAATATCCTTGCTCGAAGACTTGACCCCATCATCGTTTACGTGTACATATCCACTTTTAGATAAATCGGCTGGAGATAGCCGAGTCAACATTTGATGGCCGTCAAAATGATCCGACTGTCCAAATGAGCGTGCCTCACAAACTCCAATTGTCCTATCTTGTCCGATTGCTTGACTTGATGGATCATGTTGCAATCTTTGACATTTTGCTTGAACGAACATTGCGTTGGCTCTTGTCTTGATGGCTCGACATCGTGATCAATTATAATAATAGGATTAGTCAGCGATGTACCGATGATGTGATCAACTATGCCTGCACTGGACGTACACTCCTGGTCCATTAACCGATATTGTGATACCGGCTTTGATACAAAACAACCGAGCGGTGTGAGTTTAACATCATCTGACTCGGCTATGCATTGATTTTCGTCCTCCTTTCCCGATGCTCTTGAATCAGCTATCCTGGAGAACTTTGAACCTGGCTTTATATTCCTGCAACCAAAATAATTACAGAATATACGTCTCATCTGAGACCAAATGTTAGCCAGGCATGAAACAAACAAAGTTGTCCATATGAATATAAAGTTCAGTCGGCATGACGGGAAAAATTTTGGTTGCAATAAGTTGTCACTATTAGCCTCTATGAATGGTGTCATGTGTTGATCAAGATGATTAGTAACAAGATAATTCGAAACAAACATATTACTCATCTCGATCGGTCTTTCAAAATTAATTAGAATCTTACTAACGGGTGCATAAACAATATGATTTTGACCGAATCGAAAACTGAATAAACTCTCGACTAGGTGTACCTTTGTGAAGCCGTTGGAACGAGAAGATGGTTGAACCACTGGAGCAATACCTTGCTCCACTTCTGAATAATTCTCGAATGCATCTTCCTCTTTTTCTGGATCTCGTGCCTCATCACTCGGATTGCTTGAGTAGATTTCACTTGGATGCTCTTCGTGAGTTGAACTTTGCTCGACAGTATTTTCTTGTTCTTGATGTTCATCGTTAACCGAACTTTGTTCAGCCATATTACTTTGTTCTTGATGCTCATCAATATCTTTAGCACAAAACTCATAGGGTAGCATGTAAGCTTCCTCACATCTAGAAAAATCAAGCACGGCCAATTTGTTGCGTTTACCGTTCTTTTGCTCGGTGAAGCTTGCATCTTCTATTATGTTACACGCAACAATAACTGGCTTGATGCACTCGGCTTTAGCCGGTGATGCAATCGTCTGGAATGATGCACTCGGCTGACAAGATGTACTCGGCTGGCATGATGCACCCGGCTGGCTCGATGCAATGCACTCGACCTTAAACGTCTCAGTGGTCAATTTGGTTTCAATTGAATCCATCATTGTCTTGTCACTAAAGGAACCATTCAACTCAGCTATAGGCGACTTGGTCATATTTGACTCGGTTTCAACCGAATCAACCGTATTAGCCGAGTGAACCCTTTCTTGCTGATTTGCTTGCAAAGCTTCTTTTTTGGTTTGTCTCGACATCACAGAGGATCCATCATGATTGCTAAATGGACGAAGGGACTTGACATATTCTTGCAAATATTCCTCTCCACGCCTCTTGTTGAGTGCTTCATAAGCATGTCGATATTCTTCTGGTAATTCCTCAAGAGTTGGTGTAGTAAATTCGTTGATGCTATTCCCTGTGAGCTTTGGCTTGATCTTGTTCACTTGGGCCACATATTTTTCCTTAAACTCACCCCTGCTTTGATCGACTTGCCTCCCGATACTTTTATGATCTTTCGGCAATGAATTGATGTTGCCGAAATTTTGCGATTGTATAGGGGGTGTATAACATGCTGCAATGATAGGTGAAGCCATGTGCACTGTTGTTGAATATTTGCTCACGCCAATTTGATTAATCGGCGAAATTTCATCTTCTTTCAAGACCCTAGCTCTTATTGCCTTATACTCAGGAATCAATCCCTTTTCGTGCTGCTCAAGGCAAATAGCAATAATCTTCTTATTTTGGGCTAAACTTTTTAATGCAGCCAGAGCCACCTCATCTCCTGCAATATTAGGCACATTTGCTCCTATAGAATTTACATTTATTCGGCTATGACCAGAAAGGTGTGAAGCCGAATTATGAACATCTACATTTGTGTACGGTGCTGAAAAATTACTGTCATGATGTGTAGCATATGATGGTTGAGAGTAACTGGCCGAACAACTAGTAGCAGTATGGCCAATTCTCCTATCCATCGGCAAGGTTGAATTCACATATTGCAAATTAGTTGCCGATGAATTAAAGGATGAAACACTTTCTTGTATGCCATTGAAAATTTTAACATGAGGTGTTTCAAATTGATTTACCAAACCCATCATGTTGTTCATCGGCATATGGATTTGTGGGGTTGCCGATGCATGAGAGTTTGGATACATACGTTGTATGTTGCTAAAATCATAAGAATTCGAAGCATGAAGATTGTTTTGCATCGGCCCTTGCGCATAATTACATGCATGATTGATAAAAATAGGGCTAGCCGATACATTATTCTCAATTGGTGATCTAGCAACAACATATGGATTACTTGCATCTACAAAGGGGAATTGGGTATTCATATTACCTTTGCAGATTGCAGCAACTTGATGACGATCTCTTCGTAGCAAGAACGGGCTGGAGACCGTTCAAAGCTTCTGTCCCCAGCGGAGTCGCCAAAAAGTGTGTTCGCACACGAACACGTCACCGTGTATCCTCGACGCCGTGGGTGATGCACCGCAGCTCGCGTCGAAGGAGACCCGCCGAAAGCGCGGTACGCAAGACAATCCGGCGGGCGCTTTTGTAGACCCGAAGCCCCGCTTGCCCGGGAGGGACCCCGTCAGGGCGCGCGGCGGCTATGGGCTGCCCTAGGTCGACCTGATCGCCCCTAGGGCCTCGAGGTTCGCCGCCCTGCAACAAGTAGAACAGACGAAAAATGAAGAAGAAGAAGAACTAGGGTTAAGGAGAAAATGTAAAAGAGAAAAAGTGGTAGATGATTTGATCGATTGTGTGTTGTTCAATCGGCCGTCACCCCTTAGGTATATAAGAGGCGGCTGGACTTCCCGTGCAAGGAAAAAGCTTGGATTCACATCCAAAACCCTAGCCAAATTCGGATTGGTTTTGTCCGAGCTTTTCAAAACTATTCGGTTTAAACTGGATGTACCTTGCGGGTAATTTTTTAGGTGGTAAACGACCTCGGATGGAAAAGATTCCAAAAGCAATCTTGACAGTTTCGACGAGGCGAACAACTTTCATGTTGAACGTTTTTCGATTTGAAGCCATCTTTTAGATCAAAACGGTCATGCAATACAGGCTGTTATTCGCACTACCCATCAAACACGTGGCTGGTGGGGCGCGCCACTTATGGCTCTGTGACAGAGCTGTGTTCGGATGGCTGTAACTTTTGCATACGAACTCGGATTGGGACGATTTTTATATCAAAATCGACCGTTTCGACGAGACGAAGACAATTCATGTAGAAAGTTTTTCCATATGAGACAGTCTTGGTGGTCTAATCTGCCGAATACTGCTCTGGATATAAAATCTCAGTGCTTTGAGCATAGTTTTGGCACTCGAGATAAGATCGGATGACGATGGCCCAAACTTCTAAGATGTTCACCTCGACAATACGAAACTTTTTCACTTTGAGCACTTTTCCATTTGAGGCCATCTTATTTGCTTTTTATGTCGTGCCAAAATCTGGTGTCAACAGACGGTGACAAGTAGCTAAAGTAAATAGATAGAAGTCCATATTACGACCTCGAACTATCATCGAAGTCTAAAACACAACCCTGAACTATGAAACCATCTAATTTACAACCTTGAACTTTGAAAACCGGACAAAAGACAACCTTGGGATGGTTTTTGGCTGATGTTGACCGTTTTTGACTGTTTACCGTCGAGTCAACGCCATGTCACCATGCTTCTGAATTTTCGTTATAATTTTTTCCTACTTGCCAAAATTTGTTGAAACTTTCTCAGGTGTAATATAAAGGTTGTGTGGATTTTTGAGAATTTTTTGTGGGAACTTCTTCTTGTACTTGAAAAAAATTGTCGAAACTTTCCCAGATTGAATATAATGGTTGTGTGTATTTTTTTAGAATTTTTTTAAAGAAAAAATGGAAACTTTTTTTGCCAAATTTTGACGAAAAATGTATCTGAATTTGAATTTTTGCTTTAATATTTTTCTACTTGACAAAAATTGTTGAAACTTTCCCAGATTGAATATTATGATTGTGTGGATTTTTTAGAAGTTTTTCAAATTTTTCTGGACACTTTTTTTGCCCAAAATTTGACAAAAAATGGCTAGGTTCTATGACATGGCACTGACTGGACGGTTAACAGTCAAAAACTGGTCAACATCAGTCAAAAACCACCCCAAGGTTGTCTTTTTCCGGTTTTCAATTCAGGATTGTAAATTAGACGGTTTCATAGTTCAGGGTTGTGGTTTAGACTTCGGTGATAGTTCGAGGTTGTAATATTAACTTCCCTCGAGTAAATACCAGTCCTTGGAAAATGTGATCTGCATATACGATGATCGTAAGTAAAGAGGCATAATTGCCTGAATTTTGTTCTTTCGGTCCATTTTTTAAGTCAATCCGACCGCTCTGCTTGACCGTCCTCCTCCAGCCTAACCCCTAACCTCTCCAACCCAAAAGGCGAACTTGCTTCCTCCTCCGGTAGCGATGACGCCACAACAAGCCGCATCATCCTCTCCCTCACAGGCCTGTCTCAAACTCGGGCTACATCTAATTGGAGCAACATCAAATTCTATTTGAAGTTGTGAAATGGGGCGATACTATGCACGGTTGTAAATCGACTGACACAAATTCTGTTATGAGGCAACTGAGAAATATCAAATGCGATGGTATATAGGGCACAGCCACAGCAACTTCAGATCGGTTTTGCCCAGTCATTTGGATGTACAGTATATATCTAGAATTATAACATATGATGCTCATCTTATTTTTCATCTTAGCAGGTATACAAATACTTAACTTACTCATCAATAGGTTTAAATTTTATGTCATAATATTATCAAAATAATGTTTTTGAAATTCCAAAAAGTGTACCCAACAGTTTTGAAACCATACTGGGGGAAACCTAACATCAGCGGGCTTATCCCCAGAACATTTTGGGGATATTCTTGCCATAAACATTTGCAACTTTGATGCTTCTTGCAAGTTGCAACAGCATTACATAACATGAAGAGATTTCACTACATTGTTTCCACATCAATATCAATATGTAAATAGTACATTCCGTATGAGTTAACAATCTGACTTGATCCTGTGCCTAAGCTTCAACAGATGATCCATACAGGGATTCGCTGGGCGAAGAACAGCCTCCTATATGGACAATTAATTAAACAAATGAGTAGATGGACAACTGGTGTGAACAAAACACCTGGCTTCGCCGGTTGTCTCTACCCTGAGCTGAACAAAGGATTCAACAGCATTGCCAGTACGTGCAATTGTAGATATTTCAGTAACTGCCAAAAATTTCCAAACAATTCTACAATTTACGGTTACAAGATTGACAGGGCTTCATTTGAGGTAAGTGCTCCCCAAAAACAAGAAAACATATGCAACCAAGGAGGTAAGAAGCTCAAGGGACCACGTAGGTGGGATGATAAATGTTGGGATAAGAGGGACCAACATAGAACCAATAATCCAACCACCAACAAGTACTCCAAACCTGGAAAAACACATGCGTGAGTAAACATGCTGTGGATAAAAAGTCAGGGCATTGGCTGAAGAAAATTTCACTAACCCAGTGGTTGATGCTCTCAGAAGGTTCTTCATCTTGTCATTAAGGAAGTATATGCACGAGAAGAGTGATATGGCAAGCTGCACAAGGTAACTACATGTCAATACAGTGATCCCTAAGCTGGGAGGCCCTTCTAACTTCTAATAAGTAAATATTCTAAGTCTAGGACTTATCAGGCCTTGCACTGACATTGTTATTGAATTCTCAGCTGTCATACAGAAACATGAGCAAACAAATGCACAGGGCAAGCATTATCGATTGTTATTTTAAAGCTAATGATTGGTTAGAACTTAATGACACTCAATTTGATACTTCTGTGACATCAACAAGTTACATTTCAAGTTTTTCAGGTTAATCTCCACAAGCAACCACAGGAATGAAACATGTCATCAAACAAGAAAAGGCAGACCTTCAAAGGTCAGGATAATCAAAGCATATACCTGGAATGCAGGTCCATTCTCAGCAGAAGTAGCTATGCTCCATCCAGCGATGAAAGCAAAAAAGAATAATCTTTTGGAAATAATATCCATTGGTGGCACCTCAAAGTATCCAAGAAATGCCTTTACCCATGACGGGGATTCCTCAACTCGCTTTAAAAGCTTGGTTTTCAGATTAATTTTCGTTTTCTTCCTGTGCTGGTAGCTCTTCATTATTATCTTCTCATAAGCACCTTCAATAGCTTCTTCACTTGCTTCGTGACCAGCATACTGCTGAACTAGAAAGTCTTTTGCACTCCTGATCTCTTCTTCAGATGCATCACGGTCAACACCAAGAAGCTTGTAGGGATCCCGCTCACGGTACCTTCGGAAGACAGGAGCATACTCTGCAGAGATACACATACACTTTGCTGACAAGGCCCTCAGATAAACACAAAGGATGGAGCATATGAATCTGGACATTCTTGCAGTAATAATAATAACTGAGAGTTGCAAGAAGAACTGTGGAAACAGCTAAATACAAATTGACACAAGCTATAACAGCTAAACGAATGAAAGTTATCTACCTACAAATTTGCTTTTCATGTCAACATTCAAGAAAGAAATATTACTCCCTCCTTCCCATAATGTAAGACGTCTTTTGACACTAGTGTGGTGTCAAAAAATGTCTTACATTATGGGACGGAGGGAGTACTTGTGAGCAGAGCTGCAGACTGCATTTAGTTTTGTTACTGATGATGATTATAAAACAGGTTCATCGAGATTTCATAAATCGTAATAAATCCCATGTCTGGTTGGTGACAGTATGTAATTATGTATAGTTGTATACGACAGCAAGTCAACAATGAAATAGAAACAGATCATTTTAGTTCTCTGTTACTCCCTCCGTAAAGAAATATAATAGTGTTTAGATCACTAGAGGGAGTACAACAGTACTAACTTCTATTTCAGCCAACTAAACACTGCGAGAAAAACATGGGTCCATTAGTTTGATCGATCCCCAAGATAACAAGGATATAGTACTGAACCAGCAATTGCATTCTGTGTTCGTCACTGATAATCTTTCCCGGTGACCCTAAAAGTCTAAATTGTCCCCATAATGCATATGAATCTCTCCTCTCTAAATTATGTAGTGAAAAGCTTCTAATCAATAAATATTCCTCTAAATCTGCATCGTTTGCACACATGACACGTTGTTGCAACTCCACGCTTCCTCGCAATCACAATGCAACTTATGCTAAGGTCACCACCAATTAACATTACCGGTTATTAATCAACAGAAAGCCAACTCGGTTGTGCACAGCACACACATATTATTCCTTGCCTCGTGCACCAGCAACGCAAAGGCCACCTACGCTACCATGGCATCCTCCTTTTTTTTTTTGCGGATACCTACAGTGACATCCAATCCTATACCCTCCCAAAATAAATCAGCGAAGGCATTCACATGGGAGCTAGGGTTTGAATAGCTCTCTTACGGTAGCCGAATCCGCTGTCTCCGATGTCGCTCGAACCGGCGCCGATAGAGAGGCTCATAGAGCACCGTACCGCCCGCAGCCGCGGTGGCAGCGGCGAGACGCCTCCGTGCACCGCCACCGCCCCATACGCGCTCCTGCCAATGCTGCACCCAACAGAATCACAGGCACAGGGCTAGTCAGAACGCCAGAAAAGAAAGAGACCTGGATCAAGGAGTCAGGGGGTTTAAGGCTGTGCTCACCGACGGGGCCACGGGAGGGGGCGGGCGAGGAAGGATGCGGCCGTCGCCTGCATCTCCGACGCCGGCGGCGGTTGAGAGGGATGCGGCGGCGAGGTGGTCGCGGGCGACGCAGACCGCCGTGGGAGGGAAGGAGATGGGATTGGATAGAAAGACGAGACGGAGAAGGGGAGGGGGTAGGCAGGCAGGTGATGGGCCTGTGAGGCTGGCTTTGCTGCCTACGGACTTTAGTGGGCCGGGCTTTGTTCACTTCCCTTTTCCATTTTGAGTTTATTTGGGTTGTTTTTAAAGATGTTCCATTGGTGAAGTTGGTGGTGGTCCTCCATCCATTGGTGAAGCCTCCCTCCCATATACTGCATTAACTCAATCAAATCAAATCGTTTGCAATGTGCCAATTGATGGATGTAGGGTAAATGCATTAACTCAATCAAAACAAATCAAATTATACTACTCGCCCAAAAAAACATACTCCCTCCGTCCCAAAATTCTTGTCTTCAATTTGTCCAAATATAGATGTATCTAGTCACGTCTTATGGTGAACAAAGGCAATCAAATCAAATCTTTTGCATTAACTCGATCAAATAAAATAAAATCACTTCTTACATTATAATATGGTGGGTGTAAGGGATATGTCAGATACGATTGGTGTCATTAGAATATGTATGTCCCTGTTGCAACGCACCGGCAATTAGCTACTTTCTTTAAGGTAAGAGTAAGATTTTGAATTTGTGCAACTTAAAAAAGACCTTCACAAATCAGATACCTGTAAAAGAAATATGGACTCTTAGGCATGTGAATCTGAAATAAGTCCTCCCAATGCGTCAATTGGACATCTCATACTACTCTTCAAAATACTTGTGTCTTGGAATTTTGAATCCATAGGATGGGGACGACAGAGACACCGTGACAGTAGAGGGGAGATGGCCAATGGTGCTTGCCCATCCTCTAAAAAAATGCAATCTCTTGGAGAGGGAAAGGATGTCTTGCCATGGTAAGTCTCTGGGTGAGGTTAGTGGATTTTGCGGTAGTAGTTATTTCCTCTATGATAGTTTGCTTTGTGTAGGATTATTTTAAGAGTGTATCTGAATTGCAGGAATTAGAAAATATATGGATAAATAAATCATGAGATGAGATGTACTACAGGATTTTGAAACTCATGAGTTCTTTTGTAGCGGTGCCTTCTGGCTAGTTCACACAAAATGAAGACAAATGAGTTTTAGAGAAATGAGGAGAGGGTAAAAAGAGATGAAAAGGTGCATTTGACTTGACTAATCAATGTGTACGTGCAATGCACGTTAATTTTGGAAGTATATTAAGTGCATGCGGATATTAAGTAGGATATTATTTGCATGTTATTATGTGATTAGCACTATATTTGATATGAAATTAACTGCATGCTAAACGTGTTGAGCGCTCGACATTGAAGCAGTCTAGATCATTGGATTGACATGATTTGATGGCCGAGATTAATTGGATCTGCCCCTTTTGGATCTTCTTATATTGGTATAGATTAAAAAGAACAAGGTCTGAGCCAATCTTGGGTATGTCCAGATATTGGCCAAAGTTCATCCTACCAAAAAAATTGTCCATGACCAAAATCCCGGTGTTAGTTTCGATATGGTTGCCAATGTTTTGGCATGACAATGCCTGTTTGCCGACTTTAATTCATTTTTGTTGCAAATTAATGTTGGGTAACTAATGGAGTAGCAAAAGTTTGACCAAAAGTTTGGCTAGCCAATTATGGTAGGGTAATCTTGGGGTAGAATTCCTTAAGAAATGGGTATCCCCAAAGTTTCTACAGAAATGGATAGACCCTCAATTTGCTGTTCTAGAGCTCATACTTTGCTGCAACAATTATTGTCAATTTCCGCATCATAACACTGTTGCTGCGCCGTGAGTCGCAGCACAGCCTGTACGTTTATTTGTAGCGCAGCCTGTTAACCTTTTTGCACCATTTAATAATGTTCATCTTCCAATAACAAAACATACAATCTGAGAGATGAAGACGAACAACATATATATGTCAGAGCTCAGAGGACAACACTTGCATGGATTACATCTTAATCTTAGAGGAGATAGTCATATATTTGCAGTACACGATGATCAACTGCAGGCAGGGAGCTAATCGAGCAACTAATGAATCATCACACGGGGGAGACGACAAGACCAGGGATTGATCGATCTTGTTTGCCACAAGGATACATCGATCGAGAGACGGAGATTCCGGTGGCCGGTGGGTCAGAAGGCGAAGAAGCGCTTCTTGGCCTTCTTGGCGCCGCCGTGGCCGATGGAGTCGGCGGCGGCGAGGTTCTTGGCGATGAGCTCCTGCGCGCGGCGGCTCCTGATCTCCACCCTCATGCTCTCCGTCTTGCCCACCCTGTCGTAGCACGCCGCCGACGCCGCCTCCTGATCCTCCCCCTGCTTCTTCCTGATCAGCCTCGTCTTGATGCCGTCGACGAGCCTCGCCAGCTTCCCCATCGCCGCCGCCTCCAAGTTGTTGGTGCCTTGGTGGGAAATCTACGGGGATGACGATGGTATGTATAGATGGATAGAGAGCGCCGCTCAGGTTCAGATGTATGTATCCGTTTAAATGCGCTCGCTGATTACTGGGGAAGCAGTTTACTTTGGGCGGAAGAGACGGCGGTGGTGGTGGGTTGGGTTGGGACTCGTATCGTATGGACGGATGCGTGCATGGGCTGCGCTGGGTGCCGTTACTCTCCTCCGCCGGGGGTCACGTTTGCCAACACTGTTCATTTCCGGTAGGGGGCGCGTGGAGGCCCCCGGAGCCGGAGGTCGCTGCTGGGCTGGCTGACAAGTGTCCCCACCTGTGGGGCTCGCCCTCGCGGTGACAGATGTCCATAAGTAGTCTTTATTAATTGCACATTTATCTCTCTCAACTTTTACCAAATACGGAGTATTAATTCGCATGCATCCTAACCTGGCTTTGTCTTTGTGCACTGTATGGTTGGTTATGGCTCAAGCGCTGGGTCTCTAGTAGCCTTGGAGACGGTTTGACTTCTAGGTTACTGCCAAGTCTAGGTCGTTGCTTGAGGCGGCAATGGTGGCCATCGTTGGGGATGGATGGCTTAAGGTTGATCGTAATGAGAGTATGTAGTATCATGCATGACAACTACTCCCTCCGTCTAGGTGAGTAAGTCATCTTACGAAAACCAAATAATCCCAAAACAATTAGGCGCGGTACATTAACTCCCACCTCGTTTTTTGTTTCTTGGCATAAACAAAGGAATCAACCAATAAGAGATATGGGGTGTGTCTGCTTTTAATGACTTGACGCTACCAAGCACGACATGCAGTGGTCATTTCTTTGCATGCAATGCTATTAATTAGCAAATGAACATTAACTTCTCTTGTTTTTCACTCTGCCTTGGTCACGGTGCACAACCTAAGATGACTTACTCACCTAGACGGAGGGAGTAAACAAATTTGTTGATGTGGCATAGAATTAAATGAGGAAAGAGAGGGTTGAGTATCATATCATGATACCGTATCATATTAAATGTTATGCTATTTGGTGTAATGCATGGCAATAAAGAGAGTCTTGCATTATACTAACATATGATACTATGCACTACGGATGTAGTATCATACACTAGTATCATATGCATGATATTAGTATATGATACTTGCCATTACAATTAGCCTAAGAGTTTTTCCTGACTTCTTCGAAGGCATCTCCTCAAGGGCCAAGATGAAGCACATCATGGCCGAGGCTCTTAATGACGGCTATTGGATCTCCATCGTTGGGCCAAACTTGAGCATTGGCGCGAGCGATGTGTGACTTTCTGATGCTTAAGTAAAAAAAGAAAGGAGTCCCCGATGAGCTCCGATGGAGACGGGAGAAGAGAGGAATGGCGTCTACTCATCAAGAACGGCACATCATGAGTGTTTCATTGTAGTAGTTGATGCTCAGGCGCATGAGACAACATGCAACTCTCGTGCGTCGTTGGGTTATCACTTCTTCATGTGGCATGTGTCGCAGAACAAATGTCAAACTTCTAACGTCCAGCACGACTTGGTCTTTCTCATCAACCGACGTGCACCATTTTTGACCCACATGATGAAAGTATCGATCATCATCGGATGGTAAAGATGTGTCCTAGCATGCATGATGTGGCACCATGGAAAAAAGCGGATCGGGTACCTGCCCAAGGCTCCTTGGTCTTGGAAAGGTACTGCATGAGATCTTCTACTCCAGGGTGGCGACGGGATCTCCACACAATCTTCACGCATGTTTTTTTGGGAGCTATGGCAACATGAGAATGATGTCATCTTCGACATTGCTTCACCCTCGTCGAGAACTCGAGATAGCTTCTTTGTTGTATTCATAGGAGGGAGCCCAAGGTAAGTCTTTTACATACACATGGAGAAGTCTGGATCAGGGCAAATCTTTTACATTTTAAACTAGAGACTTTTATTTGATCGTTGAGTAGGTGGATTTTGGATGAATAGTTTTTTTTTTTTTTTGCACATTCTCATTTCATAAGGAGGGACACAATTATCTGGTCATTGAGGTGGATTTTGGACCATTGATTTCATAATAATGACCGTCCATTTTTCTTTTATGTAAAATGAGTTTTTTTTTTACATTTATGGATTTACTCTAAAAGAACCATAATGGCCTTCCAAGTTTTAACAAGACCGAATAATGAGCTGGAGTAAGTCTTGCCTTTTTTTGAAATAAGGCCCAAGGCCTGGTGTTAAATTAATGGCACCCTTTACACAGACAAGAACAACACGACACCACACCACATAGCACAATAACAAAAATGAAAACAACATGAGTGTGCTGAGGAACAACAACAAATACACAAAAATACTCCCTCCGTTCCTAAATATTTGTCTTTCTAGAGATTTCAATAAGTGACTACATACGAAGCAAAATGAGTGAATCTACACTCTAAAATATGTCTACATACATCAGTATGTTGTAGTCCGTTTAAATGTCTAGAAAGACAAATATATGGGAACGGAGGGAGTAGAAAAGAGAAGCATTGCTTGGAATCGTCAAAACCCACCCTCACCCGTAATCCGAGAACGAAGCAAAGAGAGAGGGTCCATCTCGGGAAGGAGACTAGCCGTCAAGGTAGGTCTTACATCAGCAAAAGAAAGCCCCCTCACTCTGTATAGAAGGGCGCCGCATCCTCGGGCGGTGAAAACGCTCACCCTAGGGCCTGGATGGAAACTGCGGCTGGGCCCCAAGAAGAGGCGGGAATGGCCGTAGGGCTTGCTTCTATTGGGTCTGGGAGCACAACACCTCGTCATACTTAGCCCATCTCGAGAGCACCACAGCCTGCGGATGGTCACTCCCACAACCTCACCTACGCTTCCGAGATGATCTCTTCAAGAAGATCACCATACCCAAAGGCGCAAGACCAGATAATAACAAATCCTGCTAGGCTAAATTCCGCCGGATGATATTTTCTTTATTATGAAAAAACAAAACAGCACATGATAGCAATCATGCTTTATTAGTACCTTATCTGCAATGCCAGATCAATGTGAATTAGCCTCGCTGTACAATGGATGTGTGATAATACACCTGAATTTCTGAAGACTTGAGCCGGCACGTATGTATTCACAAGTTTGGTGTGCAATTCCCTGAAATTTTAGTAGGCGCAGGATACACTTCCTAACGTCTACTAGATTTTAGAGTGCTTTGCCTGGGTGAACTCCTTGCGTAGGACTCTCCTCATGACCTTGTTTGAGGCGGTTCGAGGGAGCGATGACACCACAACCACCGACGAAACCTGCATACGAAGGGGGTCAGGAAGGAGCAGAGTCGCAAGTCATTTCACTGTAGGCAAAGTAAAACATGATATTCTATCAAAATTTCCTAAAAATGAAAGTTGTCAATGAGCAGTTCAAGCGGAACAATCAAAGCACCTTGAAAAGAGGATTTAATTTCTTCAGAGCAGAGTTGAACATTAGTTTCAGTTGGTTCAAATCTTCTGCTTGTGGACTTTGATCTTTGAATACGACGGCTATGGTCAACTGTTCGGGGCCGCCTCCTACTGGTGGAACCCCAATAGCTGCTGTTTCAAGAATGGCATCATTAACCCTGTTGCAGATCCTCTCAATCTCGATGGAACTGACCTGAAACCGATGATACAAAATCAATGGATGGACCTTCTGAAGCTGAGATTTGGCAGATGAGTTGCATGTTACTACATTCATACCTTAATGCCACCAAGGTTCATTGTATCATCTGCACGCCCATGAGCCCTGTAATATCCATCTGCGGTACGTTCAAATTCATCGCCATGCCTCCGGAGGACCTGCTATGCAGTCATGCGGTTAGTTATCAACCTTTGAGGATCGTACCAAGGAGCCAAGGACAGATAATACATACTTTCGCATTCCATTCTGGCATTCCACTGAAGTACACCTCATGATGATCAGCATTTAGCAGTGTCGTTGATGACCCAAATAATGTTGGATCGAGCGCAAGTTCTCCAATACCAGCAGAATCATGTGGCTGTAAAGTTTAGAAGAAATGCACCAACATTAGGCTGGCTGAGACGAGTTAATGGATGGGGCTAGAGTCTACAGCAGACAAACATCTATATGGGTTTGTGAAAGAATGTGCAAGTGGTAGGAAAGTAGCATTTGGTGGCAACATGAAACTGATGTATGAGTTGCGATGTATGCATATATTGGTAGGGAAAATGTGATCATAAATTTCTTAATGGAACCAAAATGCTTCAAAGAATTCCATGCTGACTTACCAAGGGATTCCCATTGCTGTCAAGAATAAACAGGTTACAACCCATGGCAGGTGTACTGAATGCTGACAGTGCTTGAGGTTGCAACAGGGATCCAGTAATAAATCCACCACCAATTTCTGTGCCACCACAATACTCGATTACTGGTTTGTAGCAAGCTCTTCCCATCAGCCACAAATAATCATCCACACTTGATGCCTCCCCAGTTGAGCTAAAGCATCTGCATAGTTGAACAGTACCAGTGACAAACTAGATGGCATCAGCATACTATTTCCCTTATGCAAGTTACAACAGAAAAAAAAGGCGTAGAGGGTCAACTAATCCAGAAATTACCTGATGTTTGACCAATCAAATCCTGCGGTACAATCCGTATTTTTCCATGTACGAACAATGCTGGGTACCACTCCAAGCATTGTCACCTTAGCATCCTGCAAGTCAATAAAATAAACATTAAGGAGCAGAACGGATATAAATCATTATTTTAATTAACAACAGACGGTGCAGATCAATATTGGCCAGTGCAACAGCAAACACAAGAAGTTTCGTATGCATAACAATCCTCTTCCTTGAAGGACTGAATTTTCCTAATAAGGCATGAGTGCATAAGTAATGTCAAACAGCTGTTAGCCTGTTACTGTGTGTACTGAGTACCCACATGTATCAAGATATTAGTACTGAGTTCCCAAATGAACATAACTGAGATAATAAAATACAAATACGGCTTTTCAACACTCTGCGAAATTGAATCATCAACTATGTATGTAACTATCTTTACCTGTACAAACTTCGCAAAACCTGAACTATTCGGGGAGCCATTATACAGCGCCATGGATGCTCCATTCAATAGCGAGGCATAGACAAGCCAGGGACCCATCATCCAACCAAGGTTTGTAGGCCACGCAACAACATCACCTTTACGAATATCCATGTGACACCATCCATCAGCAGCTGCCTTAAGAGGGGTCAAATGCGTCCAAGGAATCGCCTTTGGCTCACCTGAACACGAGGAGCTGTCAGAAGTTTGAATAGAAACTGAATCAACTCATAATCCACTAATAGGTAGTGAGGATATAATGCTGCATGTTATTGTAAATAATAGACATGACGGTAGTTGTACATAGAAAATTTATACCAGGACTGACAAACAAATCACTACATATGAAAATTAAAGGCCACCTGTGGTCCCTGATGAAAATAGGATATTACTGAACTGGTAGGCAGGTTGCTCGACTGCGGTATAAATACCAGCCCTGCAATTTTGGTGCATCATTCAGCAGAACGAACACTAGGCAGTTAGCATAGGAAAGGCATAGTGAGAAAGTAACATCATACTTGGTACGATCAGCCCTTCCAAGAAAATCTTCCCATGAAAGGTCATCGGTACGGAGTCCTTTTATCGGTGTGGATCCCCTTGCAGGGATCACGATAGCCATAGGGGCTTTGGCCTCCACAACTCTACTGTAGAACAAAAACTGATGTATGAGACATAAATTCTGATTGTGAATTTAAGATCAATGCTCTCTGCACTTGAATAACGCACCTATACAATGGCAGCTCCTTGTCATCACGAAGGATGCAATCCTGGCAAGCAAAAGACTATCAATATTGCCAGAATATCACCTTTATAAATTGAAGCACAAACACATTTCAGAAATTAAGCATAATATTAGACAAACAGCATGTACAGATTAACTAAATACCTGGGTGAAAATTGCTTTTGCCTCTGATATCTTTAGCCTCGTCGATATTGCAGGTGCAGCAAAGCTGTCTGCAATCGAGACAACAATGTATCCCGCTAACACGATCGCGAGGTAGATAACAACGGCATTCACATTCATAGGCATGTCAATTGCAATAGCAGATCCCTCTGCCAGATTAAGTGCATCGAGCGCATTTGCCACGAGGCTACTCTAGACAGAAGTGAGAAGAAGCACTTCTGGAGTTAGATTTCAATGAAGCAAGCAAAATTATATGATCAGAACTAGTCATCTTTAGAGCAGTATATCATTACCAAACTTTTTTCCTCAATTCCTCCACAGTCACAAAGTTGAGGGCCTCGGAATCCTTCCCCTCATCCCTCCACACAATGGCAACGTCACTGGAAGTCCTTCCGGGTTTAGCAGTCAGGCAATTCGCAGCAGCATTCAGCACAGCCCCTGGCAACCACTCGCCACCGGGGTAGGCATCACTATCACGCAAGATGCAAGATGGCTCGACGCTGAATGTGATGCCCATCTCCTCAAAGACCATCTTCCAATATGCCTGTTCTTGAAACACAGAAACCAAACTGAAGCTGTAAGTCCACTTCTGGAAGCTTAGCAGGCAATAGTAATACGTATCATGAAGGAGAAGTAAAATCTCTGGTCACCTCTGGGTTCTCGTTGGAGAACTTGTGGAAGTCCCGGAAGCTGGTGACTGGGTCCTTGTACGCTTGGCCGATGATCTCACTCCCGCGCGCCTCCAGGACGCGGCCAACATTGGTCAGGGCCGCCTCCTCGCTGCAGAAACCCCAACACGTCAGAGCAGCAAGCAAGCAAAGCTTCCACACGGTACTCGGGAGGGAGGGCAGGAGCTCTCACGAGTCGGGCGTCCAGGCGGGCGGCGTGGTGGACGGGGACCCGACGTAGCAGCCGTAGTAGAGCATCCGGTGGACGGCGAAGGGCACCCCCGGGCGAAGCACGGCCCGCGAGAGCTCCCCCCACACCTCGGCGGGCCCGCGGCCGCTGGCGGCGCCGAGCGCGCTGCGGACCGCCGAGTGGAGCGCGGCGGCCTCCGCCGCCCCCGCCGCGGCGAGGTCGTCGGCGGTGATCGCGGCCAGGGGCTTGTGCGCCGCCGCCGCCGCCATGCCTTGCGCGCGCTCGAGCTGCTGCTACTGATGCTGCTACTGGGCTGGTGCTCCCCGCTGGATGCGGGAGGGGAGAGGAGGGAACTCGCGGGCTTCCCGGGGCGGGTGTACCGAACGGGCGGGTGACCTACCGACGGGGACGGGGCGAGGGGAGATGAGACGGGATGACACGGAGGTGTGCGCCAGCTTGTCGGGTTATCTGCTGTGATGATCTTTCTGTTTTGTAAAAGCAGTAGCGCGAGTTGCACGATGATGGAGGAGTTTGGTCTGATCTGGACATGTGTTGTGCCTTTCGATTTCGGGCTCCCTTTTCAACAAGTTTCCGTTCCTGTGCACGGACTCTCCTATTCCTTCCATCCACTCTGGCAAATTCTCAAATCTTTCAACCATGTTTTCGCATCTAGTGCAAAATCACAATTTAGTAAACAACATTTCAAATGCTGAATTTTATGATTCGAATGTGAACTCGGACCATATCGCGCGAGAATTTTGTGATAATTTCATCGAAAATGGTTTATCGTCGTATTTGCATATAATCTCGCGAAGGTCTTCCTTGTAACACTTCACCCCACCCACGCTTCTACCAGTTGCCTCTCTTCAGGGACGGATCTAAGGGGGGACGAGGGGGGGCTAGACCCCCCTCAATGAACTGATTCTTCTTCAATGGTAGTAGCTACTTCAGCCAAATTTTCCTACAACATGAAAGCTTTGCCCCCTCCATGAGCAAACTCGCCCCCTCCATGTGTTCATCCTGGCTCCGTCCCTGCCTCTCTTCTTGACATTCCTCCTACTAGGGTTCTTTGTCTTGGAGTGAGACTTCTATGTCTCTCATCATTATCAACCTCAACCTCGTCATCACCATCAAGATCCAGTGGAAAAGGTTGGTGTAATTTTCAACTCCGTCTCGCCCACTTCTCATTTCCCAACATTGCAACAAAGTAAAAAGGTTGTTGACATTCTTCCAGATTTATTATTTGTATAGTGCTTGGATGTAGTTGGAATGCTTCCCTACTAGTACTCCACTTGGAGGGGGCGTTCAATCTGATCAACACAACCACACCAATGGTTGCAACAGTTTAGAACTGTACTCTAAAAACCTCCAGCTGAACATTTTATTCAGTTGGGGAGAATCTTCACATTGCGTTGATGTAATGCCCCAGATGTAACACTTTCCCAATATGGCAATATATAAACTTTGGCTTCATCAATTCCTTTCTGGGCTCTTCTTTCTTTTCGGGTTCTTCGTTTTGTCGTGTGCGTGTGTGCATTTCATTCATGTCATGTTGTCATGTGCATTGCATTGCATTTGTGTTGACAGTTGCATCCGGCCCCACTCGTCTCTTCCCGTTGTCCGTTTCGAGTTCCGATGCTCTCACACGTGCCCGTGGCATCCCCGAGTGCTTCTTTTGTGTGTGGCAGTGTAACGTTTCCGGAATGGCGTGAGACTTGTCGTGCGATGTTGTTTTGGTACGTGTAGGCCACCTATCAAGTTTCGTCGCGTTTGGAGTTTGTTTGGTACTCCAATGGTTAACCTACTGGGCTAAAAGAACCTCTTCTTTGAGGCCCAAGACCCCCTCCACAACAGCCCACTAAGCCAGCACAATCCTTCCCATCATCTCGGTCGTCGAATTGTGATCGCGTGACCGAAAACCGCTCCCCATTTGGAGTCTCCTAGCTCCTTGTGCCTATAAAAACGTCCCCCATGTCATTTTTCGTCCAAAAAACCCTAATTCTACTCCTCCCCGCCGCGCCGGACACGTCCGCCGATGACCGGACCAATCCGAGCTTGCCACCTGTCCCACCGCCGCCGTCCCACCGCGCCGGCCCGCAGGACCGACGCGGGCCCGCCGCCGCCACCGATCCGGGCCGCGCCCCTCCGCGCGCCCCCGCGCCTCGTCCTCCTCCCGCCGACGTGCGCCGCCGCCTCCGCCTCCCCGCCGGCGCCGGTGACCGCGTGATACGTCCAAAATGCATCACTATTTTATATCGTAATTCATCCTTATTCATTGATATATTTCACATTACGATGATGTTCTTATGTTGTTTTGGCCTATTTTACACAATTTGCAACTTTCCGGTGCCGAAGCAGCAGACACAGGATTCAGCGGTAAAAAGTGGACGCTAAGTTGCTGAAGAAGAATACCTCCAAATTACCTGAAAATCGACGGAGGGTATTTTCCAGACGGATCACGAAGGCACGCAAAAGAGCAACCAGAGGGGGACCACAGGGCGCCCAGGCGGCCACCTGGCGCGGCCCCCACCCTGGCCGCGCCGGGGGGGGGGGCGCCTGGAGCCCCTGGCCCACTTCCGGCTGCCCCCTTTTGCCTATATACTCCTCGTCATCCAAAAACCCTAAAAATGAGAGTTTTGACGGAGTTCCGCCGCCGCTCCGTGGCGGAAACCTACAGAGAAGAAAAAGCCATCTTCGGCGGGCAGATTCCGCCGGGGAAATCACCTCCCGGAAGGGGAGATCATCACCATCGTCACGGGCATCATCGAGATCATCATCAACATCATCCCCAACATCAGCACCATCTCCATCTTCATCCAATCTCATCTCACCATTGCAACTTGTGTTGTAATCCGTACTATCTATCCTCTCTACTCTATCGGTGTTGATTACTACTTTGTGGTGAATGCTATTGAGTTTTGTTGGAGAAATATCATTATGTCCAGATTGTTTATCATCCATTTATCTCCACTGATCATGATCTCTTTTATGTCTTGTGAGTAGTTACTTTAGTTCTAGAGGACATGGGAAAAGTCTTGTTGTTAGTAGTCATATGATGTTGAAGTAATATGTGTTGTTTGATACTTAAGTTGTGTTGTTATTTTCCTAGTGGTGTTGTGTGAGTCGAACACTCAACACTTCGCCTTATTAAGGACCTAGGGGAATACATTGTGTACAAAGAATGCTTACGGTGGGTTGCCGGAGTGACAGAAACCTGAACCCCAGTTCGCATGCTTTTGCACAAGGGAACAATGGATCATCGATCGTATTGCTATGGTTAGGCTTTTGCCTTAAATACTATCTTGTATTTGCGGATGCTTGCAAGGTGTTTAATCATAAGAGTGCACTCATCTTAGTCTAGAGAGTGTACTAGCATAGATCCACCCACTCAGCACTTATCAACACATAACATAGTACCGATACGGAATATGGCGAAAGCACATGACTACCTCTCCCGTGTGTCCTCAAGAACACTTTAGCCTTTATAAGTTCAGTTGCTAGGCCTCTCCTTTGCTCAGAAAGGATTGGGCCACTTGTTACTCTCCATTGCCTTTTACTTTGCTCGCTTTTACCTTCCTGTTGCTATATCAAAAAAACCCCTAAAAAGTTATCTTTCAGTGCTTGCAGTTATTCCTTGCTCAGAACCACTTATCAATACCTTCTGCTCCTCGTTGGGTTCAACACTCTTACTTATCGAAAACGCTGCAATAGATCCCTTACGGTTGTGGGTCATCAAGTACCGTTTTCTGGCGCCGTTGCCGGGGAGTGTAGCGCTATTGGTAAAGTTAACTGGTAAGGAAGTTTTTATATTTCTATTTTTATTTTGTTGTTGCTGCTCTTTGTCCTTATGGACAACCTTGCTATTGGATCGTTGCTCGAGGGAAGACGCCCCACATCTGTGGTGGATGCTCCTCCCCCTACTGAAATTGTGCCCTATAAAATACCAGCTGGTATTATCGATTATGTTTTGGCTAATCGTTATGCAGGAGACAGACATCCCGGTGAACACTTGCTATATCTGTCACAACTATGTTCATTATTTAAGCTTGCAGGTGTATCAATGGAGTTTGTCATGAGGAAATTGTTCTCCGTATCGCTTATAGATAAAGCTTCAGATTGGTATAAGCTTCTCGATAACTCACACTTGCTTGATTGGCAAGAGCTTATGTCTCTCTTTTATACCAAGTTTTATCCTCTTCATGAAATTCATCGAGACAGGAACTATATCTATAACTTTAGGTCTCGTGACGGAGAAAGCATTGCTCAATCTTGGGGGAGATTGAAGTCCCTAATGCTCAAATGTCCTATTCATGAGCTCCCCAAGGAAATTATACTTACAAATTTTTATGCCAGGCTTTCTCGTCAGGATAAGGAGATGCTGGATGCCTCCTCTAGTGGGGTATTTCAGACGAAGAGTGTTGAAGAAAGGTGGGATCTCCTTGAAAGGATCCAGAGGAATACCGAAGATTGGGAAATCGATAAAGGTATTGAACCCGCTATAAATTATGAGCATGATTATATTGAGAGCTATGTGAAAACTGATTACTTCAATACCTTTTGCTCTAAGATTGGTCTTGATTCCCATCTAATGATTGATTTCTGTAAGGATTTTGCCTCTCACGTTGATTCTTTTAAAAAGAAGAGAGATCAGCATCATGAACCTTTCAAAGAGTTACCTGTTGATATTCATGTTGCTGACCCTATTTTGCCTGCAGTTATATATGAAAAACCTCCTTTTCCCGCAAGGATAAGGGAGCACTCTCTTGTGACAGACATAATAAATAAAAGTGAGAGAAGAATTGATGAGCCCGAGGACCAGATCAAGGTCGATCCTCAAGTTGCATTGGTTAAAGACCTTGTTACTAATGATGTTTTGGATTCCAATGTAAATTTTTGTGCTGTTTCCACTAACCTTGTCACAGCCAAGAATAAAGGCCCAATTTCAGGTACACCAGTAGTATCTGTTAAAATAGGAGATCACAATTATTATGGGCTATGCGATTTGGGATCGAGTGCTAGTGCTATACCCTATTCACTTTATCAAGAGATCATCGGTGAGATTTCACCTTGTGAACTTGAAGAAGTTGATGTTACCATTCATCTTGCAAACAGAGCAACTATCTCTCCTATCGGAATTGTGAGAGACGTTGAAGTCCTATGTGGAAAGGTAAAATACCCTACCGACTTTCTAGTACTTGGTTCAGTGAGGGACAATTTTTGTCCTATTATTTTTGGTAGACCTTTTCTTAGAACTTGTGGAGCTATAATAGATTGCAAGAAAGGTAAAGTTTCTGTTGAATTCAATGGTGAGCCATATGAATTTAATTTTTCCAAGTTCTCTAAGCAGCCTCGTGGTACCGATTTACCTAGTGATGATAAAATTATTGAAAGTATTGCTTCTATTGCTATTCCCCCTAATGATCCTTTGCAGCAATATATGGAGGACCACGAGAATGATTTGCATATGCAGGAAAGAAATGAACTAGATGAAATATTCTTGAGACAACCTGCTATCCTGAAGCACAACCTTTCGGTTGAACCTTTGGGAATTTTATCAAAACCAAAAGAAGACCCGGTGTTCGATCTTAAACCTCTTCCCGATACGCTCAAGTATGCTTATTTAGATGAAAAGAAAGTATATCCTGTTATTATCAACTCTAACCTTTCAGGATATGAAGAAGAGCGACTATTGGAAGTACTTCGTAAACACCGAGGTGCAATTGGCTATACCCTTGATGACCTTAAGGGGATTAGTCCATCTATCTGTCAACATACTATCAACCTTGAGCCCGATGCTAAACCAGTTGTTGATCATCAACGACGGTTGAACCCGAAGATGATGGATGTTGTAAGAACTGAGATTCTCAAGCTTCTAGCCGCAGGTATTATGTACCCTATAGCTGATAGTAAGTGGGTAAGCCCGGTACATTGTGTTCCTAAGAAAGGAGGTACAACTGTGGTTCCTAATGATAAGAATGAACTAATACCTCAGAGAATTATTATTGGATATAGAATGTGTATTGATTACAGGAAGCTGAACAAGGCAACCAGGAAGGATCACTACCCGTTGCCGTTCATCGACCAAATGCTTGAAAGGTTATCCAAAAATACCCATTTTTGTTACCTCGATGGTTATTCTGGCTTCTCTCAAATTCATGTTAACACTGCTGATCAAGAGAAGACCACTTTTACTTGTCCCTTTGGTACTTATGCTTATAGGCGTATGCCTTTTGGTTTATGTAATGCCCCTGCTACTTTTCAAAGGTGTATGTCTGCTATCTTTCATGGTTTCTGTGAGGAGATTGTGGAAGTCTTCATGGACGATTTCTCCGTCTATGGAACTTCCTTTGACCATTGTCTCCACAACCTTAATAAAGTTTTGCAGAGATGTGAGGAGACAAATCTGGTACTCAATTGGGAGAAGTGTCACTTCATTGTTAACGAAGGAATTGTTCTTGGTCACAAGATTTCCGAAAGGGGAATTGAGGTGGACAAGGCCAAGATCGAAGCAATTGAGAGGATGCCCTATCCAAGGGACATCAAAGGTATTCACAGTTTTCTCGGCCATGCTGGTTTCTATAGAAGATTTATTAAAGACTTTTCTAAGACTTCGAGACCCCTCACTAATCTTCTCCAGAAGGACGTTCCTTTTGTATTTGATGAAGATTGTAAGGAGGCTTTTGAAGTTCTCAAGAAAGCTTTAATAACCGCTCCTATAGTACAACCACCTGACTGGAATTTACCTTTTGAGATTATGTGCGATGCTAGTGATTTTGCTGTTGGAGCTGTTTTAGGGCAAAGGGTTGATAAGAAATTGAATGTTATACATTATGCTAGTAAAACCCTTGAGAGTGCTCAAA
This sequence comes from Secale cereale, assembly GCA_902687465.1. Lineage (NCBI taxonomy): Eukaryota > Viridiplantae > Streptophyta > Magnoliopsida > Poales > Poaceae > Secale > Secale cereale. Next base: position 470,022,721 of record LR738713.1, on the reverse strand, counting down.
AGAATTATGCTACTACTGAGAAGGAATTCTTAGCTGTAGTGTTTGCTTGTGATAAGTTTAGGCAGTATATTGTTGATTCCAAAGTTATTATTCATACTGACCTGTTGGAGATATGCCCTAGAGGCAATAATAAAAGCATTATTATTATATCTCCTTGTTCATGATAATTGTCTGTTATTCATGCTTGAATTGTATTGTACGGAAACAGCGATACATGTGTGAATACATAGATCACAATGAGTCCCTGGTAGGCCTCTAGTAGCCAGCTCGTTGATCAACAGATGGTCACGGTTTCCTGACCATGGACATAGGATGTCAGTGATAACGGGATCACATCATTAGGAGAATGATGTGATGGACAAGACCCAAACTTGAGCATAACACGAGATCGTATAGTTCGTAATGCATAAGCTTTTCGGTGTCAAGTAATTATTCCTTAGACCATGAGGTTGTACAACTCCCGGATACCGTAGGAGTACTTTGGGTGTGCCAACCGTCACAACGTAACTGGGTGGCTATAAAGGTACGCATCGGGTATCTCCGAAAGTGTCTGTTGAGTTGGTACGAACCGAGACTGGGATGTTGTCACTCCGTATGACGGAGAGGTACCTCTGGGCCCACTCGGTAATACATCATCATAATGAGCTCAATGTGACTAAGTAGTTAGTCACGGGATGATGGATTACGGATCGAGTAAAGAGACTTGCCATGACGAGATTGAACAAGGTATTGGGAATACCGACGATCGAATCTCGGGCAAGTACCGTACCGATGGACAAAGGGAATAACATACGGGATTGAGTGAATCCTTGACACGGTGGTTCATCCGATGAAGATCATCGAGGAACACGTGGGAACCAACATGGGTATCCAGATCCCGCTGTTGGTTATTGACCGGAGAGTGGTCTCGGTTATGTCTACGTGTCTCCCGAACCCGTAGGGTCTACACACTTAAGGTTCGGTAACGCTAGGGTCGTAGAGATAAATGCACGTGGAAACCCGAAAGTTGCTTGGAGTCCCGGATGAGATCCCGGATGTCACGAGGAGTTCCGGAATGGTCCGGAGGTAAAGATTGATATATGGGAAGTCCAGTTTTGGCCAACGGGTGATCTCCGGGGGTCACCGGGAGCGTCCCGGGACCACCGGAGGGGCCCCGGGGGTCCACCGGGTGGGGCCACCCATCCCGGTGGGGCCCCTAGGCCATGAGGGGAAGTGTGCAGCCCTCTGGGCTGGCGCACCACAAGGTGGCCCACCTCCCCATGCGCCTAGGGTTAAAACCCTAAGGGGAGGGGGGCCACCACTTGCCTTGGGGGAGGAGGACTCCTCCCTGGCCGCCGCCCCCCTTGCAGATTGGATCTGCAAGGGGCTGACGCCCCCCTGGCCCCCTATATATATGTGGGAAGGGAGAGGGCAGCCGCACCCAAGCCCTGGCGCCTCTCCCCCTCCCGTCACACCTCCATACTCCCAACGCAGGGCGCCCGGCGAAGCCCTGCTGCGATCTCCACTGCATCCGTCATCACGCCGTCGTGCTGCCGGATCTCTGACGACTTCTCCTCCCCCCTTGCTGGATCAAGAAGGAGGTGACGTTGCTGCACCGTACGTGTGTTGAACACGGAGGTGCCGTCCGTTCGGCGCTAGATCATCGGTGACGAAGAACGTGAAGAGTACGACTACTTCATCCCCACTTCGTTGAAAGCTTCCGCACGCGATCTACATAACGGTATGTAGATGCACTCTTACTTGCTCGTTGCTAGATGTATCCATAGTTGGATCTTGGTGAAGACGTAGAAAATTTTTGAATTATGCTACGTTCCCCAACAGTGGCATCTGAGCCTAGGTTTTATGCGTAGCATCTTGCACGAGTAGAACACAAAGCAGTTGTGGGCGTATGATCTTGTTCAACTTTCTTACCGTTACTAGTCAATCTTGATTCGGCGGTATTGTGGGATGAAGCGGTCGGACTGACCTTACACGTACGTTTACGTGAGACTGGTTCCACCGACAGACATGCACTAGATGCATAAGGTGGCTGGCGGGTGTCTGTCTCTCCTACTTTAGTCGGATCGGATTCGATGAAAAGGGTCCTTATGAAGGGTAAATAGAAGTTGACAAATCACGTTGTGGTTTTGGCATAGGTAAGAAACGTTCTTGCTAGAAATCCTATAGAAGCCACGTAAAACTTGCAACAACAATTAGAGGACGTCTAACTTGTTTTTGCAGCATGTGGTTTGTGACGTGGTATGGCCAAGAACGAAGATGTGATGAATGATATATGTGATGTATGAGATTGATCATGTTTTTGTAATAAGGAATCACGACTTGCATGTCGATGAACTTGACAACCGGCAGGAGCCATAGGAGTTGTCTTAATTATTGTATGACCTGCGTGTCACTGAATAACGCCATGTAATTACTTTACTTCATTGCTAAACGTTAGCTATAGTAGTAGAAGTAATAGTTGGCGTGACGACTTCTTCAAGACACGATGATGGAGATCATGATGATGAAGATCATGGTGTCGAGCCGGTGACAAGATGATCATGGTGCCCCGAAGATGGAGATCCAAGGAGCAAGATGATATTGGCCATATCATGTCACTTTAATTGATTGCATGTGATGTTTATCATGTTTATGCATCTTGTTTACTTAGAACGACGGTAGTAAATAAGATGATCTCTCACTAAAATTTCAAGTATTGTGTTTCCCCTAACTGTGCACCGTTGCTAAAGCTCGTTGCTCCGAAGCACCACGTGATGATCGGGTGTGATAGGTTCTAACGTTCGCATACAACGGGTGTAAGACAGATTTACACACGCGATACACTTAGGGTTCACTTGACGAGCCTAGCATGTACAGACATGGCCTCGGAACACGGAAGACCGAAAGGTCGAACACGAGTCGTATAGAAGATACGATCAACATGAAGATGTTCACCGTTGATGACTAGTCCGTCTCTCGTGATGATCGGACACGGACTACTCGATTCGGATCGTGTATCACTTAGATGACTAGAGAGATGTCATTCTGAGTGGGAGTTCATTATAATTTGATTAAGATGAACTTAATTATCATGAACTTAGTCTAAAATTCTTTACAATATCTCTTGTAGATCAAATGGCCCATGCACAGGTTTCCCTCAACTTCAACGCGTTCCTAGAGAAAACCAAGCTGAAAGACGATGGTAGCAACTATACGGATTGGGTCCGTAACCTGAGGATTATCCTCATAGCTGCCAAGAGATCATATGTCCTAGAAGCACCGCTAGGTGATGCACCTGCTCCCGATGCGGCCCAAGATGTTTTGAACGTCTGGCAGTCGCGTAGTGATGATTACTCCCTGGTTCAGTGCGGCATGCTTTACAGTTTAGAATCGGGGCTCCAAAAGCGTTTTGAGCACCATGGAGCATATGAGATGTTCGAAGAGCTGAAAATGGTTTTCCAAGCTCATGCCCGAGTCGAGAGATATGATGTCTCCGACGCATTCTACAGCTGTAAGATGGAGGAGAACAGTTCTGTCAGTGAGCACATCCTCAAGATTTCAGGATTGCACAACCGCTTGTCTCAGCTGGGAATGAATCTCCCAGATGAAACGGTCGTTGACAGAATCCTCCAGTCGCTCCCACCAAGCTTCAAGAGCTTCGTGTTGAACTTCAATATGCAGGGGATGGAGAAGTCCATTCCCGAGGTGTATTCAATGCTGAAATCAGCGGAGGTAGACATCAAGAAAGAACATCAAGTGTTGATGGTCAATAAAACCACTAAGTTCAAGAAAGGCAAGGGTAAGAAGAACTTCAAGAAGGACGACAAGGGAGTTGCCGCGCCTGGCAAGCCTGTTGCCGGGAAGAAGCCAAAGTATGGACCCAAGCCTGAGACAGAGTGCTTTTATTGCAAGGGAACGGGTCACTGGAAGCGGAACTGCCCCAAATACTTAGCAGACAAGAAGGCCGGCAACGTCAAAGGTATATATGATATACATGTTATTGATGTGTACCTTACCAGCAATCGTAGTAGCTCCTGGGTATTCGATACCGGTGCAGTTGCTCACATTTGTAACTCAAAACAGGAGCTGCGGAATAAACGGAGACTGGCGAAGGATGAGGTGACGATGCGCGTCGGGAATGGTTCCAAGGTCGATGTGATCGCCGTCGGCACGCTACCTCTACATCTACCCTCGGGATTAGTTTTAAACCTCAATAATTGTTATTTAGTACCAGCTTTGAGCATGAACATTGTTTCTGGATCTCGTCTTATGCGAGATGGCTACTCTTTCAAATCGGAGAATAATGGTTGCTCTATTTATTTGAGAGATATGTTTTATGGTCATGCCCCGCTGGTCAATGGTTTATTTTTGATGAATCTCGAACGTAGTGATACACATATTCATAGTGTAGATGCCAAAAGATGTAAAGTTGATAATGATAGTCCCACATACTTGTGGCATTGCCGCCTTGGTCATATTGGTGTCAAACGTATGAAGAAGCTCCATTCAGATGGACTTCTGGAGTCTCTTGATTATGAATCATTTGACACGTGCGAACCATGCCTCTTGGGCAAGATGACCAAGACTCCGTTCTCCGGAACAATGGAGCGAGCAACCAACTTGTTAGAAATCATACATACCGATGTATGCGGTCCAATGAGTGTTGAGGCTCGCGGAGGCTACCGTTATGTTCTCACCCTCATGGATGACTTGAGTAGATACGGGTATATCTATTTGATGAAACACAAGTCTGAGACCTTTGAAAAGTTCAAGGAATTTCAGAATGAGGTTGAGAATCAACGTGACAGAAAAATAAAGTTCTTGCGATCAGATCGTGGGGGTGAATATTTAAGTCATGAATTTGGCACACACCTTAGAAGCTGTGGAATTGTTTCACAATTGACACCGCCCGGAACACCTCAACGTAACGGTGTGTCTGAACGTCGAAATCGTACTCTGTTGAACATGGTGCGATCTATGATGTCCCTTACCGATTTACCGCTATCTTTTTGGGGTTATGCTTTAGAGACTGCCGCATTCACTTTAAATAGGGCTCCGTCGAAATCCGTTGAGACGACTCCGTATGAACTTTGGTTTGGCAAGAAACCGAAGCTGTCGTTTCTAAAAGTTTGGGGTTGCGATGTTTATGTCAAGAAACTTCAACCTGAAAAGCTCGAACCCAAATCGGAGAAATGCGTCTTCATAGGATACCCAACGGAAACAATTGGGTACACCTTCTACCACAGATCCGAAGGCAAAGTCTTTGTTGCCAAGAATGGATGCTTTCTGGAGAAAGAGTTTCTCTCAAAAGAAGTGAGTGGGAGGAAAGTAGAACTTGATGAGGTGACAGTCACCCCTCCTGTACCGGAAAGTAGGGCAGCGCAAGAAACTGTTCCTGAGGTGCCTGCACCGACAAGGGAGGAAGTTAATGATAATGATCATGAAGAAACAGATCAAGTTACTACTGAACTTCGAAGGTCCACAAGGGCACGTTCCGCACCAGAGTGGTACGGCAACCCTGTCCTGGAAATCATGTTGTTAGACAACGGTGAACCTTCGAACTATGAAGAAGCGATGGCGGGCCCAGATTCCAATAAATGGCTTGGAGCCATGAAATCCGAGATAGAATCCATGTATGAAAACAAAGTATGGACTTTGGTGGACTTGCCTGATGATAGGCACGCCATAGAAAATAAATGGATATTTAAGAAGAAGATAGACGCGGATGGTAATGTGACCATCTATAAGGCTCGGCTTGTCGCTAAGGGTTATCGACAAGTTCAAGGGATTGACTACGACGAGACTTTCTCTCCCGTAGCGATGCTGAAGTCAGTCAGAATCATGTTAGCTATTGCCGCATTCTATGATTATGAGATATGGCAAATGGACGTCAAAACAGCATTCCTTAATGGCTTCCTCAAGGAAGAGTTGTATATGATGCAACCGGAAGGTTTTGTCGATCCAGAGAACGCTAACAAGGTATGCAAGCTCCAGCGCTCGATTTACGGGCTGGTGCAAGCATCTCGGAGGTGGAATATTCGCTTTGATGAGGTGATCAAAGCGTTTGGCTTTATACAGACTTATGGAGAAGCCTGTATTTACAAGAAAGTGAGTGGGAGCTCTGTAGCATTTCTCATATTATATGTGGATGACATATTGCTGATGGGAAATGATATAGAATTCTTGGAAAATGTAAAGGCCTACTTGAATAAAAGTTTTTCAATGAAGGACCTTGGAGAAGCTGCTTACATATTAGGCATCAAAATCTATAGAGATAGATCGAGACGCCTCATTGGTCTTTCACAAAGTACATACCTTGACAAAATATTGAAGAAGTTCAATATGGATCAGTCAAAGAAAGGATTCTTGCCTGTTTTGCAAGGTATGAGATTGAGCAAAGCTCAGTCGCCGACCACGGCAGAAGATAGAGAAAAGATGAGTGTCATTCCCTATGCCTCGGCCATAGGTTCTATCATGTATGCCATGCTGTGTACCAGACCTGATGTGAACCTTGCCATAAGTTTGGTAGGGAGGTACCAAAGTGATCCTGGTACGGAACACTGGACAGCGGTCAAGAACATCCTAAAGTACCTGAAAAGGACTAAGGATATGTTTCTCGTTTATGGAGGTGACGAAGAGCTCGTCGTAAAGGGTTACGTCGATGCTAGCTTCGACACAGATCTGGATGACTCTAAGTCACAAACCGGATACGTGTATATTTTGAATGGAGGAGCAGTCAGCTGGTGCAGTTGCAAGCAAAGCGTGGTGGCAGCATCTACATGTGAAGCGGAGTACATAGCTGCTTCTAAAGCAGCGCAGGAAGGAGTCTGGATGAAGGAGTTCATCACCGACCTAGGAGTCATTCCAAGCGCGTCAAGCCCGATGACTCTCTTCTGTGACAACACTGGTGCTATTGCTATTACCAAGGAGCCCAGGTTTCACAAGAAGACCAAGCACATCAAGCGCCGTTTCAACTCCATCCGGAATTATGTTCAGGATGGAGACATAGATATTTGTAAATTGCATACGGATCTGAATGTAGCAGACCCGTTGACTAAACCTCTTTCACGGGCAAAACATGATCAACACCAGAACTCTATGGGTGTTCGATTCATCACAATGTAACTAGATTATTGACTCTAGTGCGAGTGGGAGACTGTTGGAGATATGCCCTAGAGGCAATAATAAAAGCATTATTATTATATCTCCTTGTTCATGATAATTGTCTGTTATTCATGCTTGAATTGTATTGTACGGAAACAGCGATACATGTGTGAATACATAGATCACAATGAGTCCCTGGTAGGCCTCTAGTAGCCAGCTCGTTGATCAACAGATGGTCACGGTTTCCTGACCATGGACATAGGATGTCAGTGATAACGGGGTCACATCATTAGGAGAATGATGTGATGGACAAGACCCAAACTTGAGCATAACACGAGATCGTATAGTTCGTAATGCATAAGCTTTTCGGTGTCAAGTAATTATTCCTTAGACCATGAGGTTGTACAACTCCCGGATACCGTAGGAGTACTTTGGGTGTGCCAACCGTCACAACATAACTGGGTGGCTATAAAGGTACGCATCGGGTATCTCCGAAAGTGTCTGTTGAGTTGGTACGAACCGAGACTGGGATGTTGTCACTCCGTATGACGGAGAGGTACCTCTGGGCCCACTCGGTAATACATCATCATAATGAGCTCAATGTGACTAAGTAGTTAGTCACGGGATGATGGATTACGGATCGAGTAAAGAGACTTGCCATGACGAGATTGAACAAGGTATTGGGAATACCGACGATCGAATCTCGGGCAAGTACCGTACCGATGGACAAAGGGAATAACATACGGGATTGAGTGAATCCTTGACACGGTGGTTCATCCGATGAAGATCATCGAGGAACACGTGGGAACCAACATGGGTATCCAGATCCCGCTGTTGGTTATTGACCGGAGAGTGGTCTCGGTCATGTCTACGTGTCTCCCGAACCCGTAGGGTCTACACACTTAAGGTTCGGTAACGCTAGGGTCGTAGAGATAAATGCACGTGGAAACCCGAAAGTTGTTCGGAGTCCCGGATGAGATCCCGGACGTCACGAGGAGTTCCGGAATGGTCCGGAGGTAAAGATTGATATATGGGAAGTCCAGTTTTGGCCAACGGGTGATCTCCGGGGGTCACCGGGAGCGTCCCGGGACCACCGGAGGGGCCCCGGGGGTCCACCGGGTGGGGCCACCCATCCCGGTGGGGCCCCTAGGCCGCGAGGGGAAGGGTGCAGCCCTCTGGGCTGGCGCACCACAAGGTGGCCCACCTCCCCATGCGCCTAGGGTTAAAACCCTAAGGGGAGGGGGGCCACCACTTGCCTTGGGGGAGGAGGACTCCTCCCTGGCCGCCGCCCCCTCTTGTAGATTGGATCCGCAAGGGGCTGACGCCCCCCCTGGCCCCCTATATATATGTGGGGAGGGAGAGGGCAGCCTCACCCAAGCCCTGGCGCCTCTCCCCCTCCCGTCACACCTCCATACTCCCAACGCAGGGCGCCCGGCGAAGCCCTGCTGCGATCTCCACTACATCCGTCATCACGCCGTCGTGCTTCCGGATCTCTGACGACTTCTCCTCCCCCCTTGCTGGATCAAGAAGGAGGTGACGTTGCTGCACCGTACGTGTGTTGAACGCGGAGGTGCCGTCCGTTCGGCGCTAGATCATCGGTGACGAAGAACGTGAAGAGTACGACTACTTCATCCCCACTTCGTTGAAAGCTTCCGCACGCGATCTACATAACGGTATGTAGATGCACTCTTACTTGCTCGTTGCTAGATGTATCCATAGTTGGATCTTGGTGAAGACGTAGAAATTTTTTAAATTATGCTACGTTCCCCAACATGACCATGCTGCCATTAAGTACCTTATGACAAAGAAGGATGCCAAGCCAAGGCTTATTAGATGGGTACTCCTTCTTCAAGAATTTGATTTGCAGATTGTTGATAGGAAAGGAGAAGACAATCCGGTGGCGGACAATCTTTCAAGGATGGAAGATATACCGCATGATCCCATCCCAGTCAACGACAGTTTTCCAGACGAGCAACTTGCCGTTGTAAAAGTACAATCTCTTTCCGATCCTTGGTTTGCAGATTATGCTAATTTTATCGTTGCGAAGTATTTGCCTCCAGGTTTAACATTTCAGTAAAGGAAGAAGTTCTTTCATGATTTGAGGCACTACTTTTGGGATGACCCACATCTTTTCAATGAAGGTCCCGACGGGATCGTGAGAAGATGCATACCGAAACATGAGCAGAAGGACATTCTCAGACAGTGTCATGATAGTCCCTATGGAGGGCATCATGCCGGTGAGAGGACCGCACATAAGGTTCTTCAATCAGGTTTTTATTGGCCTACTCTCTTTAAGGATGCTAGAAATTATGTTTTAGCTTGTGATAAATGTCAGAGAGTTGGTAACATTAGTAGAAGGAATGAGATGCCTATGAATTACTCACTAGTGATTGAACCTTTTGATTGCTGGGATTTTGATTTTATGGGTCCTTTTCCTTCTTCGCACAAGTACACTCACATTTTAGTAGCTGTTGATTATGTGACCAAGTGGGTTGAAGCGATCCCCACTGAAAGTGCTGATCACAAGACATCTTTGAAAATGCTCAAAGATGTGATTTTCCCTAGGTTTGGTGTACCTAGGTATCTCATGACTGATGGAGGATCACACTTCACGCATGGAGCTTTTAGAAAAGCTTTAGCCAAGTACGATGTTAATCATAGAATTGCTTCACCGTACCATCCTCAAACTAGTGGGCAAGTTGAGCTCACCAATAGATAGATCAAGTTGATCTTACAGAAGACAGTTAATAGAAATAGAAAGGACTGGTCAAATAAGTTAGGAGATGCTTTGTGGGCGTATAGAACTGCTTACAAAAACCCCATGGGCATGTCCCCCTATAAGATGGTTTATGGTAAGGCTTGTCAATTAGAGCACAAAGCTTTCTGGGCTGTTAGAGAGCTTAATGCCGACCCAAAGTTAGCTGGTGAGAAGTGTCTCATGAACTTGACTTCTCTAGATGAGTGGAGAAGTGAAGCTTACGAGAGCGCTAAAATGTTCAAGGAAAAGGTAAAGAAGTGGCATGATAAGAGGATTCTGAAACGTGAATTTAATGTTGGTGATAAAGTTTTGTTGTTTAGATCCCGTTTCAGGTTTTCTCCAGGCAAACTACTTTCCAGGTGGGAAGGGCCATTTCATATTGAAGGAGTCTATCGGCCTGGTGCAATCAAGATTAACAATTTTGAAGGCACCAAATCTCAAGTTGTGAATGGGCAAAGACTTAAGCATTACATAGCAGGAGACCCTGTCAATGTTGATGTGAATACGATATACACAACAACTCACGAAGAACATGTTGCAGCCCTGTTTCAGACACCAGCAGAAGAAGAATAAGAAAAGGTATGTATTACGGTAAGGAAACATCGCGAACCGCCATAAAAGTTCCATATTATGAGTTTTTGCAGAATTAGGAAAATTCTAAGCCTAAGTGGATCCGGAGACAAGCTCTAGGGGGCCCAGGCGCCCCCCTGGCGCGGCCTACCTCCTGGCCGCGCCGGGAGGCCTCCTGGGCACCCAGGAGTCCGTCTCCGACCCCGTTTTAGCTTGTTACCTTCCTTTCTGTGCATACATTTTTGCTATATATTTGCCCGGTTTGTTCCGACAACGTATCTCGCGATTTCGTGTGTTTTCTTTTCGATCTGTTTCTGCCAGGGAATCTTTTAGCTGGACCTAGGCGCCATGGCTTCTCCAAGTTCCCCCAAGGACAAGTTCGTCGTCAACGTCATCAACCCTTACCTCGCTGAGGTGAAGAAGCACCATCAGGTTGTTCGGATGGAGGACGGTGTCCTCCATCAAGAAGATCTGAAGGGACCTATCAAGGAGGGGAGCATCCAGGCCAGGCTAGAAGAAGTGGAGCAAGAAGTCTTCAAGTACAAGAAGATGATCGAGCGTGGTGTTGAAGCTAACTTTGACATCATCAATGAGCTGAAGACCTACTTCCTGAAGGAGATGTGGAAAAGCATCACCGCATCTGAAGAAAGAATTGAAGAGCTCCAAGGGCAAATTTATGATCTACATCACCAGAACTGTGAGTATGAACTAAGGTTTATGCGCATGGGTATGGGTGCTGCATGCAGGATTCAGGAGACAAACTTCTCATATGAGACTGGAGAACCCCTTCCATGGAAGCGCTTCGCCGAGGACTACGTTATCAACGTCAACAAGAATGAGGAGTGAAATCTCCTTGGGTAATGGCATCCCCTTGGCTTGTTCCAAGCTTGGGGGAGTGCCCGGTATCTTTATCTTTATCTTTTCTCTTTTAGAGTCAAGTAGAGTCGTATCATGTTTAGGAAGGTTATTATATGAAATAGGTGTGTGCATTGAGGTCTATCACTCCTTCTGTGGAGAGATTGTATCCGTGAGTGTGGAGTCATCTATGATGGAATATTAATGAGAAGTCTATTGGTTCCTTTGCTGCACTCGGTATTCTCTTCACGCAATCGACCTTATATGATGATTCTTATGGGGAGTATTGACCTTATATCAGGTATGGCTTTGAAACTTTATTTAATCTTGGCAAACATAGCTTTGGTCATAACAACAAGCATGATTTTATTAAAGTAGCGACATAGCCAAAACCTTTATGTTATTATGCTTGAAGTGTTATGCTGACAAGGAAGACAACTTGATGTATTATGATTATTTTAATGTTTATGCTTTATATTGCTTTGCATCTTAGTCATCATCAATTGTCTGTTCTCTCAAAGCCTTTGCTAGCCTAAACTCTGTACTAAGAGGAATTCTGCTTGTGCATCCATACCCTTAAACCAATACCTTCCATATGAGTCCACCATACCTTCCTATTCGTGGTATTCCACTACCACCTCCTAAAGTATAGAATTTGTGTGTTATCCTTAAATGTTCAAAATCTTCTATTTTGTGCCCCAGTTTTAGCTCATGAGGAAGTAATAGTTAATTCATGATCTTTTTAAGTTGGACAAGTTTTACCCCGGGATTGCATGTCTAATCTGCAAACCCCTAATACGAGAAGGAACTGGCATGAGTGCGCCCGGCTCATAAAAGATAATACAACAAACAAACCCTCCTTCACGCTTTGTTCATGAGAAATCAGAAAACTTTGGCGGCGATAAACAAAGGAGATTAAGGGGATGTGATCGTCCCCGTGCGGGAGCCGTTCCTCGAAACATGTCCAGCTCGAGAAGTAATTGAGTTATCTATTAGCATTCGTTGACGAATCATGCACCTCTCAAAACTTGTTTTCATTCTGTTTGATTTAAAGAGAGCAGACATTTGATGTTGACGAGGATTCATTCATATAAAGTTGCATTAAGATTTGTCATATCATATCCTTGTTGACATTATCATTTGATAAGTAAGTTGTTTGTCAAGCCCAGCTAAAGCAAACATCTTCCTTTGTGTTAACACTTTCACTTCTTGCCTAATAACATGTTCTTTCAAAAGCTTCAATTAATCTCATCAAAACATAAAGAGAAAGAGCAAAAGTAAAAGCTATTAGTTGTTCTTTGACCAAAGGACATGTTTGCCATGATTTGATGAGTTTCCTTAGCCCTACTTTCGATTATAAGTGTTACCACACTTTTATAAGGGCCTTATGAGTTGAAGATTGCCGTTGAGGATATTTGAGTTTGGTGAAGAAACTGTGATGCTTCTTGTCCGTATTCTATTTATCGACACTTCACTCTCTAAACTTGTGGACAGGTTTACCGAGCTCAGTATTCGCTTGGGGACAAGCGAGGTCTAAACTTGGGGGTGTTGATACGTCCAAAATGCATCACTATTTTATATCGTAATTCATCCTTATTCATTGATATATTTCACATTATGATGATGTTCTTATGTTGTTTTGGCCTATTTTACACAGTTTGCAACTTTCCGGTGCCGAAGCAGCAGACGCATGATTCAGCGGTAAAAAGTGGACGCTAAGTTGCTGAAGAAGAATACCTCCAAATTACCTGAAAATCGACGGAGGGTATTTTCCAGACGGATCACGAAGGCACGCAAAAGAGCAACCAGAGGGGGGCCACAGGGCGCCCATGCGGCCACCTGGCGCGACCCCCACCCTGGCCGCGCCGGGGGGGGGGGGGGCGCCTGGAGCCCCTGGCCCACTTCCGGCTGCCCCCTTTTGCCTATATACTCCTCGTCATCCAAAAACCCTAAAAAGGAGAGTTTTGACGGAGTTCCGCCGCCGCTCCGTGGCGGAAACCTACAGAGAAGAAAAAGCCATCTCCGGCGGGCAGATTCCGCCGGGGAAATCACCTCCCGAAAGGGGAGATCATCGCCATCATCATCACCATCGTCACGGGCATCATCGAGATCATCATCAACATCATCCCCAACATCAGCACCATCTCCATCTTCATCCAATCTCATCTCACCATTGCAACTTGTGTTGTAATCCGTACTATCTATCCTCTCTACTCTATCGGTGTTGATTACTACTTTGTGGTGAATGCTATTGAGTTTTGTTGGAGAAATATCATTATGTCCAGATTGTTTATAATCCATTTATCTCCACTGATCATGAACTCTTTTATGTCTTGTGAGTAGTTAATTTAGTTCTTGAGGACATGGAAAAAGTCTTGTTGTTAGTAGTCATATGATGTTGAAGTAATATGTGTTGTTTGATACTTAAGTTGTGTTGTTATTTTTCTAGTGGTGTTGTGTGAGTCGAACACTCAACACTTCGCCTTATTAAGGACCTAGGGGAATACATTGTGTACAAAGAATGCTTACGGTGGGTTGCCGGAGTGACAGAAACCTGAACCCCAGTTCGCACGCTTTTGCACAAGGGAGCAATGGATCATCGATCGTATTGCTATGGTTAGGATTTTGCCTTAAATACTATCTTGTATTTGCGGATGCTTGCAAGGTGTTTAATCATAAGAGTGCACTCATCTTAGTCTAGAGAGTGTACTAGCATAGATCCACCCACTCAGCACTTATCAACACATAACATAGTACCGATACGGAATATGGCGAAAGCACATGACTACCTCTCCCATGTGTCCTCAAGAACACTTTAGCCTTTATAAGTTCAGTTGCTAGGCCTCTCCTTTGCTCAGAAAGGATTGGGCCACTTGTTACTCTCCATTGCCTTTTACTTTGCTCGCTTTTACCTTCCTGTTGCTATATCAATAAAATCCCTAAAAAGTTATCTTTCAGTGCTTGCAGTTATTCCTTGCTCAGAGCCACTTATCAATACCTTCTGCTCCTCGTTGGGTTCGACACTCTTACTTATCGAAAACGCTGCAATAGATCCCTTACGATTGTGGGTCATCACCGCGCCGCCGCCCGGCTCGCCTCCCGCCGGAGCTCGCCGCTCCTCCGGCCGAGCTCGCTGCCTCGTCGCCCGAGGGCGTCACCGCCGCCACCTCCGCCGGCCGGCCGCTGCCGCCCCGCTGCCTCCTCCTCCTGGGCGCCGACCGCCGCCGACCCGAGCACTGCTGCCGCCCCGCTTCCCGCCGGCGTCGAGGCGCCGCCGCCACCTCCAGCTCATCGGGATCGGCCGATCCGATCTGAGCCGCCGCGGGTTCGAACCCTAACGGGTCCCGACCCGCAACCCACGTTGACCCGCGACCCGATCCGCCGTGGACCCGATCCGCAGGTTGACCCTGTTGATTTTTCCTCTAAGCCATTTGTTAACTTTGTTGTCTGATGGCATTTTGTAATGGCTGCAACTTTTACTGTGCTTGTCCGTTTTGTGCATATGATATGTCAAAATGATCGCGGTGATGTGTACTACGTTTTGTTCCATTGTGTCATGCTTGTTTGAGTCCATCTAGATGTCTTAATCTTAGTGACAAGAGTGCTACTTGATATAAACTGCTGCTACTAGTTATTTTCATGCCATGTTTGAGATGTGATAACTTGGTGCATGTTTATCCAAATGTAGCAAATGATATGTCCAAATGTTCATCATGAGATGCTCTACATGTTGGTTGCTGTAGCATGCACGTTAGAGTTCATATTGTCATGTTTATCTCTGTTGCAAAAGTGCATGTGGCTGTTTGGTTTTGTAACTTGTTGCGAGATGCCTAGTTGAGGAGCTCGTTGCTATTGATGTGTTTGTCCCCATGTCGCATGCTCATATGTTTTAGATTCCCCATCATGTGTTCTTGCTGTGGTGCAAACCATTTGCCATGTTATGCTTTAAGATGACTTAAACATGCTCGCAAACATGCCATGCTAATGTTACTGTTTTAACACTTAGTGAAATTTCACTAAGTCTGGAATCTGTAATATCCTGATGCTGTGTTTGCTTGATGTCCGAGGAAAATCCATGTTAGTTTTGGGGTGGCCATTGATCGTACCTTCATGTACATGTTGTTGTCTATCCATCCATGTCCTCACTTGCTCATTTGGGTTGCTGTAGCTTATTTAATTCTTGCTCCCAAGTTGCTATAAAATATTACTATCAGGTTTTTATTGTCATGATCAAAATGTTGTAGCTTGTTGCTATTGATCCATGCCTCCTATGGAGATGCTCCAATAGAGTTGTTTGATGTAGGATATGTCTACTTCATGTCCATGCTTATTGTCACCATGTTTGAGTGCTGTAGAGTATATATTTCTTGCTCCAAAGTTGCTATGTGGCTGTTAGTTTCAGCTTTGCATTGTTTTTTTGTTTCGAGTGTATGTTTTGATCCGTTGCTCCTTTTTGAGCAAGTCCTATATGAAACTTGTGTGATTTTGCATGTAGAATTATAATATCATCTTGTTAACATGATTGGAGTATGTTTGCTTGGTGTTTGGGTGCATCTTGCACCGTTGCCATGCTTAACTTGTTTTGCTCATATCTTCTAGACCGTAGCTCCGTTCTAAACAAACTTTATATGAAACTTGACTAGAATTTCGTGTAGATTATCATGGTGCATGTTAAATTGCTGTTTAACAACTTTAACTTAAGGTTTGTTCAGATCTGGACTAGTTTCAATCTATGCATATGAGGACTTACCGGATTTGTCTTAAGTAGTTTCCGGCCTCATTTAAACTTGTTGTTCTTATGTTGTTTCTATGTGCTTCCTACCTTGCCATGTTTTGCATCCTAAATAGACTTGTCTTGCATCCTACTTGCTTGAGCATATTATCTTGTTCTTGTGTTGTTCTGGTGTGCTTCCTATGTTGTCATGCAAATGCATCCTAAGTGCATCTGCAGTGCATCCTAAGTGCATCATACGTGCATCCTGTAGATTGTGCATTGCACCTTGTTTGATTTCGTGCCTCGTGTGTTCTTGTGTTGAGTAGAGCCGGAAGCCGAGACCGAGTACGAGAACGAGGTTACTACCGAGGTTGAGAACGAAGAGCCCTCTTACGATCCCATCGACGACTCGACAGGCAAGATGACCTAACCCAGATATCATTACTATTTTTGCCTATTGCTAGAAGTCCTGCTCTTTAGTTTATTGCCTCAATGTCCATGTTTGTTTGTCAGCCTCCTATTGTAACCATGAATCTGTCTAACCACCCATCCTAGCAAACCTTTGATTGGCTAAGTAAGTTTCGCTCGGTCCCTCTTATAGCATTGCTAGTTGCAGGAGAAGATTTGAAGATTCTTGCTTCATGTTGAAGTTTTTGTTGGGATATCACACTATATAACTCTTAAACGAAATCATCTATATATTTGGTAATGGGTGGAAGGCTGAGCCTCTTGCTCGGTGTTTTGTTCCACTCATGCCTATAATGCCCAGGATGGGACTATATCTCCTACGTGTCGAGGCAAGACTTAGAGATATAAGCCCATGCTGGAATGATCGCAAGTTTGGTACCTTTGCACATCTCATGTAAAAATGGGGATGGAAAACTAAAAAGATAGTTGGCTTACACTCGCCACGTCACACAAATACATTACATGTTCAAACATCATTCAGATAAAACATCACAGCCCATCTAAGGGTAAAGATCCAAATGACAAGATACAAAACATAACTTAAGCCACAGGTCTAGATCGAATCCTAGTAGAAGCTCTACTGATCAACCGGATAGTTCACGTAGTAACGGCTACGCTCCTCGTCGTACTCCCAGTCTAGCTCAGTACCATCGCCTGTGTAGCTCACCATCGTACCTGCATTTGGGGTGTTGAAGTAACTGTGAGTCACAGAGGACTCAGCAATCCCGTTCCCGGGTAACACGACTATCCCAGCCTTGGGTGAGGAACAAGGCTGAGGAACGAACAAGAGTTTGCAGCAGCACTAGCCTAGCTTACGTAAAAGAGAGCGAGAAGAGAAGGTGCCTCGGTCGAGAGTTGATCACGAAGTGATCCTAACTAAAGCAAGTCAAACATAACCCCACCGTGTTCACTTCCCGAATCCCTTTCGGAAAATGACCGTCACGGTACACACGCTGGTAGTGTATTGGAACATGGTGTCAAGTTTTCTACAACCGGATATTAACAAGCTCCCATCTGCCACATAACCGCGGACACGGCTTTCGAAAGTTCATAACCCTGCAGGGGTGTTCCAACTTGGCCCATGACAAGCCCACGATCCGCGGAGTCGCAACTCCAAGGTAGGAAGGCCCGAGTATTCTCGGAATCCCGTGCTCAAGATACTCCGACTAAGGTAAGGCTAATCCAGCAAATCCTCCCGGCGTGCCGACACCCTGATAGTAGCCGCGCGTATCTCGTCTCAGGCCACGACCGGATGGGTGAAGCTACGGGTTTTTACCAAACCTCGAGTTTCCTCGTGGTGGCCCTGCAGGCTCCCCGTTTCGGACCAACACTCATGTGGAGCACTGGCCCGGGGTTGTTGATTAAATATAAAAGGGATAGCTAGTCCCTATGCAAGTTTTAGTTATTAGGCGAATAGTACCAATGTAGGGACTTGCTGGAAAAGACTTAGCACTTAGAGGTTTATCGAGGGGGTCCCATAACCCCAACCGTGTGAGGAACGCATAATCAAGGAACATAACACCGGTTTATACGGTTCCTAGCGGCATGAATGGAACAAATCACCAAGCAAAAGGCTTAGCCTTCCACCCATTGCCAATATATAGATGAGTTCATTTAAGCATTTATATAGTGTGATATCCCAACAAGCTTCAACAAGAAGCAATAATCTTCGATCTTCACCTGTAACTAACAATGCTATAAGAGGGGCTGAGCGAAGCCTACGTATAGCCAATCAAGGGTTTGCATAGGTAGGGTGGTTAAACAGGTTCATGGTTACAATAGGAGGCTGACAGGAAAAACATGGGCATCGAGGAAAAACTATAGATCGAGACTTCTAGCAATAGGCAAAGATAGTAATGTTATCGGGGTTCGGTCATCTTGCCTGAAGAGTTGTCGATGGGATCGTAAGAGGGGTCCTCGTTCTCAACCTCGGTAGTAACCTCGTGCTCGTACTCGTACTCGGTCTCAGCCTCCGGCTCTACTCAACACAAACACACAAGACACGAAATCAACAAGATGCAATGCACACACAAAAATGCTGGATGCATGGCTGATGCACTAAGGAAGCAAAACAAATGCACTATGGAAGCACAGGAAGTCTACAAAGGAAGCACAGTGTAATCGCACAAGGAGCATGGAAAATATGCATTCAAGCAAAATACTTCAAAACATGATAACAATAGGATATTATGAATCTACATGAAAAATCACCCAAGTTTCATATAGGACTTGCTCAAAACGGAGCTACGGGCTAAAAGTTACACCCGAAACAATAAATACGCACAAGCTGAAAATTACAGCCACATAGCAACTTCGGAGCAATAGATAAATAAGCTACAGCACTCAAACATCATGGCAATGAGCATGGACATAAACTAGACATATCCTACAGCAAACAAGTTCATTGGAGCATCCCCAAAGGAGCCATGGATCAATAGCAACAAGCTATGACATATTGAACTTGACAACAAAATCCTGACAGCAGTAATTTGTTGCAACTTGGGAGCAAAAGTTAAATATGCTACAACCACTCAAATAAGCATGTGAGAGCATGAATGGATAGCCAACAATATATACTACAAGGAATCATCAAGAGTCACCCCAAAACTATCATGGATTGGTCTAGAACAACAAGCAAACATGGCATCTGGAAATTACAGATTCCAGACTTAGTGAAAGTTCACTAAGTGTTAAAACAGCAGTTTCATCATGGCATCTTTGTGAGCAAGTTTAAGTCACCTCAAAGCTAAACATGGCAAGTGGTAAGCACCACAGCAAAGTACAAATGATGGAGAATCCAAAACATCTAAGCATGCATCAAGGGGACAAACACAACGATAGCAATGAGCTCCTCAAATTGACATCTCATAACAAGTTTAATGACATAACAACCACATATCACTTTGCAACGGAGATAATCATGTCAAGATGAAATCTATCATGCAAACTTAAGCAATCAACATGTAGAGCATCTCAAGACGAACACGTGGACATCTCATTTGCATCATTTGGATAAACATGCACCAAGTTATCACATTGCAAAGATGGCATGGAAACAACAACTAACAGCAGTTTATAACAAGATGCACTCTTGCAACAGATTTTTAAGCATCTAGATGATCTCAAACATGCATGGCATAATGGAACAAAACGTAGTACATGTCTCCACGAACATTTTGACATATCATTTGCTCAAATCGGACCATCACACAAAAAGTTATCATCAATATAAAATAGCATCAGACAGGTAAAAATCTGAGGACTTAGTGAAAATGGAGGCTACCTCAGGGGTCAACGCGAAAGTCAACACGGGCTGGAAAACGCGGATCGGGTCGGGGGCTCGCGGACCGGGCTCGGGGACGCGGATCGGGCCGGCTTAGCGGAGCGGACCGGATCTGGTGGCCAAACGGGCCCCGACCCGCTAGGGCTGGCGAGGGGATCGGGGAGCCGACCGGGCTCCCGATCGAGCGGCGGCGGCGGCCTTCGGGCGAGGCGGAGGAGGCTGGGCCTCACGCGCGGGGTGGGCCGGCCCGCGCCTGGAGCTGGCGGCGGCTCGGAGGGAGGCGCGGCCCAGGCGGGCGACTCGGCCCAGGAGGGGCGGATCGACGAAGGGGATCTGGATCGGGGCTCCTCCCCGATCCGATCCAGGCTGCGACGATTCGAGCGGCCTGAGGCCTCGGACGACGGGGGCCGGCGGCGCCCTTGCCGGAGGGGCGGCCGGAGGTGGTGGCCGGGCGCGGTGGCGGTGGCGCCGGCCGGCGAGGGAGGCGGCGGCGCCGGCGTGGAGGCGGGGGCGCTCCGGTGAGGCGGCGGCGAAGGGTGGCGCGGCTCCGGCGAGCTCCTCCCGCGGGGCTCCGGCGAGCTCCGGCCGGAGTGGAGGAAGATGGCTGGAGGAAGGGGATGAAGGGGCTAGGGTTTTTTTTGGGTAAAAATTGGGGAAGATGGACAAATATATAGGCACAAGGAGCTAGGGTTGTCCAAATGAGGTGTGGTTTTCGGCCACGCGATCAGAATTGGATGGCCTAGATGAAGGGAGGGGTTTGGGTTGGTTTGGTGGGCTGTTGGAGGGGTGTCTTGGGCCTCAAAGTGGGGGTACTATGAGCCCACGAGAATAACTGTTGGGGTAGCAAACGAGCTCCAAACACGACGAGATTTGACAGTCGGGTTACACACACCAAAACAACAACACACGACAAGTCTCACGCCAAACCGGAAATGTTACACGGCCAAACACAAAAGTAGGCCTCGGGGACGCCACGAACACGTGAGAGAGCTCCGGAACTCGAAACGGACATCGGAAAGAAACGAGTGGAACCGGATGCAAACGACAACACAAATGCAATGTGATGCACATGACTACATGATATGGATGAATGCCACACACCCACACAACAGAACGACGAAAACCCGAAAGACAAAGAACCCGAAAAGGAATAGATAAAGCCAGAGATATATTATATTGCCCAAAAGGGAAAGTATTACATCCGGGGCATTACAAACTCTCCTCTACTACAAAAAGATCTCGTCCCGAGATCTAGGACTGGAAAAAGGAAGGGTACTCGGAACGAAGATGATCTTCTCGTTCCCACGTAGCTTCTCGGTCGGTATGGTGTGACCACTTGACTTTCAAGAATTTGATGGACTTGTTGCGGATCTTGCGCTCGGTTTCTTCGAGAATAACAACGGGATGCTCTCGGTAGGACAAGTCTTGTTGAAGATCAACCTGTTCAAACGGAATCATGCGTTCAGGAGTCTTGAAGCACTTGCGGAGTTGAGACACATGAAACACATCATGAACATTGGCGAAGTTGGAAGGGAGCTCAAGTTGATAGGCTAGATCGCCTCTTTTGCCAAGGATCTTGAAAGGCCCAATGTATCTAGGAGCAAGCTTTCCTTTGATATCGAATCTTTGGGTTCCTTTCATAGGAGAAACATGGAGATAGACATGATCACCAATGTTGAAGGCCAAATCACGATGCTTGCCGTCATAGTAGCTCTTCTTACGCGACTGAGCCGCCTTGAGATTCTCACGTATGACTTTGCACATTTCTTCGGCTTCTGAGATCAAGTCATTGCCAAGAAGTTGACGTTCACCAGTCTCGGACCAGTTGAGAGGGGTACGGCACTTTCTGCCATAGAGGATTTCAAACAGAGCTTTGCCGACACTTGCTTGAAAGCTGTTGTTGTAAGAGAACTCGGCAAATGGAAGGCAATCTTCCCATTTCATGCCAAAAGATATGACACATGCTCTGAGCATGTCTTCTAGAATCTGATTCACTCGCTCGACTTGACCACTAGTCTGAGGGTGAAAAGCAGTGCTGAACCTGATCTTAGTGCCCATGGCGGACTGAAAAGAGTCCCAGAACTTAGAAGTGAACAAACTTCCACGGTCTGAGGAGATAACTTGAGGAATGCCATGTAAGGACACAATTCTGGAAGTGTACAACTCTGCAAGTTGAGCTGCATTGATTGATTCTTTGACTGGAAGGAAGTGAGCAACTTTGGTAAGCTTGTCAATCACCACAAAGATAGAATCATTCCCTCTCTTGGACTTAGGAAAGCCAGTGACGAAATCCATTTCAATGTGGTCGAATCTCCACTCAGGAATAGGAAGAGGTTGGAGAAGACCGGCTGGACGTTGATGCTCTGCCTTCACTCTTCTGCAGACATCACATTCATTCACGAATTGGGCAATCTCCCTTTTCATGCGTGTCCACCAGTAAGATTGCTTGAGGTCTTGGTACATCTTGGAACTACCAGGATGAATGGAAAGGAGGGAATCATGTGCTTCTTCCATTATGAGCTTCCTGAGATCACCTTTGGGAACCACGAGTCTGTCCTCGAAGAACAAGGTATCTCTCTCATCAACGCGATAGCACTTGTATTTAGGAGTACCCTTTGCAATACCATGTTTCACTTTCTGCACCATAGCTTCACTGAGTTGGGCCTCATGGATCCGATCTTCCAAGGTAGGAGCAACTTGAAGATTTGCAAGAAAACCTTGCGGAACAACTTGGAGGTTGAGCTTCCTGAATGCTTCACAAAGCTCAGGCTGGAACGGCTTGATAAGAAGGCTGTTGCAATATGCCTTTCTGCTCAAAGCATCTGCAATCACATTCGCCTTGCCAGGTGTGTATTCGATGCTGGGATCATACTCTTGGATCATTTCGACCCAACGAGTCTGGCGGAGGTTCAGATTCGGTCGTGTGAAGATGTACTTCAAGCTCTTGTGATCGGTGAAGATGTCGACTTTTCTGCCCAACAGAAGGTGTCTCCACGTAATCAAAGCATGTACCACATCTGCTAGTTCAAGATCATGTGTGGGGTAGTTCTTCTCACTTGGCTTCAGCTGACGAGAAGTGTATGCCACAATTCTCTTGCCTTGCATAAGCACACCACCCAGTCCTTGAAGAGAAGCATCACAGAATACTTCATAGGGCTTGGACTCATCTGGAGGAGTTAGAACTGGAGCAGAGACGAGCTTTTCTTTGAGAGTTTTGAATGCCACTTCACAATCTGGAGACCAGTAGTACTTGACATTCTTCTGCAGCAAGTTGGAAAGAGGCTTGGCAATCTTGGAGAAGTTCTCAACGAACCTTCTGCAATAGCTGGCAAGACCAAGAAAGCTTCGGAGTTGCTTGACGTTCTGAGGAGCTTCCCAGTTGACAATTGCTTCAACTTTCTCGGGGTTTACCGCAATACCGTCAGCGGAGATGATATGGCCCAGATACAAGACCTTATCGAGCCAAAATTCGCACTTGGAGAACTTGGCATAGAACTTATGTTCACGGAGTCTGTCGAGAACGAGACGGAGGTGCTTTTCGTGATCTTCTTCATTTTTGGAAAATACCAAAATGTCATCCAGATACACAAGCACAAACTCGCCGGTGTAGGGGTTGAAAATGTAGTGCATCATTCTCGAGAAGGTAGGTGGAGCATTGGCGAGACCAAATGATATGACTGTATACTCATATGAGCCGTAGCTCGTTCTGAAGGCAGTCTTGGGGATATCTTCTTCACGAATGCGAATCTGGTGATAGCCCATTCGGAGATAGAGCTTAGAGAACACTTTAGCTCCTTTGAGCTGCTCGAACAGTTCGTTGATGTTGGGGAGCGGATACTTGTTCTTTATTGTCTTCTTGTTCAATGGCTGGTAATCAACGCAGAGACGCTCCGTGCCATCCTTCTTCTTGACAAATAAGACACCACAGCCCCAAGGAGACGTACTAGGCCTGATCAGACCCATACGCTCCTGTTCATCAAGCTGTTCCTTCAACTCCTTCAACTATTTAGGAGAGAGCTTGTGCGGACCCCGACATGCTGGCTCGGTACCCGGCTCGAGTTCAATGACGAATTCCACTTGACGGTGTGGAGGCATGCCTGGAAGTTCTTCAGGAAAGACTTCTTCGTATTCGTTAACCACTGGAATTTGAGATATGGCATTCATCTCGCCCTTGTCATTGAGAGAGAAAAGCCTGATTGTGTTATCCCTGGAGGCGAAGATAATCACATCATCATCGGAATGAGTAATCTTGACTTCCTTCTGTGCACAGTCAATTTGAGCATCATGCTGAGAAAGCCAATCCATTCCGAGGATAAGGTCGATGTCAGAATTGCCAAGAACCACCGAAGAGGCCAGAAATCGATAATCACCCATGCGAATAGAAACATCCGGAGCATATATACTGGAATGCATTCGTCTCCCCGGAGAAATGACTTGCAACTTCTGAGGTAGACTTTGGACGTAAACATTATGCTTGGATGCGAATGGTTGAGACATGAAATAACATGAAGCACCCGAATCAAACAAAACTTTAGCAGGCAAAGAGTTAACTGAAAGGTTACCCAATATGACATCAGAAGAATTCTCCGCTTGCGCTGCATTCATCAAATTCACCCTTGCTTGCTTGGGATTATGCTTGACAATAGCTGTGCTGACAGGTGGAGGAGGCGGAAGTCGCTTCGGGTTGGGGCACTTGTTGGCATAGTGACCCTTCTTGCCACACTTGTTGCAGACCACTTCTGAGAGAGGACGGAAATGAGAACAACTTGACTTGGAACCTTGATACTGAAATTGATTCCTCGACTGGTTGCTCGGGTTGGGTGGGTGGGAGAAACCACGACCACCGGAGTTCTTGTTGCTGTTGTTGTAGGGAGCTCGGATGACAGGAGGAGGAGGAAGCCAAAATTTCTGTTGCTTCGCGACGACTTGAGAAGATGAGGAGGAGTGAACGGCATCTCGAATCCTCTTTTTAGAAGCCTCCATCTTGAGCCGGGCTACCTCTTGCTTAAGCGCCATGTTATAGAATTTGTCGAACTCATCCGGCTCGAACAAGGTGAGAGCAAGTTGAAGTTCATCCTTGAGACCTCCACGGAACTGATAGATCTTGCTCTTGGCATCTGGTATGTCTTGCTTGGCATAGCGGGCGAGGTTTTGGAACTTGACATTATACTAGTAGACAATCATAGAGCCTGCTTCAGGTTGCGGAATTGCTCACGCATACCCTCGATGACACTTGTTGGAATGTGGTGAGAGCGAAAGTCCTTGCAGAAATCATCCCAAGAGATCACACGCCCTTCTCTGGAGTCTTTGTACTGCTGCCACCAGTCAGCTGCTTGGTCTTTGAGTTGGAAGGCTGCAAATTTCACATAGTCCTCAGGCCTTACGTTGCTGCACTCAAAATGCTTCTTGATATCGGTTATCCAATCTTCAGCATCGAGAGGGTCGACACAGTAACTGAAAGCCTTTGGTTGATTGGCCAAGAACTCGTTGAGCGTAGCATGGTGCTGTTGGTTGAAGAAATTGCCTTGGTTCCCTGGAGCACCCTGATTTGCTTGATTTGCTTGCATTTGCTGCATCATCTGCATCAACATCTGGGTGTTCTGATTTGTAGTATGCATAATCGCTCTCCAAGCCTCAGACGGAGGAGGAGGGGAAGGAGGACAATCTGGAACCTCTTCACCCTCTGGGTTAGCGTTGGGAACCCGTTTCGGAGCCATCCTGAAAGAGATGACCATGAATCAACAATTTGATTGAAAGAAGGTATAAGCTGAAACAACAGATTGAAATGCAACATAGTCTTCACAAGAATCATTCGAACAGGAGGAACGAATGAAATTCTTAGTTCAATGATAACAACAATCTTCACGAGAAGCCACTGGGAGACAAAAGGTAAATAAGAAAAACACAAGGTAAAGATGGAACAAACACAAGATAGGAGCTTCGTTCGACATCTTTGTGCTGTAAGATTATGGAACGCGTTACGAAAGGGTTTTGCAATCCCCGGATCAGCATAGCCAAGGACCCTTTAAGATGCAACTCCCGATCGGAACATCGGCCATAAAACCACTTCACTCAATGTAGAACCCCGAACTCGCTAACCTGCATTCGTTGGAAGAATGCCTACGATCTACTGGATAAACCCACCTATTAATTTCCGAAAGTTTCCAGTTATGCAATCAGGTGTTGGGGATACAGGGGAAGCACCGCGCAATCAACTCTAAAACTACATCCAGCTGTATCCATCCTTCAACACATAACCAGTTGTTCTCGGAAACCGTCTACCTCGGACCTTCGAAAAACATCCACTATACAAAGCTATGGCAATACTCCCGAACTACCTCCCCAGTACTGGGTGATGTCGGGGTTATCTTGCCACTTACCGTATAGGACAATTTTCGATGTCGGCCGTCTTAAGTATTCTAGTAATGTCGCGATATGCTTGTGACGACAATACCCCGAAGCTCAACTCCCCGGGACACTGCCACAACCCCTAATGTCAGGAGGCATCGAGAACAATATTCTCGTCACAAAGACATCGAAACAATCCAACAATACTCGCGAGAATCCAAAAAAAAATTTGGTGTAATTTTTGAAAGTAGAAGAGGCAAGAGTAGACGTCAGGAGTCCTCACCAGAGTGAAGGGGATGAGAAGCAAAGAAATCCTACTCTCCGATATAAATATAGGACTCAAAACATTTTCAGTGTGTGCCTAGACTCGACCGTCAACGATTCGATCAAACAGTGGGGGCTTCTAGGTCGGAGAAGGCTCTAAATACCAACTTGTAATGCCCAGGATGGGACTATATCTCCTACGTGTCGAGGCACAACTTACAGATATAAGCCCATGCTGGAATGATTGCAAGTTTGGTACCATTGCACATCTCATGTAAAAATGGGGATGGAAAACTGAAAAGATAGCTGGCTTACACTCGCCACGTCACACAAATAAATTACATGTTCAAACATCATTCAGATAAAACATCACAGCCCATCTAAGGGTAAAGATCCAAATGACAAGATACCAAACATAACTTAAGCCACAGGTCTAGATCGAATCCTAGTAGAAGCTCTACTGATCAACCGGATAGTTCACGTAGTAACGCCTACGCTCCTCGTCGTACTCCCAGTCTAGCTCAGTACCATCGCCTGTGTAGCTCACCATCGTACCTGCATTTGGGGTGTTGAAGTAACTGTGAGCCACAAAGGACTCAGCAATCCCGTTCCCGGGTAACACGACTATCCCAGCCTTGGGTGAGGAACAAGGCTGAAGAAAGAACAAGAGTTTGCAGCAGCACTAGCCTAGCTTACGTAAAAGAGAGCGAGAAGAGAAGGTGCCTCGGTCGAGAGATGATCACAAAGTGATCCTAACTAAAGCAAGTCAAACATAACCCCATCGTGTTCACTTCCCGAATCCCTTTCGGAAAATGACCGTCACGGTACACACGCTGGTAGTGTATTGGAACATGGTGTCAAGTTTTCTACAACCGGATATTAACAAGCTCCCATCTGCCACATAACCGCGGGCACGGCTTTCGAAAGTTCATAACCCTACAGGGGTGTTCCAACTTGGCCCATGACAAGCCCACGATCCGCGGAGTCGCAACTCCAAGGTAGGAAGGCCCGAGTATTCTCGGAATCCCGTGCTCAAGATACTCCGACTAAGGTAAGGCTAATCCAGCAAATCCTCCCGGCGTGTCGACACCCTGATAGTAGCCGCGCGTATCTCGTCTCAGGCCACGACCGGATGGGTGAAGCTACGGGTTTTTACCAAACCTCGAGTTTCCTTGTGGTGGCCCCGCAGGCTTCCCGTTTCGGACCAACACTCATGTGGAGCATTGGCCCGGGGTTGTTGATTAAATATAAAAGGGATAGCTAGTCCCTATGCAAGTTTTAGTTATTAGGCGAATAGTACCAATGTTGGGACTTGCTGGAAAAGACTTAGCACTTAGCGGTTTATCGAGGGGGTCCCATAACCCCAACCGTGTGAGGAACGCATAATCAAGGAACATAACACCGGTTTATATGGTTCCTAGCGGCATGAATGGAACAAATCACCAAGCAAAAGGCTTAGCCTTCCACCCATTGCCAATATATAGATGAGTTCATTTAAGCATTTATATAGTGTGATATCCCAACAAGCTTCAACAAGAAGCAAGAATCTTCGATCTTCACCTGCAACTAACAATGCTATAAGAGGGGCTAAGCGAAGCCTACGTATAGCCAATCAAGGGTTTGCATAGGTAGGGTGGTTAAACAGGTTCATGGTTACAATAGGAGGCTGACAGGAAAAACATGGGCATCGAGGCAAAACTATAGATCGAGACTTCTAGCAATAGGCAAAGATAGTAATGTTATCGGGGTTCGGTCATCTTGCCTGAAGAGTTGTCGATGGGATCGTAAGAGGGGTCCTCGTTCTCAACCTCGGTAGTAACCTCGTGCTCGTACTCGTACTCGGTCTCAGCCTCCGGCTCTACTCAACACAAACACACAAGACACGAAATCAACAAGATGCAATGCGCACACCAAAATGCTGGATGCATGGCTGATGCACTAAGGAAGCAAAACAAATGCACTATGGAAGCACAAGAAGTCTACAAAGGAAGCACAGTGTAATCGCACAAGGAGCATGGAAAATATGCATTCAAGCAAAATACTTCAAAACATGATAACAATAGAATATTATGAATCTACATGAAAAATCACCCAAGTTTCATATAGGACTTGCTCAAAACGGAGCTACGGGCTAAAAGTTACACCTGAAACAATAAATACGCACAAGCTGAAAATTACAGCCACATAGCAACTTCGGAGCAATAGATAAATAAGCTACAGCACTCAAACATCATGGCAATGAGCATGGACATAAACTAGACATATCCTAGAGCAAACAAGTTCATTGGAGCATCCCCAAAGGAGCCATGGATCAATAGCAACAAGCTATGACATATTGAACTTGACAACAAAATCCTGACAGCAGTAATTTGTTGCAACTTGGGAGCAAAAGTTAAATATGCTACAGCCACTCAAATAAGCATGTGATAGCATGAATGGATAGCCAACAATATATACTACAAGGAATCATCAAGAGTCACCGCAAAACTATCATGGATTGGTCTAGAACAACAAGCAAACATGGCATCTGGAAATTACAGATTCCAGACTTAGTGAAATTTCACTAAGTGTTAAAACAACAGTTTCATCATGGCATCTTTGTGAGCAAGTTTAAGTCACCTCAAAGCTAAACATGGCAAGTGGTAAGCACCACAGCAAAGTACAAATGATGGAGAATCCAAAACATGTAAGCATGCATCAAGGGGACAAACACAACGATAGCAATGAGCTCCTCAAATTGACATCTCGTAACAAGTTTAATGACATAACAGCCACATATCACTTTGCAACGGAGATAAACATGTCAAGATGAAATCTATCATGCAAACTTAAGCAATCAACATGTACAGCATCTCAAGACGAACACGTGGACATCTCATTTGCATCATTTGGATAAACATGCACCAAGTTATCACATTGCAAAGATGGCATGGAAACAACAACTAACAACAGTTTATAACAAGATGCACTCTTGCAACAGATTTTTAAGCATCTAGATGATCTCAAGCATGCATGGCATAATGGAACAAAACGTAGTACATGTCTCCACGAACATTTTGACATATCATTTGCTCAAATCGGACCATCACACAAAAAGTTATCATCAATATAAAATAGCATCGGACATGTAAAAATCTGAGGACTTAGTGAAAATGGAGGCTACCTCAGGGGTCAACGCGAAAGTCAACGCGGGCTGGAAAACACAGATCGGGTCGGGGGCTCGCGGACCGGGCTCGGGGACGCGGATCGGGCCGGCTTAGCGGAGCGGACCGGATCTGGTGGCCAAACGGGCCCCGACCCGCTAGGGCTGGCGAGGGGATCGGGGAGCCGACCGGGCTCCCGATCGAGCGGTGGCGGCGGCCTTCGGGCGAGGCGGAGGAGGCTGGGCCTCACGCGCGGGGTGGGCCGGCCCGCGCCTGGAGCTGGCGGCGGCTCGGAGGGAGGCGCGGCCCAGGCGGGCGACTCGGCCCAGGAGGGGCGGATCGGCGAAGGGGATCTGGATCGGGGCTCCTCCCCGATCCGATCCAGGCGGCGACGGTTCGAGCGGCCTGAGGCCTCGGACGACGGGGGCCGGCGGCGCCCTTGCCGGAGGGGCGGCCGGAGGTGGTGGCCGGGCGCGGTGGCGCCGGCCGGCGAGGGAGGCGGCGGCGCCGGCGTGGAGGCGGGGGCGCTCCGGTGAGGCGGCGGCGAAGGGTGGCGCGGCTCCGGCGAGCTCCTCCCGCGGGGCTCCGGCGAGCTCCGGCCGGAGTGGAGGAAGATGGCTGGAGGAAGGGGATGAAGGGGCTAGGGTTTTTTTTGGGTAAAAATTGGGGAAGATGGACAAATATATAGGCACAAGGAGCTAGGGTTGTCCAAATGAGGTGTGGTTTTCGGCCACGCGATCAGAATTGGATGGCCTAGATGAAGGGAGGGGTTTGGGTTGGTTTGGTGGGCTGTTGGAGGGGTGTCTTGGGCCTCAAAGTGGGGGTACTATGAGCCCACGAGAATAACTGTTGGGGTAGCAAACGAGCTCCAAACGCGACGAGATTTGACAGTCGGGTTACACACACCAAAACAACAACACACGACAAGTCTCACGCCAAACCAGAAACGTTACACGGCCAAACACCAAAGTAGGCCTCGGGGACGCCACGAACACGTGAGAGAGCTTCGGAACTCGAAACGGACAACGGAAAGAAACGAGTGGAACCGGATGCAAACGACAACACAAATGCAATGCGATGCACATGACTACATGATATGGATGAATGCCACACACCCACACAATAGAACGACGAAAACACGAAATACAAAGAACCCGAAAAGGAATAGATGAAGCCAGAGATATATTATATTGCCCAAAAGGGAAAGTATTACATCCGGGGCATTACAAACTCTCCTCTACTACAAAAAGATCTCGTCCCGAGATCTAGGACTGGAAAAAGGAAGGGTACTCGGAACGAAGATGATCTTCTCGTTCCCACGTAGCTTCTCGGTCGGTATGGTGTGACCACTTGACTTTCAAGAATTTGATGGACTTGTTGCGGGTCTTGCGCTCGGTTTCTTCGAGAATAGCAACGGGATGCTCTCGGTAGGACAAGTCTTGTTGAAGATCAACCTGTTCAAACGGAATCATGCGTTCAGGAGTCTTGAAGCACTTGCGGAGTTGAGACACATGAAACACATCATGAACATTGGCGAAGTTGGAAGGGAGCTCAAGTTGATAGGCTAGATCACCTCTTTTGCCAAGGATCTTGAAAGGCCCAACGTATCTAGGAGCAAGCTTTCCTTTGATATCGAATCTTTGGGTTCCTTTCATAGGAGAAACACGGAGATAGACATGATCACCAATGTTGAAGGCCAAATCACGATGCTTGCCGTCATAGTAGCTCTTCTTACGCGACTGAGCCGCCTTGAGATTCTCACGTATGACTTTGCACATTTCTTCGGCTTCTGAGATCAAGTCATTGCCAAGAAGTTGACGTTCACCAGTCTCGGACCAGTTGAGAGGGGTACGACACTTTCGGCCATAGAGGATTTCAAACGGAGCTTTGCCGACACTTGCTTGAAAGCTGTTGTTGTAAGAGAACTCGGCAAATGGAAGGCAATCTTCCCATTTCATGCCAAAAGATATGACACATGCTCTGAGCATGTCTTCTAGAATCTGATTCACTCGCTCGACTTGACCACTAGTCTGAGGGTGAAAAGCAGTGCTGAACCTGATCTTAGTGCCCATGGCGGACTGAAAAGAGTCCCAGAACTTAGAAGTGAACAAACTTCCACGGTCTGAGGAGATAACTTGAGGAATGCCATGTAAGGACACAATTCTGGAAGTGTACAACTCTGCAAGTTGAGCTGCATTGATTGATTCTTTGACTGGAAGGAAGTGAGCGACTTTGGTAAGCTTGTCAATCACCACAAAGATAGAATCATTCCCTCTCTTGGACTTAGGAAAGCCAGTGACGAAATCCATTTCAATGTGGTCGAATCTCCACTCAGGAATATGAAGAGGTTGGAGAAGACCGGCTGGACGTTGATGCTAATTTAGATGCACATGCACCTAGTTCTTCTAAGAAGAAGAAAAAGAAAAATGATAGGACTTTGCATGCTTCTAGTGAACCTGTAGCTGACACACCTGAGAATCCTAATGATATCTCTATCTCTGATGCTGAAACATAATCTGGTAATGAACATGAATCTAGTGATAATGTTAATGATGATGTTCATGATGATGCTCAACCTAGCAATGATAATGATGTAGAGATTGAACCTGCTGTTGATCTTGATAACCCACAATCAAAGAATCAACGTTATGATAAGAGAGACTTTGTTGCTAGGAAGCACGGTAAGGAAAGAGAACCATGGGTTCAGAAACCCGTGCCTTTTTCTCCGAAACCATCCAAGAAAAAGGATGATGAGGATTTTGAGTGCTTTGCTGAAATGATTAGACCTATCTTTTTGCGTATGCGTTTGACTGATATGCTTAAAACAAATCCCTATGCTAAGTTTATGATATATATTATTACCAACAAAAGATAGATACCTGAAGTAGAAATTTCCACCATGCTTGCCAATTACACTTTTAAAGGTGGAATACCTAAGAAACTAGGAGATCCAGGAGTACCCACTATACCTTGATCCATTAAAGGAAACTATGTTAAAACTGCTTTATGTGATCTTGGAGCTGGTGTTAGTGTTATGCCTCTCTCTTTATATCGTAGACTTGACTTGAGTAAGTTGACACCTACTGAAATATCTTTGCAAATGGCCGATAAATCAACTGCTATACCTGTCGGTATTTGTGAGGATGTGCGTGTTGTGGTTGCAAATGTTACTATTCTAACGGACTTTGTTATCCTTGATATTCTCGAGGACGATAGTATGTCTATTATCCTTGGTAGACCCTTTTTGAATACTGCAGGGGCTGTTATTGATTGCGACAAAGGCAATGTCACTTTTCATGTCAATGGTAATGAACATACGGTACACTTTCCGAGGAAACAACCTCAGGTCCACAGTATCAATTCTATTGGAAAAATTTCAACTATGTGATGGCCTGGCTTATTAGGGATGATAGACTACTCATATCAATAAGGAATTCCTTCTTTTCCGGAAGCCCATTCGGATAGAACTCCAAAGTTAAGCGTGCTCAGCTTGGAGTAGTTTCAGGATGGGTGACCGACCGGGAAGTTGCTCCCAGGTGCGCACGAGTGAGGACAAAGTATGCAGAAAAGACTAGTATTGATATGTGAGGCCAGTCTAGATCCCGCCAGGAGTAACGACCACCGGCAGGTGTGTCCGGGGCGTTATAAGTTGGTATCAGAGCCGACCCTTGCGGTTACACGGATGTTTGCGGACAGTTTGCAGTCATGTTGTGCATGACGTTTGTGACCCGTCGTGGCACACGGCATGGCACATGTGCTGTCCTGGAAGCACAGACGGTTGTGCCAAGAGGGAACATTCCTGTGGCCCGACGAGGACGTCGGTTCCTCTGAGTGAGGGTGTATGTGATGGCCTGGCTTATTAGGGATGATAGACTACTCATATCAATAAGGAATTTCTTCTTTTCCGGGAGCCCATTCGGATAGAACTCCGAAGTTAAGCGTGCTCAGCTTGGAGTAGTTTCAGGATGGGTGATCGACCGGGAAGTTGCTCCCGGGTGCGCACGAGTGAGGACAAAGTGCGCAGAAAAGACTAGTATTGATATGTGAGGCCAGTCTAGATCCCGCCAGGAGTAACGACCACCGGCGGGTGTGTCCGGGGCGTTATAAACTATCACTATTGGAGGTTTTGAATTTCCTCTTCCTACTATCAAGAAGACATATGATATTCTTATTGTTGGGGACATACATATCCCCATTGAGGTAACCTAGTGTTATTCGAAAATTCTCCGGTTTCATGTTATTCGAAAAGAGTTTATTAATAAGACTTGATCAACCTTGTTAATGGATTCCTTTTGACGAGCATGAGATGGGTGAATCTAGATAGCACAACCTTATGTACCCTCCTTTTACTTTCTGTTAATTAGATTAAATAAAGCAAAATAGTATTTTATGTCGGTTTCCAGACTTATCCGTCCAATAAAAAAATACCCCAAAAATAAATGTTCTCCAAATGCCCTGAAAATGAAATATGATTTTTTTCTAGAATATTTGAGAATATATGGCACAGAAAAACAACGAGGGGAGCCAGCACCTGGCCACGAGGGTCCAGGGCGCGCCCACCCTCACAGGGCGCGCCCCCTGCCTCGTGGGCCCCACGTGGCCCCCCTCCACTTATTCCTGCACCCACACACTCCTTCTTCCTCCCAAAAAATCACTGTCCAGCTCAAGCACGAGTTCTAGCTCATCTTGCTGCCATTTTCGATCTCCTTGCTCAAAGCTCCATTCACAAAACTGTTTGGGGAGATTGCTCCTTAGTATGTGACTCCTCCATTGGTCCAATTAGTTTTTGTTCTAGTGCTTTATTTATTGCAATTTTTTGCTGCTGTGCTGACCTTGTTCTTGAGCTTGCATGTCAAATTTCTTTGGTCCCAAGTAGTTCTAATGCATGATATAGTCTCTAGGCACTTGTAGGAGTTGTTGCTATCAATCTTGTTGAGTTTGGTTAACTTTTATTTTGAGTTACTAAAAAATTCAGAAAAATGCATAGGAAAAATCTTCCAAGGTGATTCTTCAAGGAAGCAAGAACCAAGGCTCACGATGAATGAGCCGGACAATGAACTACCGAGGGAAGCTGAAGTGCGGCCTTGTGAATGGCTGCCAGAAGAATTTATGGTTCAGGCATGCATTAAGGAGGAATTTGACGCATATGTGCGTAATGCTGACCTCGAGGGCTTCATGCAAGATAAGTGCCCTCAACACCGTTACTTAACACACACCTTTGTGAGAAAGTTCAAATTTTCATCTTCACGTAATTCTCACACTGTCCTGTTTGATCTTTATGATAAATCTTACACCATGGACTTAGAGGATTTTAATGATGCTTGTAAGCTCCCGCAGTGGGGCAATATGGGTGATGCTCGCAAATCTGAATATAAAGATTTCCTTGCTAGTATAACTGTGGGGGAATCTAGAGAGATCACACAAGCTACCATAGGGAGCATTCATTTTCCTGCTATTCATTACTTTGCTCTCTTTATTGGTAGATGCATAAATGGTAAAGATGAAGCTTGCCATATGTGCATCCCAGATCTTAGTGCTCTCAAGAGTGATGTATTAGGTGTTAGACAATATAACTTGGGAGCCATTGTTGCACGTAGGCTACATCATAATGGTTTATATGGAGATTTATTTGGTGGGATTTATGCCACTCGCATAGCCCGTCATCTTGGTGTGCCTATACATGAAAATGATGAATTATTACCACCTGCTTATTTGGATTATAATGCTATGGTTAGTCATCGGTTTATAGAGAGGGACGAACAATCCCTCAAGTATCGACTAATCTTTAATAGGCGTCACGCTGTCCATATTGCTCTCCCTGCTCCCACCTTGTTTGACTTTCAGGCAAAAGGGAGATATACTATAACCAGGGAGGAGGCAAATGAGTATCAGGAGACGATGGAAGCAGCCCGTTTCCAAGCTGCAGCTCAGTAGGCAGTAGCTGCTGCATCTCAGTACAACCCCAACTACGACTTTGGATATCCGTTAGGCCAGTACTGGCCATAGACCGACTTAGGCCAAAACCGTAAGCTTGGGGGAGTACGTGTTTCTCACCGATATTACATTCATGTTCACACACTTATTCTAGTCGTCGGTGCTCACACTCTTTCATTGTACTATCCATGCTAGTTTCAATTCTTTTCTTAGTATTTTTCTTGTGTACTAGAAAAACCTTAAGAAAAACAAAACAAAAATTTAAATTAGTTGCAGCTTTTAGCTAGTTTACTTTCCTTGCCTGTAGTAATAGTAATTAAAAGGAAACCCAAAAAGATTTCTCATTCTTTTTTTATTGTTGGGAGCTTTCCCGTGTAAATAGTTTCTTTTCTTTTCTTTGGGGGTCAAGAGTAGAAGACCATGATTGAAAATGCTTAGTGGCTCTCATATGCTTTATTGTTGATTTAACCTTGAGCCATATTACCTTGTCTTCTCTCTTGTATTAAATGCTCGCATATTCCAGCTTAGTCTAATGCACGTGCACTATTATTATTATCCACACCGTCCGGTCGTGCGAGTGAAAGGCAATAAGGATGATATATGATGAACTAATTAAGATGAGAAAGGCTGCTATGAACTCGACCTCTCTTGTTTTTGTAAATATGATAGTTCATCGTTCCTGATTCAGCTTGTTATGAATGAAACATGCTTGCAATGACAGTTAGAGATCATAGCTGCTTATGCCATGCTTAATTAGCCGAGAGTTTATAATGGTCTATCTTGCGTGCCAACATGATATTAAAATGGTTGTGATGTGGTATGATGGGGTGGTATCCTCCTTTGAACGATTCAAGTGGTCTGACTTGGCACATGTTCACGCATGTAGTTGAAATAAATCAACATAGCCCCCACGATATTTATGTTCATGGTGATTTATATCCTACTCATGCTTGCATTCACTGTTGATTAATTTTAATGCATGTTCATGACTGTTGTCACTCTCTAGCTGGTCGCTTCCCAGTCTCTTTCTAGCCTTCACCTGTACTAAGCGGGAATACTGCTTGTGCATCCAGTTCCATAAACCCCAAAGTTATTCCATATGAGTCCACCATACCTTCCTATATGTGGTATATACCTGCCGTGCCAATTAAATTTGTATGTGCCAAACTCTAAACCTTCAAATGAAATTATGTTTTGTATGCTCGAACAACTCATGTATTAACTAGGGCTGTCTATATCTTCCATGCTAGGTGGGTTATTCTCACGATGAGTGGACTCCGCTCATCATTCATGAGAAACTGGCTCGTAACCGGGATGCCCAGTCCCATGCTCAAATCATAATAATTAAAGAAAACTCCCACATGGCTGTTGCTGCTTTGGACGGTACCCGTTGTTTCGGGCTAGCCGTGGAGTGTGCTTGTTGGTGGTTGGGGGAGTATAAACTTCACCATTCTGTTTGGGAACCGCCTATAATGTATGTAGCATGGAAGATATCGAGATTCTTGGTTGTTATGTTGACAATGAGATTATACCGCTCACAATATTATTCATCTCTATTTAAAAATCGAGCTCTCGCACCTCTACAAATCCCTGCTTCCCTCTGCGAAGGGCCTATCTATTTACTTTTATGTTGAGTCACCATCCTCTTATTAAAGAGCACCAGTTGGAGAGCACCTCTGTCATTTGCATGTATTACTATTAATTTGCATTGAGTATGATTGTGGCTGGATCTCTTTTACCATGAATTACAATGTCTAGTTAGTCCTTGATCTTTGAAGGTGCTCTACATTTATGTTTTGCGGTCTCAAAAAGGGCTAGCGAGATACCATCTTGTTATATCGTATCATGATTGTTTTGAGAAAGTGTTGTCATCCGAGGTTTATTATTATTGCTCGCTAGTTGATTATGCCATTGATATGAGTAGACATGAGACCTGGAAGTTATTGTGAATATGGTTAGTTCATGATCTTGCTGAGAACTTGAATGTTGGCTTTACATATTTACAACAACAAGAGCAAACAGAGTTTGTCAAAGTTTTTCTTTATCACTTTTAGTTTATCAACTGAATTGCATGAGGACAAGAAAAGGCTTTAAGCTTGGGGGAGTTGATACGTCTCCAACATATCTACTTTTCCAAACACTTTTGCCCTTGTTTTGGACTCTAACTTGCATGATTTGAATGGAACTAACCCGGACTGACGCTGTTTTCAGCAGAATTGCCATGGTATTGTTTTTGTGCAGAAATAAAAAGTTCTCGGAATGACCTAAAAATCCACAGAGAATTATTTTGGAAAATATGAAAAATATCTGCGGAAAGATCCAGACCAGGGGGCCCACACCCTGTCCACGAGGGTGGGGGCGCGCCCCTGCCTCGTGGGCTCCCTGTTGCTCCACCGACGTACCCCCGGACTCCATATATTCACTTTCGGGGAGAAAAAACCAGAGAGAAAGAATTATCGTGTTTTACGATATGGAGCCGCCGCCAAGCCCTAATCTCTCTCGGGAGGGCTGATCTGGAGTCCGTTCGGGGCTCCGGAGAGTGGAGATCGTCGCCATCGTCATCATCAACCTTCCTCCATCACCAATTTCATGATGCTCACCGCCGTGCGTGAGTAAACCCATCGTAGGCTTGCTGACGATGATGGGTTGGATGAGATTTACCATGTAATTGAGTTAGTTTTGTTAGGGTTTGATCCCTAGTATCCACTATGTTCTAAGATATATGTTGCTATGACTTTGCCATGCTTAATGCTTGTCACTAGGGCCCGAGTGCCATGATTTAGTGCTTGGGTTATGAATTTAGTGCTAATATGATAGACATCCAAAGGAGATATAATAAAAACTTTCATATATAGAGCATTAAATACTATGTGAAGTTTGACTCCTTGTAATTATTTTTGATGTTAAGATGGTAATATTAGAGTCATGCTAGTGGTAGTTTGTGAGGTTAAAGAAATAATTGTGTTAAGGTTTGTGATTCCCGTAGCATGCACGTATGATCTCCTAACTATGTAACTGAATTGGAGCACTTTGTATTTTGAGTGTTTATCTTTGCGTGAAGGTCGGGGGCGCGCGATGGTTAACTCCTACCGACCTCCCCCCTAGGGGCATGCGTCATAGTACTTTGCTTCGAGAGCTAATAAATTTTTCGCAATAAGTATGTGAGTTCTTTATGACTAATGTTGAGTCCATGGATTATACGTACTCTCACCCTTCCACCTTGCTAGCCACTCTAGTACCGCGCAACTTTCGTAGGTGCATAAAACCCACCATATACCTTCCTCAAAAGAGCCACCATACCTACCTATTATGGCATTTCCATAGCCATTCCGAGATATATTGCCATGTAGCTCCATTGTTCCGTTTATTATGACACGCTTCATCATTTTCATATTGCTTTACATGATCATGTAGTTGACATAGTATTTGTGGCAAAGCCACCGTTCATATTTTTCATGCATGTCACTCTTGGTCATTGCACATTGATAACCCACAAGTATAGGGGATCGCAACAGTTTTCGAGGGTAGAGTATTCAACCCAAATTTATAGATTCGAAACAAGGGGAGCCAAAGAATATTTGAAGGTATTAGCAGCTGAGTTGTCAATTCAACCACACCTAGATATTAATTATCTGCAGCAAAGCGATCAATAGCAAAGTAGTTTGATAGTTTTGATAGAAGTTGTAAGGGCATTTCCTTCCTTAGGGTTTTGGTGATGATGACAATACACGTGTGGACTAATCGTGCGTCCTAGTTTCCTCAGGTATACATTGTGTGGCGCAAGACGGTTATGATTTCCCTCTTTGCGGAAAAGATTGAAGACGAAATTTCTGGCGTTTTTTATTCCTTTGGTCGTAGGAAACCCTTAGTATTAAGAGGGAATCCACATCGGAAGGTATTGGGTGAATCACTACACGTACACATTCTTTGCACCCACCATATACCCTCCGTTTGAGGAGAGAGAGGTTTCCAAAAGTCCTCTGTGACTGTGCAGTTCTGTTCATGGCGGCAGTACCGCTCTCTTGAGCGGTTGTACCGCTGGCATGTAGTTCCGGTCAAACCACCGGTACAAGTACCGCTCAGGGGTGATACCCTTCTGTACAAGTACGGTGGTAGACCGGTGGTGGAGTGGAAGTTCCAGTTTGTCTTGACAAACCGGTACTACCGGTGTTCAGGGCGGTAGTACCGCGTGAAACTCCACTACCCAGGAATTGCTGGTCCAGCGGTAGCTCCGGCTCTGCCACCGCTCTAACTACCGGCCTGGGGTGTAAACCTTCTGGATATGATGCGGTAGTCGACCGGTGGTGGAGCGGTAGTTCCGGTTTGTGATACGTCTCCAACGTATCTATAAATTTTATTGTTCCATGCTATTATATATTTTGTTTTGGATGTTTAATGGGCTTTATTATACACTTTTATATTATTTTTGGGACTAACCTACTAACCCAAGGCCCAGTGCAAATTGATGTTTTTTTTCCTATTTCAGTGTTTCGTAGAAAAGGAATATCAAACGGAGTCCAAACGGAATGAAACCTTTGGGAGAGTTATTTTTGGAATGATATCTTCACGAGAGACTTGGAGTACAAGTCAGAGAAGAAACGAGGTGCCCACAAGGGGGCAGGGCGCACCCAGGGGGTAGGCACGCCCCCACCCTCGTGGGCCCCACGTTGCTCCACCGATGTACTTTTTCCTCCTATGTATATCCACATACCCTCAAAACATTGAGGAGCACGAAGAAACCCTAATTCCACCGCCGTAACCATATGTTCCCGTGAGATCCCATCTTGGGGCCTGTTCCGGAGCTCCGCTGAAGGGGGCATAGATCACGGAGGGCTTCTACATCAACACCATAGCCTCACCAATGTGTTGTGAGTAGTTTACCACAGACCTTCGGGTCCATAGTTATTAGCTAGATGGCTTCTTCTCTCTCTTTGGATCTCAATACAAAGTTCTCCTCGATCTTCGAGGATATCTATTCAATGTAATCTTTTTGCGGTGTGTTTGTCGAGATCTGATGAATTGTGAGTTTATGATAAAGATTATCTATGAACAATATTGTATTCTTTTCTGAAATCTTTTATGTATGATTATAATATCCTTGCAAGTCTCTTCGAATTATTGGTTTGGTTTGGCCTACTAGATCTATACTTCTTGCAATGATAGAAGTGCTTGGCTTTGGGTTCAATCTTGCGGTGTCCTTTCTCAGTGACAGCAGGGGCAACAAGGCACGTATTGTATTGTTGCCATCGAGGATAAAAAGATGGGGTTTATATCATATTGCTTGAGTTTATCCTTCTACGACATGTCATCTTGCTTAAGGCATTACTCTATTCTTATGAACTTAATACTCTAGATGCATGCTGGATAGCGGTCGATGTGTGGAGTAATAGTAGTCGATGCAGAATCATTTCTGTCTACTTGTCACGGACGTGATGCCTACATATAATGATCATGCCTAGATATTCTCATAACTATGCGCTTTTCTATCAATTGCTCGATAGTAATTTGTTCACCCACCGTAGAATTCTGCTATCATGAGAGAAGCCACTAGTGAAACCTATGGCCCCCGGGTCTATTCTCATCATATTAATATTCCATCCACTTTACTTTGCATTATTTACTTTCTGTTTCTATACCAAAAATACCAAAAATATTATCTTATCATATCTATCAGATCTCACTCTCGTAAGTGACCGTGAAGGGATTGATAACCCCTTATCGTGTTGGCTGCGAGGTTCTTATTTGTTTGTGTTGCTGCGAGGGACTCGCGCGTGGTCTCCTACTGGATTGATACCTTGGTTCTCAAAACTAAGGGAAATACTTACGCTACTGTGCTGCATCACCCTTTCCTCTTCGAGGGAATACAACGCAAGCTCGAGAAGTAGCAGTTTGCTCCGGCATACCGATACTACCGGTAGCTCCACCGGAAGTACCTCCCTCGTGCCCTAGCAAGGGTTTCCCGCATCCACCGGTTGTATCAGTGGTCATTGCGGAAGTACCGCTCCTATGTGTTTCTGCGCATAAAGGTTGGATTGGAGGGGACCCTATATAAGGAGGTGCTTCTTCCACCTCCCACCTACCTCTGGCCTCTCTCTCTCCTCCATTAATGACATTCAAGCTTTCTTGCCCGATCTCTCTCTCTAGCCACTCAAACTTGTTGATTTGCTAGGGATTGAAGGAGGAGACCTAGATCTACACTTACACCAAAGGATATTTGATTCCCCCATGCTTTTGTGTGTGGATTCTGTTACTCTTGGGTGTTTGAGCAACCTAGATGGTTGAGGTCACCTCGAAGCCGTTTTCCATTGTGGTGAAGCTTCGTGGTTTCGTTGGGAACCTCCAATTAAGTTGTGGAGATAGCCCCAACCTTGTTTGTAAAGGTCCGGTCGCCGCCTTCAAGGGCACTAATAGTGGAATCACGACATCTCGCATTGTGTGAGGGCGTGAGGAGAATACGGTGGCCCTACTGCCTTCTTGGGGAGCATTGTGCCTCCACACTGCTCCAACGGAGACGTACTTTCCCTCAAAGGGAAGGAACTTCGGTAACACATCCTCGTCTCCACCGGTTCCACTCTTGGTTATCTCTTACCTTTACTTGTGCAAGCTTTATTGTGTTAGTTCCTTGTGCTTGCTTGTGTGCTTGTATTTGTTGCATCATATAGGTTGCCAATGTAGTTGCACATCTAGACAACCTATTTCATTGCTAAGTTTAACTTGGTCAAGAAAAGCTAAAAATTGTTAGTTGCCTATTCACCCCCTCTAGTCAACCATATCGATCCTTTCAATTGGTGTCAGAACCTCGTCTCTTTTTTAAGGACTTTACCGTCCAAAGAGTATGGGTGACAACGTAGTCGAGACGGAGGAGCACTCCGGTGGGAATCCGTCCTTGTCTATGTCCGATGGGGGACCCTCAGTCTCTCGTGAGGAGTTCAATGCGGCTTTGGACACATTGAAAACCTCCTTGACGACCGAGGTTAAAGGCATGTTCAAAGAATTTCTTGATGGGCTCAAGTTATCCACCGCACCGTTGGAAGTGTTTCATCCCACTAACAACGTGTCGGATGCTATTCCTGATAAGGCAGAAGCTAGTAGTGATCAAGTCCCCATTACTAAGAATGGGAGTGGCATCTTTGCTCATTATGCACCTCCCATCAATTATGGAGGACCCGTTCCCTGCTCGCATCTAAATTCGGTTGGTACCCCCCTAATTATGTGAAAAATGTTGATTTTGCTACTTGGATGTTTCGTTTTAAACGTCGTTTAAATCATTGTTCTACTAATCTTAGGAGAATCATCGGGCAAGGTTTCTACCCACATGATCCATACAACTTAACTCCAAGAGAAGCCGTGGATCATCAATTCAACGAGTCCGTTCTTTGCATTCTTCAAGAAGCCATTCCTCTCGAAGATATTGCTCATCTTCAACCCTTCTCCGTGGCCAAGGAAGCAAGGGAGCAGGTTGTCTCCTTGTACAAGGTAAGCGCAAGCATTCAACGCTCAAACTATGAAGTTGTGCAAGATGAAGCCGATGAGTTTGCCATGATCAAAGATGAAGAGCCCCGTGAACTTTATCGGAGATTAACCACTCTTGCGATCTCACTCCGAGTTCATGGGAGCAAGGATACGGATGGTAATTGGATCAAGCGCAAGTTTCTCAAGGCCATGATGCCTTATCACAAGGCCATGTCCTCTGTCATCCGTCAAAGACCGGACTTCCACACCTTGTCCTCAAGTGAAGTGTTGGACGAGTTTGTTGCCATGAGGATCTTGGAAAAGACCGCGGATAATGCGGTGTTGCAAGCTCAACGATCAAAGAAGCCCAACCTTGGATTGAAGGCCAAGGATTGTGTGGAAGAAGAGGATGAAGAGGAGTGTGGCCCCGAAGACACCAAATATGCCTATCATGAGCACATGGCTCTTGCGTAACGGGAATTTTGGGGCAACAAAAAGAATTCAAGGCCCAACTTCAACAAGAACAATTCAAGTGGTTTCAAGGGCAAGCAACAAGTGAGGACGTGCTACAATTGTGGCAATGTGAGTCATTTTGTTGTAGATTGCCCATATGAGAAAAGGGAAGACAATGGAGGCAAGCTTATCCGAAAGGACAAGGCCAAGTCTTGGATGAGTTTGTTGGATGAGTTTGTTGACATGAGGATCTTGGAAAAGACCGTCGATAATGCGGTGTTGCGAGCTCAACGATCAAAGAAGCCCAACCTTGCATTGAAGGCCAAGGATTGTGTGGAAGAAGAGGATGAAGAGGAGTGTTGCCCCGAAGACACCAACTATTCCTATCATGAGCACATGGCTCTTGCGTAACGGGAATTTTGGGGCAACAAAAAGAATTCAAGGCCCAACTTCAACAAGAACAATTCAAGTGGTTTCAAGGGAAAGCAACGAGTGAGGACGTGCTACAATTGTGGCAATGTGAGTCATTTTGTTGTCGATTTCCCATATGAGAAAAGGGAAGACAATGGAGGCAAGCTTATCTGAAAGGACAAGGCCAAGTCTTTTCCCAACAAGAACAACTTCACCAAGAAGACTCCTCCCAAAGGATTGGTGGCCCAAGAAGAGTATGATGAGGATGACGATAATGAAGAAGATGACGAGATGGTTACCATGGCCACCGTTGCTATTGCAACAACTCCACGGTCATCCCTCTTCGACTCACCAAATGAGAACATCACCCCCAAGTGCCTCATGGCTAAAGCCACCAACAAGGTAACCCCCAACATTAATTCTACCATCACTTCTAATCCCTCATTGATGGATTGCATTGATGAGAGTGAGGGGCGGAGGAGGAGGAAAATGAATTTGAGTCTTTTATGAGTAAGCTCAAAGGTAAACCCAAGAAGCACTTCGTTGCTCTCTAGGAACAACTTGGTGAAGCCAATGACATGATCGAGGCTCACAAAGAGACCATCTCTAAGATGGAGGGTCATAGTCGTGACTATGCCGATGAAATATCAGATCTCTCTAATGCTCTTGAGGAAGGGTGTGGTCTTCGTTTGGCTCTTGAGGAGTCACACAACGATGATCATGCTAAATTAAGGAAAGATCTTGATCATGCTTTAGTCGTCTCTCGTGTGCTCAATTCTGAAAATGCAAAACTTGTGGTTGACCATGCTAGACTCAAGAAGGAGTTTGATACACTTGACAAGGCTCACAATGTCTTGAAGAGTGTTCATGCTAGCCTCAAAGAGTCTCATGATAAACTTCAAGTTTCGCTCACCAAGGAGAAATCCACTTTTCCTCACATGGTTTTAATTGATAATGAAAATGCTACTAACCCATGTTGTGAGCATGTGCATCTTGTTGAGGAGAATGCCAAGTTAAAGAAGAAACTTTAGAAAGGCCTTG
Source organism: Secale cereale (assembly GCA_902687465.1). Classification (NCBI taxonomy): domain Eukaryota; kingdom Viridiplantae; phylum Streptophyta; class Magnoliopsida; order Poales; family Poaceae; genus Secale; species Secale cereale. The sequence continues at coordinate 469,977,944 of LR738713.1, read as the reverse complement.
TGTCTTGCATACAAGGTGAGAAGAACCTCAATGACCTCTTGAGCAATCAAAAGGAAGTTGTTGCCAAGGAGGGGATTGGGTTTGCACCCAAGCCCAAGAAGAAGAAGAATGACAAGACCAAGCAACCTCTTCCTCTCAAGCAAACCTTTGTGAAGGAGGGAGAGGGTACTCCTAAGGATAAGAAGAACAATGTGAAGGGTAGTGGGGTCAAGAAAGACATATCCACTCCTTCCAACAAAGCCGGCGACTTTAACCCGTCTTATGTGTTATGCCATGCTAGTGATGGACATGTTTATGCTAAATTTGTTGGTTCTTCTTATGAGTACATTGAATGGTCTATTTGGGTTGCTAAGACCCTTGTTACTAACATCAAAGGACCCATTACAAAATGGGTACCTAAAACCAAGCATTGATCTCTTGTAGGAGTTTGCTTCCAGTGGGGGATCATGGTTGCTCGATAGTGGAGCCACAAATCATATGACCAGAAGCAAACACTTGGTGGTGGACGTGCACAAAGGTTCATCTATGCCCACCAATGTTGAATGGGGTGATGCATCATCTTCTAAGGTAGTGCGCCTCGGCAAGGTTGTTGTTTCTCATGATCCCACGATCGAGAAAGTCATGCTTGTTGAGTCCCTTGCATACAATTTACTTTCCGTTCGTCAACTTGCACTCATGGGTTTTGCTACTTTCTTTGATATTGATTCCGCATCCCTCTTGTGGATCACGACTCTTAAAGTAGCCTTTGTTGGGCATGTCGAGAACGGTCTCTATGTGGTCAACTTCTCGGAGCGACCCACTAAGACCGCAACATGCCTAATGGCTAAAGTTGATGTGAGATGGCTTTGGTATCGCCGTTTAACCCACGTGAATATGAGATATTTGCAAAGTCATCTCAAGGGGGACCATGTCCGTGGACTAACAAATATTCGTTTTGCCAAAGATCGTGCTTGCAGTGCTTGTATCGAGGGAAAGCTACATGAGAAGGCTCACTCTCCCACGACTATCATCTACTCGACGAGGGCTTTGGAGCTCCTTCACATGGATCTTTTTGGGCCTCCATCCTTTGATAGTCTTGGGGGTAGAAAGTATTGCTTGGTAATTGTGGATGATTATTCAAGATACACTTGGGTATACTTCTTCAAGAGGAAGAATGAGACCCAACAAACCATCATCAACTTTGCAAATGAAGCTCAACGTCAACACTATGCAAAGATCTTGATGATTTGAAGTGACAACGACACCGAGTTCAAGAACTACACCTTGGATGTGTTCCTTAGTGATGAGGGGATCAAGCATCAATATTCCGCACCTTATACCCCTCAACAAAATGGTGTGGCGGAGAGGAAGAACCGGACATTAATGGACGCGGCAAGGACCATGATGGCGGAGTTCAAGTCTCCGTACAACTTTTGGACCGAAGCCATCAACACCGCTTGTCATGCATCCAATCGGCTCTATCTCCGCAAAGGCTTGAACACGACTCCACATGAGATACTTATCGGTAACAAGCCCAACCTCAAGTACTTCCGGGTGTTCAGTTGTAAGTGTTTCATTCTCAGGAAAGGTGTTTGTTTGTCTAAATTTTAAGCTAAAGCTCATGAGGGCATATTTGTTGGTTATGCTACAAACTCTCATGCTTACCGGGTCCGCAACAAGTCCACCAGACTCATTGTGGAGACGTGTAACGTGGAGTTTGATGAGAATAATGGCTCCCAAGTGGAGCAAAGTGGTACTTGTGATGTAGGTGATTAAATTTCTCCCTAAGCCATAAGAAGAATGGGTATTGGTCATATCCTACCCATTGAGGAACCCCTTGTGGCCGAAGGAGAAGGACAATATTCCACTCAAGTGGAACCATCACCAACCTAAGACCCACACGCTTCCGAAGAACAAAGTGAAGGCCCTCAACCTAATGAACAAGGCCAAGTGCAATATCAACCAAAATATGGTGTTGATCCACCAAGTGATGCACAAGGCCAAGTTCCGTCTCCCGAGCAAGTTCAAAAATCAAGAGCAAGCTCAAGATCAAGAACAAGCTCATGACGACGCTCATGATGATCAAGTTACCACACCTCAACTCATACTTGAGGAGCAATTGGAGAGTCGTGTCGCCAAAGTTGCTTCCTGGCTCGCTGCTAGAGAGCATCACATGGAGAATATCCTTGGAAGCATTACAAAGGGGGTAACCACTCGTAGACAGTTAGGAAACTATTGTGCTCATCATGCGTTTGTCTCTTGTGTTGAACCCCAAAAGGTCTATGAGGCGCTCGAAGACCTCGATTGGCTCAACGCCATGCATGAAGAACTCCATAACTTCGAGCACAACAAGGTGTGGTGACTGGTGCCAAGGTCGAAGGAGAACCATAATGTAATTGGAACCAAATGGATCTTTAAGAACAAGCAAGATGCTCACGGCATAGTCATTCGCAACAAGGCTCGTTTGGTGGCACAAGGCTACTCCCAAGTCGAGGGTATCGACTACGGTGAAATCTTTGCCCCCGTTGCTCGCCTGGAATCTATTCGTTTGTTGCTTGCCTATGCCTCTCATCATAACTTTAAATTGCAACAAATGGATGTGAAACATGCTTTTCTTAATGGTCCTCTTAATGAGTTGGTATATGTCAAACAACCCCCGGGGTTCGAGGATTCTAAGTTCCCCAATCAGGTGTATCAACTCGATAAGGCGCTCTATGACCTTAAACAAGCCCCACGTGCGTGGTATGAGCATCTTACCGAGTTGTTACAAGATCGTGGGTTTGAAATTGGGAAAATTAACCCCACTCTTTTTACCAGCAAGGTCAAAGGGGAGTTGTTTGTGTGCCAACTATACGGTGATGATATTATTTTTGGTTCACCTAACAAAGCTTTCAATAATGAGTTTGCCGCACTCATGACCGCGGAGTTTGAGATGTCCATGATGGGAGAGTTGAAGTTCTTCCTCGGGTTCGAAATCAAACAAAGACGAGAAGGTATCTTCATCAAACAAGCCAAATACACTCAAGACATGCTCAAGAGATTCAATCTAAGTGATGTCAAGCCGGCTACTACTCCAATGCCTACCAAGTGCCGCCTTGACATTGATCCCAATGGTAAAGCGGTGGATCAAAAGGTATAACGTTCTATGATTGGATCCTTACTTTACCTTTGTGTATCTAGACCGGATATCATGTTGAGTGTGGGAATTTGTGCACGGTTTCAAGCCGCACCTAAGGAAAGCCACTTTGTGACGGTCAAGGGAATCTTTCAATATTTGGCTCATACCCCAAACTTTAGCTTATGGTACCCAAGAGGAGCTAACTTCAATCTTGTGGGCTTTTCATACTCGGATTGGGTGGGAGACAAAGTGGATAGGAAGTCCACTTCCGGAGGGTGCCAATTCCTTGGTTGCTGTTTGGAGAGTTGGTCCTCCAAGAAGCAAAGTTGTGTGTCTCTCTCATCCACCGAAGCGGAGTATGTGGCGGCCGGTAGTTGTTGTGCACAACTTCTTTGGATGAGGCAAACTTTAAAGGATTACGGTGTCATTTGTGACAAAGTGCCTCTTTGGTGTGACAATGAAAGTGCCATCAAGATTTCTCTCAACCCGGTGCAACACTTCAAGACGAAGCATATTGAGATTCGGTATCATTTCATCCGGGATCACATTAGGCGAGGGGACATCGAGCTCAACTATGTCAACACCCATGATAACCTTGCAGATATCTTCACAAAGCCTCTGGATGAAGCAAGATTTCGTGAGTTAAGGCATGAGCTAAATATCATTGATACGAGCAATGTGGCTTGAACCTTTGCACACCCCACCATACTCTTTGTGATGTCTTGTTTAGGTGTAGGCATGGACACAGGGGGAGTGTTGTTCTCTCAATGAACTGTCCCTCCCCCTATTATGCATAAATTGATTAAGTCTTTCACATTAGCCATTTTTGTTGGTACGTGTGCGTAAAAGATGAGTTTTGGTCATGTGCCCAAGGATAATTCTTCGCGGCACCATACCATTGGACTCAAACATAGGTGGCTCTGGCCACCACCCGTGTGCCAAGGTGTTTCTTTGTTGTTCGTATCTTTTTGCCTTGCGCCTTCGGTCCACCTAGGTGTTTGAATTCTCCAAGGAGTGGTTTTTATTGTTTGCTTCTTGCACTCCTGGGGTCTTAATCATCATAATACAGTGTCTTGCTTCCATCCTAAGCCTTCTCATCCCTAGCCATCTTATCCAAATGTACACAAGTTTGATCTCTTTTGGCATGGGCTGATGCAACTTGGCGGTACAATCAGTGGTCAGAGCGGTTCTACCTCTCTTCCACTATGTTGTGTAGTCCCAGCGGTACTTCCGGTGTTGCACAAGCGGTTCTACCGCTAGTGCTTGTACCTGTATCACTAGCCGGTACTACCGGTATTTGGAAGGGGTACTACCGCTGCCTCTGGCACAAAAGTACCGCCCTCAAACACTGGCTAGCTACAGGAGCGGTATTACCGCTCTTCCGAGCGATACTACCGGCTAACTGTCTGGGCGCATATATAAGGGGCACGGGCTGAAGGGGTATTCTATTTCCCCCTCGTGTCCGTCCTTCTTCTTTACCCTAGCCGCCAGTTGCTTCGCCCATTTCCTCGGAGTGCCCTCAGGCGATCCGGATCGGTTGGCCCATCATCGGATCCGCTCCGTGGAGGTCACCTCCCTTCCGATGCCCTCCCATGGATACCGGTAATGCCCTATTTCCTCTTGTTTTTAGGGTTCTTTTTGATGAATCCTCTCTCTACGGCATTGCTTGTACTCCCGCATTTTTGGCCAAATGATTGGTGGGAGAGATCCTTATAAACACCTCCTCTACGTGTGCGTAGTTAGAAGTAGGAATATTGCATCTAGATTCAAGATAGGGCTGTTCACGTTCTTCAACTCGGCAGATCCGCTCTCAGCGGTACTACTACTCTAGTGGTTCTACCGGTCGAAAAACTGGAGCAACTGTTTTTTCTGAACCCATCTGCACTGTTCTTCTTCTACTTACTTACATGTGATTTATTCTTCTGATCTTGTGTACATTCATCTCATCTTTGCTGGGGTTTCTGTGTGCTCTGTGTGTGCGTTTGCAGGTGGCTGTAACTCCCGTGCTTCTCAGAAGTCTCAGAACACCAAGAAGAGGGCCCATAGGGGCAAACCATCGGATGTCAATGAAGATACTCGCGAGGTGGTGATCCCTACCAAAGCCACTCGCCGGGAGAAGTCTGCTACTGCCAAGCAGCGTGTGATACGTCTCCAACGTATCTATAATTTTTTATTGTTCCATGCTATTACATTATCCTTCTAGGATGTTTCATGGGCTTTTATATACACTTTTATATGATTTTTGGGACTAACCTATTAACCCAGAGCCCAGTGCCAGTTTCTGTTTTTTCCTTGTTTTAGAGTATCGCAGAAAAGGAATATCAAACGCAGTCCAATTGACGTGCCAATTTTTGATGATTTTTTATGGACCAAAAGAAGCCCTCCGGAGTAAAAGAGTTGGGCCAGGAGAGTCACGGGCTGCCCACTAGGGTGGGGGGTGCGCCCACCCCCTGGGCACGCCCCCCTATCTCGTGGACAGCCCGGAGACCCCCCTGACTTGTGGCCTACGCCAAAAAATCCTATATATACAAAAACTTCCAGAAAATAACCTAGATCGGGAGTTCCCCCGTCGAAAGCCTCTGTTGCCACCGAAAACCAATCTAGACCCGTTCTGGCACCCTGCCGGAGGGAGGGAATCCCTCTCCGGTGGCCATCTCCATCATCCCGACGCTCTCCATGACGAGGGATGAGTAGTTCACCCTCGGGGCTGAGGGTATGTACCAGTAGCTATGTGTTCGATCTCTCTCTCTCTCTCTCTCTCTCTCTCTCTCTCTCTCTCTCTCTCGTGTTCTTGAGATGGCACGATCTTGATGTATCGCGACCTTTGCTATTATAGTTGGATCTTATGATGTTTCTCCCCCCTCTACTTTCTTGTAATGGATTGAGTTTTCCCTTTGAGTTTATCTTATTGGATTGAGTCTTTAAGGATTTGAGAACACTTGATGTATGTCTTGCATGTGCTTATCTGTGGTGACAATGGGATATCACGTGATCCACTTGATGTATGTTTTGGTGATCAACTTGTGGGTTCCGTGACCTTGGGAATCTATGCATAGGGGTTGGGACACGTTTTTGTCTTGACTCTCCGGTAGAAACTTTGGGGCACTCTTTGAAGTTCTTTGTGTTGGTTGAATAGATGAAACTGAGATTGTGTGATGCATATCGTATAATCATGCCCACGGATACTTGAGGTGACAATGGAGTATCTAGGTGACATTAGGGTTTTGGTTGATTTGTATCTTAAGGTGTTATTCTAGTACGAACTCTATGATAGATTGAACGGAAAGAATAGCTTCGTGTTATTTTACTACGGACTCTTGAATAGATCGATTAGAAAGAATAACTTTGAGGTTTTGTACCCTACCATAATCTCTTCGTTTGTTCTCCTCTATTAGTGACTTTGGAGTGACTCTTTGTTGTATGTTGAGGGCTAGTAATATGATCCAATTATGTTATTCTTGTTGAGAGAACTTGCACTAGTGAAAGTATGAACCCTAGGCCTTGTTTCCTAGCATTGCACTACCGTTTATGCTCACTTTTACCACTTTCTACCTTGCCGTTTTTATATTTTCAGATTACAAAAACCTATATATATTATCCATATTGCACTTGTATCACCATCTCTTCGCCGAACTAGTGCATCTGTACAATTTGCCATTGTATTGGGTGTGTTGGGTACACAAGAGACTCTTTGTTATTTGGTTGCAGGGTTGTTTGAGAGAGACCATCTTCATCCTACGCCTCCCACGGATTGATAAACCTTAGGTCATCCACTTGAGGGAAATTTGCTACTGTCCTACAAACCTCTGCACTTGGAGGCCCAACAACGTCTACAAGAAGAAGGTTGCGTAGTAGACATCAGCGTGCTGCGTTACGAATGCACAAATGGAAGCTTCCGGACTGGGAAAAGTTCCATTTCCAGAATCCATACACTATGGCAGCGCCTCCTCGTTGGAACAACCCTCAGTTCCGGAATGAGTTGCAGATAAAGATTGTGTCTGAAATTTTTGAACATCACAAGAACAAGTTCACATAGATGTGGTCCATTGACATCGATCACTGGAGGAATGATACGTCCAAAATGCATCACTATTTTATATCATAATTCATCCTTATTCATTGATATATTTCAAATTACGATGATGTTCTTATGTTGTTTTGGCCTATTTTACACAGTTTGCAACTTTCCGGTGCCGAAGCAGCAGACGCAGGATTCAGTGGTAAAAAGTGGACGCTGAGTTGCTGAAGAAGAATACCTCCAAATTACCTGAAAATCGACAGAGGGTATTTTCCGGACGGATCACGAAGGCACGCAAAAGGGCAACCAGAGGGGGGCCACAGGGCGCCCAGGCGGCCACCTGGCGCGCCCCCCTCCCTGGCCGCGCCGGGGGGGGGGGGGGGGCGCCTGGAGCCCCTGGCCCACTTCCGGCTGCCCCCTTATGCCCCTATACTGCTCGTCATCCGAAAACCCTAAAAAAGAGAGTTTTGACGGAGTTCCGCCGCCGCTCCATGGCGGAAACCTACAGAGAAGAAAAAGCCATCTCCGGCGAGCAGATTCCGCCGGGGAGATCACCTCCCGGAAGGGGAGATCATCGCCATCATCATCGCCATCGTCACGGGCATCATCGAGATCATCATCAACATCATCCCAAACATCAGCACCATCTCCATGTTCATCCAAAACTCATCTCACCATTACAACTTGTGTTGTAATCCGTACTATCTATCCTCTCTACTCCATCGGTGTTGATTACTACTTTGTGGTGAATGCTATTGAGTTTTGTTGGAGAAATATCATTATGTCCAGATTGTTTACCATCCATTTATCTCCACTGATCATGATCTCTTTTATGTCTTGTGAGTAGTTACTTTAGTTTTTGAGGACATGGGAAAAGTCTTGTTGTTAGTAGTCATATGATGTTGAAGTAATATGTGTTAGTTGATACTTAAGTTGTGTTGTTATTTTACTAGTGGTGTTATGTGAGTCGAACACTCAACACTTCGCTTTATTAAGGACCTAGGGGAATACATTGTGTACAAAGAATGCTTACGATGGGTTGCTGGAGTGACAGAAACCTGAACCCAAGTTCGCACGCTTTTGCACAAGGGAACAATGGATCATCGATCGTATTGCTATGGTTAGGCTTTTGGCTTAAATACTATCTTGTATTTGCGGATGCTTGCAAGGTGTTTAATCATAAGAGTGCACTCATCTTAGTCTTGAGAGTGTACTAGCATAGATCCACCCACTCAACACTTATGAACACATCACATAGTACCGATACGGAATATGATGAAAGCACATGACTACCTCTCCCGTGTGTCCTCAAGAACACTTTAGCCTTTATAAGTTCAGTTGCTAGGCCTCTCCTTTGCTCAGAAAGGATTGGGCCACTTGTTACTCTTCGGTGCCTTTTACTTTGCTCGCTTTTACTTTCCTGTTGCTTATATCAAGAAAACCCCTAAAAAGTTATCTTTCAGTGCTTGCAGTAATTCCTTGCTCAGAATCGCTTATCAATACCTTCTGCTCCTCGTTGGGTTCGACACTCTTACTTATCAAAAACGCTGCAATAGATCCCTTACGGTTGTGGGTCATCAAGTACCGTTTTCTGGCGCCGTTGCCGAGGAGTGTAGTGCAATTGGTAAAGTGAAACTGGTAAGGAAGTTTTTATATTTCTGTTTTTATTTTGCTGTTGCTGCTCTTTGTCCTTATGGACAACCTTGCTATTGGATCGTTGCTTGTGGGAAGACGCCCCACACCTGTGGTGGTTGCTCCTCCCCCTACTGAAATTGTGCCCTATAAAATACCAGCTGGTATTATCAATTATGTTTTGGCTAATCGTTATGCAGGAGACAGACATCCCAGTGAACACTAGCTATATCTGTCACAACTATGTTCATTATTTAAGCTTGCAGGTGTATCAATAGAGTTTGTCATGAGGACATTGTTCTCCGTATCGCTTATAGATAAAGCTTCAGATTGGTATAAGCTTCTCGATAACTCACACTTGCTTGGTTGGCAAGAGCTTACGTTTCTCTTTTATACCAAGTTTTATCCTCTTCATGAAATTCATCGAGACAGGAACTATATCTATAACTTTAGGTCTCGTGACGGAGAAAGCATTGCTCAAGCTTGGGGGAGATTGAAGTCCCTAATGCTCAAATGTCCTATTCATGAGCTCCCCAAGGAAATTATACTTACAAATTTTTATGCCAGGCTTTCTCGTCAGGATAAGGAGATGCTGGATGCCTCCTCTAGTGGGGTATTTCAGACGAAGAGTGTTGAAGAAAGGTGGGATCTCATTGAAAGGATCCAGAGGAATACCGAAGATTGGGAAATCGATAAAGGTATTGAACCCGCTATAAATTATGAGCATGATTATATTGAGAGCTATGTGAAAACTGATTACTTCAATACTTTTTGCTCTAAGATTGGTGATTTGCAAGAAAACCCTGCGGGACAACTAGAAGGATGTAATACTTTCCCTTTTGGGTATATAATAAATCTCCGACTTCATCTATTTCCATTCCGGGTTCTTTGTCTTTCGGGTTTTCGTTGTTTTGTTGTGTGAGTGTGTGGCATTCATTCATATCATGTAGACATGTGCATCGCATTGCATTTGTGTTGTCGGTTGCATCCGGTTCCGCGTGTTTCTTCCCATTGTCCGTTTCGCGTTCCGGAGCTCCCTCACGTGTCCGTGACGTCCCGTAGACCTACTTTGTTGTTCGGGCGTGTAACGTTACCGGTGTGCCGCGAGGTTGTTGTGTGAGTTGTTGTTTTGTTGTGTGCAACCCGCCTCTCAAATCTCGTCTCGTTTGGACTCCGTTGGTTTTCCCATCCGTTGTTCGTTTGGGTCCGAAGTGCCTTCACTTTGTGTCCCGGAAACACCCCTACTGCAGTCTTTTATCTTCTCCTAGGCCCTTCTAGACTACCCCCGCGATCGGATCCGTCGGATCATGATCGGAGGGCTCCTAGCGCCCCTAAATCTCCCTAACCCTAAAAATCCTGCTATATATTAGACCCTAGTCTAATTTTTGGCATCTCCTTCTTTTTTCCCCTTCCTCCCCTCAATTTTTGGGTCTACCCAACCAACCAGCCTCCACTTGGCAACTCCATCGCCGACCAGATCCCTTCGCTCCTGGCGCCGATCTCTCCCTCGAGGGGATCGCCGGGTCAACGAGACAGCCAGCGACCCCAGGTCGCCTGGATCGATCCGCCAGGGGGCCACTTCACCGCCCACCGACGCCAGGCTTCGATCCCGCCTGGCCCATCGCCTCCGCAACACACCGCATCGCCGCTTCGATCGCCCCAGCCTTCGCACCAGCTTCAGCCGCCCGAGGGCCCGGTCCCCACTTCACCGGAGGCCGCGTCGCGCTCCCCAGGCGGCCCGACTCGCCGCCTCCTTCCCTCATCGCCGCACGGGCCGGCCCACGCCACCAGATCCGCCGCCTCGCTCCGCATCCGCCGCCCTGGGCCAGGCCCGACTCGCCGCCTCCACTCCGCACCGCCGGGCCATCGCCTCCCGCGCGCCGACCGCACCGCCCCGCGGGCCAGGCCGCCTCCCCTCCGGCCCGACGCGCCAGGCCGAGCCGCACAGGCCGCCGCAGCCTCCCGGGCCGCCTCGCATCGCCTCCCGCCTCCCGCCTCGGGTGGGCCAGCGCCTCCTCCGCGCGGGCCGCCGCCTCCGCACCGGTGGGCCGCGCCAGGTCCTCCGTTCAGCCAGGCCGATTCCAGATCCAGGACGAATCCGAGCCCGTTGTCTTTTTTTTTTCCTGATCCAGATCTGCCTGAGGTTGACCCTTTTTCCCACTAAGTCCCTGTTATATTTGTTCTGAGATGCAATGTTTGACCTGCTCTAACTTTTTGTCTGTTGCTCCGATTCGTGCATATAATATGTCCAGACGTTCGTGGAGACTTGCTCTACGTTTTACCTGTTGTTGTCATGCATGTTAGAGATCATCTAGGTGCTTGTTTTGCTGTTGCAAGAGTGCATCATGATATAAACTGCTGCTATGTGATGTTTTTATGCCATCTTTGCCATGTGATATCTCCTAGCTCGTTTGTCCGAATGATGCAAATGACATGTCCACGTGTTCGTCTTGCCATGCTCTACGTGTTGTATGTGATAGGTTGCATGATAGATTTATTATTGCCTTGTTATCATCATTGCAAAGTGCCATGTGGCTGTGATGTTATTTCACTTGTTATGAAATGCCATCTTGTTGAGCTCGTTGCTACCGTTGTGTTTACCTCAATGATGCATGCTTGTGTGTTTCGGGATCACCTTCATGTGTACTTTGATGAGGTGCTTACCTCTTGCCATGTTTAGTTTCGAGGTGACTTAAACATGCTCTTTTATATGCCATGATGATATTGCTGTTTTAGGACTTAGTGGTTTTTCACTAAGTCTGAAATCTGTAACGTTCCGATGCCATGTTCGTGTGATGTTCTAGGACAAAGCATGATAGTTTTGGAGTGGATTTTGATTGTTCCTTGTAGTATATATTGTTGTCTTTCCATCCATGTCCTCACATGTCCATTTAAGTGGCTGTAGCATGTTTATCTTTTGCTCCAAAGTTTCAATAAAAATTCTGCTGCCAGAATTTTATTGTCAAGTTCAATATGTCCAAGGTGATTGCTATTGATCCGTGGCTCCGTTGGGGTGCACCTTTGGACTTAGTTGCTGTAGTATATGTCTAGTTTGTGTTCATGCCCTTTGCCATGTTATTTGAATGCTGTAGCTCAATTATTTTGAGCTCCGAAGTTGCTATGTTGCTGTAATTTTCAGCTTTCGCTCAATTCTTGTTTCGGGCATAACTTTTAGCCCGTATCTCCGATTTCAGCGAATCTTATATCAAACTTGATTGATTTTCTGTGTAGATTAATAATATCAGATTGTTATCTTGTTTTGAGGTGTTTTACTTGAGTGATATTTTCCGTGCTCCGTGTGCATCCTTAGTGCATCCATCATGCATTCATCTTTTTCGAGTGCGCATTGCATCTTGTTGATTGGTGCTTGGTGTGATTGTTTTGTTTAGAGCCGGAGGCCGAGACTGAGATCGAGTACGAGCACGAGGTTACCAACGAGGTTGAGCACGAGGACCCTTCTTACGATCCGAACGACTTCTCTTCAGGCAAGATGACCGAACCCCGATAACATTACTATCTTTGCCTATTGCTAGTAGTCTCGATCTATAGTTTTGCCTCGATGCCCATGATCTTCTTGTCAGCCTCCTACTTGTAACCAATTGCCATGTTTAACCAACCTACCTATGCAAACCGTTGCTTGGCTAAGTACGCTTCGCTCAGCCCTTCTTATAGCATTGCTAGTTGCAGGTGAAGATCGAAGATGCTTGCTGCATGTTGAAGTTTGGTTGGGTTTTATCACACTATATAAATGCTTAAAATGAAATCATCTATATATTGGAAAGGGTGGAAGGCTAAGCCTTTTGCTTGGTGATTTGTTCCACTCATGCCGTTAGGAACCGTATAAACCGGTGTTATGTTCCTTGATTATGCGTGCCTAACACGGTTGGGGTGTATGGGACCCCCTCGATAAACCGCTAAGTGCTAAGCCTTTTCCAGCAAGTCCCAACATTGGTACTATTTGCCTAATAACAAACTAAACTTGCATAGGGAGTAATTAACCCTCTTTCTTAATCAACAACCCCGGGCCAGTGCTCCACATGAGTGTTGGTCCGAAACGGGGAGCCTGCGGGGCCGCCTTGGGGCAACTCGAGGTATCTGGCATACACCCGTAGCTTCGCCCATCCGGCCGTGTCCTGAGACTTAGATACGCGCGGCTACTATCAGGGTGTCGACACGCCGGGAGGATTTGCTGGATTAGCCTTACCTTAGTTCGGTATATCTTGAGCACGGGATTCCGAGGATACTCGGGTCTTCCCACTTTGGAGTTGCGACTCCGCGGATCGTGGGCTTGTAATGGGTCAAGTTGGAACACCCCTGCAGGGGTTGAACTTTCGAAAGCCGTGCCCGTGGTTATGTGGCAGATGGGAGCTTGTTAATTCCGGTTGTAGATAACTTGACACAATGTTACTAATACACTACCAGCGTGTGTTCCGTGACTGTCAATTTCCGAATAGGGATTCGGGAGTTGAACACGGAGGGGTTATGTTTGTGGAGTTTGTAGCTAGGATCACTTCGTGAACACTTCTCGCCGAGGCTTTCTCTTCTCGCTCTCACTTACGTAAGCTAGATGCTAGTTGCTACTGCAGACACTTATTCTTTTCTTCAGCCTTATCCTCACCCAAAAGGCTTAAATAGTCTTGTTACCCGGAGACGGGATTGCTGAGTCCTCTGTGGCTCACAGTTACTTCACACACCAGATGCAGGTCCAGTTGTGAGCTATCCAGGTGATGGCACCGAGCTGGATTGGGAGTACGACGAGGAGCGTAGTCGGTACTATGTGCGATACCCGGATGATCAGTAGTGGAGACTCTTACTAGGATTCGATCCGCCTGTGGTTTATTTATCTAAGTTTGGTACTTTGACATTTGGCTTTTGCCCTTAGAGGGTTGTGATGTTCTTAATGTATGATGTTTGAGACTTGTACTGTAATTCTATGACGTGGCGAGTGTAAGCCAACTATTTTCTGTTTACTATCCCCTCTTTTACATGAGTTGTGCAAAGATTACCAAACTTGAGATCATTTTAGGATGGACTTATGCCTTTAAGTCGTGCCTCGACACGTAGGAGGTATAACTCCATCCTGGGCATTACAAGTTGGTATTCAGAGCCTTCTCCGACCTAGGAGCCCCCACTGTTTGATCGAATCGTTGACGGTCGAGTCTAGGCACACACTGAAAACTTTTTGAGTCCTATATTATATCGGAGAGTAGGATTTCTTTGCTTCTCATCCCCTTTCTCTCTGGTGAGGACTCCTGACGACTACTCTTGTCTCTCCTGTCTTCAAAAATTGCACAAATTTTTTTTTAGGAATCCCGCGAGTATTCTGGGATTGTTTCGATTTTCTTGTGACAAGGATATTGTTCTCGATGCCTCCTGTTACCGAGGAGTTGAGCTTCGGGGTATCATTGACACAAGCATATCGCGGCAGTACTAAATACTTAAGACGGCCGACATCGAAAATCTCCCCTATACGGCCAGTGGCAAGATAACCCCGACATTACCCAGTACTGGGGAGGTAGTTCGGGAGTATTGCCATAGCTTGTTATAGTGGATGCTTTTCGAAGGTCCGAGGTACACAGTTTCCGAGAAAGACTGGTTATGTGTTGAAGGATGGATACACCTGGATGTAGGCTTAGAGTTGATTGCGCGGTGCTTCCCGTGTATCCCCAACACCTGATTGCATAACTGGAATCTTTCGGAAATCTATAGGTGGGTTTTATCTAGTAGATCGTAGGCATTCTTCCAACGAATGCAGGTTAGTGAGTTCGGGGTTCTACATTGAGTGAAGAGGTTATATGACCGATGTTACTATCAGGAGTTGCATCTTAAAGGGTCCTTGGCTATGCTGATCCGGGGATTGCAAAACCTTTTCATAATGCGTTCATATGCTTTCAGCACAAAGATGTTAGAACGAAACTCCTCTCTTGTGTTTGTTCCCATCCGTACCTTGTTGTTTTTCTTATTTATCCTTTTGTCCCCTATGTGGCTTCTCGTGAAGATTGATGTTATCATTTAACTGAGAATATCATTCGTTCCTCTTGTTCGGATGATTTCATTCGTTCTTATTGTTCGAATGATTATTGTGAAGACTTGTTGCAATTCATTCCATTGATTCAGCTTATTCCTTTTGTCAATCAATTGCTGATTCCTGGTCATCTCTTACAGGATGGCTCCGAAAAAGGTTCCCAACGCTAACCCAGAGGTGGAAGAGGTTCCAGAACATCCTCCTTCCCCTCCTCCTCCGCCTGAGGCTTGGAGAGCAATTATGCAGACTACAGCTCAGAACACTCAGTTGATGATGCAGATGATGCAGCAGATGCAAGCTATGCAAGCTAATCAGGGTGTTCCAGGGAACCAAGGCAACTTCTTCCAGCAGCACCATGCTACTCTTAACCAGTTCTTGGCCAACAATCCTAAAGCTTTCAGTTACTGTGTCGACCCTCTTGATGCTGAAGATTGGTTAACCGATATCAAGAAGCATTTTGAGTGCAGTAACGTGAAGGAAGATGATTATGTGAAGTTTGCAGCCTTCCAACTGAAAGATCAAGCAGCTGACTGGTGGCAGCAGTACAAAGACTCCAGGCCGGGTCAAGTGATCTCTTGGAAGAATTTCTGCAAGGATTTCCGTTCGCACCACATTCCTACAAGTGTCATCGAGGGTATGCGTGAGCAATTCCGCAACCTGAAGCAGGGCTCCATGACAGTCTATCAGTATAATGTCAAGTTCCAAAACCTCGCTCGCTATGCTAAGCAAGACATTCCTGATGCCAAGAGTAAAATCTACCAGTTTCGTGGAGGTCTCAAAGATGAACTTCAGCTTGCTCTCACTTTGTTCGAGCCGGATGAATTCGACAAGTTCCATAACATGGCTTTGAAACAAGAAGCAGCTCAGCTTAAGATGGAGGCTTCTAAGAAGAGAATTCAAGATGCTGTTCACTCTTCCTCATCGTCTCAGTTGGCTGCGAAACAACAGAAATTCTGGCTTCCTCCTCCTCCAGTGATTTGAGCTCCCTACAACAACTCCAACAACTCCAACTACAAGAACTCTAGTGGACGTGGTTTCTCCCACCCACCCAACCCGAGCAACCAGTCGAAGCAGTTTCAGTCTCAAGGCTCCAAGTTCAGTGGCTCTCATTTCCGTCCTCTCTCTGAAGTGGTGTGCAAAAAGTGTGGCCAGAAGGGTCACTATGCCAACAGATGTCCGAATCCGAAGCGTCTTCCACCTCCTCCACCTGTGAGTTCAGCTATTGTCAGGCATGATCCAAAGGCAGCAAGGGTCAATCTGATGAATGCAGCACAAGCGGAGAATTCTTCTGATGTCATTTTGGGTAACCTTCCAGTTAACTCTTTTCCAGCTAAAGTATTGTTTGATTCGGGTGCTTCATGCTCTTTCATGTCTCAACCATTTGCATCCAAGCACAATATTGCCACTTCAAATTTGCCTCAGAGGTTGCAAGTCATTTCTCCGGGGAGATGTATGACTTCTAGTGTCTATGCTCCGGATGTTTCTATTCGCATGGGAGATTATCGCTTTTTGGCTAAACCGGTGATTCTTGGTAATTCTGACATCGACCTCATCCTCGGAATGGATTGGCTTTCTCAGCATGATGCTCACATTGATTGTGCTCAAAAGGAAGTCAAGTTGACTCATTCTGATGAAGATGTGATTATCTTCGCCTCCAGGGATAACACTATCCGGCTTTTCTCTCTCAATGATAAGGGCGAAATTAATGCCATATCTCAAATTCCGGTGGTGAACGAATATCAAGACGTCTTTCCTGAAGAACTTCCAGGCATGCCTCCACACCGTCAGGTGGAGTTTGTCATTGAACTCGAGCCGGGTACCGAGCCAGCATGCCGGCGTCCGTACAAGCTCTCTCCGGATGAATTGAAGGAATTGAAGAAGCAACTTGATAAGCAGGAGAGTATGGGTCTCATCAGGCCTAGTACATCTCCGTGGGGCTGTGGTGTCTTGTTTGTCAAGAAGAAAGATGGCACGGAGCGTCTCTGTGTTGACTACCGGCCATTGAACAAGAAGACGATTAAGAACAAGTATCCGCTCCCCAACATCAACGAACTCTTCGAGTAGCTCAAAGGAGCTAAAGTGTTCTCTAAGCTTGACCTCCGAATGGGCTACCATCAAATTCGCATTCGCGAGGAAGACATTCCCAAGACGGCCTTCAGAACGAGCTACGGTTCATACGAGTATATCGTCATGTCCTTCGGCCTCGCCAATGCTCCTCCTACCTTTTCAAGGATGATGCATTACATCTTCAACCCCTATACTGGAGAGTTTGTGCTTGTGTATCTGGATGATATTCTGGTGTTTTCCAAGAATGAAGAAGATCACGAAAAGCACTTACGTCTGGTTCTTGATCGACTCCGAGAGCATAAATTCTATGCCAAGTTCTCCAAGTGCGAGTTTTGGCTCGATAAGGTTTTGTACCTGGGCCACATCATCTCAGCTGACGGTATTGCGGTTAATCCCGAGAAAGTTGAAGCAATTGTCAACTGGGAAGCTCCTCAGAACGTCAAGCAGCTCCGCAGTTTTCTGGGTCTTGCCAGCTATTGCAGAAGGTTTGTGGAGAACTTCTCCAAGATTGCCAAGCCTCTTTCCAACTTGCTTCAGAAGAATGTCAAATACTTTTGGTCTCCAGAGTGTGAAGTGGCATTCAAAACCCTCAAAGAGAAGCTTGTCTCTGCTCCAGTTCTGACTCCTCCGGATGAAACCAAGCCCTATGAAGTATTCTGTGATGCTTCTCTTCAAGGTCTTGGTGGTGTGCTTATGCAAGATAAGAGAATTGTGGCATACACTTCTCGTCAGCTCAAGCCAAGTGAGAAGAACTATCCCACACATGATCTCGAGCTAGCAGCTGTGGTACATGCTCTGATTACGTGGAGACATCTGTTGTTGGACAGAAAGGTCGACATCTTCACTGATCACAAGAGCTTGAAGTACATCTTCACACAGCCGCAGCTGAACCTCCGTCAGACTCGTTGGGTCAAAATGATCCAAGAGTATAACCCCAGCATCGAATACACTCCTGGCAAGGCGAATGTGATTGCAGATGCTTTGAGCAGAAAGGCATATTGCAACAGCCTTCTTATCAAGCCGTACCAGCCTGAGCTTTGTGAAGCATTCAGGAAGCTCAACCTTCAAGTTGTTTCGCAGGGTTTTCTTGCAAATCTCCAAATTGCTCCTACCTTGGAAGATCAAGTCCGTGAGGCCCAGCTCAGTGATACCATGGTGAAGAAAGTGAAACATGGGATTGCAAAGGGCACTCCAAAATACAAGTGCTTCTGTGTTGATGAGAGAGATACCTTATTCTTCGAGGACAGACTCGTTGTTCCCAAAGGTGATCTCAGGAAGCTCATAATGGAAGAAGCTCATGATTCTCTCCTTTCCATTCATCCTGGCAGTTCCAAGATGTATCAAGATCTCAAGCAATCTTACTGGTGGACACACATGAAAAGGGAAATTGCCCAATTCGTGAATGAATGTGATGTTTGCAGAAGAGTGAAAGCAGAACATCAACGTCCAGCCGGTCTTCTCCAACCTCTTCCTATTCCCGAGTGGAAGTTCGACCACATTGAAATGGACTTCGTCACTGGTTTTCCTAAATCCAAGCGAGGAAATGATGCTATCTTCATGGTGATTGACAAGCTTACCAAAGTCGCTCACTTTCTTCCAGTCAAAGAATCAATCAATGCAGCTCAACTTGCAGAGCTGTACACTTCCAGAATTGTGTCCCTACATGGCATTCCTCAAGTGATATCCTCAGACCGTGGAAGCTTGTTCACATCAAGGTTCCGGGACTCCTTTCAGTCCGCCATGGGAACGAAGATCAGGTTCAGCACTGTCTTTCACCCTCAGACTAGTGGTCAAGTCGAGCGTGTGAATCAGATTCTAGAAGACATGCTCAGAGCCTGTGTCATCTCCTTCGGCATGAAATGGGAAGACTGCCTTCCATTTGCCGAGTTCTCTTACAACAACAGCTTTCAAGCAAGTGCAGGCAAAGCACCATTTGAAATTCTCTATGGCAGAAAGTGCCGTACCCCTCTCAACTGGTCTGAAACAGGCGAACGCCAACTGCTTGGCAATGACTTGATCTCAGAAGCGGAAGAAATG
Organism: Secale cereale; assembly: GCA_902687465.1. Taxonomy (NCBI): domain Eukaryota; kingdom Viridiplantae; phylum Streptophyta; class Magnoliopsida; order Poales; family Poaceae; genus Secale; species Secale cereale. Next base: position 469,959,068 of record LR738713.1, on the reverse strand, counting down.
TGCAAAGTCATACGTGAGAATCTCAAGGCCGCTCAGTCGCGTCAGAAGAGCTACTATGATGGCAAGCATCGTGATTTGGCATTCAACATCGATGATCATGTCTATCTCCGAGTTTCTCCGATGAAAGGCACCCAAAGATTCGGTATCAAAGGAAAACTTGCTCCTAGATACGTCGGGCCTTTCAAGATATTTGGCAAAAGAGGCGATCTAGCCTATCAACTTGAGCTCCCTTCAAACTTCGCAAATGTTCATGATGTCTTCCATGTGTCTCAACTTCGCAAATGCTTCAAGGCACCTGAGCGCATGATTCCGTTTGAGGAGATTGATCTTCAACAAGACCTGTCCTACCGAGAGCACCCAGTTGCCATTCTCGAAGAAACCGAACGCAAGACCCGCAACAAGTCCATCAAATTTCTGAAAGTCAAGTGGTCACATCACACCGATCGAGAGGCTACCTGGGAACGAGAAGATCATCTTCGTTCCGAGTACCCTTCCTTTTCCAGTCCTAGATCTCGGGACGAGATCTTTTTGTAGTAGAGGAGAGTTTGTAATGCCCCGGATGTAATACTTTCCCTTTTGGGTATATAATAAATCTCCGGCTTCATCTATTTCCATTCCGGGTTCTTTGTCTTTCGGGTTTTCGTCGTTTTGTTGTGTGAGTGTGTGGCATTCATTCATATCATGTAGACATGTGCATTGCATTGCATTTGTGTTGTCGGTTGCATCCGGTTCCGCGTGTTTCTTACCGTTGTCCATTTCGCGTTCCGGAGCTCCCTCACGTGTCCGTGACGTCCCGTAGACCTACTTTGTTGTTCGGGCGTGTAACGTTACCGGTGTGCCGCGAGGTTGTTGTGTGTGTTGTTGTTTTGTTGTGTGCAACCCGCCTCTCAAATCTCATCTCGTTTGGACTCCGTTGGTTTTCCCATCCGTTGTTCGTGTGGGTCCGAAGTGCCTTCACTTTGTGTCCCGGAAACACCCCTACTGCAGTCTTTTATCTTCTCCTAGGCCCTTCTAGACTACCCCCGCGATCGGATCCGTCGGATCACGATCGGAGGGCTCCTAGCGCCCCTAAATCTCTCTAACCCTAAAAATCCTGCTATATATTAGACCCTAGTCTAATTTTTGGCATCTCCTTCTTTTTTCCCCTTCCTCCCCTCAATTTTTGGGTCTACCCAACCAGCCAGCCTCCACTTGGCAACTCCATCGCCGACCAGATCCCTTCGCTCCTGGCGCCGATCTCTCCCTCGAGGGGATCGCCGGGTCAACGAGCCAGCCAGCGACCCCAGGTCGCCTGGATCGATCCGCCAGGGGGCCACTTCACCGCCCACCGACGCCAGGCTTCGATCCCGCCTGGCCCATCGCCTCCGCAACACACCGCATCGCCGCTTCGATCGCCCCAGCCTTCGCACCAGCTTCAGCCGCCCGAGGGCCCGGTCCCCACTTCACCGGAGGCCGCGTCGCGCTCCCCAGGCGGCCCGACTCGCCGCCTCCTTCCCGCATCGCCGCACGGGCCGGCCCACGCCACCAGATCCACCGCCTCGCTCCGCATCCGCCGCCCTGGGCCAGGCCCGACTCGCCGCCTCCACTCCGCACCGCCGGGCCATCGCCTCCCGCGCGCCGACCGCACCGCCCCGCGGGCCAGGCCGCCTCCCCTCCGGCCCGACGCGCCAGGCCGAGCCGCGCAGGCCGCCGCAGCCTCCCGGGCCGCCTCGCATCGCCTCCCGCCTCCCGCCTCGGGTGGGCCAGCGCCTCCTCCGCGCGGGCCGCCGCCTCCGCACCGGTGGGCCGCGCCAGGTCCTCCGTTCAGCCAGGCCGATTCCAGATCCAGGACGAATCCGAGCCCGTTGTCTTTTTTTTCCTGATCCAGATCTGCCTGAGGTTGACCCTTTTTCCAACTAAGTCCCTGTTATATTTGTTCTGAGATGCAATGTTTGACCTGCTCTAACTTTTTGTCTGTTGCTCCGATTCGTGCATATAATATGTCCAGACGTTCGTGGAGACTTGCTCTACGTTTTACCTGTGGTTGTCATGCATGTTAGAGATCATCTAGGTGCTTGTTTTGCTGTTGCAAGAGTGCATCATGATATAAACTGCTGCTATGTGATGTTTTTATGCCATCTTTGCCATGTGATATCTCCTAGCTCGTTTGTCCGAATGATGCAAATGACATGTCCACGTGTTCGTCTTGCCATGCTCTACGTGTTGTATGTGATAGGTTGCATGATAGATTTATTATTGCCTTGTTATCATCGTTGCAAAGTGCCATGTGGCTGTGATGTTATTTCACTTGTTATGAAATGCCATCTTGTTGAGCTCGTTGCTATCGTTGTGTTTACCTCAATGATGCATGCTTGTGTGTTTCGGGATCACCTTCATGTGTACTTTGATGAGGTGCTTACCTCTTGCCATGTTTAGTTTCGAGGTGACTTAAACATGCTCTTTTATATGCCATGATGATATTGCTGTTTTAGGACTTAGTGGTTTTTTCACTAAGTCTGAAATCTGTAACGTTCCGATGCCATGTTCGTGTGATGTTCTAGGACAAAGCATGATAGTTTTGGAGTGGATTTTGATTGTTACTTGTAGTATATATTGTTGTCTTTCCATCCATGTCCTCACATGTCCATTTAAGTGGCTGTAGCATGTTTATCTTTTGCTCCAAAGTTTCAATAAAAATTCTGCTGCCAGAATTTTATTGTCAAGTTCAATATGTCCAAGGTCATTGCTATTGATCCGTGGCTCCGTTGGGGTGCACCTTTGGACTTAGTTTCTATAGTATATGTCTAGTTTGTGTTCATGCCCTTTGCCATGTTATTTGAATGCTGTAGCTCAATTATTTTGAGCTCCGAAGTTGCTATGTTGCTGTAATTTTCAGCTTTCGCTCAATTCTTGTTTCAGGCATAACTTTTAGCCCGTAACTCCGATTTCAGCGAATCTTATATCAAACTTGATTGATTTTCTGTGTAGATTAATAATATCAGATTGTTATCTTGTTTTGAGGTGTTTTGCTTGAGTGACATTTTCCGTGCTCCGTGTGCATCCTTAGTGCATCCATCATGCATTCATCTTTTTCGAGTGCGCATTGCATCTTGTTGATTGGTGCTTGGTGTGATTGTTTTGTTTAGAGCCGGAGGCTGAGACTGAGATCGAGTACGAGCACGAGGTTACCAACGAGGTTGAGCACGAGGACCCTTCTTACGATCCGAACGACTTCTCTTCAGGCAAGATGACCGAACCCCGATAACATTACTATCTTTGCCTATTGCTAGTAGTCTCGATCTATAGTCTTGCCTCGATGCCTATGATCTTCTTGTCAGCCTCCTACTTGTAACCAATTGCCATGTTTAACCAACCTACCTATGCAAACCGTTGCTTGGCTAAGTACGCTTCGCTCAGCCCTTCTTATAGCATTGCTAGTTGCAGGTGAAGATCGAAGATGCAGGCTGCATGTTGAAGTTTGGTTGGGTTTTATCACACTATATAAATGCTTAAAATGAAATCATCTATATATTGGCAAGGGTGGAAGGCTAAGCCTTTTGCTTGGTGATTTGTTCCACTCATGCCGTTAGGAACCGTATAAACCGGTGTTATGTTCCTTGATTACGCGTTCCTAACACGGTTGGGGTGTATGGGACCCCCTCGATAAACCGCTAAGTGCTAAGCCTTTTCCAGCAAGTCCCAACATTGGTACTATTTGCCTAATAACAAACTAAACTTGCATAGGGAGTAATTAACCCTCTTTCTTAATCAACAACCCCGGGCCAGTGCTCCACATGAGTGTTGGTCCGAAACGGGGAGCCTGCGGGGCCGCCTTGGGGCAACTCAAGGTATCTGGCATACACCCGTAGCTTCGCCCATACGGCCGTGTCCTGAGACTTAGATACGCGCGGCTACTATCAGGGTGTCGACACGCCGGGAGGATTTGCTGGATTAGCCTTACCTTAGTTCGGTATATCTTGAGCACGGGATTCCGAGGATACTCGGGTCTTCCCACTTTGGAGTTGCGACTCCGCGGATCGTGGGCTTGTAATGGGTCAAGTTGGAACACCCCTGCAGGGTTTGAACTTTCGAAAGCCGTGCCCGCGGTTATGTGGCAGATGGGAGCTTGTTAATTCCGGTTGTAGATAACTTGACACAATGTTACTAATACACTACCAGCGTGTGTTCCGTGACTGTCAATTTCCGAATAGGGATTCGGGAGTTGAACACGGAGGGGTTATGTTTGTGGAGTTTGTAGCTAGGATCACTTCGTGATCACTTCTCGCCGAGGCTTTCTCTTCTCGCTCTCACTTACGTAAGCTAGATGCTAGTTGCTGCTGCAGACACTTATTCTTTTCTTCAGCCTTATCCTCACCCAAAAGGCTTAAATAGTCTTGTTACCCGGAGACGGGATTGCTGAGTCCTCTGTGGCTCACAGTTACTTCACACACCAGATGCAGGTCCAGTTGTGAGCTATCCAGGTGATGGCACCGAGCTGGATTGGGAGTACGACGAGGAGCGTAGTCGGTACTATGTGCGATACCCGGATGATCAGTAGTGGAGACTCTTACTAGGATTCGATCCGCCTGTGGTTTATTTATCTAAGTTTGGTACTTTGACATTTGGCTTTTGCCCTTAGAGGGTTGTGATGTTCTTAATGTATGATGTTTGAGACTTGTACTGTAATTCTGTGACTTGGCGAGTGTAAGCCAACTATTTTCTGTTTACTATCCCCTCTTTTACATGAGTTGTGCAAAGATTACCAAACTTGAGATCATTCTAGGATGGACTTATGCCTTTAAGTCGTGCCTCGACACATAGGAGGTATAACTCCATCCTGGGCATTACACAAAAACCCCATGGGCATGTCCCCCTATAAGATGGTGTATGGGAAGGCTTGCCATTTGCCATTAGAATTAGAGAACAAAGCTTTCTGGGCTGTTAGAGAGCTTAATGCTGACCCAAAGTTAGCTGGTGAGAAGCGTCTCATGAACTTGACTTCTCTAGATGAGTGGAGAAGTGAAGCTTACGAGAGCGCTAAAATGTTCAAGGAAAAGGTGAAGAAGTGGCATGATAGGAGGATTCTGAAACGTGAATTTAATGTTGGTGATAAAGTTTTGTTGTTTAGATCCCGTTTCAGGTTTTCTCCAGGCAAACTACTTTCCAGGTGGGAAGGGCCATTTCATATTGAAGAAGTCTATCGGTCTGGTGCAATCAAGATTAACAATTTTGAAGGCACCAAACCTCAAGTTGTGAATGGGCAAAGACTTAAGCATTACATAGCAAGAGACCCTGTCAATGTTGATGTGAATATGATATACACAACAACTCACGAAGAACAGTTTCAGACACCAGCGGAAGCAGAATAAGAAAAGGTATGTATTACGGTAAGGAAACATCGTGAACCACCATAAAAGTTCCATATTATGAGTTTTTGCAAAATTAGTAAAATTCTAAGCCTAAGTGGAGCCGGAGACAAGCTCCAGGGGGCCCAGGCGCCCCCCTGGCGCGCCCTACCTCCTGGCCGCGCCGGGAGGCCGCCTGGGCACCCAGGAGTCTGTCTCCGACCCCGCTTTAGCCTGTTACCTTCCTTTCTGTGCATAAATTTTTGCTATATATTTGCCCGGATTGTTCCGGCAACGTATCTCGCGATTTCATGTGTTTTCTTTTCGATCTGTTTCTGCCAGGGAATCTTTCAGCTGGACCTAGGTGCCATGGCTTCTCCAAGTTCCCCCAAGGACAAGTTCGTCGTCAACGTCATCAACCCTTACCTCGCTGAGGTGAAGAAGCACCCTCAGGTTGTTCGGATGGAGGACGGTGTCCTCCATCAAGAAGATCTGAAGGGACCTATCAAGGAGGGGAGCATCCAGGCTAGGCTAGAAGAAGTGGAGCAAGAAGTCTTCAAGTACAAGAAGATGATCGAGCGTGGTGTTGAAGCTAACTTTGACATCATCAACGAGCTGAAGACCTACTTCCTGAAGGAGATGAAGGAGATGTGGAAAAGCATCACCGCATCTGAAGAAAGAATTGAAGAACTCCAAGGGAAAATTTATGATCTACATCACCAGAACTGTGAGTATGAACTAAGGTTTATGCGCATGGGTATGGGTGCTGCATGCAAGATTCAGGCGACAAACTTCTCATATGAAACTGGAGAACCCCTTCCATGGAAGCGCTTCGCTGAGGACTACGTGATCAACGTCAACAAGAATGAGGAGTGAAATCTCCTTGGGTAATGGCATTCCCTTGGCTTGTTCCAAGCTTGGGGGAGTGCCAGGTATCTTTATCTTTATCTTTTGTCTTTTAGAGTCAAGTAGAGTCCTATCATGTCTAGGGAGGTTATTATATGAAATAGGTGTGTGCATTGAGGTCTATCACTCCTTCAGTGGAGAGATTGTATCCGTGAGTGTGGAGTCGTCTATGATGGAATATTAATGAGAAGTCTATTGGTTCCTTTGCTGCACTCGGTATTCTCTTCACGCAATCGACCTTATATGATGATTCTTATGGGGAGTATTGACCTTATATCAGGTATGGCTGTGAAAACCTTATTTAATCTTGGCAAACATAGCTTTGGTCATAACAACAAACATGATTTTCTTAAAGTAGCGACATAGCCAAAACCTTTATGTTATTATGCTTGAAGTGTTATGCTGACAAGGAAGACAACTTGATGTGTTATGCTTATTTTAATGTTTATGCTTTATATTGCTTTGCATCTTAGTCATCATCAATTGTCTGTTCTCTCAAAGCCTTTGCTAGCCTAAACTCTGTACTAAGCGGAATTCTGCTTGTGCATCCATACCCTTAAACCAATACCTTCCATATGAGTCTACCATACCTTCTTATTCGTGGTATTCCACTACCACCTCCTAAAGTATAGAATTTGTGTGTTATCCTTAAATGTTCAAAATCCTCTATTTTGTGCCCCTGTTTTAGCTGATGAGGAAGTAATAGTTAATTCATGATCTTTTTAAGTTGGACAAGTTTTACCCCGGGATTGCATGTCTAATCTGCAAACCCCTAATACGAGAAGGAACTGGCATGAGTGTGCCCGACTCATAAAAGATAATACAACAAACAAACCCTCCTTCACGCCTTGTTCATGAGAAATCAGAAAACTTTGGCAGCGATAAACAAAGGAGATTTAGGGGATGTGATCGTCCCCGTACGGGAGCCGTTCCTCAAAACTTGTCCAGCTCAAGAAGTAATTGAGTTATCTATTAGCATTCGTTGACAAATCATGCACCTCTCAAAACTTTTCTTCATTCTGTTTGATTTAAGGATAGCACATGAGTTTTCCCTACTTCCCTAGAGCGGGGCCTATCTTTTAGTTTTAGGTTGAGTCAGTTATTCCTACTTCCCTCTATTGTTAAAGAGAGCAGACATTTGATGTTGACGAGGATTCATTCAAATAAAGTTGCATTAAGATTTGTCATATCATATCCTTGTTGACATTATCATTTGATAAGTAAGTTGTTCGTCAAGCCCAGCTAAGGCAAACATCTTCCTTTGTGTTAACACTTTCACTTCTTACCTAATAACATGTTCTTTCAAAAGCTTCAAATAATCTCATCAAAACATAAAGAGAAAGAGCAAAAGTAAAAGCTATTAGTTGTTCTTTGACCAAAGGACATGTTTGCCATGATTTGATGAGTTTCCTTAGCCCTACTTTCGAATATAAGTGTTACCACTCTTTTATAAGGGCCTTATGAGTTGAAGATTGCTGTTGAGGATATTTGAGTTGGTGAATAAACTGTGATGCTTCTTGTCCGTATTCTATTTATCGACACTCCACTCTCTAAACTTGTGGACAGGTTTACCGAGTTCAGTATTCGCTTGGGGACAAGCGAGGTCTAAGCTTGGGGGTGTTGATACGTCCAAAATGCATCACTATTTTATATCGTAATTCATCCTTATTCATTGATATATTTCACATTACGATGATGTTCTTATGTTGTTTTGGCCTATTTTACACAGTTTGCAACTTTCCGGTGCCGAAGCAGCAGACGCAGGATTCAGCGGTAAAAAGTGGACGCTGAGTTGCTGAAGAAGAATACCTCCAAATTACCTGAAAATCGACAGAGGGTATTTTCCAGACGGATCACGAAGGCACGCAAAAGGGCAACCAGAGGGGGGCCACAGGGCGCCCAAGCGGCCACCTGGCGCGGCCCCCTCCCTAGCCGCGCCGAGGGGGGGGGGGGCGCCTGGAGCCCCTGGCCCACTTCCGGCTGCCCCCTTTTGCCTATATACTGCTCGTCATCCGAAAACCCTAAAAAAGAGAGTTTTGACGGTGTTCCGCTACCGCTCCGTAGCGGAAACCTACAGAGAAGAAAAAGCCATCTCCGGCGGGCAGATTCCGCCGGGGAGATCACCTCCCGGAAGGGGAGATCATCGCCATCATCATCACCATCGTCACGGGCATCATCGATATCATCATCAACATCATCCCCAACATCATCACCATCTCCATCTTCATCCAAATCTCATCTCACCATTGCAACTTGTGTTGTAATCCGTACTATCTATCCTCTCTACTCCATCGGTGTTGATTACTACTTTGTGGTGAATGCTATTGAGTTTTGTTGGAGAAATATCATTATGTCCAGATTGTTTACCATCCATTTATCTCCACTGATCATGATCTCTTTTATGTCTTGTGAGTAGTTACTTTAGTTCTTGAGGACATGGGAAAAGTCTTGTTGTTAGTAGTCATATGATGTTGAAGTAATATGTGTTAGTTGATACTTAAGTTGTGTTGTTATTTTACTAGTGGTGTTGTGTGAGTCGAACACTCAACACTTCGCCTTATTAAGGACCTAGGGGAATACATTGTGTACAAAGAATGCTTACGATGGGTTGCCGGAGTGACAGAAACCTGAACCCCAGTTCGCACACTTTTGCACAATGGAACAATGGATCATCGATCGTATTGCTATGGTTAGGCTTTTGCCTTAAATACTATCTTGTATTTGCGGATGCTTGCAAGGTGTTTAATCATAAGAGTGCACTCATCTTAGTCTAGAGAGTGTACTAGCATATATCCACCCACTCAACACTTATCAACACATCACATAGTACCGATACGGAATATGATGAAAGCACATGACTACCTCTCCCGTGTGTCCTCAAGAACACTTTAGCCTTTATAAGTTCAGTTGCTAGGCCTCTCCTTTGCTCAGAAAGGATTGGGCCACTTGTTACTCTTCAGTGCCTTTTACTTTGCTCGCTTTTACTTTCCTGTTGCTTATATCAAGAAAACCCCTAAAAAGTTATCTTTCAGTGCTTGCAGTAATTCCTTGCTCAGAATCGCTTATCAATACCTTCTGCTCCTCGTTGGGTTCGACACTCTTACTTATCGAAACACTGCAATAGATCCCTTACGGTTGTGGGTCATCAAGGAACAACCTTGCTTACTTTGGAGAGGCTCTGGAGATCTGTGAGGAGTTTGATTTGATCAAGCTCATGTCTGTGAACTGTGACTTCGATGTGCAGCTCATTCATCAGTTCTATGCTAGAGTCCACTTCGGCATTGATGATGCGCGTCACCTTTCCTTTATGTGCCGTGATGAGTTCTTTCATGTCCCTTGGAGAGCCTTCTGCAATGCTCTTGGCTATGAGGTTAACGGGTTGGAGGGTCAAGGTGGTCTCCGTCCTCACAACCGAGCCCACCCCATGGATAATATAAAGCTTGCCCCTCTGTAAATCCCTGGACGTGGTATCGTGGGTAAGTCCAACGACCTTCTGTTAGTCTATGATATTCTGCATCGTGTATTTTGCTGTGTGCTGCTCCCCGAGGTTGGGAATCAAGATGATATCTATGGGTATCTTGTGGATTTTCTTGTGGCCATGAAGACCAAAAGGGGATCCGATGCCACGTTTGATGTCTCCAAGTGGATGTGGGAGGAGATGTATAATATGGTGTGGTACCGCAAGGTACCAATCTATGCTCCTTCTGTGATGCAGTTTATGCACTCAGTTTGGGTAGTCCATAGGCTAGGAGAGCCTCTCACCGCTCCTGCTAACCTCACGGAGCATGAGGTTAAGGTGTTGAGGAAGAAGAAGCATGATGCTCCTTGTTTTCCTGAGGGCAACTAGGAGGATGTGTTTGCCACCTCGAGTGACGAGGACTTTGAGTTGGAGCCTGGGGCCACGCCCTCTTGGGTCAAGAAGCTGACTACCAAGATCAAGAAGACCTTTTGCTTGCAGACTCATATTCAGAAGAAGATCTACAAGGTTCATGTGGCTGAGAAGATGGCACATCGCAGGCAGATTCAGTTGATGATACACCTCAATGTGCCAGATGTGAAGAGTGGCTCTGAGAAGGCCATCACTCCTGAGGATGCGTGGTGCTTGGAGAACTGTCAGTGGTCTGATGACGAGCCTGCTATCTCTACTGTTCGTGGTCCTGAGGGTACTACTATGGAGTCTGAGGAGACTGAGGAGTCTGAGGATGCTGATGATGGGTCTGACGATTCTGCGGTGACATGCGAGGAGATCTACTGAACCCTGGGGCGTTAGCTTCGCTCTTTTCCTTTTTGGTGTCTTGATGCCAAAGGGGGAGATAACTCTATAGGTCACGGGAGTTGCATGGGGGGCTCATTTGCAGTTGTTGTCTTTAGTTGTTCTATTTGTTTGCTTTGATTTCTAGTGTCTTATGAACTTGACATGTGTAGTGTCTCTGTGCATGATGTGATACATGTGTCCCTTATCCCATTATCTATGCACTATTCTATCAGTAGAGCTTGCGTGTTAATGGTGCCCTTATCTTTTGCTCTACCGTTCTGTTCTACTAATACATGCCTTATGTATGTTATTTTATTTTTGCTGTCACTGAGTGGTCTATAAAATCTAGGGGGAGCATTGATCCTAGTGTGAACATTTTTGCATTCCAAAAGCAAACTCTAAATAAGTGCTCACACTTAGGGGGAGCCCCGTCTATATTTTCTAGATCTCCCATGCTTTTCGTGTGGTTGTCATCATCCACCAAAAAGGGGGAGATTGTAAGGGCATTTCCTTCCTTAGGGTTTTGGTGATGATGACAATAAACGTGTGGACTAATCGTGTGTCCTAGTTTCCTCAGGTACACATTGTGTGGCGCAAGACGGTTAGGCTTTCCCTCTTTGCGGAAAAGATCGAAGACGGAGTTTCCGGTGTTTTTTATTCCTTTGGTCGTAGGAAACCCATACTATTAAGAGGGAATCCACATCGAAAGGTATTGGGTGAATCACTAGACACATTCTTTGCACCCACCATATACCCTCTGTTCGAGGAGAGAGAGGTTTCCAAAAGTCCTATGTGACTGTGCAGTTCTGTTCATGGCGGTAGTACCGCTCTCTTGAGTGGTTGTACCACTGGCATACAGTTTCGGTCAAACCACCGGTACAAGTACTGCTCAGGGGCGATACCCTTCTGTACCAAGTACGGTGGTAGACCAGTGGTGGAGCGCAAGTTCCGGTTTGTCTTAAAAACCGGTACTACCAGTGTTCAGGGCGATAGTACCGCCTGGAACTCCACTACCCAGGAATTGCTGGTCCAGCAGTAGCTCCGGCTCTACCACCGCTCTAACTACCGGCCTGGGGTGTAAACCTTCTGGATATGATGCAGTAGTCGACCAGTGGTGGAGCGGTAGTTCCGGTTTGCTCCCACATACCGGTACTACCGGTAGCTCCACCAGAAGTACCGCCCTAGTGCCCTAGCAGGGGTTTCCCGCATCCACCGGTTTTACCGGTGGTCATTGCGGAAGTACCACTCCTATGTGTTTATGCGCATAACGGTTGGATTGGAGGGGACCCTATATAAGGAGGTGCTTCTTTCACTTCCCACCTACCTCTAGCCTCTCTCTCTCTCTCCTCCATTAATGCCGTTCAAGCTTTCTTGCCCGATCTCTCTCTCTAGCCACTCAAACTTGTTGGTTTGCTAGGGATTGAAGGAGGAGACCTAGATCTACACTTCCACCAAAGGATATTTGATTCCCCCATACTTTTTTGTGTGGATTTTGTTACTCTTGGGTGTTTGAGCACCCTAGACGGTTGAGGTAACCTCGAAGCCATATTCCATTGTGGTGAAGCTTCGTGGTTTAGTTGGGAGCCTCCAATTAAGTTGTGGAGATAGCCCAACCTTGTTTGTAAAGTTTCGGTCACCACCTTCAAGAGCGCCAATAGTGGAATCACAACATATCGCATTGTGTGAGGGTGTGAGGAGAATACGGTGGCCCTAGTGGTTTCTTGGGGAGCATTGTGCCTCCACACTGCTCCAACGGAGACGTACTTCCCCTCAAAGGGAAGGAACTTCGGTAACACATCCTCGTCTCCACCGGTTCCACTCTTGGTTATCTCTTACCTTTACTTGTGCAAGCTTTATTGTGTTAGTTCCTTGTGCTTGCTTGTGTGCTTGTATTTGTTGCATCGTATAGGTTACCAACGTAGTTGCACATCTATACAACCTATTTTATTGCTAAGTTTAATTTGGTCAAGAAATGCTAAAAATTGTTAGTTGCCTATTCACCCCCTCTAGTCAACCATATCGATCCTTTCAGTAGTGACAGCAGCAATAGTAACAATAACAGTGATATTAGTAATTTTGTAGCAAGTGTAACAGTAGCAACAACAGTAGTAACTTAGCAAGATCAATGTGGGACAAATTCATAGGCATTGGATCAGTGATTTGTTGGATGATATGCATCATGTGACAATTATAACCTAGGGCGATACGGCACTAGCTCCAGTTCATCTATATAATGTAGGCATGTATTCCGTAGTCATACGTGCTTTGTTAAAAGAACTTGCATGACATCTTTTGTCCTACCCTCCCGTGGCAGCGGGGTCCATATTGGAAATTAAGGGATATTAAGGCCTCCTTTTAATAGAGAACTGGAACAATGCATTAACACATAGTGAATACATGAAGTCCTCAAAATGCGTTCATCACCGAGAGTGGGCCCGGTTGTTGTCACTCCGGGGTTGTCGGATTATAACCATAGTAGGTGACTACAACTTGCAAGATCGGATCTAGAACATGGATATAATGATGATAACATAAACGATTCAGATCTGAGATCATGGCACCCTGGCCCAAAGTGACAAGCATTAAGCATATCAAAGTCATAGCAACATCAATCTAAGAACATTATGGATACTAGGGATCGGGCCTTAACAAAACTAACTCGATTACATGATGAATCTCATCCAACTCCTCACCGACCAGAGAGCCTACAAAGGAATTACTCACTCCCGATGGGGAGCATCATGGAATTGGCGATGGAGAAGGGTTGGTGATGACGAAGAACGAAGATCCCCCTCTCCGGAGCCTCAAATGGACTCCAAATCTGGCCTCCCGAGGAAGAACAGGAGGTGACGGGGGCTCCCTCTCGTGGATCGCGATAATTCTTTCTCCCTAATTTTTCTCCTGAAATAGGAATTTATAGGATCAAGATTGGCGTCTGCGGGGCCACCAAGTGGGTACAACCCACCTCGGCGCGCCAGGAGAGGGGGGCTCGCCCTGGTGGGTTGTGACCACCCAGGGGCCCCTCTCTGGTGGGTCCTGGCTCCAGTAATTCTATTTTATTCCATAAAACATCCTCGCAAAGTTTCGTTTCATTTTGAGAACTTTTATTTATGCACAAAAACAACACCATGGTAGTTCTGCTGAAAACAACGTCAGTCCGGGGTTAGTATCATTCAAAACATGCAAATTAGAGTCCAAAACAAGAGGAAAAACGTGAGAAAAAGTAGATACGTTGGAGACGTATCAACTCCCCCAAGCTTAAACCTTTGCTTGTCCTCAAGCAATTCAGTTGATAAACTGAAAGTGAGAAAGAAAAACTTTTATGAACTCTTTTGCTCTTGTTTGCATAAGTAAGCTTAAACAACACCTAGGTTTTCAGCCAACACTATAACTAACCATGTGAACAATAACATTTAAGGATTATATTAACTCATACCAATGACATAATCAGCTAGCGAGCGATAATAAGAGATCTCAAACAACATCACGTTGTCAAAACAACCATGATATAATATGACAATAGTGGTATCTCGCTATCCCTTTCCGAGACCGCAAAACATAAATGCAGAGCACGTCCAAAGTTCAAGCAACGACTAAACGTTGTAATTCATGGTAGAAAAGATCCAGTCATGCTAACACCAACCATTCACTACACACAATGCATAGGCATGACAATAGTGCTCTCATATCTGGTGCTTATTAGAGAAGGTGATGACACAACATAAAAGTAAATAGAAAGTCCCTTCGCAGAGGGAAGCAGTGATTTGCAGAGGTGCCAAAGCTCAAGTTTTTAAAATAGAGGTAAATGAAATTTTTGAGTGGTGTACCCTTCTCATTCACTTCACGACTATCAGCTACCGACATCTCCCATGCTAAATGAGCTAGTGGTGGTTCCCAAGTAGAAAAGTAAATGTTTGAACTCCACTGGGAGTTTTGTTGTTGTTTATTTGTAAGCTTTTTCTTCTTGAAGTTTGGGACTGGGAATCCCTATTAACGCCCTTTTCTCGTGCAATGGCGAGTGAATAAACACTCAACCTGAGAATAACCCGCTTAGCATGGAAAATACCGACCACCTCCTGTCGTTCCATGAACGATCCAGACACACAAAAAGGATACTTATTTGAAGTTTTTAGAGGTGGCACATGCAAATTTACTTAGGATGGCAGGGTAGTACCGCATATAGGTAGGTATGGTGGACTCATCTGGAATAACTTTGAGTTTTTGAATTTGATGCAAAAGCAGTATTCCTGCTTAGTACAAGTGAAGGCTAGCAAATAGGTTGGGAAGCGGCCAGCTAGAGAGCAACAATGGTCATGAACATGCATCATGCATAATAAATATTGGACACCCGCATGAGTAGAAAATGGACACCATGAACAAAAATATCATAGAGGCTATGTTGGTTTTGATTCAACTACAAGCATAAACATGTGCCAAGTCAAGCCACTTGAACATTCAAAGGAGGATACCATATCATCATACTACATCAGAATCATTTTAACGCTATGTTGATATCCAAGATAAATCATTATTAACTCCTAGCTACTTATGCATGGCATGAGAAACTATAGTTTCTAATTGTCATTGCAAACATGTTTAATCATAATGGGCTGAATCATGGGTACTAGGTTAAACATATATATTTACACAAACAGTACAAGTCGAGTTCATACCAGTTTCTCCTTGCCACGGCTAGTTCATCGAATATCGTCATTATTGCCTTTCACTTGCACGACCGAATGATATGGAAATAATAATAGTGCAAGAGTGTCGTGGACTAAGCTGGAATCTGCAAAACATTTTATTCAACAGGAGAAGACAAGGCAAAATGTGCTCTTTATTAGTTCAACAATTATTCATATGAGAGCTACTCATCATTTTCATCGTGGTCTTCTCCTTAGTACAACTCGAATAAAAAGAAAAGAAGTTCAGAAAAAACACTGAAATATTTTTGGAGTTTTTGGTTTTCTTGAACACGCAAATACAAAGAAAAGAAAAAACTAGAAAAACTATTTACACGGGAAAGCTCCCAACAAGCAAAAGAAGAACAAGGAAATCTTTTTGGATTTTCTTCTTAGTGCTACTACTAAGCATACATAGAAAGTAAATTACTACAACTAATTTTTTGGTTTTTCTAAAGTTTTTCAAACACACAAGAAGAAAGTAAGAAAATAAATCTAAGCATGGATGATACAATGAAAACGTGTGAGCACTGACAAATAGAGTGACATGTAAACATAAATGTAATGTCGGTGAGAAACATGTACTCCCCCAAGCTTAGGCTTTTGGCCTAGCTTGGTAGTTGATCAGTAGCCTAGAGGGTAGTAGGGATCCTGAGGAGCAGGCAACCACTCATCCCACTGTCGACGCTCCTCCGCAGCCTCTGCAGCAGCATGAGCATTCAAGTAGGTGATGATGTCTGCACGCATAATCCGGTATCCGCCCCTGGCAGCTGAATCAAACAAAGCAGGCACATGCAATGGAAGAACATCACGAGTGTTAATGCTATATACCAGGTTGTAAGGAATGGTAATATCAGGATGATCATGTGCAATAAAGTGACGGTGATCCATGGCTGCACGGTCTAAGTAAACCTTAGTCGAAGGTAAATCATGATGGCATCTCGCAACCCCGAAATGATCTGCCAAACAAGTGGCAAAAATCCCACCATGTATTTTACCCTGTGATTTATTAAGATGCAGGCGATGAGCCACGATAGCTCCCAAGCTATGCGTGTTGTCACCCTCCAGTGCACGACGCAGAACAGTAAGGTCTGGTGAACTAAGTGCACCCACCTTCTCCCTAGCAAGCAAGCATTTGGTAATAAAAAGTGCAAAGTAATGAACAACATGAAAATGTAAGCCAGCGGAAGTGATAGCTGACACTCCTCTCTCATCACCCACTGTCAAAGTGCGACAAAAGGCCTCAAACTCTATCGGCCTAGGCTCAGCCAGGCTCCCGTCAGACGGGATCATGCATATGTCACAAAACTCAGTAAGTGGTATCTGATGGTTTTCAACATATAAATCAAAGCTCACTTCAGGAGGATTATTTCCAGGCAGGAACGTAGAATTTGAACAAAGATGTTTGTGAGGATTTGGTGTTGGTCACACTCATTTGCGATGAAGTCAGTGAGGCCGGCATTAGCAATATATTGCATGAACTCCTCGAGAATTCCAGCCTCTTGCAGGAATGGGGTGTGCGGCCATTTGCACGACCGTACTTCCACCAACCTCTGAGGGTGGAGATCACTGTCAGAAGACTCCCCAATAACACCCTTGGAATTCTTATTTGAGCCAAACTTCCTGAAGATATTCATGTTCGTGTACAATTTTCTGAAAATAAAAATTTTGCGGTGACAAAAATTTGTCAACAAAACTTTATAAAATTGATAGCAGCTACTCATAGGGATACATAGAAGCCATAGCAAGCATTCAAACTACTTAGAACACTAAGAATCCAACATGCAAGCACATCAACAACATCACCAAGGTAGCTAATTATTCAAAGTATAAACCACTAAAACAAAACTAATTGGACAAATGGTGGAGTCACATACCAAGCAACAATCCCCCGAAACAGTTTCGGAAATGGAGCTTCGAGCAAAGAGATCGAAATCCGCGGGTTTGAGCTCAAGAACATGGGGGAGAGAGCAATGGATTTTTTTCTGGAGGTAAGTGATGATGTGGGCTAAAAAGGTAAGTGAGAGGGCCCACAACCCACCAGGGCGCGCCTAGGGGTCCTGGCGCACCCAGGTGGTTGTGCCCACCTAGTGCACCTCTCTCTGGTATTATTTGCACCAGGAATTCATAAATATTCAGAAAAAAAATCATATAAAATTTTCAGGGCATTCTAAGAACTTTAATTTTTGGGTCATTTTTTTATTCCACGGGAAATTCAGAAAACAGACTAAACATGGCATTTTATTTTATTTAACTAGTAAAAACAGAAAATAAAAAGTAGGGATAGAGAGTAGTGCTTACTAAACTCATCAACTTCATACTGCTAAAAACTGATTCATTAATAAGGTTGATCAGGTCTTATTAACAACCACTTTCGGTTAGCATGAAACCGAAGACCTTTCGTAAATCACTAAGTTACCTCAATGGGGATATGGATGTCCCCAACAATAAGCATTTCATATTTCTTTTTGACAGTATGTAGATGTATTTGAAAACTTCCAATAGTGATTGTCGAAGATTTTTCAATAACATTAATACCATTCACTTGGAATTGTTTCTTCGGAAAGTGCACCATATGCTCATTACCATTGATATGAAAAGTGACCTTGCTTTTATTGCAATCAATAACAGCCCCTGCAGTATTTAAGAAGGGTCTACCGAGGATAATTGACATGTTGTCGTCCTCGGGCATCTCAAGTATAACAAAGTTAGTTAAAATAGTAACATTAGCAACAACAACGGGCACATCCTCACAGATGCCGATAGGTATGGCAGTTGACTTGTCAGCCATTTTCGAAGATATTTCAGTAGATGGGAGTTTATTTAAGTCAAGTCTTTTATATAAAGAGAAAGGCATAACACTAACACCAGCTCCTAAATCACACAAAGCACTTTTCACATAATTCTTTTTTATAGAGCATGGTATAGTTGGTATACCCGGATCTCCAAGTTTTTTAGGCACTTCATCTTTGAAAGTATAATTAGCAAGAATATTGGAGATTTCAGCTTCCGGTATTGTTCTCTTATTATTGGTGATGTCTTTCATATACTTTGCATAAGGAGGCATTTTTAAGATATCAGTCAAGCGAGTACGCAAAAAGACTGGCCTCGGCATTTCAGCAAAGCGTTCAAATTCTTCATCATCTTTCTTTTTAGTTGACTGGGGTGGAAAAGGCATAGGTTTTTGAACCCACAGCTCTCTTTCTTTACCGTGTTTTCTAGCAACAAAGTCTCTTTTATCATACCTTTTATTCTTAGGTTGTGGGTTATCAAGATCAACAGGTGGTTCTATCTCAACATCATTATCTGGTTCTTTATCATTGCTTGGTTGAGAGTCTTTATGAACCTCATTATTATCTTTTTCATTATCACTAGGTGAGTGCTCATTACCAGATTGAGTTTCAACATCAGAGATAGAAGTTTCATTATCATTATCAGGAGGTTTTTCTATTTCAGGTTCATTAGTAGCATGCAAAGTCCTATCTGTTTTCTTTTTCTTTTTAGAAGGACTATGTGTGCTGGTGTTATTTCTTTGTGAATCATGTTCAATTCTTTCTGGGTGTCCCTCAGGATAAAGTGGTTCCTGAGTCATTTTACCTCCTCTAGTTGCAACTCTAACAACAAAGTCATGCATATTATGATTCATTTCATCAAGCAATTCTCTTTGAGATTTAGCAACTTGTTCTAATCGAGTTTGAACCATACAAGCATGTTTTCCAACACCTCTAACATCATTTGAAATTCTAAATAACAAGTCACTCAAGCGAGCAATCATATCAGAATTGAATTTCAATTGTTTCATAACATTTGCATTGAAGTGACCTTGTTTTCTTATATAGTTTTCAAACTCATAAGGGCATTGGCTAGGATGCATATTGTGAGGATTATCATTTTCATTGAACTTCATTAGAGAATTTACCTCTACCACCTTAGTGATGACCCACAAGTGTAGGGGATCTATCGTAGTCCTTTCGATAAGTAAGAGTGTCGAACCCAACGAGGAGCAGAAGGAAATGATAGGCATTTTTCAGTAAGGTCTTTTCTGCAAGCACTGAAATTATCGGTAACATATAGTTTTGTAATAAGGTAATTGGTAGCAAGTGACAAATAGCAAAAGTAAATAAGATACAACAAGATGGCCCAATCCTTTTTGTAGCAAAGGACAATCCTGGACAAACTCTTATATGAAGGAAAGCGCTCCCGAGGACACATGGGAATTATCGTCAAGCTAGTTTTCATCACGATCATATGATTCGCGTTCGGTACTTTGATAATTTGGTATGTGGGTGGACCGGTGCTTGGATGCTGCCCTTACTTGGACAAGCATCCCACTTATGATTAACCTCTATTGCAAGCATCCGCAACTACAAAAGATGTATTAAGGTAAACCTAACGATATCATGAAACAAGTGGATCCAAATCAGCCCCTTACAAAGCAACACATAAACTAGGGTTTAAGCTTCTGTCACTCTAGCACCCATCATCTACTTATTACTTCCCAATGCCTTCCTCTAGGCCCAAACAATGGTGAAGTGTCATGTAGTCGACGTTCACATGACACCACTAGAGGAGAGACAACATACATCTCATCAAAATATCGAATGAATAACAAATTCACATGACTACTTATAGCAAGACTTCTCCCATGTCCTCAGGAACCAAAGTAACTACTCACAAGACCAAATATTGTTCATGATCAGAGGGGTATTAATATGCATAATGGATCTGAATATATGATCTTCCACCAAGTAAACCAACTAGCATCAACTACAAGGAGTAATGAACACTACTAGCAACCCACAGGTACCAGTATGAGGTTTTGATACAAAGATTGGATACAAGAGATGAACTAGGGTTTGAGAGGAGATGGTGCTAGTGAAGATGTTGATGAAGATAACCCTCCCCGAGATGGGAGAGTTGTTGGTGATGACGGCAGTGATGATTTCCCCCTTCTGGAGGGAAGTATCCCCGACAGAATAGCTCCACCGGAGCCCTAGATTGGTTCCACCAAGGTTCCGCCTCGAGACGGCGGCGTCTGGTCCCGAAAGCCTCCTTCTGATTTTTTCCAGGTCAAAACACCTCATATAGGAGAAGATGGGCATCGGGTGGTCACCGGCTGGCCCACAAGGAAGGGGGCGCGCCCAGAGGGGGGGGCACCCTCGTGGACTGCTGGTGGCCCCCCTGGCAGATCTCTTTCGCCAGATATTTTTTATATTTTCTGAAATGGTGTTTCATGGAGTTTCAGAGCTTTTTGAGTTGTGCAGAATAGGTCTCCAATGTTTGCTCCTTTTCCAGCCCAGAATTCCTGCTGCCGACATTCTCCCTCTTCATGTAAACCTTGTAAAATAAGAGAGAAAAGGCATAAGTATTGTGACATAACGTGTAATAACAACCCATAGTGCAATAAATATCAACATAAAAGCATGATACAAAATGGACGTATCAACTCCCCCAAGCTTAGACCTCGCTTGTCCTCAAGCGAAAGCCGATATCGAAAAATATGTCCACATGTTTAGAGATAGAGGTGTCGATAAAAATAAAATACGGACATGAGGGCATCATGATCATTCTTATAACAACAACACACATATATTGTCATATGATTCTTATGCTTAAAGTAACAATTCATTGACAATGTCATGTATGACTCAAAAATTTCATTGAAAACCAATAAACTATGATCTCAGTCATTGAAGCAATTGCAATTTATCGTAACATTGGAAAGAGTCAATATAAGAGATTTTCAGCAAGCCCACATACTCAACTATCATATAGTCTTTCACAATTGCTTACACTCACGCAATACTTATGGGTATGGAGTTTTAATCGAACACAGAGAAAGATAGGGGCTTATGGTATTGCCTCCCAACCTTTTACCTCAATGGTAATGTCAACAGTAATAGACCATGATAACTTAGATCCAATTGGGTATATATGTTAGGATCTTTCCAACACAATGTGCTTGCCAAAGGATAAAATGTAAAAAAGGAAAGGTGATTTTCACCTTGACTCTTATAAGGCAAGAATAATAGATAGGCCCTTCACGGAGGGAAGCAGAGGTTGTCATGTGCTTTTATGGTTGGATGCACAAAGTCTTAGCGCAAAAGAACGTCACTTTATATTGCCACTTGTGATAGGGACCTTTATTATGCAGTCCGTCGCTTTGTTACTTCCATATCACAAGATCGTATAAAGCTTATTTCCCCCACACTAATAAATCATACATATTTTAGAGTTTTTTCAACCATGACAACTTACTTGAATGATCTTACTCGATCCATAGGTAGGTATGGTGGACTCTCATGGCAAAACTGGGTTTAAGGATGTATGGAAACACAAGTAGTATCTCTACTTGGTGCAAGGAGTTTTGGCTAGCATGAGGGGGAAAGGCAAGCTCAACATGTTGGGTGATCCATGGCAATATACTTTATTTTTGATATAAGAAAACATAACCCATTATGTTGTCTTCCTTGTCCAACATCAACTCTTTAGCATGTCATATTTTTTGAGTGCTCACAATCATAAAAGATGTCCAACATAGTATATCTGTATGTGAAACCTCTCTTTCTTTATTACTTCCTATTAATTGCAATGATGACAAAAACTATGTTTGTCAAGTCTCAACAACTTTTATTCATCATACTCTTTATATGTGAAGTCATTACCTTCCATAAGATCAATATGATCTCTTTGATAATTTTTATATTTTCTTTTATTCTCTCATGACTATAGCGAGGAAATCAAGACCTTGACTCAACACTAATCTTTATTATATAGCTCATGGACTCGATTACAAAGATAAAGATCACAAAGTAAAAGCTCACAACTAGATCATGCTAACTTTATTCTACTAGATCAAGATATTACCAAAAGGATCGAACTAAGAAAAACGGTAAAGATAGGAGTGTGATGGTGATACGATACCGGGGCACCTCCCCCAAGCTTGGCAGTTGCCAAGGGGAGTGCCCATATACATATGATTATGTCTCTCTCTTCGGAGGTGGTGACGTGATATTCTTAGCGATGATACCCCTCAGGATACGATTCTTCTCCTCAAGCTTGTTAACTTGCTCCTTTAGGTCCATAATTTCCTTGCGTAGCTTGCTCGTAACGGCTAAAGCTCCTTTCACCCAAGGAGGATGCATAGCTGCGGGAGAACAAGTAACACTCTTTTTCAAATTTTCATAAGAAAGAAACCTCACATTCGTAGGGATGACTCAGTTTGGAATAGATGAGCTCTGCAGTTTCCCCATCGTGAATCCAACTTGAAACCGAGAAGGAACTTCTTGATCTTCCTCCATGGCATCTATCCTCTTCAAGTCAGCCTCCATCTCTTCCTCCGTTGATGGATCAAAGTGGTCAGCATCGCTGTATGCTCTTGGGCCAAGCGTTGGGTGAGACACCAGACTCTCTCCAACTGACTCCTGAGAAGATATCTTACTCTTATCTGTGACAGAAACAACTCGAAACAGAAACAGAGGATTTTTGCGTGATACGGTGGTCAAAACTTTCGGGAGAATATATAGCGAATTTTTACTGACCAAAAGAAGTATCGTGCAAGAAATCGGAGTCCGGGTGGCACACGAGGTGCCCACGAGGCAGGGGGCGCGCCCAGGAAGGTAGGGTGCACCCTCCACCCTCGTGGATGCCTCGTGTCCTTTCCGGACTGCCTCTTATTTTTCTATTTTTCTAAATATTCCAAAATGGTGAAAAAATTGCCACTAGAACTGCTGTGGAGTCGGTTTACTTACTGTACCACATACCTCTTCCTTTTCGGAGTTTGAGTCGTTCTGGAAAGTGTCCCTTATGTATTCCTCTGGGGTTATGGTTTTAATAATATTGATTTCAACATTTATAGGGTTACCTGAGATATAATGTTTGATTCTTTGACTGTTCACCACCTTCGGATTTGTGCCTTCGAAGTTGTTGATTTTTATGGCACCGGAACGATAGACCTCCTCGATAACGTAAGGACCTTCCCATTTAGAGAGAAGTTTTCCTACAAAAAAAATCTTAAACGAGAGTTGTATAGCAAGTCAAAATCACCTATGTTAAACTCACACTTTTGTATCCTTTTGTCATGCCATCTTTTAACCTTTTTTTTAAACAGCTTGGCATTCTCATAAGCTCAGGTTCTCCATTCATCAAGAAAGCTAATGTCAAATAACCTCTTCTCACCGGCAAGTTTGAAATCATAATTGAGCTCTTTAATAGCCCAATATGCCTTGTGTTCTAGCTCAAGAGGTAAGTGACATGCTTTTCCATAAACCATTTTATATGGAGACATACCCATAGGATTTTTGTATGCAGTTCTATAAGCCCATAATGCATCGTGAAGTTTCTTGGACCAATTCTTTCTAGACCTATTAAATGTCTTTTGCAAAATTAATTTCAGCTCTCTATTACTTAGTTCTACTTGACCACTAGACTGTGGGTGATAAGGGGATGCAATTCTATGGTTAACATCATACTTAGGAAGCATTTTACGGAAAGCACCATGAATAAAGTGTGAACCACCATCAGTCATTAAGTACCTAGGGACTCCAAACCTTGGAAAAATAACTTCTTTAAGCATCTTAATAGAGGTGTTGTGATCAGCACTACTAGTTGCAATAGCTTCTACCCACTTAGTAACGTAATCAACAACAACTAAAATATGTGTTTACCCATTAGAGGAAGGAAACGGTCCCATATAATCAAAGCCCCAAACATCAAATCGTTCAATAACAAGTGAATAATTCATAGGAATTTCTTGACGTCTACTAATATTACCAATTATTTGACATTCATCACAAGATAAGACAAACTTACGAGCATCCTTGAAGAGAGTAGGCCAATAAAAACCAGATTGCAATACCTTGTGTGCAGTTCTATCTCTAGCATGGTATCCTCCATAAGCTTCGGAGTGGCACTTGCGTAGGATCTGTTCCTGTTCATGCTTAGGTACACAACGTCTAATAATACCATCTACTCCTTCTTTATAAAGGTGTGGATCATCCCGAAAGTAATGTCTCAAATCGTAGAAGAACGTTTTCTTTTGCTGGTATGTGAAACTAGGTGGTATAAACTTAGCAACAATGTAATTAGCATAATCAGCATACCATGGAGCAATACGAGTAGTATTTATGACAACTAATTGTTCATCAGGAAAGCTACCATCAATAGGTAGTGGGTCATCAAGAATATTCTCTAGCCTAGACAAGTTGTCTGCAATGGGGTTCTTAGCTCCCTTTTTATCAATAATATGCAAATCAAATTCTTGCAGCAGGAGAACCCATCTAATAAGTCTAGGTTTAGTATCTTTCTTTTCCATAAGGTATTTGATAGCAGCATGATCAGTGTGAATAGTTGCTTTAGAATCAACAATATAAGGTCTAAACTTATCACACGCAAATACAACTGCTAAAAACTCCTTCTTAGTAGTAGCATACTTTCTCTCGGCACTGCCTAGAGTTTTACTAGCATATTGGATAACATTCATTTTTTATCAACTCTTTGTCCTAGAACAACACCTACAACATAATCACTAGCATCGCACATAATCTAAAAGGGTAAATTCCAACCAGGAGGCCAGACAATAGGTGCAGAGATCAATGCTTTCTTAGGTATTTCAAATGCTTCTAAACAATCATCATCAAAGACAAAAGGAACATCTTTTTGTAAGAGATTAGTCAGAGGCCTAGAGATTTTGGAGAAGTCCTTAATGAACCTCCTATAAAATCCGGCATGACCAAGGAAACTTCTTATACCTTTGATGTCCTTGGGACACATCATCTTTTCAATGGCATCAACCTTAGCCTTATCAACTTCAATACCTCTTTCAGAAATTTTATGTCCCAAGACAATGCCTTCATTAACCATAAAGTGACACTTCTCCCAATTCAAGACAAGATTAGTGTCTTCACATCTCTGCAAAACTCGATCAAGGTTGCTCAAGCAATCATCAAAAAAAGTTCCGTAAACGGAAAAATCATCCATGAAAACCTGAACAATCTTTTCACAAAAAATCAGAGAATATAGCCATCATGCATCTTTGAAAGGTAGCAGGTGCATTACATAGACCAAAAGGCATACGTCTATAAGCAAAGATACCGAAAGGACAAGTAAAAGTGGTCTTTTCTTGATCCCCTTTTGACACATGTATTTGAGAGAAACCAGAATAACCATCTAGAAAGGAAAAATGTGCGTGTTTGGATAACCTTTCTAGCATTTGATCAATAAAAGGCAAAGGGTAATGATCTTTCTTAGTAGCTTTATTCAATTTGTGGAAATTAATTACCATCCTATAACCTGTAACAATTCTTTGCGGAATCAATTCATGTTTATCATTAGGAACAACAATCATACCTCCCTTCTTAGGGAAAAAATGGACATGATTTACCCACTGGCTATCAGCAACTGGATAGATTATACCCGCCTCTAGAAGCTTTAGTATTTCCTTCCTTACCACTTCTTTCATCTTAGGATTTAACCATCGTTGATGATTGATAACCGGTTTAGCATCCTCTTCCAACTTTATCTTGTGTTGGCATAGAGTGGGACTAATGCCCTTAAGATCATCCAAAGTATATCCAATAGCAGCACGATGCTTCTTCAGAGTTTTCAACAGTTTCTCTTCTTCCTGCTCTGAAAGGTTAGTACTAATAATAACATGATATATCTTCTTTTCATCGAGATAAACATACTTAAGACTATCAGGTAATGGTTTGAGTTCAAACACGGGATCACCCTTGGGTGGAGGAGGATCCCCTAAAATTTCAACAGGCAAGTTGTTTTTCAATATGGGTCCTTGCTTAAAGAATATTTCATCTATTTCCCTTCTCTCATCCATACACATATCATTTTCATGGTCTAGCAGATATTGTCCTAAGGGATCATTAGGAGGCACAACAATAGAAGCAAGACCAATAATTTCATCCTTACTGTGTAATTCTTTTATCACGGGGTTGTCTACGAAATTTAGCAAAGTTAAAATCATGAGACATATCCCCTAAACCAACAGTAACAATATCTTTTACGCAGTCTATCTTAGCATTAACAGTATTCAAGAAGGGTCTACCGAATATGATGGGACAAAAATCATCTTGTGGGGAACTAAGAATAAGAAAATCAGCAGGGTATTTAACCTTCCCACACAAGACTTCAACATCTCTAACAATCCCAACTGGTGAAATAGTGTCTCTATTAGCAAGCTCAATAGTAACATTAGTCCCTTCTAACCCAGTGGGTGCAATATCGTGCATTATTTCTTTATATAAGGAATGAGGGATTATACTTGAACTAGCACCTACGTCAGATAAACCATGGTAGCAATGATCTCCCTTTTTAACAGAAATAATAGGCATGCCTACAACAGGTCTATGTTTATTCCTAGTATCAGGTTTGGCTATTCTAGCAGCTTCCTCTTGGAGGTAAATAACATATCCATCTAAATTTTCAACCAAGAGATCTTTAACCATAGCAACACTAGGTTCAACTTTAATTTTCTCAGAGGGTGTAGGTGTTCTAGTATTACTCTTACGAACCACAGTTGAAGCTTTAGCATGATCCTTTATTCTAACAGGGAAAGGCGGTTTCTCAATATAAGCAGTAGGAACAATAGGATCAACATTATAAGTGATAGTCTTTTCTTCAAATTTAACAGGTTCAACTACTTTTACTTCAATGGGAGGATGGTATTTAAACCACTTCTCCTTAGGGAGGTCAACATAAGTAGCAAATGATTCATAGAAAGAAGCTACTATCTCAGAGTCAAGTCCATATTTAGTGCTAAATTCATGGAAAACATCAGTATCCATAAAAGCTTTAACACAATCAAACTTAGGGTCATACCTGACTCCTTACCTTCGTCGAGATCCCAATCTTCAGAGTTGCGTTTAATTCTTTCCAATAAATCCCATTTGAATTTAATAGTTTTCATCATAAAAGAACTAGTACAAGAATTATCGAGCATGGAGCGATTATTGAGAGAAAGCCGAGCATAATTTTTTTTTGAATGATCATTTCTCTTGAGAGCTCATGATTGGGGAATGAATATAACATTGAATTAAGCCTCCCCCAATCTTGAGCGATAATTTCTCCTTCGCGAGGCCAAAAATTATATATATAATTACGATCACGATGAACCTGATGCATAGGATAGAACTTCTGATGAAATTCCAACTTCAGTCGATTATAGTTCCATGATCCAATATCATCACATAGCCTAAACCATGTCAATGCATCTCCCTTCAAATATAAAGGGAAGACCTTCTTCTTGATAACATCCTCGGGCGTACCTGCAAGCTTAAATAATCCACAAACTTCATCCACATAGATTAGATGCAAATTGGGATGCAATGTTCCATCTCCTGTAAAGGGATTATCTAGCAGTTTCTCTATCATACCCAAAGGAATTTCAAAAGAAACATTTTCAGTAGGTTCAGTAGGTTGAGGGGCAACTCTTCGCTCTACTGGTCGGGGTGAAGATACCCCGAACAAGCCCCTCAAAGGATTATGAGCCATAGTAACAAGTAACAATAAATTTCAGCACACTATATAAATTTTTCCTTACAGAATTCCATTTATCAAAGGCGCTTCAGTCCCCGGCAACGGCGCCAGAAAAGAGTCTTGATGACCCACAAGTGTAGGGGATCAATCATAGTCCATTTGATAAGTAAGAGTGCCGAATCCAGCGAGGAGCAGAAAGAAATGATAGGCAGTTTTCAGTAAGGTATTTTCTGCAAGCACTGAAATTATCGGTAACAGATAGTTTTGTGATAAGGTGGAGCAAGATGGCCCAATCCTTTTTGTAGCAAAGTACAAGCCTGGACAAACTCTTATATGAAGGAAAGTGCTCCCGATGACACATGTGAATTATCGTCAAGCTAGCTTTCATCACGATCATATGATTCGCGTTCGGTACTTTGATAATTTGGTATGTGGGTGGACCAGTGCTTGGGTGCTGCCCTTACTTGGACAAGCATCCCACTTATGATTAACCTCTATTGCAAGCATCTGCAACTACAAAAGAAGTATTAAGGTAAACCTAACCATAGCATGAAACAAGTGGATCCAAATCAGCCCCTTACGAAGCAACACATAAACTAGGGTTTAAGCTTCTGTCACTCTAGCAACCCATCATCTACTTATTACTTCCCAATGCCTTCCTCTAGGCCCAAAAAATGGTGAAGTGTCATGTAGTCGATGTTCACATGACACCACTAGAGGAGAGACAACATACATCTCATCAAAATATCGAACGAATACCAAATTCACATGACTACTTATAGCAAGAATTCTCCCATGTCCTCAGGAACCAAAGTAACTACACACAAGACATAATATTGTTCATGATCAGAGGGGTATTAATATGCATAATGGATCTGAACCTATGATCTTCCACCAAGTAAACCAACTAGCATCAACTACAAGGAGTAATCAACACTACTAGCAACCCACGGGTACCAATCTGAGGTTTTGATACAAATATTGGATACAAGAGATGAACTAGGGTTTGAGAGGAGATGGTGCTGGTGAAGATGTTGATGAAGATAACCCTCCCCAAGATGGGAGAGTTGTTGGTGATGACGGCAGTGATGATTTCCCCCCGGAGGGAAGTATCCCCGGCAGAACACCTCCGCCGGAGCCCTAGATTGGTTCCGTTAAGGTTCCGCCTCGAGACGGCGGCGTCTGGTCCCAAAAGCCTCCTTCTTATTTTTTTCCAAGTCAAATCACCTCATATAGAAGAATATGGTCATCGGGGGGTCACCGGCTAGCCCACGAGGCAGGGGCGCGCCCAAAGGGGGGGCACCCTCGTGGACAGGTGGTGGCCCCCTGGCAGATCTCTTTCGCCAGATATTTTTTATATTTTCTGAAACGGTGTTTTGTGGAGTTTCGGAGCTTTTTGAGTTGTGCAGAATAGGTCTCCAATGTTTGCTCCTTTTCCAGCCGAGAATTCCAGCTGCCGGCATTCTCCCTCTTCATGTAAACCTTGTAAAATAAGAGAGAAAAGGTATACGTATTGTGACATAACGTGTAATAACAGCCCATAGTGCAATAAATATCAACATAAAAGCATGATGCAAAATGGACGTATCACTTAGGCAGTGGTGGTGCATTAACCCATGTATTTCTTCAATAGGAGGTAATTTTTAACATCCTCAGCTTTAATACCTTTTTCCTTCATAGATTTCTTTGCCTCTTGCATATCTTCAGGACTGAGATATAATATACCCCTCTTCTTTGGATTGGGTTTAGCCGGTGGTTCAGGAATAGTCCAATCATCATAATTTTTCAATATGTTATTAAGTAATTCTTCAGCTTAAGCAATAGTACGTTCCCTGAAAACACAACCAACATAACTATCTAGGAAATCCCTAGAAGCATCGGTTAGTCCATTATAGAAGATATCAAGTATTTCATTTTTCTTAAGAGGATGATCAGGCAAATCATTAAGTAACTAGCAAATCCCCCCCCCCCAAGCTTGTGGGAGACTCTCTTCTTCAATTTGCACAAAGTTAAATATTTCCTCCAAGGCAGCTTGTTTCTTATGAGCAGGAAAATAGTTTTCAGAGAAGTAGTAAATCATATCCTGGGGACTACGCACACAACCAGGAGCAAGAGTATTGTACCAAGCCTTAGCATCACCCTTTAATGAGAACGGAAATATTTGAGAATAAAGTAGTAACGAGTTTTCTCATCATGAGGAAAAAGGGTGGCTATGTCATTTAGCTTAGTGAGATGTGCCACAACAGTTTCAGTTTCATAACCATGGAAAGGATCAGATTCAACCAAAGTGATTAACTCTGGGTCGACAGAGAGTTCATAATCCTTATCATCAATAGAGATAGGTGAAGGAGAAAACTTAGGATCACATTTCATTCTAGCATTCAGAGATTTTTCTTTATACTTGTGTAGTAATTTCTCTAGATCATCTCTATCATTACAAGCAAGAATATATCTAGTTGCTTCTTCGCTCATAACATAACCTTCCGGTACCTTAGGCAATTCATATCTAGGAAGGCTAGTTCTAGTAGGTATTTTAGGAGTTTTAGTTTCAGGCTCATCATCAGATTCAACAACATCATGTTGTATTACTCTAGCAATTTGTTCATCAAGAAATTCACCAAGTGGCACATCATCATTATCAAGCAAAGTACTAGTATCATCATAAGCATCATTCATAGTAGAAGTAGCATCATCAATAACTTGCGACATATTAGAATTGATAGCATGTGGTGGTGTTGCAAGTTTACTCATAACAGAAGGTGAATCTAAAGCAGAACTAGATGGCATTTCCTTACCTGCCCTCGTCTTTGAGGGAAATATCTTAGTCTTTGGATCCTTAAGATTCTTCATAGTGATAATATGATAGCCCCAAGTGACTCCACAAATATAGCTATGCTCCCCGGCAACGGCGCCAGAAAAAGGTCTTGATAACCCACAAGTATAGGGGATCGCAACAGTTTTCGAGGGTAGAGTATTCAACCCAAATGTATAGATTCGACACAAGGGGAATCAAAGAATATTTGAACGTATTAGCAGCTGAGTTGTCAATTCAACCACACCTGGAGATTAATTATCTACAACAAAGTGATCAGTAGCAAAGTACTTTGATAGTTTTGATAGCAGTGACAACAACAATAGTAAAAGTAACAGTGATATCAGTAATTTTGTAGCAAGTGTAACAGTAGCAGCAGTAGTAGTAACTTAGCACGATCGATATGGGAAAAATTCGTAGGCATTGGATCGGTGATTTGTTGGATGATATTCATCATGTGACAGTTATAACCTAGGGCGATACGACACTAGCTCCAGTTCATCGATATAATGTAGGCATGTATTCCGTAAATAGTCATACATGCTTTATTAAAAGAACTTGCATGACATCTTTTGTCCTACCCTCCCATGGCAGCGGGGTCCATACTAGAAACTAAGGGATATTAAGGCCTCCTTTTAATAGAGAACCGGAACAAAGCATCAACACATAGTGAATACATGAACTCCTCAAACTACGATCATCACCGAGAGTGGGCCTGGTTGTTGTCACTCCGGGGTTGTTGGATCATAACCGTAGTAGGTGACTATAACTTGCAAGATCGGATCTAGAACATGGATATAATGATGATAACATAAACGGTTCAGATCTGAGATCATGGCACCCGGGCCCAAAGTGACAAGCATTAAGCATAGCAAAGTCACAGCAACATCAATCTAAGAACAGAGTGGATACTAGGGATTGGGCACTAACAAAACTAACTCAATTACATGATGAATCTCATCCAACTCCTCACCGACCAGCGAGCCTACGAAGGAATTACTCACTCTCGGTGGGGAGCATCATGGAATTGGCGATGGATAAGGGTTGGTGATGAAGAAGAACGAAGATCCCCCTCTCCGGAGCCCCAAACAGAATCCAGATCTGGCCTCCCGAGGAAGTACAGGAGGTGACGGCGGCTCCGTCTCGTGGATCGCAATAATTCTTGCTCCCTGATTTTTGTCTCTGAAAATAGGAATTAATAGGATCAGGGTTGGCGTCTGCGGGGCCACCAGGTGGGTACAACCCACCTGGGCGTGCTAGGAGAGGGGGGCGCGCCCTGGTGGGTTGTGCCCACCCAGGGCCCCCTCTCTGGTGGGTCTTGGCTCCAGTAATTATCTTTTATTCCATGAAAAATCCTCGCAAAGTTTCGTTTCATTCCGAGAACTTTTATTTCTACACAAAAACAACACCATGGTAGTTCTGCTGAAAACAGCGTCTGCCCGGGGTTAGTTTCATCCAAATCATGCAAATTAGAGTCCAAAACAAGAGGAAAAGCGTGAGAAAAAGTAGATACGTTGGAGTTGTATCACACATCCCGGTACACCACCGGAGGCATTCACATATAGTCATATCATTGTTCTAGTATCGAGTTGTAATTAAATAAAAGTGTGATGTTCATCATTATTAGAGCATTGTCCCTTGTGAGGTTATAAATAAAGAGGCCAAAAGAGTCTCCAAAAAAAGTTCTCCAAAAAATGAGAGAAAAAGAGAGAAGGGACAATGT
Source organism: Secale cereale (assembly GCA_902687465.1). NCBI lineage: Eukaryota > Viridiplantae > Streptophyta > Magnoliopsida > Poales > Poaceae > Secale > Secale cereale. Next base: position 469,926,877 of record LR738713.1, on the reverse strand, counting down.
TACTATCATTTTCCACACTTGTGCTTCAAAGTAGCACCATGTTCTTCATAATAGAGAGTCTCCTATGTTGTCACTTTCATATATCACTAGTGGAATTTTCATTATAGAACTTGGCTTGTATATTCCAACGATGGGCTTCCTCAAATGCCCTAGGTCTTCATGAGCAAGCAAGTTGATGCACACCCACTAGTTGTCTTTTTGAGCTTTCATACACTTATAGCTCTAGTGCATCCGTTACATGGCAATCCCTACTCACTCACATTGATATCGATTGATGGACATCTCCATAGTCCATTGATTTGCCTAGTCGATGTGAGACTTTCTCCCTCCTTTTGTGTATTACCACCTTCTATTCCACCCACAGTGCTATATCCATGGCTCACGCTCATGTATTGCGTGAAGAGTTGGAAAAGTTTAAGAATGTTAAAGTATGAAAACAATTGCTTGATTGACATCGGGATATGCATGATTTTTTACTTTGTGTTAAGAAGAGGGAGCATAAATGACTATCTGATTTTGTAGGGCTAACTTTCTTTAGCCATGTTAATTTTGAAGCTTCGTAGGTTACTTTCTAGTATGCTTGAAGTATTATTGTTTTGATATTGATAAACTTTTATTTTGAGTCTTATGAATCTGAACATGCGTACCACAATAAAGAATGTTACATTGATAAATATGTTGGGTAGCATTCCACATCAAAAATTATGTTTTTATCATTTACCCACTCGAGGACGAGCAGGAATTAAGCTTGGGGATGCTTGATACGTCTCCAACGCATCTACAATTTTTTATTGTTCCATGCTATTATATTATCTATCTTGGATGTTTTGCATTTATATGCTATTTTATATGATTTTTGTGAGTAACCTCTTAACCCAGAGCCTAGTGTCAGTTTCTGTTTTTTCCTTGTTTTTGAGTTTCGCAGAAAAGGAATATCAAACAGAACGAAACTTTACGGGGATTTTTCTTGGACTAGAAGACACCAGAAGAACTTGGAGTACACGCCAGGGGAGCTTCGAGGCGGCCACAAGGGTGGAGGGTGCGCCCTGGGGGTAGGGCGTGCCCCTACCTTGTGGGCCCCCCGAGACCCCCCTGACCTACTTCTTCCGCCTATAAATTCACATATATTCGAGAAGCCCCATAACATCCATCAAAACCACTTTTCCGCCACCGTACCCTGCTGTTCTCGCGAGATCCCATCCGGAGGCCTTTTTCGGTACTCTGTCGGAGGGGGAATCAACCACGGAGGGCATCTACATCAACCCTATTGCCCTTCCAATGAAGTGTGAGTAGTTTACCACAGACCTACGGGTCCATAGCTAGTAGCTAGATAGCTTCTTCTCTCTCTTTGATCCACAATACCATGTTCTCCTTGATGTTCTTAGAGATCTATCCGATGTAATCTTCTTTTGCGGTGTGTTTGTCAAGATCCGATGAATTGTGGGTTTAAGATCATATTATCTATGAATAATATTTGAGTTTGTTCTGAATTCTTGTATGCATAATTTAATATCTTAGTAATTCTCTTCGAACTATGGTTTGGTTTGGCCAATGATACGTCTCCAACTTATTCATAATTTTTTATTGTTCCATGCTATTATATTATCTATCTAGGATGTTTTATATGCATTTATATGCTATTTTATATGATTTTTGGGACTAACCTATTAACCTAGAGCCCAGTGCCAGTTTCTGTTTTTTCCTTGTTTTTGAGTTTCGCATAAAAGGAATATCAAACGGAGTCCAAATGGAACGTAACTTTACAGAGATTTTTCTTGGACCAGAAGACACAAGATGGACTTGGAGTACAAGCCAGGGGATCTGTGAGGCGGTCACAAGGGTGGAGGGCGCGCTCAGGGGTGTAGGGCACGCCCCCTACCTTGTGGGACCCACGTGCCTCCCCTGACCTACTTCTTTCGCCTATAAATTCACATATATTCCAGAAACCCCAGAACCTCTGTAGCGACCACGATCCGAATGGACCGAAGTCTCTGTGTTCTGTGTCATCCCTGGATTGGTAATGCTGACACACACAGTACTTGAAGGATTTATAACAGAGTGGCAATCACACACTTATTACATCGAATGTCTCAAACGAGAACTTATTACAAAAGTCTATGTCATAAGGCCATCTAACACGATAACAGCGGAAGGCTTGGAAGATAAGTGAGTCCATCAACTCCAACAGCATAGCTGAGTGCATGACAAACGACCCAGTGCACCTTACTCTTCTTCTGAAAAGTCTGTAATGTAACATGTTGCAGCCCGAAACGGGTTAGCACATGGAATATGCTGGCAAGATAACACAATAGAGCAAGTAACAGAATAAATGCTAACACTATATGCATATTTGGCCGGTGGAGGCGCTAAGGTTAGAGTTTTTGCATAAAGCTAATTTTTCCCTACAACAAAGGAATAACTTTTATTTTAACTATCATGGTGGTTGAAACATCATTGAGAAGGTACCTCCAACTCAATCCCAATTAAGGTAGTCATCATTAACCCAACAAATTAATTTTAGAGTGATGAGATCAACCAATAATTCAAGTACCAGATACTCAAGATATCCATAACCGGGGACACAACTAATCATGATTAGTTTGTACACTCTGCAGAGGTTTGCGCACTTTTCCCCACAAGACTCGATCTCCTCCGTTGGATTTCTCGCACTGCATGGTTTTTGAGAAACGAATGACCGAGACACAATCTTTCAGAAGCATTTACTCTTTACCCCGGGTGGACCGGTACACCTACTTTCCCCTACATCTGCTAGTCCGCCACTGAAAGAGCTCACACAACTTACTCATACCATGCCAGAGCCCATAATGGCAATGTGGCTGCACACGGAAGTTTCTAGCATGAATAGTTTTATGATCCCTTTGAGCCTGGGTGGCATGCCATAGGATAATCACACGGTTCCTCCAGGATTTCCTAGGACAACACTGGATTCTCCAGGTGCCCTGAAACCAATACACCCATATGTGTAATAAAGTAGCCACCTTAAGTTGAACCATTAATTAACAACTCACATCTGTCGTGGATACTCTCAAACCCAATCCACGTCTACGAGCATAGCATGGCAACCTAAGCATAACGTAGAAGTAACTCCCAGGGGTTTGAAAAAATAATGCAGGTAATAGGTTCTACCTCAATCTACTTCCCAGACCCACAAGTTAAGAGATCCTACTCATGCAATGTGTGAGGGTTTGATCTAATGCATAAAAACTGGGTAATAAAGGGTATGATCAAAGTGTTACTTGCCTTGCTGATGATTTGCAAAACCTAGGGACTCGTAGTAGCACGCTTCGCACTCCGGGAATTCTATCGCAAGCAAACAATAGCATACATAAGCAAACAAGCAAATATGCACAGATAAAACTTCAAACAAGAAGATCTAACCAGAAAGTTCAACTTAAGAACTCCTGTTTGCAAAAAGAATCAAATCAAACGGAGCAATGAAACTCATACTGCAAAAGAAACAAGATCCAATTACTAGATTGAACTAAAGTCAAATTTTACAGTAGTAAAACCTTGTTCAAGTTGGTTAAACGGAAAGAGGGCTTCGAGACGAAGATCTGGGCGCTTGAATTGCCTGTTTCCGATTTTCGAGCGAAAAGAAAAACTAAAAACAAGATCAGGGCAGAAATAGCGATCGAAAATAGTCGCGGAAAAACCCTAAAAAAGAAAAACTGACGAACAGGCTAACGAACGAACGTTCGTTATCTGTGACTAACGGGCGAACAATGTTCGTTAAAACGAATGTACGGACGAACGTCTGCTACTTAACTAAACCAGAAAAAACCGACCGATCTATTTAAAAAAACAGATCTAGGGTTTCTAAAAGAAAACTGGTCGTTTTTTTGAGAAAACCGACGGCGGCGGCGAGTACGGCGGCGGCGGCGGCGGCGGGGAGAAGCGGTGCGGCTCCGGCGAGGCGGCGGCGGCGCTAGGGCAGGCGGGGCGGGCGACTGATGGCTTCTCGCCCCTCGTTGTTTACCCCAAGTGGAAGGTTTGAGATGTAGCGTAACGGCAAGTTTCCCTTGGCAAAGATACCAAGGATCGAATCCCGTGAGACTCCGAGGGTCGACAAGAAGGTGTCAACTGCTAACGGCGCCAGATACTTAGCGGTTGACAGGACCTGCACACAGATACAAATAACTTTGCTCCCAACGAGTACAGAGAGGTTGTGAATCCCTCCAGCCTTGTCGTTTACAAAGGATCAAACACAAGAGATAATAATGATAGGTATGACTGCAACTAGGAAATAAAGACAGGAAGTAAATATAAGGTGTGATCAGTGGCGGTAATATGGACCGGGGTCCCATGATGTTCACTAGTGATGTCTCTCTCCCAAAAGACGATAAAACAGCAAAGCGAGGTAAACAAATTACAGCTGGGCAATTGACAGGATTATGTGCGCAAACCAATGCTAACTATGCTGTAAAGAAAGGTAGAGGCTCAAAAGCATGGGCGGTACGCCAAGGCAAGTAGACCGAAATCCATCTGCATCTACTACTAATCATCCACCTTGAGATATCTATCCAGAACATCTCGCTGGTATTAAGTTGCGAGTCCCACCCAAATTGTAAACTCAAAACAACAGACAACTGCATTAAAAGAACTTTGCGTAAAGTAAACAATCCTTGCACCCGCAAGTACAAGCACCGTTGTTTTCCCCCTTGTGGCAACATCACATCCCCTAGACTCATGTTTCTGTCACTCAAACTAGTCATCAGGGGGCATGAACCCACAATCAAAAATAACGTTCCCTCTTGGAGTTACTACCTACTACTTGGCCAAAGCAATAAACAGCAATAGAAAACATGCAAGAAGTACTCAAGAACTAAAATATAAAAGAGGTGAATCAAATATATTACTCACACACAATCTGAACATAATCTCATAATCCATCGGATCCCAGCAAACTCAGCATAGCAACAGCATAAAGATTACATATGTGCCTCGATCATGTAGGGCAGCTCACGAGGTCTAAACCATGAAGAACAAAGAGGGGAGGAGAACATCACATAGCTAATGGTCATGGACCCATGGTCCAAGGGGGACTACTCACGACTCATCCGGGAAGCGTCCATGGTGGTGGAGAAGCTCCCGGTGGTGGTTCTCCCCTCCGGTAGGGTGCCGGGAAGAGTTCTCCTGGTGCTCCCGATCTTGGAAGCGCGGCGGCGGCGGAACAGAGGCTAGATCGTAAAAAAGGGTTCCGTCCTCGAGGGTTTCGGGACGCGAGGAGTATATATGCCAAAGGGGGTCACCAGAAGCGGAGAGGGGGGCCCAGACGCCCCCCTAAGGCGGCCAGGGGTGGGGCCGCCTAGGCTGCCCCTGGCTCCCCTCTGGCCCCACTTTGGTTTTTCTTGAAGCTCCCGTTACACTGATTTTTCCTGTATTTTTCCCGGAATTTTTAGAGCACTTTTAATATGGGGGAAACCTGAAATAGAAAAACAGCAGAAAACAGGAGCTGGTACTATGGTGCACTGAGTTAATAGGTTAGTCCAAATATGATCAAAAGTGTATGGAAGTGCATAAATATCATAGCAATATCACACAAAAGAGGCATGGAGCAAGCAGAAATTATAGATACGTTTTGGACGTATCAACATCCCCAAGCTTAATTCCTGCTCGTCCTCGAGTAGGTAAATGATAACAAGCATAATTTCTGTGGTGACATGCTATCAACCATATAAGAACTTTTAAGTAAAGCAATCAAGGCATGTAATTCAATTCAAGTCATAACAAGCAAGAGTCTATATTAGCATTGTAACAAGTAACATAAGAACATAAAGGTGCAAGAGCTCTCGCTGTCCGTGACTCGAATGTCTCCAAATGGTGTTTGCGTGCAAGAAAGGGGATAGGGATATATGAGAGAGTAAAACATAGTTTTTATATTGTTGAGAACTTAATCTACTAAAGTTTCACACTTGGTCTTCTTTGGAATCTTATCATGACTCATCCCCAGACCGTCAGCCAGGTACAAGTCAAAATGATCCACTCCCTTTCGATATTTTGAGCACTCATGCAATGGATGAGCGTAAGCAAGAAAGTCGACACTTAGGATGGCAAAGAGAGAAAAATGATAGAGGGGGAAGACAAAAAAGGTGTGAAAGGCTCACATCAATGAGGACAATCATCGGCGAGAGAAAGCCAAATGATAGATATGATGTGAGGAGTAGGGATTGCCATGCAACGGATGCACATATGAGCTAAGGTAAGCTCTCCAATGGAACTAGTGGGGGTGCATCCAACTTGTTTGCTCAATAAGACCTAGAGCTCTTTTGAGGAGGCTCATCATTGGAATATACAAGCCAAGTTCTATAGTGTGAAGGTCCCCACATAGCTATATGCATGAATGATAATCTCTATGGAGTACAAGGTATAAGATGGAGTACGAGTGTGGATCTCTCAAAAGAAAATAGTAGTGTGCCCCCTTCTCTCTTTTTATTTCTTTTTCTCCTTTTTTCTATTTTTTTTTTATTTTTTTGTGGCCTCAATGGCTCTTTCTATTTAACTCTCATTTGTCCTCTTTGGGATATTTTGATTTTGTCCTCTTTGGGATCTTTTCCTCACTTTAGGGGCAACACTCTATATATTACAAGAAGTATAGAAGATCTTTCACACTTTACAAAAGTACTCAACATAAAGAAAATGAAACTATCATGATGTATGCAAATGTATGCCTCTGCCGGTGTAGCAGGATATGCAATGATACTAGCGTGTCATGTAGCAATGATTAGGGCAAGGCCCAACTAGCATGCGGCTCATCGATCAAGCAAAAAGCATGTATGACATGAAGATCAAGTCATGAGAAGATGGCTGTTGCATGACAATCTATCTTGGAAAGGCTATGGAAATGCCTTGATAGGTAGGTATGGTGGCTGTTTTGAGGAAGGATATAATGAGGCTTATGATGACAGAGCGTATCGTGCCTAGGATTTGGATGCACCGGCGAAGTATGCGCCAACTCTCGAGGTGAGAAAGGGCAATGCACGGTACCGAAGAGGCTAGAAAAATATGGCTAGGTGGAAGTGTCAACTTTCGAATACTCACATTAGTCCGAAGAACTCATGCACTTATTATCGGTAACTCTCAATCTAATTAGGAGGTTCACAAAGAGACAAGTACCCCGAGGAGGAGTGTATGGGGATTTGGTTATCCTTGCGCATCCTCGGCCCATGGTACGTGAGTGTACTCTAATATTCGATCCCTCCAAAGATTAGTGATCCATTTAGTAGCTAAAGTCTCAACTATTTTATAGGTTTTCGAAAATAAACACGGATTGCCCAAAATACGACATCTATCACTAATAGGCTAAAGCTCTTGACACCAAAAGTTCAGACATTACTCATGGCAATACCTCAAAACTATTGCAAGTTACTACTAAAATTAAATAGCAACCTCAATTACCTACTTTAAGTTAAGACACACAACTCAGTGCAACAGGGAAACTCTCTTAACAATATAAATATGAAAACTCAAGAGAGTTCAACAACCAACTAAACAAAAGCTCTTTAAAAGAAAAGCATGAAAACTAAGAGCTAAACATGACAGCACCTATGGAAAGACAAAGAACATACACAGCAAAGATAAGCATGAAAATCCTATGTTGTGTTCTAGGTTGAAGTGGAGCGTGTTTCTCTCCCACTCAAAGAAAGTTGGGTTCTAACTTGTTATGAACAGCAAGCAAAGCTAAAGAAACTAAAAAGGAAACTAAGAGCAAGACGCTCCAAGCATAGCAAATAACACATGAAGTGATTAAAATATAGTGGAACGAAAGACGAACTGATAATTGTTGATGGAGAAGAGGATGCACGGGGGCATCCCCAAGCTTAGAAGCTTGAGTCTTCTTGAATATTTCTTGGAGGTGCACGGGGGCATCCCCAAGCTTGAGCGTTTGGACCTCCTGAATTTTCTTTTATCATCTTCCCTCGCACACTTGAAAACTCCCTTCATACATAACTCATCATAATCTGATTAGCGAGGTTAGTACCCATAATAAAATAATTTTCCCTGCTGGAAATAAGGATAATCTTGAAGAGCTACTGTTTCTCAAGATTGCCAAAAGGTTTTTTTCAAAGAAAAAACAAGCTCAAGGTTTGCAAAACGAAGAAAAGGCAAAACAGGACAGAATCTGTGAAAAACAAACCAGCAGGTAGTAAATAATTATTTCGTGGCACTTCTGCAACTCAAATAAAAAAACTCAGAACAGACGCCCGAAATCCAATTGTATAGAGCACGCTGTCAAAAAAAATCAGATCAAAAAGATGATCTGGTGATTTTATACGAATTTTTCAGTCCAAGGACAGAATCTGTTTTCTGGACTGCACGTCACAACTTTTGAACTTTCTTGCAATCAGAGGCTAAACTTGGCACAAAGCTGAAAAGAAAAGATACAATCATGATGCTACTGTAGTAACAAACATAAAGACACAACAAAAGCAAAAAATAAATCCTAATTCGTTGTGGGCTGCCTCCCAAAAGCGCTTTCTTTTATGCCTTTAAGCTAGGCATGATGCAAAAAAAAAAGAGGATCAAGTTTTATCAAGAGTAAAAGAATAGCTAGCCCGTATAACGGACTCAAAAGACAACTTAATCTTCTTTATAGGGAAGTGTTCCATTCCTTTCTTGAGAGGGAATTGGAATTTTATATTCTCCTCTTTCATGTCAATGATAGCACCAACTGTGCGAAGAAAAGGACGTCCCAAAATAATTGGACATGAAGGTTCACATTCAATATCCATAATAGTAAAATCAACGGGAACATAATTGTCATTGACAATGATAAGAACATCGTCGATCTTCCCCAAAGGTTTCTTTACGGAAGAATCAACAAGACGAACACCAAAAGAACAAGGATCAAAAGATTTCAATTTAAGCATATCATACATTCTTTTGGGCATAACGGAGGTACTAGCTCCAACATCACATAAATCATAGCAAGAGAAGTTATTCAACTTAATTTTAATCATGGGATCCCAACCATCTTCTAGCTTTCTAGGTATGGAGGCTTCTACCCTAAGCTTTTCCTCCCTAGCTTTGATGAGAGCATTAGTGATATGTTCTGTGAAGGCAAGGTTAAGTGTGCTAGTGTGGGGATCTCTAGACATTTTGTGAAGAAAATCAATAACTTCAGAAAGGGTGAAATTATCAAAATCAAGATCAATACTATCAAGTAAAGTGGTAGTGGTGTCCTTTAGGCTCACTTGTTTTGTAGCTTCTATGGTCATAGGAGTTTCTTCTTCTATGGTTGAGGTCATAGCATCACCATTAATAGGTCCAATGGGACAAGGAGTGCATTGGGTGCTAAGAGTTTGGATATCCTCAACAACTTGGATAGTAGCAACAGTGTGGTGGGTAGGAAGGCTCTTAATTCTATCTTCTTCCTCCTTTTCTATAGCCCATCTCTTTTTAAGTTTAGCCATCATCCTAATGTTTTCATTAATTTGTACTTGAATAGCATTCATAGGAGTGTCTTCCTCTCCTCAAGAGGAGAAGTTCTAATTTTAAGCAACTCTACCTCATGGGCTAAATTGTCTACCTTCGAAGAGAAATTATCTAGTTTGTCTAGTTTTTCTTCTACACTCTTATTGAAGGCTTTTTGGGTAGTGATGAAGTCTTTCAGCATAATCTCTAGTTCAGAAGTGGAGTTCTTGGTGCTAGGATAAGCATTGTTGTTCCCATAGGAATTAGAGGGGAATGGTCTAGGGTTGCTACCAAAATTACTCCTATAAGCATTGTTATTGAAATTTTTTCTAGAGATAAAGTTCACATATACTTGATCTTGAGCAATCAAAGAATTTAAAGGGACATCATGAGGATCAATAGGAGATTGCTTGGGAAGTAGAGACATGATCAAGTCAACTTTTTCATTTAGAGAGGAAATCTCCTCGACAGAGTTTACCTTCCTACCTGTTGGAGCGCGTTCGGTGTGCCATTGGGACTAATTGGTCATCATCTCATCGAGAAGCCTCGTGGCACCACCAAGTGTAGTTGACATAAAGGTTCCTCCCGCGGCCGAATCTAACAAGTTCCGCGAGGTAAAGTTCAAGCCTGCATAAAAGGTTTGGATAACCATCCAAGTAGTCAAACCATGAGTAGGGCAGTTCTTGACAAGAGATTTCATGCGTTCCCAAGCTTGGGCAACGTGTTCATTATCCAATTGTTTAAAATTCATTATGTTACTCCTTAATTGGATAATTTTAGCAGGGGGATAATACTTCCCAATAAAGGCATCCTTGCACTTGTCCCAAGAATCTATGCTATTCCTAGGCAAGGATTTCCACCAGATTTTAGCTCCTCCTCTCAAGGAGAAAGGAAAAAGCTTAAGCTTAACAATATCACCATCTATTCCTTGGTACTTTTGCATATCACAGAGCTCAACAAAATTATTTAAGTGCAAAGCAGCATCATCTCCAGCACCGGAGAATTGATCTTTCATAACTAGGTTCAGTAAAGCAGGTTTAATCTCATAAGAAGGTGCTGAAGTGGCAGGTGTAGTAATAGGCGTGCAGATAAAGTCATTGTTGTTATGACTAGTGAAGTCACACAACTTGGTGTTCTCGGTGGAACCCATAGCAGCAGCAAGCAAGATAACTATTTTTGTGATTTTTGGTAAAGGGACACTAAAGCAAAAACTGAAAGGTAAACTAACAAGACTAAAAAGCAAAGATAAAAGATAGCGTGCAACTCCCCTATCTTGAAGAGTGGAGTCCCCGGCAACGGCGCCAGAAACTTTGCTTGATGGCTTCTCCCCCCTCGTTGGTTACCCCAAGTGGAAGGTTTGAGATGTAGCGTAACGGCAAGTTTCCCTTGGCAAAGAAACCAAGGATCGAATCCCGTGAGACTCCGAGGGTCGACAAGAAGGTGTCAACTGCTAACGGCGCCAGATACTTAGTGGTTGACAGGACCTGCCCACATATACAAATAACTTTGCTCCCAACGAGTACAGAGAGGTTGTCAATCCCTCCGGCCTTGTCGTTTACAAAGGATCAAACACAAGAGATAATAATGATAGGTATGACTACAACTAGGAAATAAAGACAGGAAGTAAATATAAGGTGTGATCAGTGGTGGTAATATGGACCGAGGTCCCATGATGTTCACTAGTGATGTCTCTCTCCCAAAAGACGATAAAACAGCAAAGCGAGGTAAACAAATTACACCTGGGCAATTGACATGATTATGTGCGCAAACCAATGCTAACTATGCTGTAAAGAAAGGTAGAGGCTCAAAAGCATGGGCGGTACGCCAAGGCAAGTAGACCGAAATCCATCTGCATCTACTACTAATCATCCACCTTGAGATATCTATCCAGAACATCTCGCTGGTATTAAGTTGCGAGTCCCACCCAAAGTGTAAACTCAAAGCAACAGATAACTGCATTAAAAGAACTTTGCGTAAAGTAAACAATCCTTGCACCCGCAAGTACAAGCACCGTTGTTTTCCCCTTGTGGCAACAGCACATCCCCTAGACTCATGTTTCTGTCACTCAAACTAGTCATCTGGGGGCATGAACCCACAATCAAGCATAACGTTCCCTCTTGGAGTTACTACCTACTACTTGGCCAAAGCAAGAAAGAGCAACGGAGAACATGCAAGAATTACACAAGAACTAAAATATAAAATAGGTGAATCAAATATATTACTCACACACAATCTGAACATAATCTCATAATCCATCGGATCCCAGCAAACTCGGCATAGCAACAACATAAAGATTACATATGTGCCTCGATCATGTAGGGCAGCTCACGAGGTCTAAACCATGAAGAACAAAGAGGGGAGGAGAACATCACATAGCTACTGGTCATGGACCCATGGTCCAAGGGGGACTACTCACGACTCATCCGGGAAGTGTCCATGGTGGTGGAGAAGCTCCCGGTGGTGGTTCTCCCCTCCGGCAGGGTGCCGGGAAGAGTTCTCCTGGTGCTCCCGATCTTGGAAGCGCGGCGGTGGCAGAACAGAGGCTAGATCGTAAAAAAGGGTTCCGTCCTCGAGGGTTTCGGGACGCGAGGAGTATATATGCCAAAGGGGGTCACCAGAAGCGGAGAGGGGGGCCCAGGCGCCCGCCTAGGGCGGCCAGGGGTGGGGCCGCCTGGGCTGGCCGCCTGGGCTGCCCCTGGCTCCCCTCTGGCCCCACTTTGGTTTTTCTTGAAGCTCCCGTTATGCTGATTTTTCCTGTATTTTTCCCAGAATTTTTAGAGCACTTTTAATATGGGGGAAACCTGAAATAGAAAAACATCAGAAAACAGGAACTGGTACTGTGGTGCACTGAGTTAATAGGTTAGTCCAAATATGATCGAAAGTGTATGAAAGTGCATAAATATCATAGCAATATCACACAAAAGAGGCATGGAGCAAGCAGAAATTATAGATACGTTTTGGACGTATCAGCGACGGGGTGGGCTCGGGCGGTTGCGGCTGGGCTTTTAAAGAGGCCCCGGGCGCAGTGTCCTAGCCGGACACGGCGAGGTAAGTCGGTTGGCTTTTTTTTAAATAGTCCTGACGTATTAAAACAGGCGAAAAAATACTAAACGGACTCCAAAAATTCCGAAATAAATTTTCGCCGTCCTCTAATAATATTTAGGACAAAGTGAACATTTTTCCCGGACCTAAATGCAATTTTGAAAAACGTGCATTTTCCTATGCAAATAAAATCACAAATAAATTTGAATAAAATACCAAAAGTGGTTTTAATATTTTTCCTCCAATATTTCTTTTATTTTCGAGAAGTCATATTATCTCCGCTCATATATTTTATTAATAAATATTTTTAGAAGAGAAAAACAATTAAAACCAAAGTGATCCCTATACCGATATTTTAGAAAACTCAAATACGAAAACGGTAAAATCCCCAACTCTCTCCGTGGGTCCTTGAGTTGCTTAGAATTTTCGAGGATCGCGAGCACACAAATGTAATAAAATATGAAATGCAATATGATCTATGTATAACATTCTAAATTAAAAATTTGGGATGTTACAACATCCATCGAAACCACTTTTCCGCCGCTGTAACCTTTTGTTCTCGCGAGATCCTATCTGGAGACCTTTTCCGGTACTCTGCCGGAGGGGGAATCAACCACGAAGAGCATCTACATCAACCCTATTTCCCTTCCGATGAATTATGAGTAGTTTACCACAAACCTACGGGTCCAAAGCTAGTAGCTAGATGGCTTCTTATCTCTCTTTGATCCACAATACCATGTTCTCATCGATGTTCTTGGAGATCTATTAGTTGTAATCTTCTTTTGCGGTGTGTTTGTCATGATCCGATGTATTGTGGGTTTATGATCAGATTATCTATGAATAATATTTGAGTTTCTTCTGAATTCTTTTATGCATGATTTAATATCTTAATAATTCTCTTCGAACTATTGGTTTGGTTTGGCCAACTAGATTGGTTTTTCTTGCACTAGAAGTGCTTTGCTTTGGGTTCAATCTTGCGGTGCTCAAACCCAGTGACAGAAAGGGACATGACACGTATTGTATTGTTGCCATCGAGGATAACAAGATGGGGTTTTCATCATATTGCTTGAGTTAATTCCGCTACATCATGTCATCTTGCTTAATGTGTTACTCTGCTCTAGACGCAGAATTGTTACGGTCGATGTGTGGAGTAATATTAGTATATGCAGGCAGGAGTCGGTCTACTTGTCACGGACGTGATTCCTATACTCATGATCATTGCCATGGATGTCGTTATAATTATTCGCTCTTCTATAAACTGCTTGACAGTAATTTGTTCACCCACCGTAATACTTGCTATCATGAGAAAAGCCTCTAGTGAAACCTATGCCCCCGGGTCTACTTTACATCTTATAAGTTTCAGATCTACTACTTTGTAATCTTTTAATTTTCAATCTATAAAGCACAAACTCAAAAGAAATACTAGTTCATCTATCTCTATCAGATCTCACTTTTGCAAATAATCGTGAATGGATTGACAACCCCTTTTATAGCGTTGGGTGCAAGGTGTTTGTTTGGTTGTGCAGGTATTTGGCGACTTATGTGTAATCTCCTACTGGATTGATACCTTGGTTCTCAAATTGAGGGAATACTTACTCTAGTTTGCTACATCACCCTTTCCTCTTCAAGGGAAAAACCAACGCACGCTCAAGAGGTAGTAGGAAGAATTTTTGGCGCCATTGCTATGGAGATCTACACAAGGTCAAGTAAAGATTTGTCTTCTCTCAACTCGCCAATCTCTGGTGCCGTTCAGATATACGGCAAGTCAAGACCTACCAAGTACCCTTCATTAAACTCTCATCTCTTGCATTTACATTATTTTCCATTTGCCTCTCGTTTTCCTCTCCCCCACTTCTAAAACAAATTTTTTGCATTTTTTTGCCTTTTCTTCGCCCTTCTTTCGTTTGTCTTCTTCGCTTGCTTTTTGTGTGCTTGTGTGCTGGATTGCTTGCTTTGTCACGATGGCTTAAGAAAATACAAAATTATGTGACTTTTCCAACACCAATAATAATGATTTTATTAGTACCCTGACTGCTCCCGCTATTAACGTGAATCTTGTGAAATCAATGCTGCTTTATTGAATCTAGTCATGAAAGATCAATTTTCTTGCCTTTCTGGTGAAGATGCCGCTTCCCATCTGAATAATTTTGTTGATTTGTGTGATATGCAAAAGAAAATAGATGTGGATAATGATCTTGTTAAATTAAAGCTATTCCCGTTCTCACTACGAGATCGGGCTAAAACTTGGTTTTCATCTTTGGCTAAATATAGTATTGATTCATGGAATAAGTGCAACGATTCTTTTATTGCCAAGTATTTTCCTCCCACTAAGATCATCTCCATTTGGAATGATATTATGAAATTTAAACAACTTGATCATGAGCATGTTGCACAATCTTGGGAGAGGATGAAACTTATGATGGGAAATTTTCCTACGCATGGCTTGAATTTATGGATGATTATACACAAAAATTATGCCGGATTGAACTTTGCCTCTAGAAATCTTTTAGATTCGTCCGCGGGAGGTACTTTTATGGAAATCACTTTAGGAGAAGCTACTAAACTACTAGATAATATAATGGTTAACTATTCTCAATGGCATACCAAAAAATCTTCCACTAGTAAAAAAGTGCATGTTATTGAAGAGATTAATGTTTTGAGTGGAAAGATGGATGAACTTATGAAATTATTTGCTAGCAAGGGTACTAATACTAATCCTAATGATATGCCCTTGTCCACTTTGATTGAGAATAATAATGAATCTATGGATGTGAATTTTGTTGGTAGGAACAATTTTGGTAACAATGCTTACAGAATTTTTTTTTAATCCTAGGCCGTTTCCTAGTTATTCCTCTAATAATTATGGTAATTCCTACAACAATTATTATGGAAATTATAATAAGATGCCCTCTAATTTTGATAATAGTGTTAAAGAATTTATGAGTTCTCAAAAGAATTTTAATGCTATGATTGAAGAAAAATTGCTTAAGATTGATGACTTGGCTAGAAATGTGGATAGAATTTCTCTTGATGTTGATCCTTTGAAGTTTAGATCTATTCCACCCAAGCATGATATCAATGAGTCTCTCAAAGCTATAAGAATTTCCATTGATGAGTGCAAAGAAAGAACCGCTAAGATGCGTGCTAAAAAAGATTGGTTTGTAAAAACATGTTTGATACGTCTCCAACGTATCTATAATTTTTTATTGTTCCATGCTGTTATATTATCATTCTTGGATATTTTATAACCATTTTATAGTCATTTTATATCATTTTTTGGTACTAACCTATTGACATAGTGCCAAGTGCCAGTTGTTGTTTTCTGCATGTTTTTTACGTCGCGGGAAATCAATATCAAACGGAGCCCAAACACCGCTAACCTTTTTAGAGATTTTTTCTGGGCCAAAAGGAGCACTATGGGCCTTGGTGGAACCTGGGGGGAGTCCCGAGGAGGGAACAACCCACCAGGGCGTGCTAGGAGGCCCAGGCGCACCCTGGTGGGTTGTGCCCACCTCGGGTGCCCCCCGGACCGCCTCTTTGCTCTATAAATACCCCAATATTCTAGAAACCCTAGAGGAGTCGACAAAATATTCATCCAGCCACCGCAGAGTCCAAAAACACAACATCCAATCTAGACACCATGACGGAGGGGTTCACCACTTCCATTGGTGCCTCTCCGATGATGTGTGAGTAGTTCTTTGTAGACGTATGGGTCTGTAGTTAGTAGCTAGATGGCTCGCTCTCTCTCTTTTGATTATCAATACAACAGTCTCTTGGAGATCCATATGATGTAACTCTTTTTGCGGTGTGTTTGTTGGGATCTGATGAACTTTGAGTTTATGATTAGATCTATCTTTGTATATCCATGAAAGTTATTTGAGTTTCATTGATCTCTTATATGCATGATTGCTCATAGCCTTGTATTTCTTCTCCGATATTGGGTTTTGTCTGGACAACTTGATCTATTTATCTTGCAATGGAAGAGGTGCCCGGTAGTGGGTTCGATCTTACGGTGTTTGATCCCAATGACAGAAGGGGAACCGACACGTATGTATCGTTGCCACTAAGGATAAAACAACAAGATTCATATCTAACGCCATATATATATATGGATCTTGTCTACATCATGTCATCGTTCTTAATGCGTTACTCCATTTTTCCATGAACTTAATACACTAGATGCAGGCTGGATAGTGGTCGATGTGTGGAGTAATAGTAGTAGATGCAGGCATGAGTCGGTCTACTAATCTTGGGCGTGATGCCTATGTAATGATCATTGCTTGGATATCGTCATGATTTTTTGAAGTTCTATCAATTGCCCAACAGTAATTTGTTCATCCACCGTTTGTTATTTTTGTCGAGAGAAGCCACTAGTGAAATCTACGGCCCCCGGGTATTCTGTCTCATATATTTGCCTTTGCGATCTATTTGCCTTTGCTTTTATTTTCAGATCTACGAAACCAAAAACCCAAAAATAACTTGCTGCAATTTATCTTATTTATCAACCAATCTACCAATATTTATCTCTCTCTCATGTTCATTACCCGAAAGGGATTGACAACCCCTTTAACACGTCGGGTTGCGAGGTGTTGTTATTTGTGTGCAGGTGTTGTTTACGTTGTGTTTCTTGGTTCTCCAACTGGTTCAATAACCTTGGTTTCACATCTGAGGGAAATACCTACCGTCGCTGTGCTGCATCATCCCTTCCTCTTTGGGGAAAAACCGACGTAGCTTCAAGCGACATCAAAAGGAATTTCTGGCGCCGTTGCCGGGGAGGATCTTCAAGATAATCAGGTTCCTAATCACAATTTTCATCTCCTCGCAATTTACATTATTTGCCATTTTCCTCTCGTTTTCCTCTCCCCCACTTCACCAACATTTGTCGTTTTATTCGCCCTCTTTTTCCGTTTGCCGTTTTTTCGATCGGATCTATCGCCACTTGTGTTCTTGTTTACAATTGCTCAAAAATGACGCAACAGAATACTAGGTTGTGTGATTTTTCCGATACCAATAACAATGATTTTACCGGTACTCCGATTGCTCCTCCCACCACTAGTGCGGAGACTTGTGATATTAATACTGCTTTGTTTAATCTTATCATGAAAGATCAATTTTCTGGCACTCCTAATGAGGATGTCCCGATGTCTACTACGCAACCTTCTTCTTGTAGACGTTGTTGGGCCTTCAAGTGCAGAGGTTTGTAGGACAATAGAGAATTTCCCTCAAGTGGATGACCTAAGGTTTATCAATCCGTGGGAGGCGTAGGATGAAGATGGTCTCTCTCAAGCAACCCTGCAACCAAATAACAAAGAGTCTCTTGTGTCCCCAACCCACTCAATACAATGGTAAATTTTATAGGTGCACTAGTTCGGCGAAGAGATGGTGATACAAGTGCAATATGGTGGTAGATATAGGTTTTTGTAATATGAAAATATGAAAACAGCAAGGTAACTAATGATAAAAGTGAGCACAAACGGTATTGCAATGCATTGAAACAAGGCCTAGGGTTCATACTTTCACTAGTGGAAGTTCTCTCAACAATGATAACATAACTGGATCATATAACTATCCCTCAATATGCAACAAAGAGTCACTCCAAAGTCACTAATAGCGGAGAACAAACAAAGAGATTATTGTAGGGTACGAAACCACCTCAATGTTATTCTTTCTGATCGATCTATTCAAGAGTCCGTAGTAAAATAACACGAAGCTGTTCTTTCCGTTCGATCTATCCTAGAGTTCGTACTAGAATAACACCTTAAGACATACATCAACCAAAACCCTAATGTCACCTAGATACTCCATTGTCACCTCAAGTATCCGTGGGTATGATTATATGATATGCATCACACAATCTCATATTCATCTATTCAACCAACACAAAGAACTTCAAAGAGTGCCCCAAAGTTTGTATCGGAGGGTCAAGACAAAAACGTGTGCCAACCCCTATGCATAGATTCCCAAGGTCACGGAACCCGCAAGTTGATCGCCAAAACATACATCAAGTGAATCGAAAGAATACCCCATCGTCACCACGGGTATCCCACGCAAGACATGCATCAAGTGTTCTCAAATCCTTAAAGACTCAATCCGATAAGATAACTTGAAAGGGAAAACTCAATCCATTACAAGAAGGTAGAGGGGGAGAAACATCATAAGATCCAACTATAATAGCAAAGCTCGCGATACATCAAGATCGTGCCTTCTAAAGAACATGAGAGAGAGAGAGATCAAACACATAGCTACTGGTACATACCCTCAGCCCCGAGGGTGAACTACTCCCCCCTCGTCATGGAGAGCGCCGGGATGATGAAGATGGCCACCGGAGAGGGATTCCCCCCTCTGGCAGGGTGCCGGAACAGGGCCCCGATTGGTTTTGGTGGCTACAAAGGCTTGCGGCGGCGGAACTCTTGACCTAGGTTTCCTTTCAGGGGTTTCTGTATTTATAGGAATTTTTGGCGTAGGGCACACGTCAGGAGCGTCTCCGAGGCGTCCACGAGATAGGGGGACGCGCCCAGAGGGGTGGGCGCGCCCCCACCCTCGTGGACAGCTCGGGACTCTTCTGGCCCAACTCTTTTACTCCCGGGGCTTCTTTTGGTCCATAAAAAATCATCAAAAACTGGCACGTCAATTGGACTCCGTTTGGTATTCCTTTTCTATAAAACTCAAAAACAAGGAAAAACAAAAACTGGCACTGGGATCTAGGTTAATAGGTTAGTCTCAAAAATCATATAAAATAGCATATACATGCATATAAAACATTCAAGATGGATAATATAATAGCATGGAACAATCGAAAATTATAGATACGTTGGAGACGTATCAAGCATCGCCAAGCTTAATTCCTGCTCGTCCTCGAGTAGGTAAATGACAAAAATGGAATTTTTGGAATGCTACCTAACATAATTCTCAATTTAATTCTCCTTATTGTGGCATGAATGTTCAGATCTGAAAGATTCACGACAAAAGTTTAATATTGACATAAGAATAATAATACTTCAAGCATACTAACAAAGCAATTATATCTTCTCAAAATAACATGGCCAAAGAAAGTTCATCCCTACAAAATCATATAGTTTGGCTATGCTCCATCTTCGTCACACAAAATATTCAAATCATGCACAACCCCGGTTTCAGCCAAGCAATTGTTTCATACTTGAATTGTTTCAAACCTTTTCAACTTTCATGCAATACATGAGCGTGAGCCATGGATATAGCACTATAGGTGGAATAGAGTGGTGGTTGTGGAGAAGACAAAAAGAGGAAGATGGTCTCACATCGACTAGGCATATCAATGGGCTATGGAGATGCCCATCAATAGATATCAATGTGGGTGAGTAGGGATTGTCATGCAACGGATGCACTAGAGCTATAAATGTATGAAAGCTCAACAAAAGAAACTAAGTGGGTGTGCATCCAACTTGCTTGCTCACGAAGACCTCGTTGGAATATACAAGCCAAGTTCTATAATGAAAATTCCCACTAGTATATGAAAGTGACTAAACAAGAGACTCTCTATCATGAAGATCATGGTGATACTTTGAAGCACAAGTGTGGAAAAAGATAGTACTATTGTCCCTTTTTTTGGCCTTTCATTTTCCCTTTTTTTATTTGGCCTTTCCTTTTTATGGCCTTTCTTTTTTTCGGGACAATGCTCTAATAATGATGATCATCACACTTCTATTTATTTACAACTCAAAGATTACAACTCGATACTAGAACAAAATATGACTCTATATGAGTGCCTCTAGCGGTGTACCGGGATGTGCAATGAATCAAGAGTGACATGTATGAAAAATTATGCATGGTGGCCTTGCCAAAAATACGATGTCAACTACATGATCATGCATGGCAATATGACAATGATGAACCGTGTCATAATAAATGGAATGGTGGAAAGTTGCATGGTAATATATCTCGGAATGGCTATGGAAATGCCATAATAGGTAGGTATGGTGGCTGTTTTTAGGAAGGTATATGGTGGGTGTATGGTACCGGCGAAAGTTGCGCGGTACAAGAGAGGCTAGCAATGGCAGAAGGGTGATAGTGCGTATAATCCATAGACTCAACATTAGTCATAAAGAACTCACATACTTATTGCAAAAATCTACAAGTCATCAAAACAAAGTACTACACACATGCTCCTAGGGGAAGGGTTGGTAGGAGTTAACCATCGCGCGACCCCGACCTCCACACAAAGTATGACAATCAAAGAAATACCTCATGCTTCAAATTTCTCACACAACGGTTACCATGCTACGAGACTTGCAAACCTCAACACAAGTATTTCTCAAATTCACAACTACTCTACTAGCATGACTCTAATACCACCATCCTCATATCTCAAAACAATTATCAAGCATCAAACTTCTCATAGTATTCAATGCACTTTATATGAAAGTTTTTATTATACCCATCTTGGATGCTCATCATATTAGGACTAGTTTTATAGCCAAAGCAAATTACCATGCTGTTCTAAAAGACTCTCACAATAATATAAGTGAAGAATGAGAGTTCATTTATTTCTTCAAAATAAAACCACCGCCGTGCTCTAAAAAGATATAAGTGAAGCACTAGAGCAAATGACAAACTACTCTGAAAGATATAAGTGAAGATCAATGAGTAGTTGAATAATTATGTAACTTTGTGAAGGATCTCTAACATTTAAGAATTTAAGATATTGGGGTATTATTCAAACAGCAAGCAAAACAAAATAAAACAAAATGACACCCCAAGAAAAACACATATCATGTGGTGAATAAAAATATAGCCTCAAGTAAAGTTACCGATAGACAAAGATGAAAGAGTAACCATCTAACATTACATGAGTTCAGGAATAAAGATCTTTCATGCTAGCGACAGATTTCACTTTCTTCATCTTTTTTAAGCACTCAGTAAATATTCTTTCAACTTTAGTACAAAATGCATAGGGCAGAGAGTATATTTACCATACATATTTATCATAATGAAAAATATGCATTATTTAGTTTAGCCCTTATTTTAGTGACCATAGATGTTTGCATTATTCAATTTATGCTAATATGTAAAAGTAGAGGCATGGTGTTTCTTGTCAATGGTTAGTGCAAGCAGGATCAACCTATTATCAATAAGTATTCTGCATGAAGTACATAACATATTTATTTTTGAAATGGTCAATTTGGGAGATGGGTATTAGATACTAACCCAAAAGGATAGGTTGAGTGAATGATCTTATGCTACATGGAATGAGTCCTCACTTTTCTGAATTTTCCTGCATAGAACTCTCGCATTTTTAAGAAAAGAAAGACTATGTGCAAAAATAAGAGATATCGGGTCTCCATTGACGACCACTCACAATTTTGTTTTCCAACTTTCATGTTACTCGGTGCAAATTTCTTGATATTGGCATGCTAACAACCTAAGTGACTGACCATTTCATCCCATCGGGTTGGTTATGTTGATGTTTGCTAGCATGACAGGTCGTCAATGGGTCTCGGAGCATTGGTAGTTCGTAACAGTGTTCGTAGAGTTTGATACGAAGACGCCCTGCCACATGTACTCATACAGCTTGGCCTGCTCCTCTGTGTATTCAAGTATGCATAGCTTCTCTCATCTGCCATCAGGAAACATGCTATATCATATGGAGCTATGTGATGCCCGAAGACCGACGCGCCAGAAGATTCCAGATGTTTCGGGTTCTCCCATGTGTTTCAGTTGTGCTTGTGTTATTTATTTTTGCATTGCATCATGTCATCATGCCATAATGACTTTAATTCTGCAACTCAACCATATAAGTCGTGTGGACCTTCGGTCCATTTAAATCGAGGGAAGGATGACTTCTCTTTATAACATATCCTCCTAATATTTATGGAGCTCCTATTATAAATAAATATTCCATTTGTTTGGAATTAACCCAAACACACTTGCATGTTAAATCCTTTGACCTTTCCTTCTTCCAGTTTTGACTCTCAAACGTTGTCGATATTTCTTTGACCCTTGGCCAAGCTCCACCGACAATCCGAACATTTTTGGGCACTTCCTGAACCATGTCCTAATTCATAACATTTGAATTAAATTCAAATGAGTTTGAATTTAACTCTTGCATCTTGCCCTTTTCTATTTTCTCGGAACCAGCGCATTTTTGCGAGTCCAGAGAAATTACCCTCAGGCCCAAATTCTTTCCCTAAGTGCCCTTTCTTTTTCCTCTCTCTTTTTCTTCTCTTTTATTTTATTTTAGTGAGAGAGAGGCAGAGAGCCCAGCTTGGGCCTCCCAGCCACAGCTGGCCCAACCTCCTCCCCCCTCGGCCCATCTGGCTCAAGGCCCGTCGGCCCAGCTCCCCAACCCTAAGTCCCCGAGCCATCCTCCCCGCAGCTCTCCCCCTCGTCCTCCCGAGCGCCGCCAGTCGCTCGCCTCCATCCCTCTCGCACCTCGATCCCCATCTCCCCCTCGTCCTCTCTTCCGATCACTTAAGCCCCGAACCCCACCACTACCTGGCGCCCTCCTCGGCTCCTCCCCGAGCCGTGCCCGCCGGCGACCTCCAGCGCAGCCGCCCGCGCCTCCGCGCCGCAGCGCACGGTCTCCTCCCCGAGCCGTCCGTCGCCATGGCCGGCCCTGCCAAGCTCCAGCCTCGTGGGCTGGACCTCCTCCCCCACCCGTCAGATCCGTCCTCTCCTGTTGTTGGCCGTGCCGCCGGAGCTCTGCATCGCGCCAAGTTCGTCGTCGTTCCCCTGCATCGCGCCGCTGCTCTGCTCCCTGTCGATGCAGAGGAGACGAGCGCCTCGATCGCCCTAGTGCCCCATCTTCGACCCAAGCCAGGGACGCCCGGTGCCGCTCCTCGCCATCCGATGCCCTGCGCCTTCCCGCGCCCCAGGGCCGCAGGCGAGCCGCCAGAGTCCCGCAACCATGTCGCCGGATCCTACGCAGTGGCTCTGCTTCCTGACGAGGGCGACGACCCGCTCCCCCGCAAGATGACCTCACCAGCGCTGCCTTGACCGTTGTCGTTTTGTTACATCTCCGCGAAGACTGAGACCGCAAGCACTAGGATGCTCCAAGTCCCTCTCCAACCCTACCTTCGTCGTGGATTCGCCAAGTACCTCTACATGATGCGACACCAAGTCCGACTTCGACAAATGACTACACGATGAGACGCCAAGTACCACTACGCCCGGAGCACTCGGAACCCTCAAGTTCATCTACGAAAAACGCGTGCAACTGCCTGTTGGGGAACGTTGCATGGGAAACAAAAATTTTCCTACGCTCACCAAGATCAATCTAGGAGATGCACATCTACGAGAGGAGAGTTGGATCCACATACCCTTGTAGATCGCTAAGCGGAAGCGTTCAAGAACGCGGTTGATGGAGTCGTACTCGCCGCGATTCAGATCGCCGAAGATCCTAGCACCGAAGCAACGGTGCCTCCGCGTTCAACACACGTGCAGCCCGGTGACGTCTCCCACGCCTTGATCCAGCAAGGAGAGAGGGAGAGGTTGGGGAAGACTCCATCCAACAGCAGCACAACGGCGTGGTGGTGATGGAGGAGCGCGGGACTCCAGCAGGGCTTCGCCAAGCGCTGCGGGAGACGAGGAGGGAGAGAGGTAGGGCTGCGCCAATCGACCGAGGTCAAAACTTGTTCTGGGCAGCCCTAAACTTCACATATATATAGGGGGGAGGTAGGGGCTGCGCCCCCATCTAGGGTTTCCTCCCTAGGGGTGGCGGCAGCCCCCCAGAACCCATCTAGGGTGCGGCCAAGGGGGGAGAGAGAGGGGGCGCCCTAGGATGGGCCTTAAGGCCCATCTGGACCTAGGGTTTGCCCCCCTCCACCCTCCATGCGCCTAGGGACTTGGTGGGGGGGCGCACCAGCCCCCTTGGGGCTGGTCCCCTCCCACACTTAGCCCACGCAGCCTTCTGGGGCTGGTGGCCCCACCTGGTGGACCCCCGGGACCCTCCCGGTGGTCCCGGTACATTACCGATATCGCCCGAAACTTTTCCGGTGACCAAAACAGGACTTCCCATATATGAATCTTTACCTCCGGACCATTCCGGAACTCCTCGTGACGTCCGGGATCTCATCCGGGACTCCGAACAACATTCGGTAACCGCGTACATACTTTCCCTATAACCCTAGCGTCATCGAACCTTAAGTGTGTAGACCCTACGGGCTCGGGAACCATGTAGACATGACCGAGACAACTCTCCGGCCAATAACCAACAGCGGGATCTGGATACCCATGTTGGCTCCCACATGTTCCACGATGATCTCATCGGATGAACCACGATGTCAAAGATTCAATCAATCCCGTATACGATTCCCTTTGTCTATCGGTATAGCACTTGCCCGAGATTCGATCGTCGGTATACCGATACCTTGCTCAATCTCGTTACCGGCAAGTCTCTTTACTCGTTCCGTAACACATCATCCCGTGATCAACTCCTTGATCACATATTGTGCACATTATGATGATGTCCTACCGAGTGGGCCCAGAGATACCTCTCCGTCATACGGAGTGACAAATCCCAGTCTCGATTCGTGCCAACCCAACAGACACTTTCGGAGATACCTGTTGTGCACCTTTATAGCCACCCAGTTACGTTGTGACGTTTGGTACACCCAAAGCATTCCTACGGTATCTGGGAGTTGCACAATCTCATGGTCTAAGGAAAAGATACTTGACATATAGAAAAGCTTTAGCATACGAACTACACGATCTGTGCTAGGCTTAGGATTGGGTCTTGTCCATCACATCATTCTCCTAATGATGTGATCCCGTTATCAACGACATCCAATGTCCATGGTTAGGAAACCGTAACCATCTATTGATCAACGAGCTAGTCGTCTAGAGGCTCACTAGGGACATGGTGTTTGTCTATGTATCCATACATGTATCTGAGTTTCCTATCAATACATTCTAGCATGGATAATAAACGATTATCGTGAACAAGGAAATATAATAATAACCAATTTATTATTGCCTCTAGGGCATATTTCCAACACTGCCGTTGCCGAAGACCCCGAAAATCTACGAAACGTGAACGACTACTTCCACGACGTCCGTGAACCACTACCTCCTCTACGATCTCGATCCTCCCCGAAACGAACGTTCCGAAGGTATAACCCCGAGACGATGACCCGTGGAATGCATGTGTTGTATGAGATGTTTTCCCTTGTGTGCACCGTGCCCGATTCGTATTTTGTCATGCTCCTCGGTTGCCTCGTTGCCAACCCGTGGGAACCCGGTGACGGGATCACCCCACCTTTCATCTTGTTCGACTCGCTCACGCTACCTTGCTTTTGCACCGGCATCTCGATGAGTGTCGGATCATCGGAACGTTGTCGTGGCATCATATCCATTTTCGCCGCCACGACCCTCTTTTCTTTCCGTCGTGGCGACAAATGCTTCATATCTCTTCATGTTAACTTTTACTAAAAAGTGCATAAACTTGATCATGTCATCCGCATCATGTTAACAACATTAAAATGTTTAATTGTTGTTTGCTTAAAATTGCTAAACATGCATATGGGGATTTTCCGGAATTGTTGTTGTAGTTTCCGGCCTCATTTAAACTTGTTGACTTGTGTAGTTTTTGAGTGCTTCCTGTATAGACTTATCATGCATCGTACCTTGCTATGTATTGCATCATATAGACTTGTGTTGTTTTCTGTGCTTCCTACCTTGCCATGTAATGCTTCCTGTATAGACTTGTCATGCATCATACCTTGCCATGTTGTGCTTCTTGTATAGACTTGTTGTGCTTCATATGTAGACTTGTTTTGCATCATACCTGGTTGAGCATATTGTCGTGTCTCGTGTTGTGTGTTTACCGTACTGCTTGCTTCTTCTCGTTAGTGCTTGTTCCGTTGCGATCGTGAGGATCTGTTTGACTTCTCGTGGTTCATCTTCAAGACTTCTTCTACATCTTCTTCATGGATCCGTTCTTCTTCCTTGCGGAATCCCAGGCAAGATGATCATACCCTTGGATACCTTTACTACCATTGCCATGCTTAGTTGTCTCGATGCTATCGTTACAGGTCGCGCTACCCATCTTTTATGTCAGCCTCTCCTTGTTGCCATGAAACCTCTAACATTTGACACCTTCCTAGCAAAACCCTTGTTTGGCTATGTTACCCGCTTGCTCAGCCCCTCTTATAGCGTTGTTAGTTGCAGGTGAAGATGAAGATCGTTCCAGGTGGGAACTTGTTGTTGGAATATCACAATATCTATTATAATTTTTAACACACCTATATACTGGGCATGGGTGGAAGGCTTGGCCTTTTGCTCGGTGTTTTGTGCCACTCATGCCACCTTAGGCGCCAATAAACCGGCATTATGTACCTTGATTTTGCGTTCCTTACATGATGGGTATATGGGGACCCCTTGACACTTCGTCTTTGAATAAAACTCCTCCAGCAAGACCCAACCTTGGTTTTAATTTGCCTCATAATAATAACTTAATTAAATAATTAAATTTGCATAGGGGGTCGCGCCCTCGGGGATTCTTTCTACATAGCAGGGGGGCCAGTGCTGATGGTGTTGGTCCCAAATAGAGCACTGTGCGGGACCGCCCCTTGGCAACTTGGGGTATCTGGCTCCTGTACGCTTCGCTCATCCGGACGTGGCCTGAGACGAGATACGCGCGGCTACTATCAGGGTGTCGGCACGCCGGGAGGTCTTGCTGGACTTGTTTTACCATTGTCGAAATGTCTTGTGCACCGGGATGCCGAGCCTGATCGGATTTCCTTAAGATAAGGGGTGATGATATTATATTTATCACTTCAGCTGATCATGAGAGCTTGTGATGGGCTAAGTTGGGACACCCCTGCAGGGTTATGATCTTTCGAAAGCCGTGCCCGCGGTTATGTGGCAGATTGGAATTTGTTAATGTCCGGTTGTAGAAAACTTGACAGAGGATTCGAAGTAAAACACACAATTGTGTGAGTAACCGTGACTGTCTCTTTTCACTTTGAGAAGAGAACACGGTGGGGTTATGTTTGACTCGTAGGTAGTCCAGGATCTTTGGCAATCACTACTAGTTTGCGACCGTTTGTGTAGATGCTCATCTTATTCTTGTACTCGTAAGTTAGCCACCATATATTGCTTAGCCGCTGCTGCAACCTCACCACTACCCTCTTCCATACCCATAAAGCTTTGCTAGTATTGATACCCATGGTTATGGGATTGCTGAGTCCTCGTAGCTCACAGTTACCACAACACCAGATGCAGGTTCAGCCGGGAATGATGCAGGAGCTGGTTCAAGTACTTCACTGGGAGCTCGATGAAGAGTTTGGCCGTATGTGTGTGACGTTTTCGACGATTAGTAGTGGTTTCTACTAGGGGCGATTCGGACATGTGGTTTTATGTTTTTGGTATCTTTCTTTTGGACCTTCACCCGTAGTCGGGTTGTGATGTTTTGAATGATGATTTTCTTATGTAATGTATTGTGTGACGTGGCGAGTGTAAGCCAACTATCCTTTTGCAATTTCATCCCTATTTTTACATGAGTCGTGCAAAGATACCAAACTTGAGATCATTCCAGAATGGGCTTATACCTTTAAGTCATGCCTCGACACGTAGGAGGTATAGTCCCATCCTGGGCATTACAAGTTGGTATCAGAGCCTTCTCCGACCTAGAAGCCCCCACTGATTGATCGAATCGTTGACGGTTGAGTCTAGGCACACACTTGAAAATGTTTTAAGTCCTATATATATATCGGAGAGTAGGATTTCTTTTTGCTCCTCATCTCTTTTCACTCTGGTGAGGACTCCGGACGATTACTCTTGTCTCGTCTACTATCAAAAATTCACCAAATTTTTTTAGGATCACGCGAGTATTGTTTGGATTGTTCCGATGTCTTTGTGACGAGAACATTGTTCTTGATGCCTCCTGTCATTTAGGGGTTGTGGCAGTGTCCCGGGGAGTTGAGCTCCGAGGTGTTGTCGTCACAAATATATCGCAGCAGTTCTAGAATACTTAAGACGGCCGACATCGAAAACTCTCCTATGCGGTTAGTGGCAAGATAACCCCGACATCACCCAGTACTGGGGAGGTAGTTCGGGAGTATTGCCATAGCTTGTATCGCAGATGCATTTCGAAGGTCCGAGGTAAACGGTTTCCGGAAATAACTGGTTATGTGTTGAAGGATGGATACAGCTGGATGTAGGATTAGAGTTGAGTGGGCGATGCTTCCCGTGTATCCCCAACACCTGATTGCATAACTGGAAACTTTCGGAAATTAATAGGTGGGTTCATCTAGTAGCTCGAAGGCATTCTTCCAACGAGTGCACGATATGAAGTTCGGGGTTCAACATTGAGTGAATTGGTTTTATGGGCGTTGTTCCGATCGGGAGTTGCATCTTAAAGGGTCCTTGGCTATGCTGATCCGGGGATTGCAAAACCCTTTTGTAACACGTTCCATGAGCTTTCAGCACGAATATGTCGAATGAAGCTTCTATCTTGTATTTGTTCTATCTGCTCCTTGTTGTTTTTATTTACCTTTTGTTCTCCAAGTGGCTTCTCGACAAGTTGATGTACCTGCGGAATTCATTCGTTCAATTCTCTGTCCGGATGATATTGTGAAGATTATGTTGCTACATGTCTATCCTTTGTTTTCGTTTTGATTCTGGTATTCGAGTTGCTTCGATGTCAAATGTTGATTCCATACCTTTCCTAATCGGTGTTCTCATATTTCTATGGGGGTGCTAATTCTTCTTGACCATCGAGATTTTATGTTAATCCTTTTCAACTGGTGTGCCTTCTCTTCAAGTTATTCCATACGGACGCCGTTGAGAAATCTGACGATTTGTCTGTTTCATTCATCCCAAGTTGTCTTTGTTTTCCCCACCCTCCCACCCTTCTTCTTGTTGGAGCCAGCAATTCTCAAATGAGATATCCATTTTATTCATGTGATGTTTCTTCATTCTTTTCTTTCAATTTCATTATCCGGTGATTTCTCAGGATGATGCTCAAGAGTTTCAAGTTCATCATTCTTAATTCTAACATTCTTCTCCGGTGGACTAAATCCAAGCTTTCGTATTGATCATATCTATTCCTCTTATTTCACATGTTTTTTTTCCCATGTTGAATTTCTTATTCGAAGTCTCCCTTGATTATTCAACTCTCTAATTCTTCTCCGGAGTGCTGAAGATATCTCAGAAGAGTCGTGTTTACATTTTCAACCTGTTCAATATATGTTAAGATTGTTATCTCATTCAAGCCATTTAATTCAACCGGTGCAATATCTCTCAAGTAATCATTCCAACGGTGTTTCTTTTGAGTGGGCCCTAACCCACATGTCTTTTCCCAGGATCTTACCTGACTCTTCTAATTTCTTTTCTGGAGTTATTCCAGAATTCTTTCAAAGTGTGACGTAAGTATGAATCCCATCAGTCACAATCCTTCTCCACGACCGCTTTCAAATTCTTTTTCATCATTGGTTCAACCTTTTAATTCTTCATTACGGAGTGCCTATACAATTCATGGTGGTATATCTCATCGTCTTCTCAAATTTTGAAGACCCGAAGACGAGTTCCTCTTGAATCCTTATCCGTTCTTCCAAGATGCGTGGTTCTAGCTTCATGCCATCCTCATTATTGTTCGGATTGTGAGGAATTCTTTTATGCCATCCGAAGCATTTCATGAATTCGTTCCATTGTGATCCTCCGAAGGCCATCATCTCAGAAGATTCTTCGTTCTCAGCTTTCAACTTCGACCTCCAACTATTCTTCATCGATGTCTCTTCTTTCGTCTCCACATTCTTATGGTGGTTCGTTCAAGATTACTTGTCCGTTGTTATCGTATCAATCCATTTGTTCTTTTCATAATCCTACCGGTGAGTCGTTCAAGATTGTTCTCAAGTTTGGCTATATCTCTCTCCAATCCTTTTCAAGAAGAATAAGTAGTAGGCCAAATCCGTTGCTGGTCATCAATTTATTTTGATCAAGGATAAGCATACAGTAAACCTTATTCTTATTTCCTCGAAGTGGTTAATCTATTTTTTCCGGAGCTTGTTCATCATATCATATTCTCGGTTCTAAGTTGTTCATCTTGTTTTCCGGAGCTTCAAGTTATTTCTATTATATCTTTTCAAACCTCCATCAAATTCATCGCAGGCTTCAATCTTATTCTTTTCATCTTTCACTTCTCATCCTTTTGTTACCGGAGTTCTTCATGGTGGTTCATCATGAGTTAATTCATCCTCGAAGTGTTCTTCAAGATTCTTATTGTAGAGGAGCTCAAGTATTCTTCTTCTTGCATTCCGAAGTGCAATTCTTTCTACCTTATCGTTTGAGATGGTGGTATGTCATTTTTGACAATTTCCATTCATGTTTCATGATTCACAAGTTGTCAGGAATGAGATATTTAAACCCATCATTTCCTTTGTTTAGGAGATCTTTCCAACCATTCAATTTATTCGTTGGAGTTATCTTGGGTTATAATTCACCAAAAAGCTTTCCTTGAGAATTGTTGCTATTATGGTGCTTATAAATGACCCAAGTTCTTCATTTATCATTCCGGTGAAATAAGTTTTTCGTCTCCTGGTTGATCTCAATCCAATCAAATGTTTTCGTAAGTGGCTGGTTGTCACCGTATAATTTTGAGATGTTTTCCATAAGCCCACATCAAGCTTATTCGTTTCGTTGTTGATTTTTCCATCAACCCCATTCAACCCTTCTTTGTAAGGAGGATTTCCTAATTCATTTGTGGGAGAAGTTGTCATTTTTCTTCTCCATTCATTTCTTTCATTGATTTATATGCTATTCTTTCATTCCGGAGGCATTGTGATGTTGCTCTCTCCAAACCATCATATCGTTTTATCGAGATCATGTTCTTTCCCTTGCTTATCATTTAACCGGAGTGTTGTATTCTTCATTCAAGTTCCCTCATCTTATCAAGTTTGCCTCTCTTTTCAACCGGAGTGCTGTCTGAAGCCTTCCTTACCCCTTGTGCCATTCTTTCAATGTTCCGGAGGCTGTGTGTTGTTGTTTTCATCAAGTATCATCCCATCTTCTCAAGTTCTTGTTCAATTCCTTCCATTTTCAGACGGAGTGTTGTCCAAATTCTGTCATTCTTATTCATTGGCTATACCGTTGCAGTTTCATATTCTTTTGGCTCGTAAGCTCTTGTTTCATGTCTTTCAACCTACAAGGTTCTCATAATGTTCCTTGTTCCTCTTTTCTAACGGAGTGTTTTCATATTCGTTCATCTCTGTTGTATTCTTCTTTCAACTTGGTCAACCTCTCAAGTTCGTGGTTTCACTCGTTTGTCGAAGAAGCAACTTTGTTTTACCTCTTCCTTATTCCGTTTCACCCGGTGCCATCTCTAGGATCTCGGGTCGAGATCCTCTGTTAGTGTGGGAGAGTTGTGACGCCCGAAGACCGACGCGCCAGAAGATTCCAGATGTTCCGGGTTCTCCCGTGTGTTTCAGTTGTGCTTGTGTTATTTATTTTTGCATTGCATCATGTCATCATGCCATAATGACTTTAATTCTGCAACTCAACCATATAAGTCGTGTGGACCTTCGGTCCATTTAAATCGAGGGAAGGATGACTTCTCTTTATAACATATCCTCCTAATATTTATGGAGCTATTATAAATAAATATTCCATTTGTTTGGAATTAACCCAAACACACTTGCATGTTAAATCCTTTGACCTTTCCTTCTTCCAGTTTTGACTCTCAAACGTTGTCGATACTTCTTTGACCCTTGGCCAAGCTCCACCGACAATCCGAACATTTTTGGGCACTTCCTGAACCATGTCCTAATTCATAACATTTGAATTAAATTCAAATGAGTTTGAATTTAACTCTTGCATCTTGCCCTTTTCTATTTTCTTGGAACCAACGCATTTTTGCGAGTCCAGAGAAATTACCCTCAGGCCCAAATTATTTCCCTAAGTGCCCTTTCTTTTTCCTCTCTCTTTTTCTTCTCTTTTATTTTATTTTAGTGAGAGAGAGGCAGAGAGCCCAGCTTGGGCCTCCCAGCCGCAGCTGGCCCAACCTCCTCCCCCCTCGGCCCATCTGGCTCAAGGCCCTGATACGTCCAAAACGTATCTATAATTTCTGCTTGCTCCATGCCTCTTTTGGGTGATATTGCTATGTTATTTATACACTTCCATACACTTTTGATCATATTTGGACTAACCTATTAACTCAGTGCACCCCAGTGCCAGTTTCTGTTTTCGGCTGTTTTTGTATTTCAGGTTTTCACATTACGAGAACTGCCAGGAAAAATCCAGAACAATTATATAACAAATCAGCGTTCCAGAAGCTACCGTGCGCCCGAAGTACAGCCGGGGGGGGGGCACCAGGGCTCCAGGCGCCCTGGCGGCGCCCCCCCCCCCTGGGCCGCGCCGGGGGGGGGGCCTGGGCCCCCCGAGGCTCCGCTGATGCCCCCCTTTGGCATATATTTAAAGTGTCTCCCGAAACCCTCGAGACGAGAACTCTTTTTTCGCGATCTCATCTCTGTTCCGCCGCCGCCGCGGCTTCCAAGATCGGGAGCACCAGGAGAACTCTTCCCGGCACCCTGCCGGAGGGGAGGATCACCACCGGGAGCTTCTCCACCACCATGGACGCCTCCCGGATGAGTTGTGAGTAGTCTCCCTTGGACCATGGGTCCATGACCAGTAGCTATGTGATGTTCTCCTCCCGTTCTTGTGCTTCACTAATTAGTCCTCGTGAGCTGCCCTACATGATCGAGGCACATATGTAATCCTTATGCTATTGCTATGATGAGTTTACTGGGATCCGATGGATTATGAGATTATGTTTAGATTGTGTTTGAGTAATATATTTGATTCACCTCTTTTATATTTATGTTCGTAAGTAATTCTTGCATGTTCTCCGTTGTTATTTATTGCTTTGGCCAAGCAGTAGGTAGTGACTCCAAGAGGGAACGTTATGCTTGATTGTGGGTTCATGCCCCTCGATGACTAGTTTGAGTGACAGAAACATGAGTCTAGGGGATGTGCCGTTTCCACAAGGGGGAAAACAACGGTGCTTGTGCCCGCGGGTGCAAGGATTGTTTACTTTACGCAAAGTTCTTTTAATGCAGTTGTCTGTTGCTTTGAGTTTACACTATAGTTGGGACTCGCAACTTAATACCAGCGAGATGTTCTGGATAGATATCTCAAGGTGGATGATTAGTAGTAGATGCATATGGATTTCGGTCTACTTACCTCGGCGTACCGCCCATGCTTTGAACCTCTACCTTTCTTGCAATGTAGTCAGCATTGGTTTGCGCACATGGTCCTGTCAATTGCCCAGCTATAATTCGTTTACCTCACATAGCAGTTTTATCGTCTTTTGGGAGAGAGACATCACTAGTGAACATCATGAGACTCCGGTCCATATTACCATCATTGATCACATCCGCTATTTACTTTTCTGCATTTTACTTACTATTGCAATTATATCTATCACTACTATCACTTGCGTTTGATCCTTTGTAAACTACAAGGCCGGAGGGATTGACAACCTCTCTGTACTCGTTGGGAGCAAAGTTATTTGTATCTGTGTGCAGGTCCACGTTGATTGCTAATATCTGGCACCGTTAGCAGTTGACACCTTCTTGTTGAAACTGGGAGTCTCAGGGAAAACGATCCTTGGTATTGCCAAGGGAAAACTTCTGCTACACTGCATCTCAAACCTTCCACTTGGGGTAACCAACGAGGGGTGAGAAGCCACCTAGCAGGCCCGTCGGCCCAGCTCCCCAACCCTAAGTCCCCGAGCCATCCTCCCCGCAGCTCTCCCCCTCGTCCTCCCGAGCGCCGCCAGTCGCTCGCCTCCATCCCTCTCGCTCCTCGATCCCCATCTCCCCCTCGTCCTCTCTTCCGATCGCTTAAGCCCCGAACCCCACCACTACCTGGCGCCCTCCTCGGCTCCTCCCCGAGCCGTGCCCGCCGGCGACCTCTAGCGCAGCCGCCCGCGCCTCCGCGCTGCAGCGCATAGTCTCCTCCCCGAGCCGTCCGTCGCCATGGCTGGCCCTGCCAAGCTCCAGCCTTGCGGGCTGGACCTCCTTCCCCACCTGTCAGATCCGTCCTCTCCTGTTGTTGGCCGCGCCGCCGGAGCTCTGCATCGCGCCAAGTTCGCCGTCGTTCCCCTGCATCGCGCCGCTGCTCTGCTCCCTGTCGATGCAGAGGAGACGAGCGCCTCAATCGCCCCAGTGCCCCATCTTCGACCCAAGCCAGGGACGCCCGATGCCGCTCCTCGCCATCCGATGCCCTGCGCCTCCCCGCGCCCCAGGGCCGCAGCCGAGCCGCCAGAGTCCCGCAACCATGTCGCCGGAGCCTGCGCAGTGGCTCTGCTTCCTGACGAGGGCGACGACCCGCTCCCCCGCAAGATGACCTCACCAGCGCTGCCTTGACCGTTGTCGTTTTGTTACATCTCCGCGAAGACTGAGACCGCAAGCACTAGGATGCTCCAAGTCCCTCTACAATCCTACCTTCGTCGTGGATTCGCCAAGACCGAGTACCTCTACATGATGCGACACCAAGTCCGACTACGACAAATGACTGCACGATGAGACGTCAAGTACCACTACGCCCGGAGCACTCGGAACCCTCAAGTTCATCTACGAAAAACGCGTGCAACTGCCGTTGCCGAAGACCCCGAACATCTACGAAACGTGAACGACTACTTCCACGACATCCGTGAACCACTACCTCCTCTATGATCTCGATCCTCCCCGAAACGAACGTTCCGAAGGTATAACCCCGAAACGATGACCCGTGGAATGCATGTGTTGTATGAGATGTTTTCCCTTGTGTGCACCGTGCCCGATTCGTCTTTTGTCATGC
The DNA here is from genome assembly GCA_902687465.1 of Secale cereale. Classification (NCBI taxonomy): domain Eukaryota; kingdom Viridiplantae; phylum Streptophyta; class Magnoliopsida; order Poales; family Poaceae; genus Secale; species Secale cereale. Next base: position 469,891,633 of record LR738713.1, on the reverse strand, counting down.
TCCTCGGTTGCCTCGTCGCCAACCCGTGGGAACCCGGTGACGGGATCACCCCACCTTTCATCTTGTTCGACTCGCTCATGCTACCTTGCTTTTGCACCGGCATCTTGATGAGTGTCGGATCATCGGAACGTTGTCGTGGCATCATATCCGTTTTCGCCGCCACGACCCTCTTTTCTTTCCGTCGTGGCGACAAATGCTTCATATCTCTTCATGTTAACTTTTACTAAAAAGTGCATAAACTTGATCATGTCATCCGCATCATGTTAACAACATTAAAATGTTTAATTGTTGTTTGCTTAAAATTGCTAAACATGCATATGGGGATTTTCCAGAATTGTTGTTGTAGTTTCCGGCCTCATTTAAACTTGTTGACTTGTGTAGTTTTTGAGTGCTTCCTACCTTGCCATGTATTGCTTCCTGTATAGACTTATAATGCATCATACCTTGCCATGTATTGCATCATATAGATTTGTGTTGTTTTCTGTGCTTCCTACCTTGCCATGTAATGCTTCCTATATAGACTTGTCATGCATCATACCTTGCCATGTTGTGCTTCCTGTATAGACTTGTTGTGCTTCATATGTAGACTTGTTTTGCATCATACCTGGTTGAGCATATTGTCGTGTCTCGTGTTGTGTGTTTACCGTACTGCTTGCTTCTTCTCGTTAGTGCTTGTTCCGTTGTGATAGTGATGATCCGTTCGACTTCTCATGGTTCTTCTTCAAGACTTCTTCTTCGTCTTCTTCATGGATCCGTTCTTCTTCCTTGCGGAATCCCAGGCAAGATGATCATACCCTTGGATACCTTTACTACCATTGCCATGCTTAGTTGTCTCGATGCTATCGTTACATGTCGCGCTACCCATCTTTTATGTCAGCCTCTCCTTGTTGCCATGAAACCTCTAACATTTGACACCTTCCAAGCAAAACCCTTGTTTGGCTATGTTACCCGCTTGCTCAGCCCCTCTTATAGCATTGTTAGTTGCAGGTGAAGATGAAGATCGTTCCAGGTGGGAACTTGTTGTTGGAATATCACAATATCTATTATTATTATTAACACACCTATATACTGGGCATGGGTGGAAGGCTTGGCCTTTTGCTCGGTGTTTTGTTCCACTCATGCCACCTTAGGCGCCGATAAACCGGCATTATGTTCCTTGATTTTGCGTTCCTTACACGATGGGTATATGGGGACCCCTTGACACTTCGTATTTGAATAAAAATCCTCCAGCAAGACCCAACATTGGTTTTAATTTTCCTCATAATAATAACTTAATTAAATAATTAAATTTGCATAGGGGGTCACGCCCTCGGGGATTCTTTCTACATAGCAGGGGGGTCAGTGCTGATGGTGTTGGTCCCAAACAGAGCACTGTGCGGGACCGCCCCTTGGCAACTTGGGGTATCTGGCTCCTGTACGCTTCGCTCATCCGGACGTGGCCTGAGACGAGATACGTGTGGCTACTATCAGGGGGTCAGCACGCCGCGAGGTCTTGCTGGACTTGTTTTACCATTGTCGAAATGTCTTGTGCACCGGGATGCCGAGCCTATTCGGATTTCCCTAAGATAAGGGGTGATGATATTATATTTATCACTTCAGCTGATCGTGAGAGCTTGTGATGGGCTAAGTTGGGACACCCCTGCAGGGTTATGATCTTTCGAAAGCCGTGCCCGCGGTTATGTGGCAGATTGGAATTTGTAGGAAACTTGACAGAGGATCCGAAGTAAAACACACAACTGTGTGAGTAACCGTGACTGTCTCTTTTCACTTTGAGAAGAGAACACGGTGGGGTTATGTTTGACTCGTAGGTAGTCCAGGATCTTTAGCGATCACTACTAGTTTGCGACCGCTTGCGTAGATGCTCATCTTATTCTTGTACTCATGAGTTAGCCACCGTATATTGCTTAGCCGCTGCTGCAAACTCACCACTACCCTCTTCCATACCCATAAAGCTTTGCTAGTCTTGATACCCATGGTTATGGGATTGCTGAGTCCTCGTGGCTCACAGTTACTACAACACCAGATGCAGGTTCAGCCGGGAATGATGCAGGAGCTGGTTCAAGTACTTCATTGGGTGCTCGATGAAGAGTTTGGCCGTATGTGTGTGACGTTTTCGACGATCAGTAGTGGTTTCTACTAGGGGCGATTCGGACCTGTGGTTTTATGTTTTTGGTATCTTTCTTTTGGACCTTCACCCGTAGTCGGGTTGTGATGTTTTGAATGATGATTTTCTTATGTAATGTATTGTGTGACGTGGCGAGTGTAAGCCAACTATCCTTTTGCAATTTCATCCCTATTTTTACATGAGTCGTGCAAAGATACCAAACTTGAGATCATTCCATAATGGGCTTATACCTTTAAGTCGTGCCTCGACACGTAGGAGGTATAGTCCCATCCTGGGCATTACAAGCTATCATTATATCAATCTCATCTCAAGCTACGCCTGTTACATTTGGCTGCTCTCACGATGATTCAGTTAAGCTTGATACTGGTGGTGTTTGTTATTCACATTGTACATCCAAGTAATGGAAAATTAAAATTTCTACACTTGGACTTGGATGATATAGAAAATTGGCATCAGACTCATTTAGGACATGCCAAAGTCTTCGTAATGGTACCTTGACCATCGATTGTCTACCAGCATGTTTCCTCACTTAATACAACGATTTAATACAAAGTCTTATTTCATTACTGTACATAGAGTACTTTGAGTTTGATGCTTCATATTAAATGTTATTTCACTATAGATGGTCAAACTTAGGAAAAAAATGACCGGTAAAAACATAGAACGATTTATATCTTATGCTCGAAATGGTACATAGTTGAACACAATATGTTTTTTAACCTCTATAGTTTTAGATAGAAAAAATCAATACTAAAAGGCATAAAATACGAATGAGAAATAGTGAATAAACAATACCTCAAATATGTTGATGTGTCTCACTAACTCCTTTAAATATGATTAATCCCAATTGTGTACTGTGCATGACATCGTCTCCTTAAAAATGCATGAATAATTTTTTATGGTTTCTCTCTTTTTTGCGGGTGAATTTTTACTGGTTTGTCAACATTACAATAATAATAAGAGGAGAAAATAAGGATTATAGTATTTCCAAAGAATTAAAGAACATCCTAGTTTAGCAGAAGAATAATACTAAAAGAGCACATAATAGTAATTTAAAATGAAAGAGAATAGACAGCGACCGTTTCATTGCATCGATCGCTGTCAGCGGATTGAGTCCTCGGCTCCTCGCACGCTCCCACTCGTCGTACACCAAGCTCGTCCTCCTGCGCTCGCCGCCAAGTCCATCCACGTACGGTTGCCCATACATGCAGCGGGACGGTCGGCCGTCCGAGGGCATCAGCCATGCAGCATGCACGTACAAGGGCCTTGGATCTAGCCGGCCTGCCATGCAGCCAAGGAACTCTGGTGGTTAGACCTCCGTTTCTTTTCTTCGATCTCTCTCAGCTGACAGAGTCCTCGCATGCTCGCAGCTTGGCATCTGGTAATCCTGCGCTCACGGTCAAGTTCGTCCTTGTATGTTCGCCCATACATACATGAGAGCCTGTCTCTTTGGATTTCATACGTACCTTCTTTGGGCGTAGATGCCCCTGGTGTGCATGCTTGGGACCAACGGCCGGCCGTCCAATGGCACACCGAGGAGAACTTAGCGACGGCGGCGGAAGGACATGGTTGCGGAAGCACCTTAACCTAACCTTTTTGTAGATAGATAAATCAAAGGGTACGATAAAAGTTAATCAAGGGCATTGGTGGGTAATTTTGTTTGAACTCTTATGTGAAATATTTTTTTTGAAATCCATTGGTCGTAATCAGCTAGTCAGCTTAATGAATGGTTGGATGTTTCTAATTTTTGTGGGAATTTCTAGCTTATTTCTATTATTTCTGATTACCCTGTCAAGCACTTTTTATATATAATAGATATCCCAAGATCTGAAGTTCTTAAATGTTAGAGAGTCTTCACATAGTTACATAATTATTCAACTACTCATTAATCTTCACTGATATCTTTCGGAGTAGTTAGTTTTTGCTCTAGTGTTTCACTTATATCTTTTAGAGCACGGTGGTGATTATATTTTGTAGAAATTGTTGATCTCTCATGCTTCACTTATATCCATTTGAGAGTCTATTAAAACATCATGGTAATGTGCTTTGGCTATAAAACTAGCCTTCACATGATAGACATCCAATATCAATGTAGTAAAAACTTTCACATTAAGTGCATTGAATATGATGAGAAGTTGGATGCTTGATAATTGTTTTAGATACGAGGATAGTGATATTAGAGTCATGCTAGTGGAGTTATTATGAAATTGAGAAATGCTTGTGTTGAAGTTAGTGATTCCCGTAGCATGCACGTATGGTGAACCGCTATGTGATGAAGTTAGAGCATGAGGTATTTGTAGAGTGTCATCCTTTGTGTGGAGGTCGGGGGCGCGCGATGGTTAACTCCTACCAACCTTCCCCCTAAGAGCATGTGTTGATTTCTTTGTTTTGATGACTCATAAATTTTTGCAATAAGTATATGAGTTCTTATGACTAATGTTGAGTCCATGGATATTACGTACTCTCACCCTTCCACCATTGCTAGCCTCTCTTGTACCGCGCAACTTTCGCCGGTACCATACACCCACTATATATCCTTCCTCAAAATAGCCACTATATATCCTTCCTCAATACAGCCACCATACCTACCTATCATGGCATTTCCATAGCCATTCCGAGATATATTGCCATGCAACTTTCCACCGTTCCGTTCATATGACACGCTTGATATTGTCATATTGACATGCATGATCATCTAGTTGACATCGTATTTCTGGCTAGGCCACCATGCATAATTTTTTCATATATGTCACTCTTGATTCATTGCACATCCCGGTACACCGCCGGAGGCATTCATATAGAGTCATACTTTGTTCTAATATCGAGTTGTAATATCGAGTTGTAAATCAATATAAGTGTGATGATCATCATTATTAGAGCATTGTCCCATGTGAGGAAAGGATAAATAAAGAAAGCCCCTCCAAAAAAAGAAGGAAAGGCCAAAGGAAAAAAGAAACAAAAGAAACAAAAGGAAAAAAAGAAAAGAAAAGAAAAGGGACAATGCTACTATCTTTTTTCACACTTGTGCTTCAAAGTAGCACCATGTTCTTCATGATAGAGAGTCTCATGTTTAGTCACTTTTATATACTAGTGGAAATTTTCATTATAGAACTTGGCTTGTATATTCCAATGATGGGCTTCCTCAAATGCCCTAGGTCTTCGTGAGCAAGCAAGTTGGATGCACACCCACTTAGTTTCTTTTGTTAAGCTTTCATACATTTTTAGCTCTAGTGCATTCGTTGCATGGCAATCCCTACTCACTCACATTTATATCTATCGATGGGCTGTCACAGCCCTAGCTTCCCCTGTTGTCTTTGTTTGATCTTCATGTCATCATGTTTATTTCAAAGGAAACCTGAAATGGGGATGACTAAACCCTAGCACCAAATCAAAGCAATTAGGTTTAACCTAAAAATATTTTCAATAAACCCAAAAATTGCCTTCATTAATGTTTGATAATTTTGGCAAGGGTTTTGGTCCAAACCAAAAATATTGAACATTTTTGGGGAATTGTTTGGGCTTTGATTTAATTCACTAATGTATTTGAGATGGAGCAAATAAATCTTATAAATATTTTTATTGCCCCAATAATTCTGAGACTTCTTGTGGAGCTTTGGAATTAATCTTTTTACATCCACAAAAGTTTCCAGATGCTGCAAAAATAATTTGGTTAATAAACCAAATTCAAAACAAAAGCAAAAATAGAAAACAGAATTAAAAATGAGAAAAGCAGAGAGAGAGAGTAACTTACCTGGCGCTTACCAGCAGCAGAAGCGGCCCAGCTCCTATGCGGCCCACAGGCACAACCCACCACCGCCGTCGTCCTCCTGGCGCCAATCGTCCAGGCGTGTGGCCGGCGCGCGCGCACGGCCGTGCCGCCACGCCACCTGCCTGCCTGGTCGCCCGAGGACAGCGCGACGCCACGAAACGTCTCGCTGCTGTCGTCCGGATCAAGCCGGCCTCTCCAGTCCCCCCCCTCGCCTCTCCCTCTCTCTCTTCCAGACAAGGCCGAACGCCACCGTCGCCGCCGTTCGCCGTAGCCATGGCTACAGACCACCACTCGCCTAACCTTTATGACCACGAGCTCCGCCATGAACCCATGGATCTACACGCCCACACACGCGAGCTCGGGAGCCTCATGGCATCATCCCCGACCTCATCTTCAACCTCCGGCAGCCGACAACCTCACCGTCGATTCGTCGCTGTCCGTGCTTCCCCGACCACGCCGGCCTGCTCGTCTGAATCGCCGTGAGCCCCTCTCTATTTTCCCCCTAATTACCTCCTCACCCCCGAGCCCTAGCCGACCTCCGTGAGCTCCTGCCGCCGGCCATGGCACAGCCGCGGCCACAACTGCTTCCACCCGCGTCCGAGTGCATCACCGCGCTCAGCGCGTCACCACGGGGCCGTAGCAACCAACCGTTGCTCCTGCTGTGCCCTGCGGCGTCGAATTTGTCGACGTCCGAACTCCGGCGCCGCCCCGCTCGTCGGTGCGGTCGATTCCGGCGACCCCAAGGCCTCCCGATCACTCTGCTAGATGCGGACGAGCGCGGGCTAACTTCTAGTGGTCTTCACGCGTCCTCCTGCCGTCTGTAGCGCGAGCCCGAGCAACTCCGGCGAGCCTCCGCCATTGTTTTGGTCGCCGCCGGCCAGTCTCCGGCGACTGCCAACGTGGCCACTTAGTTAGGGGCTAATTACCCCACTAATCACCCCTATAGCCACTGACAGTGGGCCCAGTCCCTGGTCAAACCCGAGTCAGCACAGGGTTTGACCGGGATTAGTCCATGTGACACTGACAGGTGGGTCCCACCGGTCAGGTTTGACCTGGACCGGTCAGTTGACCTGCTGACCTCAGCCTGACGCAGTGTTGATGCAGTAATTGTTTTCTGGGATTTCAAATAAATCAGAAATGATTTATTTTTTTAGAAAATAGTTAAAACTTCTAAAAATCATAGAAAATAATCTATAACTCAGAATGAAATAAGTTATATATGAAAATTTATCAAAAAAATGTGAGGAATCTGTTTATGGCATTTTCATGCATGTTTGAACAAGTTAAACTCATTGAATAGGATAAATCATGATTAGGGCAATTTATGAACTAGCATTTGGAGTTGGAGTTTAACCTTGTTTGAATTCCACTTCATTTAACTTGGCTTAATACTGCATTAGGTCAATTCAGTTCCTTAACATGACATATCATTCATTTGATTGTGCATTTCAGTGAATGTTATTCCTTTTGTGTTTGCCGGTGGTTGTTCCCCCTCGGTAGATTTATGTTCCGACGATGAGATCGATGACACCGATGAAGATCGTTACTATCTTCAGAAGTGCCAGGCAAGCAAACCCCCATTGAGCATTCCGATACAATCCCATTCTCTCGCTCCTGCTCTCTTTTACTGCATTAGGACAACAACGATTGAACTGCTAATTGCTGCGGTAGCTGAACCCCTTTCCTCTGCATGGCCTGTCATTGCCACAGTAAATAGTTGAAACCCACTAGCATGAGTAGGAGTTGTTTGAGGCATGTTGTGCCTACTCATTCATGCTTTCTGGTTATGCCTGCTATTGCTTAGAGTTGTGTCACGTCTGATTCATCGGGGATGAATTGGAATGGTGATGAACATGTCCTACTGTTGAGAGCTAAGTGTGTGAACACGATTTGGTAAAGGTAGCGGTGAGAGGCCATGTAGGAGTACATGATGGGTTGTCTCACTAGAACCGTCCTTAAGAACTGAGTTCTATGTAAGTTGTCCAATGACTAGCTACTACCACGCATTGGAATGCTTAAGTGCCCCTCTCGACTTATTAATCAACTCGATCTCTGTCCAGGAGTTGCAACTAGTTTCTGGTGTTTGTAGGTAGTGTTAGTAGTCTATCAAGTGGCACCCGGTACAGGTGGGCTTGGGACAGACTAGGCACCATGGCACAGTGTACCAAGCGTAGATCCATCCGTCGAGGTGGGCTTGGGAACCCTACGCACATCATTTGGGGCCGTGAGCGACACCCCGGCCGGATCTCCTTACGAATGGAACCCGAATAGGTTATAAACCTGGACTAGAGTCTTGTGTGGTTAGTCAGGTCGTGGCCGACACCCTCGCCAGGCTTCCGCTTGAAGGTTTCCGAGATACACGACATGTACATGGCGGTAAGTGGCGAGAGCGTGTGTGAAGAAGTACACCCCTGCAGGGTTAACATGATCTATTCGAATAGCCGGGTCCGCGATTATGGACTTCTTGGATGCTTATGTGGTACATAGACAATTGAAAGTGAATACTCTAAAATACTCAAGACAAGTGTGAGTGCTATGGATGGCCTTCTTGTAGGGAGACGGAGCGGATCCATAGTGGTGTATTTGATTGGTGAATATGTGGACTCGTGTGCGCCACCTCAAAAGAGTTACTTGCAGTCGTAGTTCAGGATAGCCACCGAGTCAAAGCTGGCTTGCTGCAGTCAAACTCCACCACCCCTTTGTTGATACTGATGCATATGTAGCTAGTTCTGATGTAAGTCTTGCTGAGTACCTTTGTACTCACATTTGCTTAATTTATGTTTTTGGAGAGAGACTTCAGTCTCGCTAGTGGTTCCGCGTGGACTTCGACGTTTAGCTTGTTACCTCAGCTACGGTCTTGTACCCTTGGGAGGGTCCTGTAGATAGTCAGGCTCCTCAGCCTTTTTCATTTGTAGTTGTCTGTACTCAGACATGTTATGCTTTCGTTGCCTGTATGCTCTGTATGTTGGGTCATGTGACCCCTGTTTGTAATAAATGCTATGATGGCTCTTCTGGGCCTTATCTATATGAGTTGTTGAGTTATGTTGTGATGCCATGTTGTACAGCACATACTTGCATGTTATGCGTACGTGTAATGTGTATTGCTATGTGTGGGATCCGACACCTAGTTGTTTACCCTTGGTAGCCTATCTTACAGGGAAATGTCTCCTAGTGCTTCCACTGAGCCTTGGTAGCTTGCTACTGCTCCGGAACACTTAGGCTGGCCGGCATGTGTCCTTCTTCGTTCCTGTGTCTGTCCCTTAGGGGAAATGTCACGCGTTGTTCCTTTAAGTCCTTGTAGCTTGCTACGACTTGGGTTCATACGTTGATGACCGACACGTTCGTTGCTGGGTCATGTATGCCTGTCTCTGTAATTTAGCGCCACTTTTGGTTTATAACTAGTCATGTCGGCCCGGGTTCTCTGTCTTATGGATGCTAGCGACACTATCATATACGTGTGCCAAAATGCGCAAACGGTCCCGGGCCAGGTAAGGTGGCACCCGTGGGGATACCGTGCGTGAGGCCGCAAAGTGATATGATGTGTTACATGCTAGACCTGTGTGACTTAGGATCGGGGTCCCGACATGGGCATCTCCATAGCCCGTTGATACGCCTAATCGATGTGAGACTATCTCCTTCCTTTTTGTCTTCTCCACAACCACCTCTCTATTCCACATAGTGCTATGTCCATGGCTCACGCTCATGTATTGCATGAAAGTTGAATGGTTTGGAAGAATAGAGTATGAAAACAAGTGCTTGGCTGGAACTGGGGTTGTGCATGATATGAATATTTTGTGTGATGAAGAGGGAGCATAACCAGACTATATGATTTTGTAGGGAGAACTTTCTTTAGCCATAGTATTTTGAGAAGACATGATTGCTTTGTTAGTATGCTTGAAGTATTATTATTTCTTATGTCAATATAGACTTTTGTCTTGAATCTTTCAGATCTGAACATCCACGCCACAATTAAGAGAATTACATTGAGAAACTATATTGGTTAGCATTCCACATCAAAAATTCTGTTTTTATCATTTACCTACTCGAGGACGAGCAGGAATTAAGCTTGGGGATGCTGATACGTCTCCAACGTATCTATAATTTTTTTTATTGTTCCATGCTTTTATATTAACCTCCTAGGATGTTTATGGTCTTTATTATACACTTTTATATTATTTTTTGGACTAACCTATTAACCCAGAGCCCAGTGCCAGTTAGTGCTAGTTTCTGTTTTTCTCCTGATTTAGGGTTTCGCAAAAAAGAATTTCAAACGGAGCCCAATTGACCTGAAAATCAACGGAGATCATTTTTGGACCAGAAGAAGCCCACAGAGTGCCGGAGGGGGACGAGAGGACCCCCCGAGCTGCCCACGAGGGTGGGGGAGCGCCCCCCTAATGGGCGCGCCCCCTGCCTCGTGGACAGACCGTAGCCCCCCTTTGCTTGGCCCCGACTCCAACACCTCCTATATATACTGAAACCTCCGGAAAATAACCTAGATCGGGAGTTCCGCCGCCGAAAGTCTCTGTTGCTACCGAAAACAAATCTAGACCCATTCTAGCACCCTGCCGGAGGGGGGGCTCTCTCTGGTGGTCATCTTCATCATCCCGGCGCTCTCCATGACGAGGAGGGAGTAGTGCACCCTCGGGGCTGAGGGTATGTACCAGTAGCTATGTGTTTGATCTCTCTCTCTCTCTCTCTCTCTCTCTCTCAAGTTCTTGAGATGACACGATCTTGATGTATCACGAGCTTTGCTATTATAGTTGGATCTTATGATGCTTCTCCCCCTCTACTCTCTTGTAATGGATTGAGTTTTCCCTTTGAAGTTATCTTATCGGATTGAGTCTTTAAGGATTTGAGAACACTTGATGTATGTCTTGCATGTGCTTATCTGTGGTGACAATGGGATATCACGTGATCCACTTGATGTATGTTTTGGTGATCAACTTGCGGGTTCCGTGACCTTGGGAATCTATGCATAGGGGTTGGCACACGTTTTTGTCTTGACTTTCCGGTAGAAACTTTGGGGCACTCTTTGAAGTTCTATGTGTTAGTTGAATAGATGTTTCTGACATTGTGTGATGCATATCGTATAATCATGCCCACGGATACTTGAGGTGACAATGGAGTATCTAGGTGACATTAGGGTTTTGGTTGATTTGTGTCTTAAGGTGTTATTCTAGTAAGAACTCTATGATAGATTGAACGTTACTACGGACTCTTGAATAGATCGATCAGAAAGAGTAACTTTGAGGTGGTTTCGTACCCTATCATAATATCTTCGTTTGTTCTCTGCTATTAGTTGCTTTGGAGTGACTCTTTGTTGCATGTTGAGGGCTAGTAATATGATCCAATTATGTTATCCTTGTTGAGAGAACTTGCAATAGTGAAAGTATGAACCCTAGGCCTTTTTTCCTATCATTGCAACACCGTTTATGCTCACGTTTACCACTTGCTACCTTGTTGTTTTTATATTTTCCTATTACAAAAACCTATATCTACCATCCATATTGCACTTGTATCACCATCTCTTCGCCGAACTAGTGCACCTATACAATTTACCATTGTATTGGGTGTGTTGGGGACACAAGAGGCTCTTTGTTATTTGGTGCAAGGTTGTTTGAGAGAGACCATCTTCATCCTACACCTCCCACGGATTGATAAACCTTAGGTCATCCACTTGAGGGAAATTTGTTACTGTCCTACAAACCTCTGCACTTGGAGGCCCAACAGCGTCTACAAGAAGAAGGTTGTGTAGTAGACATCAACGAGCGATGGTCTTGGCTGCGGGAGCCTAGCGGCAGTAGTGGCAGCAGCCAGCGGCGGAGCTCGCATCAGGTGAAGGCGAGGGCACGCCGACGGTGGAAGGTGGTAGCGGCGGCGGCTTCGGGCGCGCTTGGCCATCGGCGATGCGGGGCATGGGGAGAGGAGGTAGGGGTCGCATTGAAAGGAGGTGAAGGCGATGAGCTCAACGCCGTGCTCGGATGCGAGCGGTAGTGGCTGTGGCCGCGACTGCGCCATGCCCGGCGATGATGAGCTTGGTTGTGTCGGGGGGGCTATCTAGAGCTCGCAAACGACAGTGGGAAGAGAGGGGAAACAGAGGGGAGCTCACAATGGAGCAATATGGGATTGCAGCAGGCTCGGGGAAGGCTCGACGTGGCCGGAGTCGACGGAGAAGCGGCGGCTGTCGAAGGAAGAAGATGACGGGGATCCGGTGATGTAGCAGCTCCGAGCTCGAGGTGGCGGTCGTAGGCGAGTGGAGGTCCACGGTGAAGCTAACGGGCACGTCGGACGGATGTGGGGAGGACGGTGGCCGTGAGGGCGACGGCGGCCATGGCGGCAGTGATGTCGGAGGTGTGCGGGGAAAGGGGATCTAGGGACAGAGGGAGAACTAGGTGCGTCTAGGGTTAAGGGAGGGCGCAGGCGGCCTTGTACGTCGTCGGGGAGCCGCCGGATGGCCGGCACGTGCCCATCCGCGGTCGCGGTCGGCGCGTGTGCGGCCATCGCGCCATGGATGAGCACTGAGAAGGGAAGGAGGCGAGGTCGGGCTGGGCCGATGCACTGGGCTGCCCATTTTGCCATATGGGCCAAGTGCCCAGTAGTATAGTTTTATATATATATTCGGTTATTGTTTGCTGTTTTTCTTATTTAGCTATTGTTTTGTATTTAGCTTAGATGCTAATTGATTTTAGTTAAAGTTGAAACTTCCCACAAAATTACCTGCTAATAGTTTGGTGTTGACTAAATTTTTTGGGGTTATTTGGAATATGTTTGAAATAGGTTTATATTTAAATGGGCATAGTAAGTGATGCTTGTCTACATAAATTATTCCTAGGGGAAATTTGGGAAACCAAATGAGGTTGGTTCCAACATGTTAATTACTTAGCGAATATTTGCAACGCATCGAACATTTTTATTTGTTAGTTCGAAGAAATAATAATTCGACTTGTTATTTGAAATTTGAATTTGACTTTGATTTTTATTAAGTGGCAATGTGCATAGTAATCATGATGACATGGCCACCATTAGGGGCAGATTACTGTAGCATGATTATCCGGGCGTCACAGAGCTCCCCAATTAGAGCAACCGGAATGTGAGTGATTAAGTGCATTGTAGAGCCTAACCCGAAAAGCATAACCATGCTTAGTCCCGAGGTGAGGTGAGCTCTTCTTGTCTCCATATTCTCAGTATCTTGGAAACCGAACTTCTCCTAGACATATAGTCTTGCATGGCAGGGGATGTACTACTCGTGTAACATCCCAAAATTCTAAATTTTGGAATGTTATATTAAATAGATAGTTTTGATTATTTGTTTGATTGTGGTATGGTTGCTTGTGTGAAATAGAGCGAAATTTGAAACTTTTTGGAAGTTGAATGAGGGGGAATGAAATGGCTTTCCCAAAATTTCACAGATGTCCATGAATTCAAATTCATTTCATCACAAAACCCTAGAGTGAAGATGATATGACTTCTTCCAATTAATAAAATGAAAAGGGTTTTGAAAAGATTTTAATTCCATTTTTTTTCAAATTCAGAAACTTTATGCGACTCAATAATTTTCATGAGAAAAGATAAAATGACTTCTTCAAATTATAAGAAATATAAGTTGGAAGTCTAAAAGAAACAAATTGAAAGTCCCTTTGAAATATTTTTGAAACTCACTTTCAATTTGGAGTCATTTAGTTTTTATTCAAATTATTTTTCTCCAAAAACAAAATATATGGAAAATAGGGTAGAATGATTCCCTAGAGTAGAAAATTTGACAAAAAAGACTTGGAAATCATTTTGGTATTTTAAAATATTTTTATTTGGTTTTAAAATGTACCAGTAGTATTGTTTGCTTTATCTAATTTTTTTTAATCTATTTACCGCTGGAAAAATGTCCATCCTTTAGGAAATATTTTTATGAAAATTTCGATATATAATGTGCTTATGTAAAATTTTCTTTATTTTTTTTATATTTAATTTTCCTTTTCAGTTTCTACACATAAAAAAACTGCGCGTGCGCCGGTAATTAAATGTCGCCCCCGAGCGTAGCATAGTAACAGCAGGGCGGCCCCTTTATCTTTTCTTTGTTTATTTTATTATATTTTCATTAATTTTTACATTTATTTAAACAAATTTCAGAATAAAAAAATAGACTTCGAAAAAAAACTCCAAAACGGTGCACGCGCGCGGCGGCCGAAGGCTTTAGGCCGGTGCATAGCTTTTCTCCTCTGTTTCTTTTATTTTCGTCTACGTTTAGTCCCATATTGCCTAGCCTTTAACCTCTAAACCTCTTTTTCACCTATAAATATAGGCCCATAGAGAATTCAAAATCATCCGATTCGGGTTAAATTAATATTTTGGTTTGATTAGATTCATTAAAAAAAATCTCCTCTCGTCGGAAATTCTCGAAGTCGTGTTTTTTCTGCCTTATAAAGGTATCTTTTTTCGTATTTTTTTATACACTCTCGTAGCTTATTATTTCTAGACTAGTACGGTAGAATAATAAGATTATCAATTAGTCTATGTATTTATTCATTAGACATAGAATTCTTTTAGCCGTAATTATTTTTCTTTCGTAAAACAGCTTGACCCTGATTTTTCAAATAGCCATAATTTTTTAATCGTTCATCCAAATTAGATAAAATCAGCGCCTAGATTTTTGTCTTGATCCCACCTATCCAGTGAACCTATCAAATCAATTTATTTACAACCTTCAAATTTCAAAATTTGTTCAGATTCATATTCAAAGTTTTTTTGATCATATCTTTTTAACCGTAACTCCGTTTCCGATAAATCCAATTGCCTCAGATTCTTATTGGAGTAATCTTTCCGTTCGCGCAATTAGTGTCATCTTTCCAATATATAATTTTCATCTTAGCCAGTTACTCTACTAGTCCACCAAAGAGTGGTTACACAATATTCTAAGCATATTCAATGCCATATTGAATTACTTGTATCTTTTGTTTCGTCATTCCAAATCCATCAATTATTTTTCCTACATATTCATATTGACTTCCTACATCCAGTAGCATCATTAGTTTCAACTTTCGATCTTTTAAAATTTGAACAATTCAAATTTGAACTTGAAGCTTCACTTGATCATATCTTGTAAACTATAGCGTTTTTCAATTGATTTCTTTTTCCAAATTGAATCCTTAGGCGTAATCTAACATCTTGACCCATCACCACACTTTTTCACCAAAATTAGGATCCGATCTTGCAAAATATTTTGATTTGGTTCTTTTGGAGTTTTCGCAATCTTCCTTTGCATTTTCTTTTGGGTCTTTGAGTGATTGCGTATGTGTGGATAAAATTGCTTGCTTAAGATAGATTGATCGGAGTGTGACGAGTAGAACTATCAGGAATTATGAGTGCAAAGAATCTTCATCAACAGTACAAGGCAAGTTCACATTTTGATCATATTTTTTTCCTATACCCAGTTTTATTGTGCATTAGTTTCACCCTCAAAGATTTGCATTAGTAGGATTTGGGAACATGTGGTTATGCTATGTAGTTCATGAGGTAGGAACCTATGATCCTTGAAACACCCCAGGATTATACGTTTGTTACTTATTGCTTAGCCATGCTCGTAGACGTGGATTAGTATGTGAGATTCATGGAAGTTGTGAGAGTAATAATAATTAAGGGAAAGTTTAAGTTGGCCACATTAACACACATCTAGGTGGAATGGTTGGGGCACCCTGGAGAAACCAGTGGCTTGCCCGGGCACCTGGAGAAACCAGTGTTTGCCCTAGGGGATACCGGAGGACCCGTGTGATCACCCTATGGAATGCCACCCAGGCTCAAAGGGATCATATGATATTTCATGCCTAGAAACTTCCATGTGCAGCCATAAGCCATTATGGGCTCTGGTATAGTTAAGTAAGTCGCAGGAAACCTTTCCATGACGGGCTAGCAGATGTAGGGGGATTGTAGGTGTACCGGCCTATCTATCAGTTAAGGGGATGTAACACCCCATATTGATACTTTCCAATAATGGCAATAAAGCATTCTCATTTTGATCCTTGTCCTTATCCTTGGGGGTTCTTGTCATTTGAGCTCATTTTAGTTTGCATTGCCATGTCATTTATTTTATTTTTTGCATCCATGCATTACTTTCATCATCATGGCATCTTAGTTTACTCTTGTTGATGTGTGTGAGAGGCACCTTGTGATGTATGTGAGTGTGGTTCTAGCCTTGGCTTGCTAAACCCTAGACCCCCCCTCCTTTGTTTCCCTCTTCTTCTTCTTCCTTTTTCTTTTCTTTCCTTTCTTTACTCTATTTTGCAAGTCACCTAGCCAAGTCCTTTAATGTTCTTTCTTTTCCTAAAAACATTGCACCATGTCTACACCCTCTCTGCCAAATATCACCCTATTTGGAATTGATTTGGTTGGGTTTAAAAATGACAAGAGTTTGAACCATATTCAAACTCCTTTTATTTTTCCGCCTTTAAAAATTTTCAAGCCAATTTTCTTAAATAGGGCATAAATCAAGGAGCATGGGGATATTTTCTTTTTCCTCTAACTCTTTTCCTTTAAGCCTGTGTTTTTCTTTTTCTTTTCTGTCTGAAGATAAATGAAAAAGAAAAAGAGGACATCAGCTACAGCAGTGGCCTGGGCCTCCTCCTCCTCCTCCCCCAGGCCCAGTCTCTCCCGCGGCCCAGCTAACGCCCGCAGGCCCGACCGAGCCGCTCGCAGTCAAGCCGTCTCTCCCTTCGCACCCGGGCCCACATGTCAGCCTCAAATCCCCGCGTCACCGTCTACCTCCGTCAAGCGATGCAGAGCGAGAGCGCGCGCTCGCCGTTGCGTCGTGATCACATACATCGAGGTCTCGTGATCCGAGCCCTCCTTTTAAACCCGCAGCGTGTCCAACCCCTTTCCCTAGGGTTCCTCTTCCTCCTCCCGTCGCCTGGAGAGCCAAGCTCCACCAGATCCGCCGCTCCAGTGAAGTCCGCACGCATCTGGGAGCGCCAGCTCGTCGCCGGCGTGCTGCCCATCGACCTCAGCCTCGCCAAGCGTGTCCAGCTGCTTCCTCGTCGTCGACTATGTCCTCTATGCGGAGCCGATCGCCTCGCCGCCGACGTCTTCTTCCTCTTCTTCCGCTCCGGTGCCCGCAACTGTTCGAGCCTCGCCGCCGTCGACTCCGACCACCTCCGGGCCAGCGGAACACACCTTCGTGTTCGTGGTGAGCGCCACCACCTCCTCGTGCCTTTTCCCCCTCTTTAGCACCCTCTAGCTCCGAGTTCGTCGAGCACCCGAGCTCGTCGCCGCCGGGCCTCGTCTCCGGCGAGTGCCCCGACCACCATAGGCCGTCCCGCGTTGCCCATTCGATTTAGCGTGTCGTGTAGATGCTGCATGCGCAGTCGCCGCCCCGCCTAAGCCGTTGCATCGTCTCGTCGTTGCCCCCCGCCGCCGTTCTGCCAAGTGCTCGCCGCCGACGCTGTAGTGCATGCTAGGTGTTGTGTTTGCTTCGAGTGCGTGCGGAACTCCCCTAGGAACGCACCGCACCACTCCGCCGTGCCTTTAGGTCGCCGGAGCAGCTCCGACGAGCCCCCTGTTTTTCCCCTGCTCTGCATTCTTCAGATATGTCTTCAGAGTTAGCGCATGTATTCTGTCGAGAACCACCTGTCTAGCCCAGTGGCTAGATCCTTCGTCAGTTAACCAGCCAGGGCGGGTTCGAATCCGTGCGGGGGCAGTGGGTTTCGCCCCCCTTTTTATTTTTCCTGAGAAGCTGACAGGCAGGCCCCACCTGCCAGTCACTCAGCCATCTTCCACCCACTTGCGCACCCGCTGGTGCCACCTCAGCCCAGTGAGGCCCACTCGTCAGTGGCTTGGGCTAGTGCAGGCCTGGGTCAACTCTGACCCCTGCGCCTCTTTTTCTTTTTCTTTTTTCTTTCTCTACTTTTTCTTTATTTAATTAATATCTGTTGATATTTTCATATGATGCAAATAAGTTGTATATGAAAAATGCTTAGATTTTCATGTAGATTATGAATATGCTGTTTGTTGCCATGTTTAAAAACATTTAAAATGCTGTTCGAATTTATTCTTGTTTTAAATATGCTAAAACTTGGAAAAATCATAACTAAATATCTACAACTCCAAATTTAACAAACTTTATATGCATTTGCGATGGAAAATTGTGTAGAATATTTTGGTGCCGATGTTTAGCATGTTTGACAACTTTATAACAGAATTTTTTCAGATCTGTCCAAAATGCAATTAATTAATATTGGGAGTTTCTGGAAAATGTTGTTTATTATTTCCAGCCCGTTTAAATGTGCTAGCATGTTGCCGTAATATTAGTTGCACCCTTGCCATGTTAACCAACTCCTTAAAACTTGTTGGATGCTTGTTTGAACAACCTACATAAACTCGATAGTTGTTCTTTTGTTTGTTTGTTTCATGTGAGTGTTCTTGTTTGTTATGATGATGTTGCACTCTTGTGACCCTAGGCCATGCATAATTTATTCCCATGTCCATAAGCTTCATGTTCATGCATCATGTGGTTGAGAATTGCATGATGATTGATTGTTGTTCTGGTGTTGCTTGTTGTGTTGGTTAGAGCCCGGTGACGATACGGAGTACGAGGTTCCTACCGAGGTTGAGTTTGAGGAGCAAGGTTACGATCCCTCCGTGGAATCAACAGGCAATATGACATTACCCAGATATATCTTTGCCTATGCTAGATGTCTCGCTCTTTAGATATTGCCTCGATGCCTATGTCTGTCTGTCAGCCCTCCTATTGGTGCCATGAAACTCTCTAACCACCCAGCTAGCAAACCGTTGTTTGGCTACGTAAGCATCGCTCAGCCCCTCTTATAGCGTTGTTAGTTGCAGGTGAAGTTTTGAAGATTCTTCCTTCACGAGGAAGTTATTGTTGGGATATCACAATATATAAACTGTAAACTAAATCATCTATATATTGGTAATGCGTGGAAGGCTAAGCCTCTTGCTTGGTGTTTTGTTCCACTCATGCCACCCTAGGA
Source organism: Secale cereale (assembly GCA_902687465.1). NCBI lineage: Eukaryota > Viridiplantae > Streptophyta > Magnoliopsida > Poales > Poaceae > Secale > Secale cereale. Next base: position 469,872,765 of record LR738713.1, on the reverse strand, counting down.
ACCGTTAAACCGGTGTTATGTTCCTTGATTTTTGCGTCCCTAACACGGTTGGGGTATATGGGCCCCTCTCGATAACCCGCTTAGCGCTAAAGCTTTTCTAGCAAGGCCCAACATTGGTTTTACATTTGCCTAAACAACTAAAACTTGCATAGGGCATTGCAAACCCGAGTTCTTAATCCACCCCCCCGGGCCAGTGCTCCTCATGAGTGTTGGTCCAACCCAGAGTCGTGTGCGGTACCCCACCTTGGCAACTTGGGTTTGGTCACCGTACGCTGTGCTCATCCGGGCGTGGCCTGAGACGAGATACGTGCGGCTACTATCAGGGTGTCGGCACGCCGAGAGGTCTTGCTGGATTAGTTTTACCTTTGTCGGAATATCTTGTGCACGGGATTCCGAGAATACTCGGGTCTTCCCACCTTGGAGTTGCGACTCCGCATATCATGAGCTTGTGATGGGCTAACTTGGGACACCCCTGCAGGGTTTGATCTTTCGAAAGTCGTGCCTGTGGTTATGTGGCAGATGGGAATTTGTTAATATCTGGTTGTAGATAACTTGGCACCATGTTCATAATACACTACCAGCGTGAGTAACCCTGAGGGTCTCTTTCTGAAGGGGTTCGAGAAGTGAACATGGTGGGGTTATGTTTGACCGTGAGTAGTTAGGATCACTTCGTGATCAACTTGGCGATCGTTGGCACTTGTTCTCTTCTCGCTCTAAACCCGTAAGTTAGTGCTAGTGCTGCTGCAACCTTGTTTTAAGCCTTTTCCACACCTAAGGCTTTGATAATAATGCTACCCGGGAACGGGATTGCTGAGTCCTATGTGGCTCACAGATTCTACACAGCACCAGATGCAGGTACCGTAGAGAACTACACAGGTGGTGGTTCAGAGCTGTATTGGGAGTTCGATGAAGAGCATGGACGTTACTACGTGTCTTATCCCGAGGATCAGTAGGGCTCTTACTAGGATGATCGGAACCTTGTGTTGCTTTAATTATGGTATCTTTCATTTGGATCTTCGTCTGTAGTCGGACTCTGATGTTATTTGGATGATGTATGTTAATGTATTACATTGTGTGACGTGGCGAGTCTAAGCCAACTACTCTTTTACACTTTCATCCCCTCTTTTACATGAGTCTGGCAAAGATACCATACTTGAGATCATTCTAGTATGTGATTATGTCTTTAAGTCGTGCCTCGACACATCAGAGACATAGTCACATACTGGGCATTACAAGTTGGTATCAGAGCCTTCTCCGACCTAGGAGCCCCCCCTGATTGATCGAATCATTGACGGTTGAGTCTAGGCACACACATAAAAATGTTTTGGGGTCCTATATTATATCGGAGAGTAGGATTTCTTTTTACTCCTCATCCCTTCATCGCTCTGGTGAGGACTCCTGACGTCCCCATGATTGATCGAATCGTTGACGGTTGAGTCTAGGCACACACATAAAAATGTTTTGGAGTCCTATATATATCGGAGAGTAGGATTTCTTTTTACTCCTCATCCCTTCATCGCTCTGGTGAGGACTCCTGACGTTGTTCTATCTCTTCTACTCTAAAAAAATCACTAATTTTTTTTAGGATCACGCGAGTATTGTTTGGATTGTTCCGATATCTTTGTGACCAGAACATTGTTCTCGATGCCTCCTGTCATTTAGGGGTTGTGGCAGTGTCCCGGGGAGTTGAGCTCCGAGGTGTTGTCATCACAAATGTATCGCAGCGGTTCTAGAATACTTAAGACGAACGACATCGAAAACTCTTCTATGCAGTTAGTGGTGAGATAACGCCGACATCACCCAGTACTGGTGGGATAGTTCGGGAGTATTGCCACAGCTTGTATAGCAGATGCGTTTCGAAGGTCCGAGGTAAACGTTTCCGAGGATGACTGGTTATGTATTGAAGGATGGATATAGCTGGATGTAGGATTAGAGTTAGTGCACGGTGCTTCCCCTGTATCCCCAACACCCGATTGCATAACCGGAAACCTTCGGAAATTAATAGGTGGGTTCTTCTAGTAGCTCGTAGGCATTCTTCCAACGAGTGCATGATATGAAGTTCAGGGTTCAACATCAAGTGAAGAGGTTTTATGGGTGTTGTTCCAATCGGGAGTTGCATCTTAAAGGGTCCTTGGCTATGCTGATACGGGGATTGCAACACCTTTTTGTAACACGTTCCATGAGCTTTCAGCATGAACATGTGGGACGAAGCTTCTATCTTGTATTTGTTCTATCTGCTCCTTGTTGTTTTTATTTACCTTTTGTTCTCCCAAGTGGCTTCTCGAGAAGATTGTTGTACCATTAAACCGTGGAATACATTCGTTCATTTTGTTTGAATGTTCTTGTGAAGACTTATGTTGCAATTTCTAGCCGTTGATTTAGCTTATATATTTTCCATCAATGGCTAATAGTTGTCATCTCATTCAGGATGGCTCCTAAGAAGGTACCCAACGCTAACCCAAAGGGTGAAGAAGAGTGTGTTCCTGAATGTCCTCCTTCCCCTCCTCCTCCGTCTGAGGCATGGAGAGCAATTATGCAAGCGACCAACTAGAACACCCAGATGCTTATGCAAATGATGCAAAACTTTCAAGCCAACCAAGCAAATCAAGGTGGTCATGGGAACCTAGGCCAAGGAAATCTGTTCAACCAACCTCACTTTGCAACCCTCAACCAATTCCTCGCAAACCAACCGAAGTCGTTCAGTTACTATGTGGATCCGCTAGATGCTGAAAACTGGATCACAAACATCAAAAAGCACTTTGAATGTAGTAACGTGAGACCTGAGGATTATGTCAAGTTTGCCACTTTCCAACTCAAAGACCAAGCTGCTGATTGGTGGCAACAGTACAAAGATTCCAGAGGTGGACGTGAGATTTCGTGGACTGACTTCTGCAAAGATTTCCTCTCTCACCACATTCCAACCAGTGTCATTGAAGGCATGCGTGAGCAATTCCGCAACCTGAAGCAAGGCACCATGTCCGTCTATCAATACAATGTCAAGTTCCAGAATCTTGCCTGCTATGCCAAGCAAGACATTCTAGATGCCAAGAGCAAGATTTATCAGTTCCGTGGTGGTCTGAAGGATGAACTCCAACTAGCTCTCACCTTGTTCGAGCCGGATGAATTTGACCAATTCTACAATATGGCTCTTAAGCAAGAGGCAGCCCAGCTCAATATTGAAGCTTCCAAAAAGAGGATTAGAGATGTTGTTCACTCCTCCTCTTCTTCCCAAGTGGTTGCCAAGCAGTAGAAGTTCTGGCTTCCGCCTCCTCCAGTGCTCCGTCCTCCAAACAACAACAACAACAACAACAACAACAACAAGCACTCAGGTGGCCGTGGTTTCTCCCACCCACCCAACCCAAGCAATCGGTCCAAGCCTTAGTTTCAAGCTTCAAGATCAAGTGGTCCTTATCATCGGCCTCTCTCAGAAGTGACTTGCAACAAGTGCACTCAGAAGGGTCACTATGCCAACAAGTGTCCCAACCCAAGGCGCCTTCCACCTCCTCCACCTGTCAGCACTGCTATTGTCAAGCACAACCCCAAGTTAGCAAGAGTGAATCTAATGAATGCAGCTCAAGCAGAGAATTCTTCAGATGTGATAATTGGCAATCTTTCAGTTAACTCTATTCCTGCAAAAGTCTTGTTTGATTCAGGTGTATCACACTCTTTCATATCAAGACCTTTTGCATTGTCACATGATATGCCATTGCAAGCTTTGCCTAGTCCAATGTTTGTGCTTTCTCCGGGTTTGCTAATGAAGTCCAACAACTTTGTTCCGGATGTATCTATTCACATGGGTGATTACAGTTTTCTGGTTTCTCCGGTTGTTCTCAGCAACTTCGACATTGATCTTATTATTGGGATGGATTGGCTCTCCAAGCATGATGCAAACATTGATTGTGCAAATAAGGAAGTCAAGCTTACTCATCCTGACGAAGACGTGATTATCTTCGCCTCTCGAGGTAACACAATCAGGCTATTCTCTCTCAATGACAAGGGCGAGATTAATGTCAATTCTTAGATTCCGGTGGTCAGTGAATATGAAGATGTTTTCCCTGAAGAGCTTCCAGGCATGCCTCCCCATCGTCAAGTTGAATTCGTCATTGAACTCGAGCCCGGTACCGAGCCAGCATGTCGGTGTCCGTACAAGCTTTCCCCTGATGTGTTGAAGGAGTTGAAGAAACAACTCGATGAGCAAGAACGTATGGGTCTAATCAGGCCTAGTACTTCTCCTTGGGGCTGTGGTGTTCTATTTGTCAAGAAGAAGGATGGCACGGAATGCCTTTGCGTTGATTACCGGCCATTGAACAAGAAGACAATAAAGAACAAGTATCCGCTCCCCAATATCAATGAATTGTTCGAGCAGCTCAAAGGAGCAAAGGTGTTCTCAAAGCTTGATCTCCGGATGGGTTACCATCAGATCCGTATCCGTGAAGAGGATATCCCAAGACCGCATTCAGAATGAGTTTTGGCTCTTATGAATATACGGTCATGTCTTTTGGCCTCGCAAATGCTCCACCCACCTTCTCGAGGATGATGCACTTCATATTCAACCCCTACACCAATGAATTTGTTCTCTCCTATTTGGATGACATCTTGGTATTCTCCAAGAATGAAGAAGACCATGCCAAGCACCTCCGTTTGGTCCTGGACAAGCTCCGTGAACACAAGTTCTATGCAAAGTTCTCCAAATGTGAATTCTGGCTGGATAAAGTCTTATATCTTGGCCATATTATCTCTGCTGAGGGCATTTCTGTGAACCCCGAGAAATTTGAAGATATTGTCAACTTGGAACCCCCGCAGAATGTCAAGCAACTCCGAAGCTTCCTTGGTCTCGCTAGCTATTGCAGAAGGTTCGTTGAGAACTTCTCCAAGATTGCCAAGCCTATTTCCAACCTGTTGCAGAAGAATGTCAAGTACTCCTGTACTCCTGATTGTGATGTGGCATTCAAAACACTCAAAGAGAACCTCCTTTCTGCTTCGGTTCTTACTCCTCCGGATGAGTCCAAGCCCTATGAAGTCTTTTGTGATGCTTCTTTGCAAGGTCTTGGTGGTGTTCTCATGCAAGACAAGAAGATTGTGGCATACACTTCTCGTCAGTTGAAACCAAATGAGAAGAATTACCCCACACATGATCTCGAGCTAGCAGTAGTTGTACATGCCTTGATCACGTGGAGACACCTTCTGTTGGGCACAAAAGTGGACATCTTCACCGATCACAAGAGCTTGAAGTACATCTTCACACAGCCAAACCTTAACCTTCGCCAGACTCGTTGGGTTGAGATGATCCAAGAGTATGATCCAAGCATTGAGTACACATCTGGCAAGGCCAATGTCATTGCAGATGCCTCTAGCAGAAAGGCATATTGCAACAGTCTCCATCTCAAACCGTTCCAACCTGAACTTTGTGAATCATTCAGGAAGCTCAACCTCCAAGTTGTTCCGCAAGGCTTTCTTGCAAAACTTCAAGTTGCTCCTACCTTGGAAGATCAGATCTGTGAGACCCAGCTCTGTGATGCTATGGTGCAGAAAGTGAAACATGGTATTGCTAAGGGTACTCCCAAATACAAGTGCTATCGCGTTGATGAGAAAGACACCTTGTTCTTTGAGGACAGAATTGTGGTTCCCAAGGGTGATCTCAGGAAGTTCATAATGAATGAAGCACATGACTCCCTCCTCTCGATTCATCCCGGAAGTTCTAAGATGTACCAAGACCTCAAGCAATCATATTGCTGGACTCGCATGAAAAGGGAGATTGCCCAATTCATGAATGAATGTGATGTCTGCAGAAGAGTGAAGGCAGAGCATCAACGTCCAGCTGGTCTCCTTCAGCCTCTACCTATTCCCGAGAGGAAATTCGATCACACTGAAATGGATTTCGTCACTGGGTTTCCTAAGTCCAAGAAGGGAAATGATGCTATCTTCGTAGTGATAGACAAGCTAACTAAAGTAGCTCATTTCCTTCCCGTCAAAGAATCCATCAACGCAGCTCAGCTGGCAGATCTGTACACCTCCAGAATTGTTTCTTTGCATGGCATTCCTCAAGTCATCTCCTCAGACCATGGAAGTTTGTTCACATCCAAGTTCTGGGACTCCTTTCAGTCAGCCATGGGCACAAAAATTCGCTGCAGCACTACGTTTCACCCTCAGACTAGTAGTCAAGTCAAAAGAGTGAACCAGATCCTCGTAGACATGCTCAGAGCTTGTGTCATCTCTTTCGGTATGAAGTGGGAAGATTGCCTCCCGTTTGCCGAATTCTCATACAACAACAGCTTCCAAGCAAGTGCCGGCAAAGCTCCTTTTGAAATCCTCTATGGCAGAAAGTGTCCTACCCCTCTCAACTGGTCCGAGACTGGTGAACTTCAACTTCTTGGTAATGATTTGAGCTCAGAAGCCGAAGAAATGTGCAAAGTCATACGTGAGAATCTCAAAGCCGCGCAATCGCGTCAAAAGAGCTACTATGACGGCAAGCATCGTGATTTGGCTTTAGACATTGGAGATCATGTCTATCGCCGTGTTTCTCCTATGAAAGGAACCCAGAGATTCGGTATCAAAGGCAAGCTTGCTCCTAGATACGTGGCCCCTTTCAAGATTCTTGGCAAAAGAGGCGACCTAGCCTACCAACTCGAGCTTCCCTCCAACTTTGCAAATGTTCATGATGTGTTTCAAGTGTCTCAACTCCGCAAGTGCTTCAAGACACCTGAACGCACCATTCCGTTCAAGGAGATTGATCTTCAACAAGACTTGTCTTATCGTGAGCACCCTGTTGCTATTCTTGAAGAAACTGAGCGCAAAACCCGCAACAAGTCCATCAAGTTCTTGAAAGTGAAGTGGTCACACCATAGACCGAGAAGCTACGTGGGAACGAGAAGATCACCTTCGTTCCGAGTATCCTTCCTTCTTCGAGTCCTAGATCTCAGGACGATATCTGTTTGTAGTGTAGGAGAGCTTGTAACACCCCGTATGTGATACTTTCCAATAATGGCAATAAAGCATTCTCATTTTGATCCTTGTCCTTATCCTTGGGGGTTCTTGTCATTTGAGCTCATTTTATTTTGCATTGCCATGTCATTTATTTTATTTTTTGCATCTATGCATTAATTTCATCATCATGGCATCTTAGTTTACTCTTGTTGATGTGTGTGTGAGGCACCTTGTGATGTATGTGAGTGTGGTTCTAGCCTTGGCTTGCTAAACCCTAGACCCCCCCCCTCTTTTTTCCCTCTTCTTCTTCTTCCTTTTTTCTTTTCTTTCCTTTCTTTACTCTATTTTGCAAGTCACCTAGCCAAGTCCTTTAATGTTCTTTATTTTCCTAAAAACCTTGCACCATGTCTACACCCTCTGTGCCAAATATCACCCTATTTGGAATTGATTTGGTTGGGTTTAAAAATGACAAGAGTTTGAACCATATTCAAACTCCTTTTATTTTTCTGCCTCTAAAAATGTCCAAGCCAATTTTGTTAAATAGGGCATAAATCAAGGAGCATGGGGATATTTTATTTTTCCTCTAACTCTTTTGCTTTAAGCCTGTCTTTTTCTTTTTCTTTTCTGTCTGAAGATAAATGAAAAAGAAAAAGTAGACAGCAGCTACAACAGTGGCCTGGGCCTCCTCCTCCTCCTCCCCCAGACCTAGTCTCTCCCGCGGCCCAGCTAACGCCCGCAGGCCCAACTGAGCCGCTCGTAGTCGCGCCGTCTCTCCCCTAGCACCCGGGCCCACATGTTAGCCTCACATCCCCGCGTCGCCGTCTACCTCTGTCAAGCGCTGCAGAGCCACAGCGCGTGCTTGCCGTCGCGCCGTGATCACGGACGTCGAAGTCTCGTGATCCGAGCCCTCCTTTTAAACCCGCAGCGTGTCCAATCCCTTTCCCTAGGGTTCCTCTCCCTCCTCCCGCCGTCTGGAGAGCCAAGCTCCACCAGATTCGCCACTCCAGTGAAGTCCCGCACGCATCTGGGAGTGCCAGCTCGTCGCCGGCGCGCCTCCCGTCGACCTCAGCCTCGCCAAGCGTGTCCAGCTGCTTCCTCGTTGTCGACTACGTCGACTACGTCCTCTACGCGGAGCCGATCGCCTCGCCGCCGACGTCTTCTTCCTCTTCTTCCACTCCGGTGCCCGCAACTGTTCGAGCCTCGCCGTCGTCGACTCCGACCTCCTCCGGTCCAGCCGAACACACCTTCTTGTTCGTGGTGAGCGCCTCCACCTCCTCGTGCCTTTTCCCCCTCTTTAGCACCCTCTAGCTCCGAGTTCGTCGAGCACCCGAGCTCGTCGCCGTGGGGCCTCGTCTCCGGCGAGGGCCCCGACCACCATAGGCCGTCCCGCATTGCCCGTTCGCTTCAGCGTGTCGTGTAGATGTTGCCTGCGCAGTCGCCGCCCCGCCTAGGCCGTTGCATCGTCTCGTCATTGCCCGTCGCCGCCGTTCTATCAAGTGCTCGCCGCCGGCGCTGTAGTGCATGCTAGGTGCTGTGTTTGCTTCGAGTGGGTGCGGAACTCCCCCAGGAGCGCACCGCACCACTCCGCCATGCCTTTAGGTCGCCGGAGCAGCTCCGACGAGCCCCCTGTTTTCCCCTGCTCTGCATTCTTCATATATGTCTTCAGAGTTAGCGCATGTATTCTGTCAAGAACCACCTCTCTAGCCCAGTGGCTAGATCCTTCGTCAGTTAACCAGCCAGCGCGGGTTCGAATCCGTGCGGGGGCAGTGGGTTTCGTCCCCCCTTTTTATTTTTCCTGAGAGGCTGACAAGCAGGCCCCACCTTCCAGTCACTCAGCCATCTTCCACCCACTTGCGCACCTGCTGGTGCCACCTCAGCCCAGTGAGGCCGACTCGTTAGTGGATGGGCTAGTGCAGGCCTAGGTCAACTCTGACCCCTGCGCCTGTTATCTTTTCTGTTTTTCTATTTCTTTTTCTTTCTCAATTTTTTCTTTATTTAATTAATATATGTTGATATTTTCATCTGATGCAAATAAGTTGTATATGAAAAATGCTTAGATTTTCATGTAGATTATGAATATGCTGTTTGTTGCCATGTTTAAAAACATTTAAAATGTTGTTCGAAGTTATTCTTGTTTTAAATATGCTAAAACTTGGAAAAATCATAACTAAATATCTACAACTCCAAATTTAACAAACTTTATATGCATTTGGGGTGGAAAAATGTGTAGAATATTTTGGTGCTATTTTTTTAGCATGTTTGACAACTTTATAATAGAAGTTTTTCAGATCTGTCCAAATTGCAATTAATTAATATTGGGAGTTTCTGGAAATTGTTGTTTATTATTTCCAACCCATTTAAATGTGCTAGCATGTTGCTGAAATATTAGTTGCACCCTTGCCATGTTAACCAACTCCTTAAAACTTGTTGGATGCTTGTTTGAACAACCTACATAAACTTGATAGTTGTTCTTTTGTTTGTTTGTTTCATGTGAGTGTTCTTGTTTGTTATGATGATGTTGCACTCTTGTGACCCTAGGCCATGCATAATTTCTTCCCATGTCCATAAGCTTCATGTTCATGCATCATGTGGTTGAGCATTGCATGATGATTGATTGTTGTTCCGGTGTTGCTTGTTGTGTTGGTTAGAGCCCGGTGACGATACGGAGTACGAGGTTCCTACCGAGGTTGAGTTTGAGGAGCAAGGTTACGATCCCTTCGTGGAATCAACAGGCAAGATGACCTTACCCAGATATATCTTTGCCTATGCTAGATGTCTCGCTCTTTAGATATTGCCTCGATGCCTATGTCTGTTTGTCAGCCCTCCTATTGTTGCCATGAAACTCTCTAACCACCCACCTAGCAAACCGTTGTTTGGCTACGTAAGCATCGCTCAGCCCCTCTTATAGCGTTGTTAGTTGCAGGTGAAGATTTGAAGATTCTTGCTTCATGATGAAGTTATTGTTGGGATATCACAATATATAAACTGTTAAACTAAATCATCTATATATTGGTAATGGGTGGAAGGCTAAGCCTCTTGCTTGGTGTTTTGTTCCACTCATGCCACCCTAGGAACCATTAAACCGGTGTTATGTTCCTTGATTTTTGCGCCCCTAACACGGTTGGGGTTTATGGGCCCCCCTCGATAACCCGCTTAGCGCTAAAGCTTTTCCAGCAAGGGCCAACATTGGTTTTACATTTGCCTAAACAACTAAAACTTGCATAGGGTGTTGCAAACCCGAGTTCTTAATCCACCCTCCCAGGCCAGTGCTCCTCATGAGTGTTGGTCCAACCCAGAGTCGTGTGCGGTACCCCCCTTGGCAACTTGGGTTTGGTCACCGTACGGTGTGCTCATCCGATCGTGGCCTGAGATGAGATACGCGCGGCTACTATCAGGGTGTCGGCACACCGGGGGGTCTTGCTGGATTAGTTTTACCTTTGTCAGAATATCTTGAGCACGGGATTCCAAGAATACTCGGGTCTTCCCACCTTGGAGTTGCGACTCCGCAGATCGTGAGCTTGTGATGGGCTAAGTTGGGACACCCCTGCAGGGTTTGATCTTTTGAAAGCCGTGCCCGTAGTTATGTGGCAGATGGGAATTTGTTAATATCTGGTTGTAGATAACTAGGCACCATGTTCATAATACACTACCAGCGTGAGTAACCGTGATGGTCTCTTTCCGAAGGGGTTCAGGAAGTGAACACGGTGGGGTGATGTTTGACCGTGAGTAGTTAGGATCACTTCGTGATCAACTTGGCGAACGTTGGCACTTGTTCTCTTCTCGCTCTAAACCCGTAAGTTAGTGCTAGTGCTGCTGCAACCTTGTTTTAAGCCTTTTCCACACCTAAGGCTTTGATAGTAATGCTACCTGGGAACGGGATTGCTGAGTCCTATGTGGCTCACAAATTCTACACAACACCAGATGCAGGTACCGTAGAGAACTACATAGGTGGTGGTTCAGAGCTGTATTGTGAGTTTGATGAAGAGCGTGGACGTTACTACGTGTCTTATCCCGAGGATTAGTAGGGCTCTTACTAGGATGATCAGGACCTTATGTTCCTTTAATTATGGTATCTTTCATTTGGATCTTCGTCCGTAGTCGGACTCTGATGTTATTTGGATGATGTATGTTAATGTATTACATTGTGTGACGTGGCGAGTGTAAGCCAACTACTCTTTTACACTTTCATCCCCTCTTTTACATGAGTCGTGCAAAGATACCATACTTGAGATCATGCTAGTATGTTATTATGTCTTTAAGTCGTGCCTCGACACGTGGGAGACATAGTCACATACTGGACATTACAAGGGACCTCTTCGGAAAGACTGTGTCTCGATCATCCGGTTCTCAAACATTAAGAAGTGCGAGGAATTCAACGGAGGAGATCGAGTCTTGAGGGGAAAAGTGCACAAACCTCTGCAGAGTGTAAAAACTAATCATGATTAGCCGTGTCCCCGGTTATGGACAACTTTGAGTATCTAGAAGTGGATTATTTATTGATCTCATCACTTTATTTAATGAATTTGTTGGGTTGCTAATGACCTGGATGGTTTTGGGATTGAGTTGGAGGATCCTTTTCAATAATGTCATAAACTTAGTAGTAAACTAAAAAGTTATTTCTTTGTTGTAGGGAAAAACTAGCTTTATGCAAAACTAAACTTAGAGCTTCCACCAGCTTAATATGCATGTAGTAATAGATATTGTTCATCATTATTCTATGGTGTGAATTTGTCAGTACATTCAATGTACTGACCTACATGGCTGCAACGTCTCATGTTGCAGGAATTATTTTGACAAGTGATATGTTAGGGTTGCGATGTCTACACTCAACTTTGTTGTTGGTGTTGATGGCACTCCACAACCTTGTTGTTAATTCTGCTATGTGGATTGAGGTAATAGTATTTACATTACTTTATACATGTCATTTACCTCTGTTATAAATCCTCGAGTATTGTGTGTGTCAGCAGTACCGATCCAGGGATGACACTTAAGCACAGAGACTTCGATCCATTCGGGTCAGGTCGCTACAAGATGGTATTAGAACACATGTTGACTGTAGGACGTGAACCCTAGAAACTGGAAAGCCCTTAGAAGATGTTTCTCTAAAACTTGGTTTTCGAAAGGATTCTCTAACTCTCATCTTTTCTGTGCTTTACCAAATTTTCCTCTCCCCTCAAATAGTTAGACTATATCCCTTCTTCCTTTTGACTACATGAAGATTCAACTGATGAGACCACTCCGAGGAGGGCAAGATATTGACTGAGACCACTTCAGAATAAAGAGGATTTACCGTACATTAGAGTAATTGAAACTACAAGGCATGAAGACTCTAGAGACTCGAAGAATTTGAAGGCTCTGAAGAATTCCCAGAGTGAAGTGACTTGGAAGGCTGTGATTGGATCCACTTAAGTTATTCTCGTACTCTTATGAAATTCCTCACTTAAGAAATCCCTGACTTCAAAATTTTAGATGAAGAGTTTCGCCATGAACCAAAGACAACACTACGAAGACTTTCCCGGTGGTCCAGCCCTTATGGAACTTGTCAGACTATTGAAGCTGTCGATACCCTAGATCAAGGTGTGTCAGAGGAAGACCAGAACCTGGAACGTCAAAACTCAAATTTTTGGTCGTCGAGAAAACCCCAAGACATGAGATATCAACTATAGAACGATAACTCATGGAAGAGACATGGGCATAAACACGGTTGTCCATGATGTTATCGCCCGCTTGTGCTATCTTCATCGTGTTGAGTTAAGCATGCGTTCTTTCGAAGGATTGGATGGCAGAAGGCTGATGGAGCACCTATCACCATGAGGAAAGAGCAAAAGATAAAGTTTTCACCTCAGTTGGTGTATCACCAGGATATGGAGTGTTACATCAAGAATCTTCAGATGGACCTTTTGGAAGCCTTATTCGACAAAGAAGAATTTCGTGAAGAACTCAGGACCCAGAAACTGAAAGTAGACAACCCGGAGGAGCAAAACCACGAGATACGGAAGATTCGTCGGGAGCTGAAGGACAGTAGGACAATGGTTCATGCCAAGGATGTTGAAATCCAGAAGCTTCGAACGCGGCTCCAGGATATTCAAGGACGTCACAAGAGACTTCGCGTCAATAGAGATGATCTCGCTGAAGAACTTGAGAAGATCAAGCACGAACATAAGAAGCCCATCGGAGATATGAACGAGGACATGAACAAACTAGTTTAGTTGTAGTCCACCATGAGTGAATAGATACACGTTGTTGCGATTTGAGTAACTGACCATACCAACTTTGTGGGTGGCAGTACTATAGGATTGTTTGATTTGATTGAAAGTGTGGATTTGTTCCATATATTAGCTGTTGTGTCTTTTTTTGTATGGGTACATTTCCCTCTCTCTATCCAATCTTATCACGACCCTACCTAAAACCCTTTGACCCACTAGAATGTGTATGGAGATGAACTCATATTTTCTAGATCGATAAGTCAACTAGAGATGGAGCAATGGATTCAGAACATGGAAGATCACATGAAGAACAACGCTATAGCCGGAAAGGATAAGGTCCAGCATGCTCTTCAATACTTTGGAAAAGGTGCTGCTACTTGGTGGAGGATGTATCAAGCCATAAATGGGTGGCAAGGAGCAACCACTTGGGAAGAATTTAAGTTGACTCTACTAAGGTCTCGTCTTGTGTCGTAGAAATTGAAGCCTTATGGAAATGATATGAAGAAACCTTGTGCATGGAAGCTTTGTGGAGAAATAGGACACAACCATAAAAGACACAAGGATAAATGCCCTCACTGTGAAGAAAGTCATGCTACCTCTTGAGCTTGTGTTGTATTCCCTCGAAGAGGAAAGGGAGATGCAGCACAGTAGCGTAAGTATTTCCCTCAGTTTTTCAGAACCAAGGTATCAATCCAGTAGGAGACCACGCGCGAGTCCCTCGCACCTGCACAAACAAATAAGAACTTCGCAGCCAACACGATAAGGGGTTGTCAATCCCTTTACGGTCACTTACAAGAGTGAGATCTGATAGAGATGATAATTATATTTTTGGTATTTTTGGTTTTATAAAACAGCAAATAAAAGCAAGAAAAGTAAAGTAGATGTAGATTGATATGTTGAGAATAGACCCGGGGGCCATAGTTTTCTCTAGTGGCTTCTCTCATGATAGCGGTATTCTACGGCAGGTAAACAAATTACTATCGAGCAATTGATAGAAAAGCGAATAATTATGAGACTATCTAGGCATGATCATTGTATATAGGCATCACGTCCGAGACAAGTATACCGACTCCTGCCTGCATCTACTACTATTACTCCACACATCGACCGCTATCCAGCATGCATCTAGTGTATTGAGTTCATACGAACAGAGTAACGCCTTAAGCAAGATGACATGATGTAGAGGGATAAACTCAAGCAATATGATGAAAACCCCATCTTTTTATCCTCGATGGCAACAATACAATACGTGCCTTGCTGCCCCTGCTGTCACTGGGAAAGGACACCGCAAGGTTGAACCCAAAGCCAAGCACTTCTCCCATTGCAAGAACTATAGATCTAGTAGGTCAAACCAAACCAATAATTCGAAGAGACTTGCAAGGATATTATGAGCACACATAAAAAGTTCAGAGAAGAACCAAATACCTTTCATAGATAACCTTGATCATCAACTCACAATTCATCGGATCTCGACAAACAGACCGCAAAAAGAGATTACATCGAATAGATCTCCTCGAAGACCGAGGAGAACTTTGTATTGAGATCCAGAGAGAGAAGAAGCCATCTAGATACTAGCTATGGACCCGAAGGTCTGTGGTAAACTACTCACAACTCATGGTGAGGGCGATGATGATGATGATTAAGGCCTCCGTGATGGATCCCCCTCCCAAAACAGGCTCCAAGATGGGATCTCCACGGGAACAGAAGCTACGGCGGTGGAATTAGGGTTTTCTCTCTGCGTATGGAGTTTCTGGGGTACGTAGGTATATATAGGAAGAAGGAGGGCAAGGGGGGCCGTGTGGGCCAGCCTCGAGGCAGGGGGGCGCGCCCTCACCCTCGAGGGCAGCCCAGTTGTCCCCTGACTTGGTCCTGACGCTTTCCGTGCGTGATTTTCTCCAAAAAATATCTCTCGCGAAGGTTTCATTCCGTTTGGACTCCGTTTGATATTCCTTTTCTACAAAACTTCGAAATAGGGAAAAACAGCAATCTGGACTGGGCCTTTGGGTTAGTAGGTTAGTCCCAAAAATGATATAAAAGTGAATGATAAAGCCCATTAAACATCCAAGACTTCATAAATAATAGCATGGAACAATCAAAAACTATAGATACGTTGGAGACGTATCAAGTCACCCAGCTGAAGAATGCCCAACAAGACAGATTACTTGTTTCTTATGTGAAGGGACTATCCACTACCCTGCCCAGTGTCACATTTACCCCATAGTACAAAGAACTATCCAGCAGAAGAAAGAAGCTATGAAAGAAGCCCTCGGGGAAATTTTAGGACTTGTGATGAAGGAACATGTTAAGGGCACACACGAAGAAGAATCAATTAAACACTGCACCAAGTCATGCTATTCATGTGGAGAAGAAGCACACATTTCCCAGTATTGCTCAAGGGAGTATTTAGTAGAATTCCCGACATTAGAATTTGAGTACGACCCACAGGAGATAGAAGCCCTGATTGGCACAGAAAAGTCCAGGAAAAGAAATAGAATGGATTCTAAGAACAACCCAATTTCTGCAAAGAAGGACCTGAGTCATATCTCATGTTTCAGGTGCAAAGATCCAGAGCACTACTCCAGCCGTTGCCCAAAAAGGAAGCCGAGGACCCAAGGAGGCTATGTAATCACAAGGAAACCCGAGACTTGTCAGAAGTAATATGTTTCCGCTGTAATGAAGCAGGGCACCTTACTAGAGATTGTCCCAATGAGAAGGAGAGTTGTGCTAAGTAGTTGAGTTGAGGCATGTAATGGATATGCAGTAGAATCAATAAAGTTAGCATCAGGGTATTGATTTTGGATTTATGAGTTGTTACTATATAGGCAGTGGGTGAAAACATCATACGTGGAATAAGATTTCGAAGAAACTATTGTTATTCATTTCAAGGGTGGTAGAACCCAACATAGTTACCCGAATACAAGAGTTAGTTACGTCAACCTTTGAAATGTACCACCCAAGGATGAGTGTGTGTAATTACAACTCAATTTTGAACCAATAGAAGGTAGGGAAACAATACAATTTGGATGGATTTAAGAATGCTAGGAAGCTGGATGTTGGAATGATGATCAGTTGCAACCCGATCATGAGTCCAAGTGTTACAAGTGATGAGATGACCATAGCCCACATGCCCCATGACCTATCAAGAAGCAAGCACACTCTTGATGAAGGAAAACCCCTGGAAGAAGTTACGGCTTTATCAACAGACGATCTTAGAGGAGTGTACGCAAAACCTGAGAGTTGTGACGAGACGATAGATGTTTTGTTCATCTCGCAGAAGCAATGGATTTATCCAAACGCAGTTCGTCGACAAGATAAATTATGCAATGCTTGTGAGGATGACCGAGTGTTAGAATGCGAGATTCACTAAACCATATACAAGGTAATGATTTGAGTGCGGAATGGATTGATCACCATGTCGACTTACTCTTATTATTCGCCTCTACTATATGGGATGATAAATCCGAGTGACTTACCCATAGTAGAGAGACGACGATTTCAAAACCTTGTTTGAACCTTCGAATGATATAACAATTTTCCCTTGTACAAGGTAGGTGTTGCCAACCGTAGGTCATACGGTGAGAATGAAACCCAGACCCGTTTTCTGCAGGGACCTACTCAAATTGTTTGATGACCACCAAGAGATATCGATAGTTGTTTAGTATTGGCGCCAGACTTGTCAGTTAAGAAGAACCAGTCATGGAAGAACCTTGCCAAGATGAAAGGACGCAAGAATTAAGTAAAAAGGTTGTGCCACTACCGGAAGAGCCACAGAGTCAGAATTCCCCTGAAGATTTGAGAAGACCGACCCTATCAACAATAAGGATGGAGTATATGAGTTATGATGGAACCGTTACCATGCTTCTAAGGGTGGTAGCACCCCAGACCTTCGTGAAGATCGATGGATTTTCAAGAGACCCCGAACCTAACCTATTTCTTGCTAGCCTCTCCGAATCTCGAGGGCGAGATTCATTTTAAGGGTGGTAGGTATCTAACATCCCAAAATTCTAAAATTTAGAATGTTATATTAAATACATAGTTTTGATTGTTAGTTCGATTGTGGTATGGTTGTTTGTGTGAAATTGAGTGAAATTTGAAACTTTTTGAAAGATGAATGAGGGGGAATGAAATGACTTTCCCAAACTTTCACCGATCTCCATGAATTCAAATTCGTTTCACCACAAACCCCTAGAGTGAAGATGATATGACTTCTTCCAATTAATAAAATGAAGATGGTTTTGAAAAGATTTGAATTCCATTTTTTTCAAATTCAGAAACTTTATGCAACTCAATGATTTTCATGAGAGAAGATAAAATGACTTCTTCAAATTATAAGAAATATGAGTTGGAAGTTTAAAAGAAAAAATTGAAAGTCCCTTTGAAATATTTTTGAAACTCACTTTCAATTTAGAGTCATTTGGTTTTTATTCAAATTATTTTTCTCTAAAAATAAAATATATAGAAAATAGGGTAAAATGATTCAATACAGTAGAAAAATGGACAAAAATGAGTTTGAAATCATTTTGGTATTTTAAAACATTTTTATTTGGTTTTAAAATGAACCAGTAGTATTGTTTGCTTTATTTAATTTGTTTTTGAATGTATTTGCCGCTGGAAAAATGTTCATCCTTTAGGAAATATTTTTATGAAAATTTTGAAATATAATATGCCTATGTAAAAGTTTCTTTTATTTTTGTTATATTTAGTATTCCTTTTCAGTTTCTATAGATATAAAAAATCTGCGCGTGCGCCGGTAATTAACTGTAACCCCCGAGCGTAGCATAGTAGCAGCACACCGGTCCCTTTATCCTTTTTTTGGTTTATTTTATTATATTTTCATTAACGTTTACATTTTCTAAAACAAATTCAGAAGAAAAAATTGACTTCGAAAAAACAAAAACTCCAAAACTGTGTACGCGCACGGCGGCCGAAGGCTTTAGGCCCGTGCGTAGCTTTTCTCCTCTGTTTCGTTTATTTTCGTCTATGTTTAGTCCCACATTGCCTAGCATTTGACCTCTAAACCTCTTTTCCATCTATAAATATAGGCCCATAGAGCTTTCAAAATCATCCTATTCGGGTTAAATCAATATTTTGGTTTGATTAGATTCACTAAAGAAAAATATATTTCTTCTCTCCGGCGTAAATTTTCAAAGTCGTCTCCTCTCTCCGAAGTCGTCTTTTCTCTACCTTATAAAGGTATCTTTTTCGTATTTTTTTATATACGCTCGTAGCTTATTATTTCTAGACTAGTACGGTAGAATAATAAGATTATCAATTAGTCTATGTATTTATACATTAGACATAGAATTCTTTTAGCCGTAGCTATTTTTCTTACGTAAAACAACTTGGTCCTGATTTTTCAAATAGCCATAACTTTTTACTCGTTCATCCAAATTAGATAAACCAACGCCTAGATTTTTGTCTTGATCCCACCTATCTAGTGAACCTATCAAATCAATTTATTTACAACTTTCAAATTTTAAAATTTGTTCAGATTCATATTCAAACTTATTTTGTAGTATCTTTGTAACCGTAACTCCGTTTTCCATAAATCCAATTGCGCCGGATTCGTATCGAAGTAATCTTTCCATTCGCACAATTAGTGTCATATTTCCGATATATAATTTTGATCTTGCCAGTTACTCTACTAGTCCGCCAAAGAGTGGTTACACAATATTCTAAGCATATTCAATGCCATATTGAATTACTTGTATCTTTTGTTTCGTTATTCCAAATCCATCGATTCTTTTTCCTACATATTCATATAGACTTCCTACATCCAGCAGCATCATTAGTTTCAACTTTTGAACTTTTCAAATTTGAACGATTCAAATTTGAACTCGAAGCTTCACTTGACCATATCTTGTAAATTGTAGCGTTTTTCAATTGATTTCTTTTTCCAAATTGAATCCTTGGGCGTAATCTAACATCTTGACCCATCACCACACTTTCTCTCCGAAATTAGGATCCGATCTTGCAAAATATTTTGATTTGGTTCTTTTGGAGTTTTCACAATCTTCCTTTGCATTTTCTTTTGGGTTTTTGAGTGATTGCTTATGTGTGGATAAAATTGCTTGCTTACGAGAGATTGATCGGAGTGTGGCGAGTAGAGTTATCAAGAATTATGAGTGCAAAGAATCTTCATCAACAGTACAAGGAAAGGGTTCTTGCATGTGTTACAAGGTGTGAAGTTGAGTAGGACTCAATGCCCGACTACTGCAGAAGATAGAGAGAAAATGAAAGTCATTCCCTATGCCTCAGCCATAGGATCTATCATGTATGCAATGATGTGTACCAGACCTGATGTGTGCCTTACTATAAGTTTAGCAGGGAGGTACCAAAGTAATCCAGGAGTGGATCACTTGACAGCGGTCAAGAACTTCCTGAAGTACCTAAAAAGGACAAAGTATATGTTTCTCGTTTATGGAGGTGACATAGAGCTCGTATGTAACACCCCATATGTGATACCTTCCATTTATGGCAATATATGCAACGTTGACTTCATCAATACCATTCTGGGCTCTTCCTTCATTTCGGGTTTCTTCGTTTTGTCGTGTGTGTGTGTGTGTGCATTTCATCCATGTCATGTTATCATGTGCATTGCATTGCATTCGTGTTGTCACATGCACCCGGTCATGCTCGTCTCTTCCTGTTGTCCGTTTCGAGTTCGCACACTCACACACGTGCCCGTGGCACCTCCGAGTCCTTCTTTCGTATTTGGACGTGTAACATTCTCGGAATGAGGTGTGACTTGTCGTACGTTGTCGTTTTAGTACGTGGAGAATGCCTGTCAAGTTTCGTCGCGTTTGGAGATCGTTTGATACTCCAACGGTTAACCTAGTGGGCTAAAAGCTCCTCTTCCTTTTGGTCCAAGACGCCCTCCACAACAGCCCACTAACCCAGCACAACCCCCTCCATCCTCTCGGTCGTCAGATCGTGATCGTGTTGGCGAAAACTGCTCCTCATTTGGAGTCTCCTAGCTCCCTATGCGTATAAAAATGCCCCATCCCCTCCATTTTCGGGCGAAACCCTAGCTCTTCCTTTTTTCCGTGCCCCGCAGCTCCTCCCACCGCCGGACACGCCTGGACCGCGCCGGACGCGTCCTCCGCAGAGCCCGGACCAATCCGCGTCCGCCACGCGCCAGCTGTCCCACCGTGCCGCTCCGGACCCGCGAGCCCGAGGCCGGCCCGCCCCGGGCCGCGCCGGGCCTCTCCGCCCCGCAGAATCCGATCGACTCCCGCCGCCCGTGCTCGAACCGCCGGCCGCCAGGCCGGATCTCTCCACCGCCGCCGCCTCCGGCCGCCTCTCGCCAGCGCCTCCCCGCGCGCCCGGGCCGCCAGATCCCGCCGCCGGCCGCCGCCGCCGCGCTCCGGCAACCCCGCGCCGCCATCCCGGCCTCTTCTCCGGCGCCGCCGCGCCGTCTCCTTGCCGGCCTCGTCTTCCCCGCCGCCACCTTGCCGGATCCGCCACCGCCGGCCACTTCTCCCCCAACTCCGGCGAGCCTCCGACCATCTCCTTCCACTCCGGCGAGATCCCGCGGATCGGGACCAGATCCACCGATCCCCGATCAAAACGCCCGGATATCCCCATCCCGGAATCCCTCCGTCCCGCGTTGACTTTCGCGGAGGTATAAATCTCACTAAGTCCCAGATCCGAGTAATTTGTTTGCCTCCTTCTTCATGCGATAACTTTGTGCTCGGTGCTCCGTTTTGCACATATGATATGTCGAAATGTTCGTCTCGTCGTGCTCTACATGTTAGTATCAGTTTCATGCATGTTAGAGTTCATCTAGTTGACTTAATCTTCGTGGCAAGAGTGCATCGTGATGAAACTGTTTCAGCACTTGTTGTCTGTGTAAATTTGTTGGCATGTTCGTGAGCTTGTAACTTTGTGCGTGTTGGTCCGAACTGAGTGAATGATATGTCCAGATCTTCGTTGTGAAGTGCTCTACATGATGGTTGTTGTAGCATTCATGTTAGGTGTCATATTGCCATGTATATATCTATTGCAAAAGTGCATTTGGCTGTAGCATAATTATTTCTTGCTCCAAAGATGCCATGTTGCTGTAAACTGCAGTTTTGCTTGAATCTTGTTTTGCTTGCCATTTGCAAACCATGCATCCGTTCCGGTGATCTTTATATCGATTTCAACCGAAATCTTCCCCTCTATCCAGTGGCTTGCTTGGTTTCCCAAGATGAGGCCTTTTTCATCATCTTCTCCTTAGGCTCAAGAGTATCCTCATGCATACGCACATCATACTTGCATCCCATGATATGTCTTGCATCATGTTGATTGTGCATTGCACCGTGTTTGATATTGTGCTGTTGTGTGTTCTTGTGTTGGGTAGAGCCGGGAGCCGATTCGAAGCTCGAGGTTCCTTTCGAGGCTGTGTTTGAGGAGCAAGGTTACGATCCCTCCGTGGAATCAGCAGGCAAGATGACCATTCCCAGATATCACTTCTATCTTTGACTATGCTAGATGTATCGCTCTTTAGATGTTGCCTCGATGCCTATTCCTGTTTGTCAGCCCTCCTATTGTTGCCATGAAACACTCTAACCGCCTTCCTAGCAAACCGTTGTTTGGCTAAGTACGCATCGCTCAGCCCCTCTTATAGCGTTGTTAGTTGCAGGTGAAGATTTGAAGATTCTTGCTCCATGATGTACTTGTTATTGGGATATCACAATATATATTACCTGCTAAACTAATTCACCTATATAATGGTAATGGGTGGAAGGCTAAGCCTCTTGCTTGGTGTTTTGTTCCACTCATGCCACCCTAGGAACCGATAAACCGGTGTTATGTTCATTGATTTTGCGTTCCTAACACGGTTGGCGTTTATGGGCCCCCCTTGATAATTCGCTCTGCTTAAAGCTTTTCCAGCAAGGCCCAACCTTAGTTGTACCATTTTCCATAACTAAATAACTTGCATAGGGACTTTCCGGACCCCGAGGACTTAATTTTACAACCCGGGCCAGTGCTCCTCATGAGGGTTGGTCCAAACCTGTCAACCGCCGGTGGCCGCCAGGGGCAACTCTGGTATTTGGGCCTACCGGAAGTTTGTACAATCGGATCATGGCCTGAGATGGGATACGCGCAGCTCTTATCAGGGTGTCGGCACGTCGGGAGGCTTTGTTGGATTAGTTTTACCTTTGTCGAAATATCTTGAGCACGGGATTCCGAGAATACTCGGGCCTTCCCACTTTGGAGTTGCGACTCCGCAGATTGTGAGCTTGTGATGGGCTAAGTTGGGACACCCCTGCAGGGTTTGATCTTTCGAAAGCCGTGCCCGTGGTTATGTGGAAGATGGGAATTTGTTAATATCCGGTTGTAGACAACTTGACACCTTATTCTTGAATACACTACCTGCGTGAGTAACCGTGATGGTCTCTTTCCGAATGGCTTCGGGAAGAGAACACCGTGGGGTTATGATTGATCGTGAGGAGTTAGGATTACTTCTTGATCAACTTGACGATCGTTGGCACTGGTTCTCTTCTCGCTCTAAACTCGTAAGCTAGTGCTTAGTGCTTGCTGCAACCCTTGTTTACAACGTTTCCACACCTAAGGCTTTGGTAGTTTTGATACCCGGGAACAGGATTGCTAAGTCCTCTGTGGCTCATAGATTCAACACACACCAGATGCGGGTATCGTTGAGAACTACGCAGGAGATGGTTCAGAGCTGTACTGGGAGTTCGACGAAGAGCGTGGACGTTACTATGTGTCTTATCCCGACGATCAGTAGTGGTTCTTACTAGGAGGATCTGGGCTTGTGTTATTTATGGTATCTTTCTCGTTTGGATTTCATCCGTAGTCGAACCCTGATGTTATTTGGATGATGTATGCTATTGTATTCATTGTGTGACGTGGCGAGTGTAAGCCAACTATCATTTTACAATTTCATCCCTGAATTTTACATGAGATGTGCAAAGATACCATACTTAAGATCATTATAGTATGCGCTTATGTCTTTAAGTCATGCCTCAACACGTGGGAGACATAGTCGCATACTGGGCATTACAAGTTGGTATTCAGAGCCTTCTCCGACCTAGGAGCCCCCTGATTGATCGAATCGTTGACGGTTGAGTCTAGGCACACACAAAAAAATGTTTTGAGTCCTATATATATTTCGGAGAGTAGGATTTCTTTTTACTCCTCATCCCTTCATCGCTCTGGTGAGGACTCCTGGCGTTGTTCTATCTCCTCTACTCTCAAAAATTCACTAAAAAAATTTAGGATCATGCGAGTATTGTTTGGATTGTTCCGATATCTTTGTGACGAGAACATTGTTCTCGATGCCTCCTATCATTTAGGGGTTGTGGCAGTGTCCCGGGGAGTTGATCTCCGAGGTGTTGTCATCACAAATGTATCGTAGTGGTTCTAGAATACTTAAGACGGCCGACATCAAAAACTCTTCTATGCGGTTAGTGATGAGATAACCCCGACGTCACCCAGTACTGGGGAGATAGTTCGGGAGTATTGCCACAGCTAGTATAGCGGATGCATTTCGAAGGTCCGAGGTAAATGGTTTTCGAGGATGACTGGTTATGTGTTGACGGATGGATACAGCTGGATGTAGGTTTAGAGTTGAGTGCGCGGTGCTTCCCCTGTATCCCCAACACCATATTGCATAACCGGAAACCTTCTGGAATTAATAGGTGGGTTCTTCAAGTAGCTCGTAGGCATTCTTCCAACGAGTGCATGGTTTGAGATTTGGGGTTCAACATCGAGTGAAGGGGTTTCATGGGCGTTGTTCCAATTGGGAGTTGCATCTTAAAGGGTCCTTGGCTATGCTGATTCGGGAATAGCAACACCCTTTGTAACACGTTCCATGGGGCATTCAACACGAATATGTGGAACGAAACTTCTATCATGTATTTGTTACATCTACACGTTGTTATTTTTTATTTTATCTTTTGTTCTCCCAAGTGGCTTCTCGACAAGATTGTTGTACTATTAAGCTGTGGAAATCATTGGTTCATTTTGTGTGAATATTCATTGTGAAGACTTTATGTTGCAAATATCTAGCCGTTGATTCAGCTTACCTATTTTGCATCAATTGCTAACGGTTGTCATCATATTCATGATGGCTCCCAAGAAGGTTCCCAACCCGAACCAAGAGGGTCAAGAAGAGCGTCCTCCTTCCCCTCCTCCTCCGTCTGAGGCATGGAGAGCAATTATGCAAGCGACCAACCAGAACACTCTGATGCTCATGCAGATGATGCAGAACTTTCAAGCCAACCAAGCAAATCAAGGCAGTCATGGGAACCAAGGCCAAGGCAATCTATTCAATCAACCTCACTTTGCGACACTGAACCAATTCCTGGCAAACCAACCAAAATCTTCCAGTTACTGTGTGGACCCGCTAGATGCTGAAGATTGGATCACAGACATCAAAAAGCACTTTGAATGCAGTAACGTGAGGCCTGAGGATTATGTCAAGTTTGCCACTTTCCAACTCAAAGATCAAGCTGCTGATTGGTGGCAACAGTACAAAGACTCCAGAGGTGGTTGTGAGATCTCGTGGACTGATTTCTGCAGAGATTTCCGCTCTCATCACATTCCAACTAGTGTCATTGAAGGCATGTGTGAGCAATTCCGCAACCTGAAGCAAGGCACCATGTCCGTCTATCAATACAATGTCAAGTTCCAGAATCTTGCCCGTTATGCGAAGCAAGACATCCCCGATGCCAAGAGCAAGATATATCAGTTCCGAGGTGGTCTCAAAGATGAACTCCAACTTGCTCTCACCTTGTTCGATCTCCGGATGAATTTGATTAATTCTACAATATGGCTCTCAAGCAAGAGCCAACTCAACTCAAGTGTGAAGCTTCCAAAAACAGGACTAGAGATGATGTTCACTCCTCCTCTTCCTCTCAAGTGGTTGCCAAGCAGCAGAAGTTCTGGCTACCGCCTCCTCCAGTGCTCCGTCCTCCAAGCAACAACAAGCACTCAGGTGGTCGTGGTTTCTCCCACCCACCCAACCCAAGGAATCAGTCCAAGCCTCAGTTTCAAGCTTCAAGATCAAGTGGTCCTTATCATCGGCCTCTTTCAGAAGTTACTTGTAACAAGTGTGGCCAGAAGGGTCACTATGCAAACAAGTGTACTCAAAGGCGCCTTCCGCCTCCTACACCTGTCAGCAATGCTACTGTCAAGCACAATCCCAAGTATGCAAGAGTGAATCTGATGAATGCAGCTCAAGCAGAGAATTCTTCTAATGTGATAATTGGTAATCTTCCAGTTAACTCAATTCCTGCAAAAGTTTTGTTTGATTCTGGTGCATCGATGTCCTTCATTTCAGAACCTTTTGCATCCAAGCATGAAGTTCCACTCCAAGAACTGCCAACATCTCTAACTATGGTCTCACCGGGAATACAAATGAATTCTCGCTACATGGCTCCGGATATATCTATTCATATGGGTGATTACAGTTTTTTGGTTTCTCTGGTTGTTCTCGGCAACTCCGACATTGATCTTATTCTTGGGATGGATTGGCTCTCCAAGCACGATGCAAACATTGATTGTGCAAATAATGAAGTCAAGCTTACTCATCCTGACGAAGACGTGATTATCTTCGCCTCTCGAGATAACACAATCAGGCTATTCTTTCTTAATGACAAGGGCGAGATTAATGCCATTTCTCATATTTCGGTGGTTCATGAATATGAGGATGTATTCCCTAAAAAGCTTCCAGGCATGCCTCCCCACCGTAAAGTTGAATTCTTCATGGAACTTGAACCCGGTACTGAGCCAGCATGTCGGCGTTCGTACAAGCTTTCTCCTGAAGAGTTGAAGGAGCTGAAGAAACAACTCGATGAGCAAGAATGTATGGGTCTAATCAGGCCTAGTACCTCTCCTTGGGGCTATGGTGTTCTATTTGTCAAGAAGAAGGATGGCACGGAATGCCTTTGCGTTGATTACCGGCCATTGAACAAGAAGACAATAAAGAATAAGTACCCGCTCCCCAATATCAATGAATTGTTCGAGAAGCTCAAAGGAGCAAAGGTGTTCTCGAAGCTCGATCTCCGGATGGGTTACCATCAGATTCGTATCCATGAAGAGGATATTCCCAAGACCGCATTCAGAACAAGCTATGGCTCCTATGAATACACGGTCATGTCTTTCGGCCTTGCAAATGCTCCACCCACTTACTCTCGGATGATGCACTTCATATTCAACCCCTAAACCAATGAATTTGTTCTCGTCTATCTGGATGATATCTTGGTATTCTCCAAGAATGAAGAAGACCATGCCAAGCACCTCCGTTTGGTCCTTGACAGGCTCTGTGAACACAAGTTCTATGCGAAGTTCTCCAAATGTTAATTATGGCTGGATAAAGTCCTTTATCTTGGTCATATTATCTTTGCCGAGGGCATTTCTGTGAACCCCGAGAAGGTTGAAGCTATTGTCAACTGGGAACCTCCGCAGAATGTCAAGCAACTCTGAAGCTTCCTTGGTCTCGCTAGCTATTGCAGAAGGTTCGTTGAGAACTTCTCCAAGATTGCCAAGCCTCTCTCCAACCTGTGAATGTCAAGTACTCATGGACTCCTGATTGTGATGTGGCATTCAAGACACTCAAAGAGAAGCTCATTTCTGCTCCAGTTCTTACTCCTCCGGATGAGTCCAAGCCTTATGAAGTCTTTTGTGATGCTTCATTGCAAGGTCTTGGTGGTGTTCTCATGCAAGACAAAAAGATTGTGGCATACACTTCTCGTCAGCTGAAACCAAATGAGAAGAATTACCCCACACATGATCTTGAGCTAGCAGCGGTTGTTCATGCCTTGATCACGTGGAGACACCTTATGTTGGGCAGAAAAGTGCACATCTTCACCGATCGCTAGAGCTTGAAGTACATATTCACTCAGCCAAACCTTAACCTTCGCCAGACTCGTTGGGTTGAGATGATTCAAGAGTATGATCCAAGCATGGAGTATACTCCTGGCAAGGCCAATGTCATTGCAGATGCCTTGAGCAGAAAGGCGTATGGCAACAGTCTCCTTCTCAAACCGTTCCAGACTGAACTTTGTGAATCATTCAGGAAGCTCAACCTCAAAGTTGTTCCGCAAGGCTTTCTTGCAAACCTTCAAGTTGCTCCTACCTTGGAAGATCAAATCCGTGAGGCCCAACAAAGTGATGCTATGGTGCGGAAAGTGAAACATGGTATTGCTAAAGGTACTCCCAAGTACAAGTGCTATCACGTTGATGAAAAAGACACCTTGTTCTTTGAGGACAGGATCGTGGTTCCCAAAGGTGATCTCAGGAATCTCATAATGAACGAAGCACATGACTCCCTCCTCTCGATACATCCAGGAAGTTCCAAGATGTACCAAGACCTCAAGCTATGATATTGGTGGACTCGCATGAAAAGGGAGATTGCCCAATTCGTGAATGAATGTGATGTCTGCAGAAGAGTGAAGGCAGAGCATCAACGTCCAGCCGGACTCCATCAACCTCTACCTATTCCCGAGTGGAAATTCGATCACATTGAGATGGATTTCGTCAACGGTTTCCCAAGTCCAAGAAGGGAAATGATGTTATCTTTGTGGTGATTGACAAGCTAACTAAAGTAGCACATTTTCTTCCAGTCAAAGAATCCATCAACGCTGCTCAGCTGGCAGAGCTGTACACATCCAGAATTATTTCTTTGCATGGCATTCCTCAAGTGATCTCCTCAGACTGTGGAAGCTTGTTCACATCCAAGTTCTAGGATTCTTTTCAGTCAGCCATGGGCACAAAGATTCGCTTTAGCACTGTGTTTCACCCTTAGACTAGTGGTCAAGTCGAAAGAGTGAACCAGATCCTCGAAGATATGCTAAGAGCTTGTGTCATCTCCTTCGGTATGAAATGGGAAGATTGCCTTCCGTTTGCCGAATTCTCCTACAACAACAGCTTCCAAGCAAGTGGAGGCAAAGCTCCTTTTGAAATCCTCTATGGCAGAAAGTGTCGTACCCCACTCAACTGGTCCGAGACTGGTGAACGTCAACTCCTTGGAAATGATTTGATCTCACAAGCCGAATAAATGTGCAAAGTCATACGTGAGAATCTCAAAGCCGCGCAATCACGTCAAAAGAGCTACTATGACGGCAAGCATCGTGACTTGGTTTTAGACATTTGAGACCATGTCTATCTCTGTGTTTCTCCCATGAAGGGCACTCAGAGGTTTGGTATCAAGGGCAAGCTTGCTCCAAGATACGTGGGCCCTTTCAAGATTCTTGGCAAGAGAGGCGATCTAGCCTACCAACTCGAGCTTCCCTCCAACTTTGCAAATGTGCATGATGTGTTTCACGTGTCTCAACTCCGCAAGTGCTTCAAGACGCCTGAACGCACCATTCCGTTCGAAGAGATTGATCTTCAACAAGACTTGTCTTATCATGAGCACCCCATTGCTATTCTTGAAGAAACTGAGCGCAAGACCCGCAACAAGTCCATCAAATTCTTGAAAGTGAAGTGGTCACACCATACCGACCGAGAAGCTACAAGGGAACGAGAAGATCTTCTCCGTTCCGAGTATCCCTCCTTCTCCCAGTCCTAGATCTCGGGACGAGATCTTTTTGTAGTGGAGGAGAGTTTGTAACACCACATATGTGATACCTTCCATTTATGGCAATATATGCAACGTTGACTTCACAAATTCCATTCTGGGCTCTTCCTTCATTTTGGGTTTCTTCGTTTTGTCGTGTGCATGTGTGCATTTCATCCATGTCATGTTATCATGTGCATTGCATTGCATTCGTGTTGTCACTTGCACCCGGTCAAGCTCGTCTCTTCCTGTTGTTCATTTCGAGTTCCGACACTCACACACGTGCCCGTGGCACCTCCGAGTCCTTCTTTCGTATGTGTCCGTGTAAAGTTCTCAGAATGAGGTGAGACTTGTCGTACGTTGTCGTTTTACTATGTGGAGACCGCCTGTCAAGTTTCGTCGCGTTTCGAGATCGTTTGATACTCCAACGGTTTACCTAGTGGGCTAAAAGCTCCTGTTCCTTTTGGCCCAAGACCCTCCACAACAGCCCACTAACCCAGTACAACCCCCTCCATCCTCTCGGTCATCGGATCGTGATCGTGTGGGCGAAAACCGCTCCTCATTTGGAGTCTCCTAGCTCTCTATGCCTATAAAAATGCCACATCCCCTCCATTTTTGGGCGAAACCCTAGCTCTTCTTTTTTTTCCGTGCCCCGCAGCTCCTCCGGCCGCCGGACACGTCCGGACCGCGCCCGGACCAATTCGCGTCCGCCACGCGCCAGCCGTCCCACCGCGCTGTGATACGTCTCAAACGTATCTACTTTTCCAAATACTTTTGATATTGTTTTAACCTCATTCTTGCATGATTTGGACTAAACTAACCCGGACTGACGCTGTTTTCAGCAGAGCTGCCTATATGGTTTATTTGTGTGCAGGAAAACGGATTTTTAAGCATCTCAGAAAAATCCACGAAAAATCCACGCACCCAAAGAAACAAAATGCCAGAAGTGGGGCCAGAGGGGGGCCAGGGGGTGCCCAGGCGCCCTGTGGGCGCCCCCCCTGGGCCGCGCCGGGGGGGCGCCTGGGTGGGCCCCACACCCCCTGGTGCCCCACTTTAGCCCGTATTTTTCCTCCCGACGCAGAAACCCCAGATCGGAAGTCCTTTCGCTGTTTTTCGTCGCGGAGCCGCCGCCACCCTCTGTTCTTCTTCGGGAGGGCTAATCTGGAGGCTGATTTGGCCTCCGGAGAGGGGAGATCGTCGCCATCGTCATCATCATCACCACTCCATCATCCCTCCATGACTTCCCCCTTCATGTGTGAGTAATTCCCTTACTGTAGGCGAAGGGGATGGTAGGGATTGGATGAGTTAGATCATGTAATAGTTCGTCAGATTGTTGGGGGCGTGTTGCCTATCATCTAGTATGGTGTTTATCATCTTTGCTACAACTTGTTATTCTTAATGCTTGACACTTAGGGCCCGAGTGCCATGATTTCAGATCTGAACCATATGTGTTTGCATGAATATATTTGTGTTCTTGATCCTATCTATGAGTTGTATGCACCTGTTACGGTTCGGAACCGGCGATCCCAAAAGTGACAGCTTGGGACACCAAAGGGGATGGTCCGTAGTTTGAGGATTACATGTATCCATTGAGTTCATTGCTTTGTTCCGGTGCTCTTTGATAGGAGCACCTTAATATCCATTAGTTCCTTTTGGCCCCATTCGTAGCGGGATGGTAGGACAAAAGATGTTGTGCAAGTTCTTATTGCAAGCACGTACAACTACATACGGGATACATGCCTAATGTTTGATATTTGCCTAGATGATCATTACTTTTCCGTGTGCCGTACCCCAAGTTAGAATCTATCTCATCCATGCAACACCCAACCATCCATCTCCCTAGCCTACAGTATTTTAAACCTTGTTTTTCACTAGTTGCTACTTTTGCCATTTACTACTGCTATTTACTTTTGCTGTTTACTTTTACTATTACTATCATCACTATCATATCACTGTTACCACTTATCTTTTGTTGCAAGTTAGTATATTTCAGGTGCGGTTGAATTGACAACTCAACTGTTAAAGCTTATAAATACTCTTTGGCTCCCCGTGTGTCGAATCAATAAATTGGGTTATTCTTACCCGCGAAGACTATCTCGATCCCTTACGGTTGAGGGTTATCACGCTGCTCCGGGCCCGCGAGCCCGAGGCCGGCCTGCCCCGGGCCGCGCCGGGCCTCTCCGCCCGCCGCCTCCGATCGACTCCCACCGCCCGAGCTCGAGCCGCCAGCCACCGCGGAACTCCGTCGCCAGGCCGGGCCTCTCCACCGCCGCCGCCTCCGGCCGCCTCCCGCCGGCGCCGCCCCAGGCGCCCCGGCCGCCAGATCCCGCCGTCGGCCGCCGCCGCCGCCGCGCTCCGACGACCCCGCGCCGCCGCCCTGGCCTCTTCTCTAGCGCCGCCGCGCCATCTCCTCGCCGTCCTCGTCTTCCCCGTAGCCACCCCGCCG
This sequence comes from Secale cereale, assembly GCA_902687465.1. Classification (NCBI taxonomy): domain Eukaryota; kingdom Viridiplantae; phylum Streptophyta; class Magnoliopsida; order Poales; family Poaceae; genus Secale; species Secale cereale. Next base: position 469,841,678 of record LR738713.1, on the reverse strand, counting down.
GATCCGCCACCGCCGGCCACTTCTCCCCCAACTCCGGCGAGCCTCCGGCCATCTCCTTCCACTCCGGCGAGATCCCGCAGATCGGGACCAGATCCACCGGTCCCTGATCCAAACGCCCGGATATCCCCGTCCCGGAATCCCTCCGTCCCGTGTTGACTTTCGCGGAGGTATAAATCCCACTAAGTCCCAGATCTGAGTAAATTTGTTGCCTCCTTCTTCATGCGATAACTTTGTGCTCGGTGCTCCGTTTTGCGCATATGATATGTTGAAATGTTCGTCTTGTCGTGCTCTACATGTTAGTATCAGTTTCATGCATGTTAGAGTTCATCTAGTTGACTTAATATTCGTGGAAAGAGTGCATCGTGATGAAACTGTTTCAACACTTGTTGTCTGTATAAATTTGTTGGCATGTTCGTGAGCTTGTAACTTTGTGCATGTTGGTCCGAATTGAGTGAATGATATGTCCAGATCTTCGTTGTGAAGTGCTCTACATGATGGTTGCTGTAGCATTCATGTTAGGTGTCATATTGCCATGTATATCTCTGTTGCAAAAGTGCATTTGGCTAATAAGTTTCCGCACATGTTATGAGATGATGTTTTGTCTTGCTTGTGCATATTTATCCATGTGTCATATGAGCTAGGTGTCAACATGAGTTTTGCTCTTTGGAATGTGCTCTACATGGTAGATTCATTTTCAGGCCATGATATGTCTTGAGATTAGTGAAACAAGCTTGTTAACATGTCATCATGATGTTAAATTTCTGCTAAGTGTGAATCTGGTAATTTTTATGCCATGTATCCATGATGCCACCGTCTTTGTTGTGCATGTTTAGAGTTGTCCAGTGGGTGTTCCTTGATGTATATGTTATGCTCTAGCTATCCATGCTCTTGTTTGCCATGATGCCATACTGTAGCTTGTTTTTATGAGGCCCTCAAGTTGCTATAAAATGTTTCTGACAGCATGCCCAGAATTTGCTAAGTCTGGATAAACTTTTGCACTTTTGTCATGGTGTTTGGGACATGTTCTAGTATGTTATAGAAGTATCCATGTGGTTATTCTTGAAGAGCATGTTATGTATGTTATTGCCATGCCTTTTTCTTGCATGATGGCTTGCTGTAGCTTGTTGTTTTTATGCTCTCAAGTGACTATAAAATGTATCTGTCAGCATGTTATCAACAAGTTCAGTTTTGCCACGAGTGTAGCTAGTGTTCTATGCATCCTATGAGCATGTTCTTACCTTGAGTAGCTTCTCAAATATGTCTTATTGCTGTTGGTTATCTTAACTTGCCATGCTATGCTTTGAGTTGAGTTGCACAAGCTTGTAAACATGCCCATTCGTTGTAATTCTGCCATGCCTTGTAATTTTTCACTAAGTCTGAGAATTCTGTAAATTTATTGCAACTTTCCATGCTTGTTTAATTGTGTTCCAGCAAGGTTTTGAGTGTGCTCTAAGTTCATGCTTGTTATGTATGATGTCTATTTCACATCCATGCCTTTTGTCTCCATGTTTGGGTGTTGTAGCATAATTATTTCTTGTTCCAAAGATACCATGTTGCTGTAAACTGCAGTTTTGCTTGAATCTTGTTTTGCTTGCCATTTGCAAACCGTGCATCCGTTTCCGGTGATCTTTATATCAATTTCAACCGAAATCTTCCCCTCCATCCAATGGCTTGCATGGTTTCCCAAGATGACGCCTTTTCCATCATCTTCTCCTTAGGCTCAAGAGTATCCTCATGCATACGCACATCATACTTGCATCCCATGATATGTCTTGCATCATGTTGATTGTGCATTGCACTGTGTTTGATATTGTGTCGTTGTGTGTTCTTGTGTTCGGTAGAGCCGGGAGCCGATTCGAAGTTCGAGATTCCTTTCGAGGCTGAGTTTGAGGAGCAAGGTTACGATCCCTCCATGGAATCAACAGGCAAGCTGACCATTCCCAGATATTACTTCTATCTTTGCCTATGCTAGATGTCTCGCTCTTTAGATGTTACCTTGATGCCCATTCCTGTTTGTCAGCCCTCCTATTGTTGCCATGAAACACTCTAACCACCTTCCTAGCAAACCATTGTTTGGCTAAGTACGCATCGCTCAGCCCCTCTTATAGCGTTGTTAGTTGCAGGTGAAGATTTGAAGATTCTTGCTCCATGATGTACTTGTTATTGGGATATCACAATATATATTACCTACTATATAATTCACCTATATATTGGTAATGGGTGGAAGGCTAAGCCTCTTGCTTGGTGTTTTGTTCCACTCATGCCACCCTAGGAATCGATAAACCGGTGTTATGTTCGTTGATTTTGCGTTCCTAACATGGTTGGGGTTTATGGGCCCCCCTTGATAATTCGCTCTGCTTAAAGCTTTTCCAGCAAGGCCCAACCTTGGTTTTACCATTTGCCATAACTAAATAACTTGCATAGGGACTTTCCGGACCCCGAGGACTTAATTTTACAACCCGAGCCAGTCCTCCTCATGAGTGTTGGTCCAAACCTGTCAACCGCCGGTGGCCGCCAGGGGCAACACTGGAATTTTGGCCTACCGGAAGTTTGGACAATCCGATCGTGGCCTGAGATGGGATACGCGCGGCTCTTATCAGGGTGTCGGCACGTCGGGAGACTTTGCTGGATTAGTTTTACCTTTGTCGAAATATCTTGAGCACGGGATTCCGAGAATACTCGGGCCTTCCCACTTTGGAGTTGCGACTCCGCAGATCGTGAGCTTGTGATGGGCTAAGTTGGGACACCCCTGCAGGGTTTGATCTTTCGAAAGGCGTGACCGCGGTTATGTGACAGATGGGAATTTGTTAATATCCGGTTGTAGACAACTTGACACCTTATTCTTGAATACACTACCTGCGTGAGTAACTGTGATGGTCTCTTTCCGTAGGGCTTCGGGAAGTGTACACGGTGGGGTTATGATTGATCGTGAGTAGTTAGGATCACTTCTTGATCAACTTGACGATCGTTGGCACTTGTTCTCTTCTCGCTCTAAACTCGTAAGCTAGTCCTTAGTGTATGATGCAACCCTTGTTTACAACCTTTCCACACCTAAGGCTTTGGTAGTTTTGATACCCGAGAACGGGATGGCTGAGTCCTCTGTGGCTCACAGATTTAACACACACCAGATGCATGTACCATTGAGAACTACTCAGGAGATGGTTCAGAGCTGTACTGGGAGTTCGACGAAGAGCGTGGACGTTACTATGTGTCTTATCCCGACGATCAGTAGTGGTTCTTACTAGGAGGATCCGGGCTTGTGTTATTTATGGTATCTTTCTCGTTTGGATTTCATCTGTAGTCGGACCCTGATGTTATTTGGATGATGTATGCTATTGTATTCATTGTGTGACGTGGCGAGTGTAAGCCAACTATCATTTTACAATTTCATCCCTGAATTTTACATGAGATGTGCAAAGATACCATACTTGAGATCATTCTAGTATGCGCTTATGTCTTTAAGTCGTGCCTCGACACGTGGGAGACATAGTCGCATACTGGGCATTACATCGTCGTAAACGGTTACGTCGATTCAAGCTTTGACACTGATCCGGATGACTCTAAGTCACAAACCGGATATGTATTTTTATTGAACGGTGGAGCTGTCAGTTGGTGTAGTTCCAAGCAGAGCGTCGTGGTGGGATCTACGTGTGAAGCGGAGTGCATAGTTGCTTCGGAAGCAGCAAATGAAGGAGTCTGGATGAAGGAGTTCATATCTGATCTAGGTGTAATACCTAGTGCATCGGGTCCAATGAAAATCTTTTGTGACAACACTGGAGCAATAGCCTTGGCGAAGGAATCCAGGTTTCACAAGAGAACCAAGCACATCAAAAGACACTTCAATTTCATCCGCGATCAAGTCAAGGAGGGAGACATAGAAATTTGCGAGATACATACAGATTTGAATGTCGCAGACCCGTTGATTAAGCCTCTTCCATGAGCAAAACATGATCAACACCAAGATTCCATGGGTGTTAGGATCGTTACTATGTAATCTAGATTATTGACTCTAGTTCAAGTGGGAGACTGAAGGAAATATGCCCTAGAGGCAATAATAAAGTTGTTATTTGTATTTCCTTATATCATGATAAATGTTTATTATTCATGCTAGAATTGTATTAACCGGAAACTTAGTGCATGTGTGAATACATAGACAAAACTGAGTGTCCCTAGTATGCCTCTACTAGACTAGCTCATTGATCAAAGATGGTTATGTTTCCTAACCATAGACATGAGTTGTCATTTGATCAACGGGATCACATCATTAGGAGAATGATGTGATGGACAATACCCATCCATTAGCTTAGCAACTTGATCATTTAGTTTTACTACTATTGCTTTCTTCATTACTTATACATGTTCCTATGACTATGAGATTATGCAGCTCCCGAATACTGGAGGAACACCTTGTGTGCTATCAAACATCACAACGTAACTGGGTGACTATAAAGATGCTCTATAGGTGTCTCCAAAGGTATTTGTGGTGTTGTCATAGATCAAGAATAGGATTTGTCACTCCGAGTGTCGGAGAGGTATCTCTGGGCCCTCTTGGTAATACACATCATAATAAGCCTTGCAAGGAAATGACTAATGAGTTAGTCACAAGATGATGTATTACGGAACAAGTAAAGAGACTTGCCTGTAACGAGATTGAACTAGGTATGATGATACCGACGATCGAATCTTGGGCAAGTAACATACCAATGACAAAGGGAACAACGTATGTTGTTATGTGGTTTGACCGGTAAAGATCTTCGAAGAATATGTGGGAACCAATATGAGCATCCAGGTTCCGCTATTGCTTATTGACCGGAGATGAGTCTCGGTCATGTTTACATAGTTCTCGACCCGTAGGGTCCGCACGCTTAACGTTCGATGACGATCGATATTATGAGTTTATGAGTTTTGATATACCGAAGGTAGTTCGGAGTCCCGGATGTGATCACGGGCATGACGAGGAGTCTCGGAATGTCCGAGACATAAAGATTGATATATTGGACGGCTATATTCGGGCAACGGAACTGTTCCGGGTGTTATCGGAGAAAACCGGAGTGCTAGAGGGGTTACCGGAACCCTCCCGGGGGAGTATTGGGACATAGTGGGCCATGAGGGAAAGTGAGGGGCAGCCCACTAGGGCTGGCCGCACCCCACCCCCCAAGGGAATCCTAGTTGGACTAGGACTGGGGGGGCGCTCCTCTCCTTCCTTCTCCCCTTCTTCTTCCTTTCCTACTACTAGTAGGAATAGGAAAGGGGATTCCTACTCCTACTAGGAGTAGGAAAGCTCCTCTCCTTGGCGCGCCCTAGGGCCAGCCGGCCTCCCCCCTTTCTCCTTTATATACGGGGGCAGGGGGCACCCTAGAACACACAAGCAACATTGTTTTAGCTGTGTGCGGTGCCCCCCTCCACAGAAACACACCTCGGATATATCGTTGCAGTGCTTAGGCAAAGCCCAGAATCGGTAACTTCATCATCTCCATCACCATGCCGTCGTGCTGACGAAACTCTCCCGTGAAGCTCAACTAGATCAAGAGCTCATGGGACATCATTGAGCTGAACGTGTGCTGAACACGGAGGTGCCGTACATTTGGTGCTTGGATCGGTTGGATCACGAAGACATTCGACTACATCAACCACGTCACTAGACGCTTCCGCTTTCGGTCTACGAGGGTACGTATACACACTCTCCCCTCTCGTTGCTACGTTTCTAGTAGATAGATCTTGCATGATCATAGGAACTTTTTTGAAATACTACGTTCCCCAACATTGGCATCATGAGCCAGGTCTATGCTTAGATGATATGCACGAGTACAACACAATGAGTTGTGGGGATAATAGTCATACTACTTACCAGCATGTCATACTTTGATTCGGCTGTATTGTGAGATGAAGCGGCCTGGACCGACATTACGCGTATGCTTACGCGAGACTGGTTTCACCATTATGAGCACTCATTGCTTAAAGGTGACTGGTAGGTGTCTGTCTCTCTCACTTTAGTTGAATCGAGTGTGGCTACGCCCGGTCCTTATGAAGGTTAAACAACACATACTTGACGAAAAATCATTGTGGTTTTTGTATGCGTAGGTAGGAATGGTTTTTGCTAAGCCCGTAGCAGCCACATAAAATTTGCAACAACAAAGTAGAGGACATCTAACTTGTTTTTGCAGGGCATGTTGTGATGTGATATGGTCAAGACGTGATGAGTTATATGTTATTGTATGAGATGATCATGTTTTGTAAAGTTATCGGCAACCGGCAGGAGCCTTATGGTTGTCTCTTTATTGTATGAATTGCGAAGGCCATGTAATTGCTTTACTTTATCATTATGAGTTAGCAATAGTAGTAGTAGCAATAGTTGGCGAGACGGCCACGACGCTACGATGAAGATCATGGTGTCAAGCCGGTGACGATGGAGATCATGACGATGCTTTGGAGATGGAGATCAAAAGCACAAGATGATGATGGCCATATCATGTCACATATTTTGATTGCATGTGATGTTTATCTTATTATGCTTCTTATTTTGCTTAGTACGGCGGTAGCATTATAAGATGATCCCTTACAAAATTTCAAGATATACAAGTGTTCTCCCTGAGTATGCACCATTGCGAAAGTTCGTCGTGCCGAGACACCACATGATGATCGGGTGTGATAAGCTCTACGTTCACATACAACGGGTGCAAGCCAGTTTTGCACACGCAGAATACTCGGGTTAAACTTGACGAGCCTAGCATGTATATACATGGCCTCGGAACACTGGAGACCGAAAGGTGGAGCGTGAATCATATAGTAGATATGATCAACATAAGATGTTCGCCATTGAAAACTACTCCATCTCACGTGATGATCGGACATGGTTTAGTTGATTTGGATCACGTGATCATTTAGATGACTAGAGGGATGTCTATCTAAGTGGGAGTTCTTTAGTAATATAATTATTTGAACTTTAATTTATCATGAACTTAGTCATGATAGTTTTTGCATATCTAAGTTGTTGTAGATCAATGGCCCGTGCTACCGTTCCCTTGAATTTTAATGCGTTCCTAGAGAAAGCTAAGTTGAAAGATGATGGTAGCAACTACACGGACTGGGTCCGTAACTTGAGGATTATCCTCATTGCTGCACAGAAGAATTATGTCCTAGAACCACCGCTAGGTGACTAGCCTGCTGCAGGAGCAACTCCGGACGTTATGAACGTCTGGCAAGCTCGTTCTGATGACTACACGATAGTTCAGTGTGCCACGCTTTACGGCTTAGAACCGGGACTTCAACGGCGTTTTGAACGTCATGGAGCATATGAGATGTTCCAGGAGTTGAAGTTAATATTTCAATTAAATGCTCGGATTGAGAAAGATGAAATTTCCAATAAGTTCTACAGCTGCAAGATGGAGGAGAACAGTTCTATCAGTGAACACTTGCTCAGAATGTCTGGGTACTACAATCATATGACTCAACTTGGATGCAAATTTGACGAAGATAGTGTTATTGATAGAGTTGTTCAATCACTACCGCCAAGCTATAAAGGCTTCGTGATGAACTATAACATGCAAGGGATGCAGAAGACAATTCCCAAGCTCTTCGCTATGCTCAAAGCTACGGAGGTAGAAATCAAAAAGGAGCATCAAGTGTTGATGGTTAACAAGACCACTAGTTTCAAGAAAAATGGCAAGGGAAAGAAGGGGAACTTCAAGAAGAATAAAAAGATAGTTGCTACTCCCGCGAACAAACCCAATTCTGGAGGTAAGCCTGAAACTAAGTGCTTCTACTGCAAAGGGATTGGACACTAGAAGCGGAACTGCCCCAAGTATTTGGCGGATAAGAAGGATGGCAAAGTGAACAAAAGGTATATCTGATATACATGTTATTGATGTGTACCTTACTAATTCTCGTAGTAGCACTTGGGTATTTGATATTGGTTCGGTTTCTAATATTTGTAACTCGAAATAGGGGCTACAGATTAAATAAAGATTAGCTAAGGACGAGGTGACGGTGCACGTAGGAAATGGTTCCAAAGTCGATGTGATCGTCGTCGGTACGCTACCTCTACATCTACCATCGGGATTAGTTTTAGACCTAAATAATTGTTATTTGGTGCCAGTGTTAAGCATGAACATTATATCTGGATCTTGTTTGTTGCGAGATGGTTATTCATTTAAATCAGAGAATAATGGTTGTTCTATTTATATGAGTAATATCTTACGGTCATGCACCCTTGAAGAGTGGTCTGTTCTTGTTATATCTCGATCGTAGTGATACACATATTCATAATATTGAAGCCAAAAGAAGCAAGGTTGACAATGATAGTGGAACTTATTTGTGGCACTACCATTTAGGTCATACTGGTGTAAAGTGCATGAAGAAACTCCATACTGATGAACTTTTGGAATCACTTGATTATGAATCACTTGGTACTTGCCAACCGTGCCTCATGGGCAAGATGACTAAGACTTCGTTCTCCGGAACAATGGAGCGAGCAACTGATTTGTTGGAAATCATGGATACTGATGTATGTGGACCGATGAGTGTTGAGGGTAGCGGCAGGTATCGTTATTTTCTGACCTTCACTGATGATTTGAGCAGATATTGGTATATTGATACGTCTCCAACGTATCTATAATTTTTTATTGTTCCATGCTATTATTTATGATGTTTTGGATGTTTAATGGGCTTTGTCATACACTTTTATATTATTTTGGGACTAACCTACCAACCCAAAGGCCCAGTCCAGATTGCTGTTTTTTTGCCTATTTCAGGGTTTTGCAGAAAAGGAATATCAAACGGAATGAAACCTTCGGGAGATATATTTTTTGGAGAAAATCACGCACGGGAGACTTGAGAACCACGGAGTAGGGTCTATGAGGTGCCCACGAGGGTGGGGGCGCCCCCCCTAGGGTGCGCCCCGGCCTCGTGGGTCCCTCGTACGGCCCCCGGTGCCCTCCTTCCTCCTATATATACCTACGTACCCCAAAACCATCAGAACAACAAAGAAAACCCTAGTTCCACCACCGTAACCTTCTGTTCCCGTGAGATCCCATCTTGGGGCATGTTCCGGAGCTCCGTCGGAGGGGGGATCTTCCACGGAGTGCTTCTACATCATCATCATCGCCTCACCATGAATTGTGAGTAGTTTACCATAGACCTTCGGGTCCATAGGTAGTATCTAGATGGCTTCTTCTCTCTCTTTGGATCTCAATACAAAGTTCTCCTTGGTCTTCGAGGAGATCTATTCGATGTAATCTCTTTTTCGGTGTGTTTGTCGAGATCCGATGAATTGTGGGTTTATGATCAAGATTATCTATGAGAAATATTTGGTTCTTCTCTGAACTCTTTATGTATGATTATAATATCCTTGCAAGTCTCTTCGAATTATTGGTTTGGTTTGGCCTACTAGATCTATAGTTCTTGCATTGGGAGAAGTGCTTGGCTTTGGGTTCAATCTTGTGGTGTCCTTTCCCAGTGACAGTAGGGGCAGCAAGGCACGTATTGTATTGTTGCCATCGACGATAAAAAGATGGGGTTTATATCATATTGCTTGAGTTTATCCCTCTACATCATGTCATCTTGCTTAAGGCGTTACTCTATTCTTATGAACTCAACACACTAGATGCATGCTGGATAGCGGTCGATGTTTGGAGTAATAGTAGTAGATGCAGAATCTTCGGTCTACTTGTCTCGGACATGATGCCTATATATAATGATCATGCCTAGATAGTCTCATAATTATTTGCCTTTCTATCAATTGCTCGACAGTAATTTGTTTACCCACCGTAGAATATCGCTATCATGAGAGAAGCCACTAGAGAACACTATGGCCCCCGGGTCTATTCTCAACATATCAATCTACACCTACTTTACTTTTTCCGCTTTTACTTTTTGTTCTTATAACTGAAAAATACCAAAAATATCAATTATCATCTCTATCAGATCTCACTTTCGTAAGTGACCGTAAAGGGATTGACAACCCATTATCGCGTTGGCTGTGAAGTTCTTATTTGTTTGTGCAGGTGCGAGGGACTCGCACATGGTCTCCTACTGGATTGATACCTTGGTTCTTAAAAACTGAGGGAAATACTTACGCTACTGTGCTGCATCTCCCTTTCCTCTTCGAGGGAATACAACGTAAGCTCGAGAAGTAGCAAGAAGAATTTCTGGCGCCGTTGCCGGGGAGGCCTACGCAAAATTCATATACCAAGTACCTATCACAAACCCTTATCCTTCGCATTATATTTTTTGCCTCTCGTTTTCCTCTCCCCCACTTCACCCTTGCCGTTTTATTTGCCCTTCTTTTTCTCGTGTGTTTACCGTTCGCTTGCCTCTTGTTTGCTTGTGTTGCCATGTGCCTTCAATTAGCTTGCATCTTTGCTTGCTAAATTATGGATCGTCATCCACTTGCTAATCTTTTTAAAAGATCCAATTATGTTGAACCTATTGCTAGTGAGTTGAGTGCACTAGATTATCTTTATGGGGTTTTGCTTGAAATTCATGAATCTGAAAATTGTGAGGAATTTTTAAAAGAAAAGGTGATTCGTGATAGATTCTTAAATAAAAAGCATGATTGCAATGATGTTACTATAAATTCTATTGATGCCAATTGTGCTAATAATATGCAAAACCCTTAGCTTGGGGATGCTAGTTTTTCCATGCCTACTACTTATTGCAATGATCATGATTGGGGTGATTCTTCTTATGATCTTGAAAATTTATTTAACCCCCATGATATATATGAGGTTTATAATAATTTTTGCAATAATATTGAAAGTGGGTTTGGAAGAGTTTCAACTTTAGATCCCACTATTTTGGAAGGGTGTCAACTTCGTATGCATGTGGATCGTGTTGAGAATATGTTATGTGATAGCTATATTGTTGAATTTGCTTATGATCCTACATACAATTATTATGAGAGAGGAAAATATGGTTGTAGAAATTTTCATGTTACCAAATTACCTCTCTTCGAGTTGAGATTGATCTTGTTTCTTTCTTCTTCCTTGCATATGCTAGATCTTGCTTGCCTTGCTAATTTGTTTGCCTATAAAATGCCTATGCATAGGTAGTATGTTAGACTTAGATGTGATTTTCACATGCTATATGTGTTGGAGATATGCCCTAGAGGCAATAATAAAAGCATTATTATTATATCTCCTTGTTCATGATAATTGTCTTATTCATGCTTGAATTGTATTGTACGGAAACAACGATACATGTGTGAATACATAGACCACAATGAGTCCCTGGTAGGCCTCTAGTTACCAGCTCGTTAATCAACAGATGGTCACGGTTTCCTGACCATGGACATGAGATGTCAGTGATAATGGGATCACATCATTAGGAGAATGATGTGATGGACAAGACCCAAACTTGAGCATAACATGAGATCGTATAGTTCGTAATGCATAAGCTTTTCGGTGTCAAGTATTTATTCCTTAGACCATGAGGTTGTACAACTCCCGGATACCGTAGGAGTACTTTGGGTGTGCCAACCGTCACAACGTAACTGGGTGGCTATAAAGGTACGGATCGGGTATCTCCAAAAGTGTCTGTTGAGTTGGTACGAACCGAGACTGGGATGTTGTCACTCCGCATGACGGAAAGGTACCTCTGGGCCCACTCGGTAAGACATCATCATAATGAGATCAATGTGACTAAGTAGTTAGTCACGGGATGATGGATTACAGATCGAGTAAAGAGACTTGCCATGACGAGATTGAACAAGGTATCGGGAATACCGACGATCGAATCTCGGGCAAGTACCGTACCGATGGACAAAGGGAATAACATACGAGATTAAGTGAATCCTTGACACGGTGGTTCATCCGATGAAGATCATCGAGGAACACGTGGGAACCAACATGGGTATCCAGATCCCGCTGTTGGTTATTGACCGGAGAGTCGTCTCGGTCATGTCTACGTGTCTCCCGAACCCGTAGGGTCTACGCACTTAAGGTTCGGTAACGCTAGGGTCGTAGAGATAAATGCACGTGGAAACCCGAAAGTTGTTCGGAGTCCCGGATGAGATCCCGGACGTCACAAGGAGTTCCGGAATGGTCCGGAGGTAAAGATTGATATATAGGAAGTCCAGTTTCGGCCATCGGGTGATCTCCGGGGGTCACCGGGAGCGTCCCGGGACCACCGGAGGGGCCCCGGGGGTCCACTGGGTGGGGCCACCCATCCCGGTGGGGCCCCTAGGCCGCAAGGGGAAGTGTCCAGCCCTTCTGGACTGGCGCACCACTAGGGGCCCACCTCCCCATGCGCCTAGGGTTAAAACCCTAAAGGGGAGGGGGGTCCACTTGCCTTGGGGGGCAAGGACTCCCCCCTGGCCGCCGCCCCCCCTGTAGATTGGATCTGCAGGGACCCTGCAGGGGCCCTGGCGCACCCCCTGGCCCCCTATATATATGTGGGGGAGGAGAGGGCAGCCACACCCTTGCCCTGGCGCCTCTCCCCCTCCCGTCACACCTCCATACTCCAACGCAGGGCGCCCGGCGAAGCCCTGCTGCGATCTCCACTGCATCCATGATCACGCCGTCGTGCTGCCGGATCTCTGACGACTTCTCCTCCCCCCCTTGCTGGATCAAGAAGGAGGTGACGTTGCTGCACCGTACGTGTGTTGAACGCGGAGGTGCCGTTCGTTCGGCGCTAGATCATCGGTGACGAAGAACGCGAAGAGTACGACTACTTCATCCACGCTTCTTCGAAAGCTTCCGCACGCGATCTACATAACGGTATGTAGATGCACTCTCACTTGCTCGTTGCTAGATGTCTCCATAGTTGGATCTTGGTGAAAGCGTAGAAATTTTTTGAATTATGCTATGTTACCCAACAGTGGCATCTGAGCTAGGTTTTATGCATAGCATCTTGCACGAGTAGAACACAAACAGTTGTGGGCGTTTGGTTTTGTTCAACTTTCTTACCGTTACTAGTCAATCTTGATTCGGCGGTATTGTGGGATGAAGCGGCCCGGACCGACTTTACACGTACGCTTACGTGAGACTGGTTCCATCGACAGACATGCACTAGATGCATAAGGTGGCTGGCGGGTGTCTGTCTCTCCTACTCTAGTCGGATCGGATTCGATGAAAAGGGTCCTTATGAAGGGTAAATAGAAGTTGACAAATCACGTTGTGGTTTTGGCGTAGGTAAGAAACGTTCTTGCTAGAAATCCTATAGAAGCCACGTAAAACTTGCAACAACAATTAGAGGACGTCTAACTTGTTTTTGCAGCATGTGCTATGTGACGTGGTATGGCCAAAAACGAAGATGTGATGAATGATATATGTGATGTATGAGATTGATCATGTTTTTGTAATAGGAAATCATGACTTGCATGTCGATGAACTTGACAACCGGCAGGAGCCATAGGAGTTGTCTTAATTATTGTATGACCTGCGTGTCACTGAATAACGCCATGTAATTACTTTACTTCATTGCTAAACGTTAGCTATAGTAGTAGAAGTAATAGTTGGCGTGACGACTTCTTCAAGACACGATGATGGAGATCATGATGATGAAGATCATGGTGTCGAGCCGGTGACAAGATGATCATGGTGCCCCGAAGATGGAGATCCAAGGAGCAAGATGATATTGGCCATATCATGTCACTTTAATTGATTGCATGTGATGTTTATCATGTTTATGGATCTTGTTTACTTAGAACGACGGTAGTAAATAAGATGATCTCTCACTAAAATTTCAAGTATTGTGTTTCCCCTAACTGTGCACCGTTGTTAAAGCTCGTTGCTCCGAAGCACCACGTGATGATCGGGTGTGATAGGTTCTAACGTTCGCATACAACGGGTGTAAGACAGATTTACACACGCGATACACTTAGGGTTCACTTGACGAGCCTAGCATGTACAGACATGGCCTCGGAACACGGAAGACCGAAAGGTCGAACACGAGTCGTATAGAAGATACGATCAACATGAAAATGTTCACCGTTGATGACTAGTCCGTCTCACGTGATGATCGGACACGGACTACTCGATTCGGATCGTGTATCACTTAGATGACTAGAGAGATGTCATTCTGAGTGGGAGTTCATTAAAATTTGATTAAGATGAACTCAATTATCATGAACTTAGTCTAAATTCTTTACAATATCTCTTGTAGATCAAATGGCCCACGCTCAGGTTTCCCTCAACTTCAACGCGTTCCTAGAGAAAACCAAGTTGAAAGACGATGGTAGCAACTATACGGATTGGGTCCGTAACCTGAGGATTATCCTCATAGCTGCCAAGAGAACATATGTCCTAGAAGCACCACTAGGTGACGCTCCCACCCCGGCAAACCAAGACGTTATGAACGCTTGGCAGCCGCGTTGTGATGATTACTCCCTGGTTCAGTGCGGCATGCTTTACAGCTTAGAGTCGGGGCTCCAAAAACGTTTTGAGCACCACGGAGCATATGAGATGTTCGAAGAGCTAAAAATGGTTTTCCAAGCTCATGCCCGAGTCGAGAGATATGATGTCTCCGATGCATTCTACAGCTGTAAGATGGAGGAGAACAGTTCTGTCAGTGAGCACATCCTCAAGATTTCAGGATTGCACAATCGCTTGTCTCAGCTGGGGATGAATCTCCCAGATGAAGCGGTCGTTGACAGAATCCTGCAGTCGCTCCCACCAAGCTTCAAGAGCTTCGTGTTGAACTTCAATATGCAGGGGATGGAGAAGTCCATTCCCGAGGTGTATTCGATGCTGAAATCAGCAGAGGTGGACATCAAGAAAGAACATCAAGTGTTGATGGTCAATAAAACCACTAAGTTCAAGAAAGGCAAGGGTAAGAAGAACTTCAAGAAGGACGGCAAGGGAGTTGCCGCGCCTGGCAAGCCTGTTGCCGGGAAGAAGCCCAAGTATGGACCTAAGCCTGAAACAGAGTGCTTTTATTGCAAGGGAACGGGTCACTGGAAGCGGAACTGCCCCAAATACTTAGCAGACAAGAAGGCCGGCAACGTCAAAGGTATATATGATATACATGTTATTGATGTGTACCTTACCAGCACTCGTAGTAGCTCCTGGGTATTCGATACCGGTGCAGTTGCTCACATTTGTAACTCAAAACAGGAGCTGCGGAATAAACGGAGACTGGCGAAGGATGAGGTGACGATGCGCGTCGGGAATGGTTCCAAGGTCGATGTGATCGCCGTCGGCACGCTGCCTCTACATCTACCCTCGGGATTAGTTTTAAACCTCAATAATTGTTATTTAGTACCAGCTTTGAGCATGAACATTGTTTCTGGATCTCGTCTTATGCGAGATGGCTACTCTTTCAAATCGGAGAATAATGGTTGTTCTATTTATTTGAGAGATATTTTTTATGGTCATGCCCCGCTGGTCAATGGTTTATTTTTGATGAATCTCGAACGTAGTGATACACATATTCATAGTGTAGATGCCAAAAGATGTAAAGTTGATAATGATAGTCCCACATACTTGTGGCATTGCAGACTTGGTCATATTGGTGTCAAACGTATGAAGAAGCTCCATTCAAATGGACTTCTAGAGTCTCTTGATTATGAATCATTTGACACGTGCGAACCATGCCTCTTGGGCAAGATGACCAAGACTCCGTTCTCCGGAACAATGGAGCGAGCAACCAACTTGTTGGAAATCATACATACCGATGTGTGCGGTCCAATGAGTGTTGAGGCTCGCGGAGGCTATCGTTATGTTCTCACCCTCACAGATGAATTGAGTAGATATGGGTATATCTATTTGATGAAACACAAGTCTGAGACCTTTGAAAAGTTCAAGGAATTTCAGAATGAGGTTGAGAATCAACGTGACAGAAAAATAAAGTTCTTGCGATCGGATCGTGGGGGTGAATATTTAAGTCACGAATTTGGCACACACCTAAGAAGCTGTGGAATTGTTTCACAATTGACACCGCCCGGAACACCTCAACGTAACGGTGTGTCCGAACGTCGAAATCGTACTCTGTTGGACATGGTGCGATCTATGATGTCCCTCACCGATTTACCGCTATCCTTTTGGGGTTATGCTTTAGAGATAGCCGCATTCACTTTAAATAGGGCTCCGTCAAAATCCGTTGAGACGACTCCGTATGAACTTTGGTTTGGCAAGAAACCAAAGCTGTCGTTTCAAAAAGTTTGGGGTTGCGATGCTTATGTCAAGAAACTTCAACCTGAAAAGCTCGAACCCAAATCGGAGAAATGCGTCTTCATAGGATACCCAAAGGAAACAATTGGGTACACCTTCTACCACAGATCCGAAGGCAAAGTCTTTGTTGCCAAGAATGGATGCTTTCTGGAGAAAGAGTTTCTCTCGAAAGAAGTGAGTGGGAGGAAAGTAGAACTTGATGAGGTGATAGTCACCCCTCCTGGACCGGAAAGTAGCGCAGCGCAGAAAACTGTTCCTGAGGTGCCTGCACTGACAAGGGAGGAAGTTGATGATAATGATCATGAAGAAACAGATCAAGTTACTACTGAACTTCGAAGGTCCACAAGGGCACGTTCCGCACCAGAGTGGTACGGCAACCCTGTACTGGAAATCATGTTGTTAGAAAACGGTGAACCTTCGAACTATGAAGAAGCGATGGCGGGCCCGGATTCCAATAAATGGCTTGGAGCCATGAAATCCAAGATAGAATCCATGTATGAAAACAAAGTATGGACTTTGGTGGACTTGCCTGATGATAGGCACGCCATAGAAAACAAATGGATATTTAAGAAGAAGACAGACGCGGATAGTAATGTGACCATCTATAAGGCTCGGCTTGTCGCTAAGGGTTATCGACAAGTTCAAGGGATTGACTACGACGAGACTTTCTCTCCCGTAGCGATGCTGAAGTCAGTCAGAATCATGTTAGCTATTGCTGCATTCTATGATTATGAAATATGGCAAATGGACGTCAAAACAGCATTACTTAACGGCTTCCTCAAGGAAGAGTTGTATATGATGCAACCGGAAGGTTTTGTCGATCCAGAGAACGCTAACAAGGTATGCAAGCTCCAGCGCTCGATTTACGGGCTGGTGCAAGCATCTCGGAGTTGGAATATTCGCTTTGATGAGGTGATCAAAGCGTTTGGATTTATACAGACTTATGGAGAAGCCTGTATTTACAAGAAAGTGAGTGGGAGCTCTGTGGCATTTCTCATATTATATGTGGATGACATATTGCTGATGGGAAATGATATAGAATTCTTGGAAATTGTAAAGGCCTACTTGAATAAAAGTTTTTGAATGAAGGACCTTGGAGAAGCTGCTTACATATTAGGCATCAAAATCTATAGAGATAGATCAAGACGCCTCATTGGTCTTTCACAAAGTACATACCTTGACAAAATATTGAAGTTCAGTATGGATCAGTCAAAGAAAGGATTCTTGCCTGTTTTGCAAGGTATGAGATTGAGTAAGACTCAGTCGCCGACCACGGCAGAAGATAGAGAAAAGATGAGTGTCATTCCCTATGCCTCGGCCATAGGTTCTATCATGTATGCCATGCTGTGTACCAGACCTGATGTGAACCTTGCCATAAGTTTGGTAGGGAGGTACCAAATTGATCCCGGTACGGAACACTGGACAGCGGTCAAGAACATCCTGAAGTACCTGAAAAGGACTAAGGATATGTTTCTCGTTTATGGAGGTGACGAAGAGCTCGTCGTAAAGGGTTACGTCGATGCTAGCTTCGACACAGATCTGGATGACTCTAAGTCACAAACCGGATACGTGTATATTTTGAATGGAGGGGCAGTCAGCTGGTGCAGTTGCAAACAGAGCGTGGTGGCAGCGTCTACATGTGAAGCGGAGTACATAGCTGCTTCTGAAGCAGCGCAAGAAGGAGTCTGGATGAAGGAGTTCATCACCGACCTAGGAGTCATTCCAAGCGCGTCAAGCCCGATGACTCTCTTCTGTGACAACACTGGTGCTATTGCCATTACCAAGGAGCCCAGGTTTCACAAGAAGACCAAGTACATCAAGCGCCGTTTCAACTCCATCCGGAATTATGTTCAGGATGGAGACATAGATATTTGTAAAGTGCATACGGATCTGAATGTAGCAGACCCGTTGACTAAACCTCTTTCACGGGCAAAACATGATCATCACCAGAACTCTATGGGTGTTCGATTCATCACAATGTAACTAGATTATTGACTCTAGTGCAAGTGGGAGACTGTTGGAGATATGCCCTAGAGGCAATAATAAAAGCATTATTATTATATCTCCTTGTTCATGATAATTGTGTGTTATTCATGCTTGAATTGTATTGTACGGAAACAGCGATACATGTGTGAATACATAGACCACAATGAGTCCCTGGTAGGCCTCTAGTTACCAGCTCGTTAATCAACAGATGGTCACGGTTTCCTGACCATGGACATGAGATGTCAGTGATAACGGGATCACATCATTAGGAGAATGATGTGATGGACAAGACCCAAACTTGAGCATAACACGAGATCGTATAGTTCGTAATGCATAAGCTTTTCGGTGTCAAGTATTTATTCCTTAGACCATGAGGTTGTACAACTCCCGGATACCGTAGGAGTACTTTGGGTGTGCCAACCGTCACAACGTAACTGGGTGTCTATAAAGGTACGCATCGGGTATCTCCGAAAGTGTCTGTTGAGTTGGTACGAACCGAGACTGGGATGTTGTCACTCCGCATGACGGAAAGGTACCTCTGGGCCCACTCGGTAAGACATCATCATAATGAGCTCAATGTGACTAAGTAGTTAGTCACGGGATGATGGATTACGGATCGAGTAAAGAGACTTGCCATGACGAGATTGAACAAGGTATCGGGAATACCGACGACCGAATCTCGGGCAAGTACCGTACCGATGGACAAAGGGAATAACATACGGGATTAAGTGAATCCTTGACACGGTGGTTCATCCGATGAAGATCATCGAGGAACACATGGGAACCAACATGGGTATCCAGATCCCGCTGTTGGTTATTGACCGAAGAGTCGTCTCGGTCATGTCTACGTGTCTGCCGAACCCGTAGGGTCTACACACTTAAGGTTCGGTAACGCTAGGGTCGTAGAGATAAATGCACGTGGAAACCCGAAAGTTGTTCGGAGTCCCGGATGAGATCCCGGACGTCACGAGGAGTTCCGGAATGGTCCGGAGGTAAAGATTGATATATAGGAAGTCCAGATTCGGCCATCGGGTGATCTCCGGGGGTCACCGGGAGCGTCCCGGGACCACCGGAGGGGCCCCGGGGGTCCATCGGGTGGGGCCACCCATCCCGGTGGGCCCCCTAGGCCGCAAGGGGAAGTGTCCAGCCCTTCTGGGCTGGCGCACCACTAGGGGCCCACCTCCCCATGCGCCTAGGGTTAAAACCCTAAAGGGGAGGGGGTCCACTTGCCTTGGGGGGCAAGGACTCCCCCTGGCCGCCGCCCCCCTGCAGATTGGATCTGCAGGGGCCCTGGCGCACCCCCTGGCCCCCTATATATATGTGGGGGAGGAGAGGGCAGCCGCACCCTTGCCCTGGCGCCTCTCGCCCTCCCGTCACACCTCCATACTCCAACGCAGGGCGCCCGGCGAAGCCCTGCTGCGATCTCCACTGCATCCGTCATCACGCCGTCGTGCTGCCAGATCTCTGACGATTTCTCCTCCCCCCTTGCTGGATCAAGAAGGAGGTGACGTTGCTGCACCGTACGTGTGTTGAACGCGGAGGTGCCGTCCGTTCGGCGCTAGATCATCGGTGACGAAGAACGCGAAGAGTACGAGTACTTCATCCACGCTTCTTCGAAAGCTTCCTCACGCGATCTACATAACGATATGTAGATGCACTCTCACTTGCTCGTTGCTAGATGTCTCCATAGTTGGATCTTGGTGAAAGCGTAGAATTTTTTTGAATTATGCTACGTTACCCAACAATATGATGCTCTCTTTGTGCTTCAATTCTTATCTTTCATGAGAGCATCACTAAAATTGTGCCTAGCTAGGGGCGTAAAATGATAGCGCTTGTTGGGAGGCAACCCAATTTTATATTTTCTTCTTCTTTTGTTTAGGAATAAATATTGCATCTTGCTTCTGTTTAGATGTGGTTGTGTTTTTTTTAGTGTTTGTGCCAAGTAGAACCTTTGGGAAGACTTGTGTGAAGTTTATGTGATCTTGCTGTGAAAAACAGAATCGTTAGCGCTCGCTAGAATGGTCATCAGATTTTACGGGAGCGTGCTATTGTGATAGCCTGGCTTATTAGGGATGATAGACTACTCATATCAATAAGTAATTCCTTCTTTTCCGGGAGCCCATTCGGATAGAACTCCAAAGTTAAGCGTGCTCAGCTTGGAGTAGTTTCAGGATGGGTGACCGATCGGGAAGTTGCTCCCAGGTGCGCATGAGTGAGGACAAAGTGCGCAGAAAAGACTAGTATTGATATGTGGGGCCAGTCTAGATCCTGCCAAGAGTAACGACCACCAGCGGGTGTGTCCGGGGCGTTACAAGTTGGTATCAGAGCCGACCCTCGCGGTTACACGGATGTTTGCGGACAGGTGCTCAGTCATGTTGTTCTTGACGTTTGTGACCCGTCGTGGCACCCGGCATGGCACATGTATCGGACTGGATGCACAGACGTTTGTGCCAAGAGGGAACGTTCCTGTGGCCTGACGAGGACGTCGGTTCCTCTAAGTGGGGGTGTATGTGACCGCCTGGCTTATTAGGGATGATAGACTACTCATATCAATAAGGAATTCCTTCTTTTCCGGGAGCCCATTCAGATAGAACTCCAAAGTTAAGCGTGCTCAGCTTGGAGTAGTTTCAGTATGGGTGAACGACCGGGAAGTTGCTCCCGGGTGCGCATGAGTGAGGAGAAAGTGCGCAGAAAAGACTGGTATTGATATGTGGGGCCAGTCTAGATCCCGCCAGGAGTAACGACCACCAGCGGGTGTGTCCGGGGCGTTACAGCTATTTAGTTGATTGTTTTTACAGATGATTAATAGACAAATTCCTCACGTTTACCAATTTAGTTTGAATTTTTTTGGAGTTTCAGAAGTATGCGAAACCTGCAGATTACTACAAACGGTTCTGTTTTTGACAGATTCTGTTTTTCGTGTGTTGTTTGCTTATTTCAATACATCTATGAGTAATATTGGGAAGTATGAACCATAGAGAAGTTGGAATACAGTAGGTTTAACACCAATATAAACAAAGAATGAATTCATTGCAGTACCTTTGAGTAGTGGTTTGCTTTCTTATACTAACAGAGCTCACAAGATTTTTGTCTAAGTTTTGTGTTGTGAAGTTTTCAACTTTTGAGTATTGCTTTGATGGACTATGGAACAAAGAGTAGCAAGGGCCTAAGCTTGGGGATACCCAAGGCACCCCAAGTAAAATTCAAGGACAACCAAAAGCCTAAGCTTGAGGATGCCCCGGGAAGGCATCCCCTCTTTTGTCTTTATCTATCGATAACTATACTCGGAGCTATATTTTTATTCACCACATGATATGTGTTTTACTTGGAGCGTCTTGTATAATTTGAATCTTTGCTTGTTAGTTTGCCACAATTATCCTTGCTGGACACACCTATTTGAGAGAGTTAAATATGGCCTAGGAATTGTTAGAGCACTCTATGTGCTTCACTTATATCTTTTGAGTTGAATAGTTTTTGCTCTAGTGCTTCACTGATATCTTTTAGAGCACGGTGGTGATTATATTTTGAAGAAATTGTTGAACACTCATGCCTCACTTATATCCATCTGAGAGTCTATTAAAACAGCATGGTAATCTGCTTAGGCTATAAAACTAGTCTTCACATGATAGACACCCAATATCAATGTAGTAAAAAATTTCACACTAAGTGCATTGAATATAATGAGAAATTGGATGCTTGATAATTGTTTTGAGATATGAGGATATTGATATTAGAGTCATGCTAGTGGAGTTATTATGAGATTCAGAAATGCTTGTGTTAAGTTTATTGATTCACGTAGCATGCACGTATGGTGAACCGCTATGTGACGAAGTTAGAGCATGAGGTGTTTGTAAAGTGTCAACCTTTGTGTGGAGGTCGGGGCGCGCGATGGTTAACTCCTACCAACCTCCCCCCTAGGAGCATGCGTTGATTTGTTTGTTTTGATGACTCGTAGATTTTTGCAATAAGTATATGAGTTCTTATGACTAATGTTGAGTCCATGAATTATACGCACTCTCACCCTTCCACCATTGCTAGCCTCTCTTGTATCGCGCAACTTTCGCCGGTACCATACACCCACTATATATCCTTCCTCAAAACAGCCACCATATATATTCCTCAAAACATCCACCATACCTACCTATCATGGCATTTCCATAGCCATTCCGAGATATATTGCCATGCAACTTTCCACCGTTCCGTCCATATGACACGCTTCATATTGTCATATTGCCATGCATGATCATGTAGTTGACATCGTATTTGTGGCAAAGCCACCATGCATAATTTTTCATACATGTCACTCTTGATTCATTGCACATCCCGGTACACCGCCAGAGGCATTCATATAGAGTCATACTTTGTTCTAGTATCGAGTTGTAATTCAATGAAGGTGTTGATGATCATCATTTTTAGAGGATTGTCCCATGTGAGGAAAGGCTAAATCAATAAAGCCCCTCCAAAAAATAAGAAGAAGAAAAAAGAAAAGAAAAGAAGGCCAAAGAAAAAAGAAAGGCCCAAAAAAAGGGAAAGAAAAGAAAAGGGAAAATTGCTACTATCTTTTTCCACACTTGTGCTTCAAAATAACACCATGTTCTTCATGATAGAGAGTCTCATGTTTAGACACTTTCATATACTAGTGGGAATTTTCGTTATAGAACTTGGCTTGTATATTCCAATGATGGGCTTCCTCAAATGCCCTAGGTCTTCGTGAGCAAGCAAGTTGGATGCACACCCACTAGTTTCTTTTGTTGAGCTTTCATACATATTTAGCTCTAGTGCATCTGTTGCATGGCAATCCCTACTTACTCACATTGATATCTATTGATGGGCATCTCCATAGTCCGTTGATACGTGTAGTCGATGTGAGACTATCTCCCTCCTTTTTTGTATTCTCCACAACCACCTCTGTATTCCACTCATAGTGCTATGTCCATGGCTCACGCTCATGTATTGCGTGAAAGTTGAAAGGTTTGAAAGAAGAGTATGAAAACAAGTGCTTGGCTGAAATCGGGGTTGTGCATGATATGAATATTTTGTGTGATGAAGAGGGAGCATAGCCAGACTATATGATTTTGTAGGGATAACTTTCTTTAGCCATAGTATTTTGAGAAGACATGATTGCTTTGTTAGTATGCTTGAAGTATTATTATTTCTTATGTCAATATAGACTTTTGTATTGAATCTCTCAGATCTGAACATTCATGCCACAATTAAGAGAATTACATTGAAAAACTATGTTGGATAGCATTCCACATCAAAAATTCTGTTTTTATCATTTACCTGCTCGAGGACGAGTAGGAATTAAGCTTGGGGATGCTTGATACGTGTCCAACGTATCTATAATTTTTTATTGTTCCATGCTATTATTTATGATGTTTTGGATGTTTAATGGGCTTTGTCATACACTTTTATATTATTTTGGGACTAATGTACTAACCCAAAGGCCGAGTCCAGATTGCTGTTTTTTTCCTGTTTCAGGGTTTTGCAGAAAAGGAATATCAAACGGAGTCCAAACGGAATGAAACCTTCGGGAGAGATATTTTTGGAGAAAATCACTCACGGGAGACTTGAGAACCACGGAGTAGGGTCTACGAGGTGCCCACAAGGGTGGGGCGCCCCCCCCCTAGGGCGCGCCCCCTGCCTCGTGGGTCCCTCGTACGGCCACCGGTGCCCTCCTTCCTCCAATATATACCTACGTACCCCGAAACCATCAGAACAACAGAGAAAACCCTAGTTCCACCACCGTAACCTTCTGTTCCCGTGAGATCCCATCTTGGGGCCTGTTCCGGAGCTCCACCGGAGGGGGGATCTTCCACGGAGTGCTTCTACATCATCATCATCGCCTCACCATGAGTTGTGAGTAGTTTACCACAGACCTTCGGGTCCATAGCTAGTATCTAGATGGCTTCTTCTCTCTCTTTGGATCTCAATACAAAGTTCTCCTTGGTCTTCGAGGAGATCTATTAGATGTAATCTCTTTTTGCGGTGTGTTTGTTGAGATCCGATGAATTGTGGTTTATGATCAAGATTATCTATGAGAAATATTTGGTTCTTCTCTGAACTCTTTATGTATGATTATAATATCCTTGCAAGTCTCTTCGAATTATTGGTTTGGTTTGGCCACTAGATCTATAGTTCTTGCAATGGGAGAAGTGCTTGGCTTTGGGTTCAATCTTGCGGTGTCCTTTCCCAGTGACAGTAGGGGCAGCAAGGCATGTATTGTATTGTTGCCATCGAGGATAAAAAGATGGGGTTTATATCATATTGCTTGAGTTTATTTCTCTACATCATGTCATCTTGCTTAAGGCGTTACTTTGTTCTTATGAACTCAATACACTAGATGCATACTGGATAGCGGTCGATGTGTGGACTAATAGTAGTAGATGCAGAATCCTTTAGGTCTACTTGTCTCGGACGTGATGCTTATATATAATGATCATGCCTAGATAGTCTCATAATTATTCGCTTTTCTATCAATTGCTCGATAGTAATTTGTTTACCCGCCGTAGAATATCGCTATCATGAGAGAAGCCACTAGAGAACACTATGGCCCCCAGGTCTATTCTCAACATATCATTCTACACCTACTTTACTTTTTCCGCTTTTACTTTATGTTCTTATAACTAAAAAATACCAAAAATATCAATTATCATCTCTATCAGATCTCACTTTTGTAAGTGACCGTAAAGGGATTGACAACCCCTTATCGCGTTGGCTGCGAAGTTCTTATTTGTTTGAGCAGGTGCGAGGGACTCGCGCGTGGTCTCCTATTGGATTGATACCTTGGTTCTCAAAAACTGAAGGAAATACTTATGCTACTATGCTGCATCTCGCTTTCCTCTTTGAGGTAATACAACGGAAGTTCGAGAAGTAGCATATATCTACTCTATGAAGCACAAGTCTGAAACATTTGAAAAGTTCAAAGAATTTCAGAGTGAAGTAGAGAATCATCGTAACAAGAAAATAAAGTTTCTACGATCTTATCGTGGAGGCGAATATTTGAGTTACGAGTTTGGTCTTCATTTGAAACAATGTGGAATAGTTTCACAACTCTAGCCACCCGGAACACCACAGCGTAATGGTGTGTCTGAACGTCGTAACCGTACTTTATTAGATATGGTACGATCTATGATGTCCCTTATCGATTTACCACTATCGTTTTGGGGTTATGCTTTAGAGACAACTGCATTCACGTTAAATAGGGCACCATATAAATCCCTTGAGATGACGCCTTATGAACTGTGGTTTGGCAAGAAACCATAGTTGTCATTTCTCAAAGTTTGGGGCTGCGATGCTTATGTGAAAAATCTTCGACCTGATAAGCTCAAACCCAAGTCGGAGAAATGTGTCTTCATAGGATACCCAAAGGAGACTGTTGGGTACACCTCCTATCACAGATCCGAAGGCAAGATATTCGTCGCTAAGAATGGATCCTTTCTAGAGAAGGAGTTTCTCTCGAAAGAAGTGAGTGGGAGGAAAGTAGAACTTGATGAGGTAATTGTACATTCTCCCGAATTGGAAAGTAGTACATCATAGAAACTAGTTCTAGTGATTTCTACACCAATGAGTGATGAAGCTAATGATGATGATCATGAAACTTCGGATCAAGTTACTAGTGAACCTCGCAGGTCAACCATAGTATGTTCCGCACCAAAGTGGTACGTCAACCCAGTTCTGGAAGTCATGTTACTAGACCATGATGAACCTACGAACTATGAGGAAGCGATGATGAGCCCAGATTCCGCAAAATGGCTTGAGGCCATGAAATCTGAGATGGGATCCATGTATGAGAACAAAGTGTGGACTTTGGTTGACTTGCCCGATGATCGGCAAGCCATTCAAAATAAATGGATCTTCAAGAGGAAGATCGATGCCGACGGTAATGTTATTGTCTACAAAGCTCGACTTGTTGCGAAAGGTTTTCGACAAGTTCAAGGAGTTGACTACGATGAGACTTTCTCACCTGTAGCGATGCTCAAGTCTGTCCGAATCATGTTAGCAATTGCCGCATTTTATGATTATGAAATCTGGAAAATGGATGTCAAAACTGCATTCCTGAATGGATATCTCAAATAAGAGTTGTATATGATGCAACCAGAAGGTTTTGTCAATCCTAAAGGTGCTAACAAAGTGTGCAAGCTCCAGTGATCCATCTATGGACTGGTGCGAGCATCTCGGAGTTGGAATATACGCTTTGATGAGGTGATCAAAGCATATGGTTTTATACAGACTTTTGGATAAGCCTGTATTTACAAGAAAGTGAGTGGGAGCTCTATAGCATTTCTTATATTATATGTAGATGACATATTGTTGATTGGAAACGATATAGAATTTCTGGATGGCATAAAAGGTTACTTGAATAAGAATTTTTCAATGAAAGACCTCGGTGAAGCTGCTTATATATTAGGCATCAAGATCTATAGAGATACATCAAGACGCTTAATTGGACTTCCACAAACCACATACCTTGATAAAGTTTTGAAGAAGTTCAAAATGGATCAGTCAAAGAAAGGGTGCTTGCCTGTGTTACAAGGTGTGAAGTTGAGTAAGACTCAATGCCCGACCACTGCAGAAGATAGAGAGAAATGAAAGTCATTCCCTATACCTCAGCCATAGGATCTATCATGTATGCAATGATGTGTACCAGACCTGATGTGTGCCTTGCTATAAGTTTAGCAGGGAGGTACCACAGTAATCCAGGAGTGGATCACTGGACAGCGGTCAAGAACATCCTGAAGTACCTGAAAAGGACAAAGGATATGTTTCTCGTTTATGGAGGTGACAAAGAGCTCGTCGTAAACGTTCACGTCAATTTAAGCTTTGACACTGATCCGGATGACTCTAAGTCACAAATCGGATATGTATTTTTATTGAACAGTGGAGCTGTCAGTTGGTGCAGTTCCAAGCAGAGCGTCGTGGCGGGATCTACGTGTGAAGCAGAGTACATAGTTGCTTCGGAAGTAGCAAATGAAGGAGTCTGGATGAAGGAGTTCATATCCGATCTAGGTGTAATACCTAGTGCATCGGGTCCAATGAAAATCTTTAGTAACAACACTGGAGCAATAGCCTTGGCGAAGGAATCCAGGTTTTACAAGAGAACCAAGCACATTAAAAGACGCTTCAATTCCATCTGCGATCAAGTCCAGTAGGGGGACATAGAAATTTGCAAGATACATATGGATCTGAATGTCGCAGACCCGTTGACTAAACCTCTTCCACGAGCAAAACATGATCAGCACCAAGATTCCATGGGTGTTAGAATCATTACTATGTAATCTAGATTATTGACTCTAGTTCAAGTGGGAGACTGAAGGAAATATGCCCTAGAGACAATAATAAAGTTGTTATTTGTATTTCCTTATATCATGATAAATTGTTTATTATTCATGCTAGAATTGTATTAACCGGAAACTTAGTGCATGTGTGAATACATAGACAAAATTGAGTGTCCCTAGCATGCCTCTACTAGACTAGCTCATTGATCAAAGATGGTTATGTTTCCTAAACATAGACATGAGTTGTCATTTGATCAACGGGATCACATCATTAGGAGAATGATGTGATGGACAAGACCCATCCGTTAGCTTAGCAACTTGATCGTGTAGTTTTACTGCTATTGCTTTCTTCAAGACTTATACATTTCCTATGACTATGAGATTATGCAACTCCCGAATACCGAAGGAACACCTTGTGTGCTATCAAACGTCACAACGTAACTGGGTGACTATAAAGATGATCTACAGGTGTCTCCAAAGGTATTTGTGGTGTTGGCATAGATCAAGAATAGGATTTGTCACTCTGAGTTGTCGGAGAGGTATCTCTGGGCCCTCTCGGTAATACACATCATAATAAGACTTGCAAGCAAACAACTAATGAGTTAGTCACGAGATGATGAATTACGGAACGAGTAAAGAGACTTGTCGGTAACGACATTGAACTAGGTATGATGATACCAACGATCAAATCTTGGGCAAGTAACATACCGATGACAAAGGGAACAATGTATGTTGTTATGCGGTTTGACCAATAAAGATCTTCGAAGAATATGTGGGAACCAATATGAGCATCTAGGTTCTGTTGTTGGTTATTGACCGGAGATGAGTCTCGGTCATGTCAACATAGTTCTTGAACCCGTAGGGTCCGCACGCTTAACGTTCGATGACGATCGGTATTATGAGTTTATGAGTTTTGACGTACCGAAGGTAGTTCGGAGTCCCGGATGTGATCACGGACATGACGAGGAGTCTCGGAATGTCTGAGACATAAAGATTGATATATTGGACGGCTATATTCGAACACCGGAAGTGTTCCGGGTGTTATCGGAGAAAACCGGAGTACCGGAGGGGTTACCGGAACCCCCCCGGGGGAGTATTGGGCCATAGTGGGCCATGAGGGAATGTGAGGGGCAGCCCACAATGGCTGGCCGCGCCCCTCCCTCCAAGGGGATCCTAGTTGGACTAGGAGTGAGGGGAGGCGCCCCTCTCCTTCCTTCTCCCCTTCTTCTTCTTTTCCTACTCCTAGTAGGAATAGGAAAGGGGATTCCTACTCCTACTAGGAGTAGGAAAGCTCCTCTCCTTGGCGCGCCCTAGGGCCGGCCGGCTTCCCCCCTTGCTCCTTTATATACGAGGGCAGTGTGCACCCTAGAACACACAAGCAACATTGTTTTAGCCGTGTGCGGTGCCTCCCTCCACAGAAACACACATCGGTCATATCGTTGCAGTGCTTAGGCGCAGCCTTGCGTCGGTAACTTCATCATCTCCGTCACCATGCTGAAATGATCTCATACACACTTTGTATTGGTATTGATTCGGAAACCCTAAGTATAGCCTAAAAAACCTAAAAGCCCTAAACAATCTAGCCTAAAAAACCTAAATATAGTCGTAATAGCCCTAAATATAGAAAAATAACCAAATTATGAAATGGGCTCGTATATATGAACACCTAGGATTCATATATATGAACACCTTGAGTTACATATATGAACATTCTATTGTACTCAAAAAACCTATTTAGTGTTGTCATGATGAAATGGGCTCATATATATGAACACCTAGGGTTCATATATATGAACACCTAGGGTTACATATATATATATTCTATTGTACTTAAAAAACCTATTTAGTATTGTAATGATGAAATATGCTCATATATATGAACAAAAATAGTAAACATTATGCACATATTGCACTTGCTAATTCATCCAACACATTCAGAGATACCTAGCTAATTTGTTCAATTCATCCATTCATTCAAATATACATTCAAAAGAAATTGAATTGAGAGGAGAGGGACGTGCTCCGGTAGGCGGGGCGGGGCCAAGAAGGGGATAGAGAGGGCCAACGCGGGGGCAGGTCGATGAGCCTGAGAGAGGGTTGGCACGTGGGAGGGCAACAACGCATGGTGGAGGGCCGGCGTGGGGAGGGGGGCAGCCAAGGCAGGGCAGTGCAAGGGCGGGCCGACGAGCATGGGGGAGTGAGTGGAGAGGGAGAGTAAGAGGTTGGCCATGTGAAGGGGAAGATGATAAGATGAATTTTGCAGTCGTGCGGGTTTGAGCCACCGCTACTGCTAAGCCTATTAGCAGTAGCGCGGGTGTAACACCCCCATATTTATGCTGCAGTGATCCCTGACTAATGACTGACAAGCCAGCACAATTATCTTGCTAATCATCACTATGTTCCAAATCAAACTCAAATTCAAATTTAAATACAAGACGAAATTGTAATTCTTAAAAAGGTAAATTTAAAATGTTTGTTGTGTTGCCAACATTCATTAAGTAATTTTCATGAAGAAACCAAGGATTCTTCTTATTATTAAAATGCCCTTATCTTCATTAAAACAGAACCAACATCGTTAAATTGAGCTTTTTTTTATTTAAATAAATTGTTAAACATTTCTAGACAAAAAGAAATTGTTTCTGATAGATCAAAATGTGGTCTCCTATTTATGTGCCAATTTTCAAATACAACAAAAGTCAATTGGTTTAAAATTAAAATGCAAAGTAGAAAAGAAATAAAGAAAAAGAAAAAAAGAAAACAAAAAAAAGAGGAGGACCTAATCCACTGGGCACCTTGGCCCATTAAGCTAAATGGCCGGCTGATACGTCTCCAACGTATCTATAATTTTTTATTGTTCCATCCTATTATATTATCTGTTTTGGATGTTTAATGGGCTTTAATATACACTTTTTATTGTTCCATCCTATTATATTATCTGTTTTGGGACCAACCTATTAACCCATAGCCGAGTGCCAATTTTTTTCCTTGTTTTTGAGTATCGCAGAAAAGGAATACCAAACGGAGTTCAATTGACCTGAAACTCCACGGAGATTGTTTTTGGACCAGAAGAAGCCCATGGAGTACCGGAGATAGACCAGAAGAGTCCCGATGCCACCACGAGGGTGGGGGGCGCGCTCCCCTATCTCGTGGCCGCCTCGGGGACCCCGTGACTTGTTCCTGACTCCAACACCTCTTATATATACTCAAACTTCCAGAACATAACCTAGATCGGGAGTTCCACCGCCGCAAGCCTCTGTAGCCACCGAAAACCAATCTAGACCCGTTCTGGCACACTGCCGGAGGGGGGGAATCCCTCTCCGGTGGCCATCTTCATCATCCCGGGGAGGCCATCGGCTGTCCACGAGGGTGGGGGGCACGCCCCCCCCCTCTCAGGGTGCGTCCCCTGTCTCGTGGGCCCCCCGAAGGCCCCCCGATGCCCATCTTCTCCTATATGAGGTGTTTTGACCTGGAAAAAATCATAAGGAGCCTTTCGGGACCAGACGCCGCCGTCTTGAGGCGGAACCGAGGCGGAAACAAATCTAGGGCTCCGGCAGAGCTGTTCTGCCGGGATACTTCCCACCGGGAGGGGGAAATCGTCACCGCCGTCATCACCAACAACCCT
This sequence comes from Secale cereale, assembly GCA_902687465.1. NCBI lineage: Eukaryota > Viridiplantae > Streptophyta > Magnoliopsida > Poales > Poaceae > Secale > Secale cereale. The sequence continues at coordinate 469,810,686 of LR738713.1, read as the reverse complement.
CCCATCTTGGTGTTGACACCAGATTTTGGCACGGTCAAGAATTTAATAAAGACGGCCTCAAATGGAAAAATTCTCAAAGTGAGAAAGTTTCGTATCATCAAAAGGATAAACTTTGATGTTTGGGCCATCGCCATCCAATCTCATCTCGAAGGCCGAAGTTGTGTTCGAAATACTGAGATTTTATATTCAGAACACTAATCGGCTGATTTCTCCCCCAAGACCGCCTCATATGGGAAAACTTTCTACACGAGTTGTCTTCGTCTCGTCGAAACGGTCGATTTTGATATAAAAATCGTCCCAATCCGAGTTCGTATGCAAAAGTTACAGCCATCCGAACACAGCCCTGTCACAGAGCCATAAGTGGCGCGCCCTACCAGCCACGTGTCTGATGGGTTGCGCGAATAACAGCCTGTATTGCATGACTATTTTGGCCTAGAATATTGCTTCAAATCAAAAAACGTTCAACATGTAAGTTGTTCGTCTAGTCGAAACGGTCAAGATTGGTTTTGGGCTCTTTTCCATCCGAGGTCGTTTACCACCTCAGAAATTACCCGCAAGGTACAGCTAGGTTAAACCGAACAGTTTTGGAAAGTTCGGACAAAACCAATCCGAATTTGGCTAGGGTTTTGGACGTGAATCCAAGCCTTTTCCTTGCACGGGAAGTCCAGCCGCCTCTTATATACCTAAGGGGTGACGGCCGATTGAACAACACACAATCGACATATCAATCTACCACTTTTACCTTTACCTTTATCCTCTCCCTTGTTCTTCTTCTTCCTCGTTCTTCGTTCGTTCTTCTTATTGCAGGGCGGCGAACCTCGAGGCCCTAGGGGCGGTCAGGCCGACCTAGGGCAGCCCATAGTCACCGCGCGTCCTGACGGGGTCCCTCCCGGGCGTGTGGGGTTTCAGGTCCTCAAAAGCGCCTGCCGGATTGCTTGTGTACCGCGCTTACGGACGGGTCTCCTTCGACGTGAGCTGCGGTGCATCACTCCCGGCGTCGAGGGTACACGGTGATGTGTTCGTGTGCAAACACACTTTTTGGTGACTCCGCTGGGGACGTGAAAGCACATTTGCTCCTCGGGTGGTTTTGGTAATTAATGACAACATACTTTGTGGTTGGACTAATGCTTTTATCAAGTATATTTCAGGAAATTCAATCACTTTGGCATGGCAAGGACTGAAGAAGTGGACCCCTCAAAATGCTAAGGCAAGCATTGGCAAAAGTTCAAGACTCCATTTTTGGTTTAGTGATCCAAGATCACATTGAGTCCATAGGAAAAGCCAATACTATTAAAAGGGGATGAGGTTGTGTTGATGATCTGGTTGCTCAAGTGCTTAGTGATACATCTCCTAAACTATCAGCAACTCTCACTGCCAAATACACTCATAAGTAATCTCGGTCCCACCGATATTCCAAAGTCAGTCACACCGAGATGAACCACCTCAGCCATAAGCCAAACCCTAGAAATTTCGGATATTCCGATTCTGAACTCGGTTTCACCGAAACATGGGCTGCCAAGCTTCTGTAACCTTCTGTCATCAAATCGGTGTCACCGAGATGATAAAGTCGGTCCCACCGAAACTGGCATGCTCTTATCTTTGCTCAAATCGGACTAACCGAGATGGTATTTTCGGTCCCACCGAAAACCCCAACGTTCACATTATTTGAACTTTCGGTCTCACCGAGTTGTCCACTTCGGTCCCACCGAGATTGCTCAAATATGTGTGTAACGGTTGGATTTTGTGTGGAGGCTATATATTCCCCTCCACCCCCTCTTCATTCATGGAGAGATCCATCAGAAAGAACTACCACTCCTACCTTACATTTCTGAGAAGAGAACTACCTACCCTTGTGTTGAGATCAAGTTGCTCCACTCCCACCATATGAAACTTGATCTCTAACCTTCCCAAGTTGCTTTCCACTCAATCCTTTCTTCCACCACAGCCAAATCAGTGAGGAGAGTTGAGTGTTGGGGAGATTATCATTTGAAGCACAAGAGCAAGGAGTTCATCATCATCTACAACATCTATTACCTTTTGGAGGGTGGTGCCTCCTAGATTGGTTAGGTGTCGCTTGGGAGCCTCCGTCATCGAGATGTGAAGTTGAACCAAGAAGTTTGTAAGGGCAAGGAGATCGCCTACTTCGTGAAGATCTACCCCGAGTAAGGCTAGCCCTCCGTGGGCGTAGGCCATGATGGAATAGACAAGGTTGCTTCTTCGTGGACCCTTCGTGGGTGGAGCCCTCCGTGGACTCGCGCTGCCGTTACCCTCCGTGGGTTGAAGTCTCCATCAACGTGGATGTACGATAGCACCACCTATTGGAACCACAGGAAAAATCATTGCGTCTCCAAATTGCGTTTGATCTTCTCCACTTCTCTTTACTACTTGTGCAATTTACTTTTCGCTGCCCATACTCTAGAATTGCATGTGTAGTGTGCTACTTGACTTGTGTGTTATGCAAAATCTGCCAAAAACGGTTCTTTGTCAAAAGACAGAATTTTTATCTTGTCGAGTAGTCTAATCCCCCCCCCCTCTAGACACTCTCACCTTCTTCGATCCCTCAATTGGTATCAGAGCCTTGGTCTCCATTGCTTTGGTTTACACACCGTTGGAGGAAGATGGACGTGTCTACGTTTGGGAGTGTTAGCCATAGAGTGCCTATTCTTGATGGAGTGTCCTATAACTCGTGGAGGTCTGAAATGCTTATTATCTTTAAGAAGTACAATTTGTGCAAATATGTTGAGACCCCCTATGTGCCTCCATTTGACCCCTTGCACCCTACCATGGATGAAGAGCTTGATTTGCTTCGTAACCTTAGGACTGTAAATCTTATCATTAGAGGGTTACCCGATAACTTGCTTAAGCTCGTTACAAACTTTGAGTGCGCCTATGCTATGTGGAAGTTCTTGGAAGAACTTTATCCGGACTACTCTTTGAGAGGTCTTGATAAAATTCTATACAAGACTATTGAATTTGATATGATGCACCCCAATGATCCCAACTTTGATAAATGCTTCTTTGAGCTTCGTGATCTTATGAAAAAGAAGGGTGATCCCGATCTTATCAATGTTTTAATTAGAAATGCTCTTGTATTGCATTCCGAAGATTATTGTCACATTGACAATACTAATGCAAGTAGTTATCAAATTGACCTAGGTGTTGATGATGAACAATCTATGGGTCAAGATGATGATGAGCATGAGCATGATGATGATTACTCCGATTCGGACACCGAGCTAGACAAGATCATGAAGAGTCTCAATCTTATGGCAAATCTGAGAGACTACATGTCCGGCGGAAAAGAGTGGATTCTTGATAGTGGATGCACCGACCACATGACCGGAGACAAAGACATGTTTCGAGAGCTTGCAAAGAACGATGGTCCACGCAAGTATGTGACTTTTGGAGACAACTCCAAGGGTAAGGTACTTGGCCTTGGTAAGGTGGCCATATCTCATGATAGCTCTATTCAAAATGTCATGCTTGTAGAATCTCTTGGATACAATTTACTTTCCGTGTCTAGATTAGCTGACTTTGGATTCAATGTGCTATTCACCAAAGTAGATTGCCAAGTCTTTCGTCGTGACAATCAAAACATGGCGTTTACCGGTATCCGTAGAGGTGATCTATATATTGTTGACTTCACTAAGAAAGCCCAACCTAGAGCTTGTTTCATTGCTAAATCCTCTAAAGGTTGGTTATGGCATAGAAGGCTTGGACATGTTGGTATGCGTAATCTAGACAAGCTGATCAAAGGTGATCATATTCTTGGTGTTAAAGATGTTTTCTTTGACAAAGATAGACTTTGTAGTGCTTGTCAAGCAGGGAAACAAGTAGGTGGAAGTCATCCCATGAAGAACATCATGACCACAAAGAGACCGCTTGAGCTTCTTCATATGGATCTCTTCGGTCCCAATGCTTACAAAAGCCTTGGTGGTAACTCCTTTGGTCTAGTTATAGTTGATGATTATTCTAGATTTACGTGGGTATTTTTCCTTGATGATAAATCGCAGGTTCAGAGAATCTTCAAAACCTTTGCCAAAAAGGCCCAAAATCAATTCGAGGTGAAGATCAAGAAAGTTCGGAGTGAGAATGGAACGGAGTTCAAGAACGCCAATGTAGACTCTTTTCTCGATGAGGAAGGGATTCTACATGAGTTCTCAGCTACGTACACTCCTCAACAAAATGGAGTTGTTGAGAGGAAGAACCGAACGCTCATAGAGATGGCGAGAACGATGCTTGATGAATACAAGACACCGAAGCATTTTTGGGGGGAAGCGGTCGAGACAGCTTGTCATGCTATCAACAGGCTTTATCTTCATAAGCTCCTCGGCAAGACATCATACGAGCTCCTCACCGGTAACAAACCCCAAGTGGGATACTTTCGTGTCTTTGGTTCAAAATGCTATATCCTTGATAAGCATCGTCGGTCTAAATTTGCTCCTAAATCTCATGAAGGCTTTCTCCTTGGTTATGGATCAAACTCCCACACCTACCGTGTCTACAATAATTTCACCCGAAAGGTTGAAGAGACGGTAGACGTGAAGTTTGATGAATCTAATGGCTCGCAAGTAGAGCAAATGCCTATTGATGTAGGAGACAAGGACCCATCGGAAGCTATCCAAGACTTATCTATTGGAAAGATCCGTCCCATGGAAGTGAAGGAGAGTACCTCATCTACATATGTGGAGCCCCCTACCTCACGGCGAGATGAACCTCAAGGCAACATGGAGGCCTCCACAAGTGGAACTCACCAAGATGAGGAAGTGCAACAAGAAGATCCACCACAACCTCCTTCTCCACCGCCTCAAGACAACACCAACAACAATGAAGAAGAAGAAGAGGAAGATGAAGATGATGAGGATGCTCAGCCACAGCCTCAACAAAAGCTATCCCGAGTCCGAGCAAGAGTCAAGAAAAATCATCCCGTGGAACAAATGATGAACGACATCAACTTCGGGAGAATTACTCGCTCTAAAACTCGCTTAGCTAACTTTTATGAGCATTACTCATTTATCTCTAGTATTGAACCTATGAAGGTAGAAGAAGCACTTGAAGACCCGGATTGGGTGAACGCTATGCACGAAGAACTACACAACTTCGAGAGGAACAAGGTATGGACTTTGGTAGAGAAACCCAAGGATGATCAAAACATCATTGGAACCAAATGGGTGTTTCGGAACAAGCAAGATGAACATGGACAAGTCATCCGCAACAAGGCTCGTCTCGTAGCTCAAGGTTACACACAAGTCGAAGGTATGGACTATGGTGAGACCTATGCCCCCGTTGCTAGACTTGAATCCATTCGCATTCTTCTTGCTTACGCCAATCACTATGATATTACTCTCTATCAAATGGATATCAAAAGTGCTTTCCTAAATGGTGAAATTGAGGAGGAAGTATTTGTGAAACAACCTCTCGGATTTGTGAATCCCAAAAAGCCTAATCATGTTTACAAGTTGCACAAAGCTCTTTATGGTCTTAAACAAGCTCCTAGAGCTTGGTACAAATGCTTGACTAGCTTTCTTCTTGAAATAGGCTTTGAGATTGGAAAGATAGACTCAACGCTGTTCACGAAAAGGGTTAATGGTGAACTATTTGTGTGCCAAATATATGTTGATGATATTATCTTTGGTTCAACTAACCCTCATTTTAGCAAGAAGTTTGGACAGCTCATGTCGGAGAAGTATGAGATGTCCATGATGAGTGAACTCAAATTCTTCCTTGGGTTGCAAATCAAGCAATCTAAGGAGGGTACCTTTGTCTCACAAACAAAGTACACCAAGGATCTCTTCAAGAAGTTCAACATGCAAGAAAGCAAAGGTATGAGTACCCCCATGCCCACAAGTGGACATAATGACTTGACAAAAGATGGAGAACCCGTTGATCAAAGGGTTTACCGATCTATGATTGGTTCTCTACTATATCTTTGTGCTTCTCGTCCTGACATAATGTTGAGTGTATGCATGTGTGCGCGATATCAAGCAGCCCCTAAAGAATGTCATCTTAAAGCTGTTAAAAGGATAGTGAGATATTTGATACACACACCAAACTTTGGCATTTGGTATCCTAAGAGGGCCTCTTTCGACCTTGTTGGCTATTCCGACTCGGACTATGCCGGTGACAAGGTTGATAGAAAGTCAACTTCGGGTACGTGTCAATTCCTGGGTCGATCCCTTGTATCTTGGTCCTCCAAGAAACAAAATTCGGTATCATTATCCACTGCCGAAGCGGAATATATTGCTGCTGGTTCGTGTTGTGCTCAATTGCTATGGATGACACAAACGCTTAAAGATTATGGGATACATGTGAGACATGTTCCCTTGCTTTGTGACAATGAGAGTGCGATTAAAATTGGACACAATCCCGTGCAACACTCTCGAACGAAGCATATTGAAGTTCGTCACCATTTTATTCGTGATCATATTGCCAAGGGTGACATTAATCTTAAGCATGTTCGTACTGACAAACAACTTGCTGATATCTTTACAAAACCTCTTGATGAGAAGGTGTTTTGTCGCTTAAGGAGTGAGTTGAACATCATTGATGCTTCAAACTTGGAGTGAGAACTCCATTGATGCATGCAAGGCATGAGCCCACTTGACTAATCCTTGATATTTCTCTTATGATGGTGATCATATATCTTGGACACATTTGCCTCCTTGTATTGCATCTAACTCCTTGCAGGTACTTGGATGATCTACATTCCACAAGATTACCACACACTCAAATCATGAGTAATCTTGTCATTGATCAAGTATCTAGCCCTTTGGGATGTTGAGTTCAAGGAACAAAATTCCACATATCCTTTTTGACATCTTATACATCTAGTATTTCACTCTTGTCATCTTGGATATCCTTGAGTATTTCCTTGCTTGCCTAACCCATGTAGGAAGATGAACTACACAAGTAGAAATGGCGCTCCAACTTCACATTCAATGAGCACCTACATCAAGTTTACCTACATGAGCAAAGCAACAACAAGCCCAAGGTATGTTCTTCACATCTTTAAGGAGCTTTGCTCAAAGTCATGACTACAAGCAGCTTCATAAGATGTGATCACATCGAATGCTTAATCAAAAAATGGCAACCCCATTTTGAGCTTAAATGATGAGTATGACCTATGATCAAATGTCCTCATTTGACTCCTAAGTCAATATACTCAAACATAGGTGACCTTGTCGCCGACCTTTATCTAGATGAAGTACATATGTTTTGAAGTCTTTCTATTTTCTCTTATGTTCTCTCATTGAGTTTTCAAAAAAAAAAATTATTATTACTTCATCTAGGAATCCTTTTCATTTCTATTCTTCTGTCTTTGTGAATATCCTTCTGGCTCTGATCAATTCCTCGAAAAATCTTTCACAAATTCATTGCAAATCCTTTGAAACATTCCTCGCAAAGTGAGCTGAATTATTTCTGTATTTCCTTGGAATTAAACTCGGCGTCACCGATTTAAATTTTTCGGTCTAACCGAAAAGGATCTACCCTAAGTCCCTGACTTTCGGACCCACCGATCCATCTTAATTCGGTGTCACCGATTTATCTCTTCCAGGATATCATCTTCTGCAGCTCCACTCGATGATTCTCTATGCATGTTCCTATTTGCCCTGTTGTGATTCTTAAGGATCCCACTTCTTTCTTTCCATCTTCACTGACCTTCCTACTTTTCTGTCCTTTTCGGCATTTGATGTCAAAGGGGGAGAAGACTTAGGGGGAGAAGAGAAGATTTAGGGGGAGAAGAAGAGCAATCTTACCTTAAGGGGGAGAGAATCACATCAAAGCTTTGCCGTGTTTTACATTGGACATTACATTTGGCATCATTCTTTTGATTTTGCTCTTTCCATCAAACCCCTTGATCTCAGAGAACTCAAAGGGAGAGGAATCTTCACAATTGATATCTTATGGGAAGCAAAATCTCTCAGAATTCATTGAAAATCTTTTAGTTTCGGAGACATGTTTGCTGATTCAAGCTTGTGCTCAATATGAGACACCCTTTATACATGTCATCCCTGGCTTGGTACTCTTGATGTTCTTGCAGTTGGTTGAAGAAATACTCTTGTGTTATCTAACCTTGTTTTCCCAAGTTTATCTCTTCAGGTACAATGCCAAGGAACCTCAAGGTAAGTATATGCACTTTGCAGAATGTGCATGATGGTGACTTGCTTGTGAATACTTGTTTGCAAGAAATCACCATGCACATATGCATTATCACTCACTTCTTTTCATCTGCTCTGATGCATATAGCCAAGCTGCATGTAGCACATCTTGCTTATCTCTCTTGTGTGCTTGAGGTAGTCCAAAACCATAATTTATGAAAATCTTGCACACTTGTAGGGGGAGCCTGTGTACTACATGATTGTCAAAGCTTTCGTGATAATTATGTCCTTCTTTCAATAAGCTTTGATGTCTTGTTTAGTGTGATTTTAGTGTGTTGCCATCAATTACCAAAAAGGGGGAGATTGAAAGCACATTTGCTCCTCGGGTGGTTTTGGTAATTAATGACAACATACTTTGTGGTTGGACTAATGCTTTTATCAAGTATGTTTCAGGAAATTCAATCACTTTGGCATGGCAAGGACTGAAGAAGTGGACCCCTCAAAATGCTAAGGCAAGCATTGGCAAAAGCTCAAGACTCCATTTTTGGTTTAGTGATCCAAGATCACATTGAGTCCATAGGAAAAGCCAATACTATTAAAAGGGGATGAGGTTGTGTTGATGATCTGGTTGCTCAAGTGCTTAGTGATACATCTCCTAAACTATCAGCAACTCTCACTGCCAAATACACTCATAAGTAATCTCGGTCCCACCGATATTCCAAACTCAGTCACACCGAGATGAACCACCTCAGCCATAAGCCAAACCCTAGAAATTTCGGATATTCCGATTCTGAACTCGGTTTAACCGAAACATGGGCTGCCAAGCTTCTGTAACCTTCTGTCATCAAATCGGTGTCACCGAGATGATAAAGTCGGTCCCACCGAAACTGGCATGCTCTTATCTTTGCTCAAATCGGACTAACCGAGATGGTATTTTCGGTCCCACCGAAAACCCCAACGTTCACATTATTTGAACTTTCGGTCTCACCGAGTTGTCCACTTCGGTCCCACCGAAATTGCTCAAATATGTGTGTAACGGTTGGATTTTGTGTGGAGGCTATATATACCCCTCCACCCCCTCTTCATTCGTGGAGAGAGCCATCAGAAAGAACTACCACTCCTACCTTACATTTCTGAGAAGAGAACTACCTACCCTTGTGTTGAGATCAAGTTGCTCCACTCCCACCATATGAAACTTGATCTCTAACCTTCCCAAGTTGCTTTCCACTCAATCCTTTCTTCCACCATAGCCAAATCAGTGAGGAGAGTTGAGTGTTGGGGAGATTATCATTTGAAGCACAAGAGCAAGGAGTTCATCATCATCTACAACATCTATTACCTTTTGGAGGGTGGTGCCTCCTAGATTGGTTAGGTGTCGCTTGGGAGCCTCCGTCATCGAGATGTGGAGTTGAACCAAGAAGTTTGTAAGGGCAAGGAGATCGCCTACTTCGTGAAGATCTACCCCGAGTACGGCTAGCCCTCCGTGGGCGTAGGCCATGATGGAATAGACAAGGTTGCTTCTTCGTGGACCCTTCGTGGGTGGAGCCCTCCGTGGACTCGCGCAGCCGTTACCCTCTGTGGGTTGAAGTCTCCATCAACGTGGATGTACGATAGCACCACCTATCGGAACCACAGGAAAAATCCCTCAGGACACTCTCACCTTCTTCGATCCCTCAGGACGAAGCTTTGAACGGTCTCCGGATCGTTCTTGCTACGAAGAGATCATCATCTAGGGTTTGCAATCTACAAAGGTAACATGAATACCCAATTCACTTATGTAGATGCAAATAATGCATATGTTGTTGCTAGATCGTCTAATGAGCATAATGTATCGCCTAGTCCTAGCTTTGTCAATCATGCATCTAATTATGTGCAAGAGCCGATGCAACAAAATCTGCATGCTTCTACTTCATATAATTTTAGCAACATGCAACATATGTATTCCAACTCCCATGCATCGGCAGCCCCATAAATCCTTATGCCGATGAACAACATGATGAGTTCGGTTAATCAAGTTGAAACACCTCACACGGGAACTTCTGATAGTATGCAACAAAGTGTTTCACCTTTTTATTCATCGGCAACTAGCTTGCAATATGTGAATCCAAACATGCCGGTGGATAGAGGAATTGGCCATGCTACTACTAGTTATCCAGTCAATTACCCTCAACCATCATATGCTACACCTCACGCTTCTAATGTTTTGGCACCATATGCAACTATAGGTATTCATAATTCGGCTTTGCACCTTCACGCTAATAGCCGAATAACTGAAAATTCTATAGGATCACATGTGCCTTCACCTAGTACCATAGCATACAATGTTTCCCCTGCACAATTACATAATTTCGGCGACACCTCGTTACCAAAAGAGTCTAAAAGTCTCGGGGGGCAATTCTATCCAGATTGGGTCATTAAGAAAAATATTAGGTCTTTTTGGGACGAATGCAATGTTGTTCTAAATGAATTAATAAAAGAGGGAAAGCCTATTAATTCTGCTGTAATACAAGCTAGATTATGTCAAAAAGAGAATGCATTGAGTGTGGATAGGATTATCAAAAAAGTGGTGATTCGGATAACAAAGTTAATTCGGTTATTGAAAAGACCGAAACAAATATTACGTATGCCGAATCTGTTCTAGAAAAAGAGGACAACAAGGTGCTGGGGAGCTATTCAAAAGAGGAACAACATATCGTTCAAGTAACGCAACCATCATGCTTTCCCAACGTGTTTCAGAAGGTATGTCTAGCAAGTGATTTACCTATCCTCCGATTTGGTCACAACTTTATTGTTGATGCTTCTATAAGAAAAATTCTCATAAGTAATTTTGAAAGACCAATGAAGAAGGGTAATTTACTTGTTAGCAATAAAATTGTTATAGAACATATCGGTCAACCTATTGTGCCATTTACAAAGACCGATAGTGATTTATTATTGCTGCCAAAGGTTTTCCCATTGCTTTATTTAAAATTCATATCTAATTGGGTAGCTTTGCTTACTTCATACTTGGCTTACGCATGACCTCAATTGAGACATGTATGTTCTAACTACTTTGATTTCAGAAATTTAAAGCCAAGGTTATACTCTGTTGAGAAAACCGATGATGGTATAATTTCCTTTTCAAAGACATCGGAGATAGAGTGCAAAAAACAATGCATAGCCGAATGGGGAGATTCTAAATCTGAACCATTCGTTTGCTTACCTCCAAAGCCGTTCGCACACCAAGATCGGCTAGAAAACAAAACGTATACCTTTGATTCAAACATGTGTGATTAAAATTTTGATTTGTTGTTGAAAAATAATTACATTAGAATTCTTGATCACCATGTCAAGCCATTAGTCCAAGGACGAATATATTGTAAGTTGCATGATTCGTCCAAGCATAATCTTGAGAATTGCAACATGTTTTGTCAAATATTTAAATCGTCCATTGATAAAGGACGATTGAAATTTGTTGAGACACCAAGAGATGACCAATCCATTCCGGTTGGTCCTGATGGCAAAAGGTTTTTGCATCGGCTAATACAAGCCGATCCATTTAAAGAGAAGGTAAAAGTTGCAGCTGACGGGATCAAGTTTTCAAGTAAAAAAGCTGTTGAAGAGCATAATGAACATAAACTTGAGGGCGAGAATTCCATCGAAGCTACAATGAAGACGCCAAGGACTGGGGGGCAGCAAGCAAAGTTAATGATCTATGAAAACAAAACAATAGAAAGCAAAGGCTGAGGTAAGCACAAAGGTAAAAGGCCGAAAGTCACTTTCACGCAACTCTTGGAAAAATATCAAAAGAAGAGTGAACATAAGAATGCTTGTCGGCCAAATCATGCAAAGAAACCAGGATCACCCCCGAGGCGCAAATGTGAGGACCGGTATTGGCAAAGTGAGAATTTTCATGCAACATATTCGTATCCTTATTTTGGACCGTCAATGCCAATATCGTGGATGCCTCTCTATTCTCATGTAGATCCATATCCATCATGGGATAGGTATGATACAAGGGCACATTGTCCATCTTATTTTAAACCATCTCATCAATATTATGCAGCTCCGAGAAGTTCAACATTTGAACAATCACATGTTAAAGACCATTTCAATAAAAAGGAATCGGTCTGGAGCCCATGGACGAAGAAAGAGGTGGTCAAGCAAGTATACCGGGTCAAGAAAGATGGTCGTAGGTGTGCTACTTCAGATTCGATCTCAAATGACAAAGAGCCAATTAAAATGTTGACATTGGCTACAAAAGGCAAAGAAGTAAAGCAATCAATTGTTGAAGATCAAAGTGCCAAGTCTGAAGAAAAGGAGTTGAGAGTGCACAAGGTAGAACAAGAATTGCCATTGCTTCAAACAAATTCGCAGCCGGGGTGCCCACTCGGCTTATCTTATTGGCAAAAGAAGAAATTACAAAAACTTAGTGCACAAGAGCTTGAAAAGATAAACATGGCATGGGTTCCCAAAGGAAGTACTCAAAAGAAGAATGGTGTGCAAGGTTCCATCGAAAGAAGTGTGACAAAGGTAAAGAAGGAAAAGAGTGAAAATTATGAACGACCAAGCCGAAGGTTTCAACGTCCTCGGTGCACACATTATCCACATTCTTCAATTATGCCATTTATGCCGATGACATGGAATTCATCCTCAGGTATGACTGGTGACCCTCCATGGACTTATTTTGATCCATGGACGCAATATAACTTCTTACATCATGCAAGGGTTTTACCACATCATCATTCGTTTGATTAGTAGCATTTTGTTGCTGATCCATATGGCCGATATATAATTATCGCCCTAAGTATATAAATGGCCGATGGAGTGTTGACATCTTCCTTAGAAAAAACATCGTGCAAGTTATTTTTCGGCACACAAGTTTGCTGAAAAACAGAGGGGCATGTGTTGACACCAGATTTTGGCACGGTCAAGAATTTAATTAAGACGGTATCAAATGGAAAAATTCTAAAAGTGAGAAAGTTTCGTATCATCAAAAGGATAAACTTTGATGTTTGGGCCATCGCCATCCAATCTCATCTCGAAGGCCGAAGTTGTGTTCGAAATACTGAGATTTTGTATTCAGAACACTAATCGGCTGATTTCACCCCCAGTACTGCCTCATATGGAAAAACATTCTACACGAATTGTCTTCGTCTCGTCGAAACGGTCGATTTTGATATAAAAATCGTCCCAATCCGAGTTCGTATACAAAAGTTATAGCCATCCGAACACAGCCCTGTCATAGAGCCATAAGTGGCGCGCCCCACCAGCCACGTGTCTGATGGGTTGCGTGAATAACAGCATGTATTGCGTGACCGTTTTGGCCTATAAGATGGCTTTAAATAAAAAAAAACGTTCAACATGAAAGTTGTTCGTCTCGTCGAAACGGTCAAGATTGCTTTGGGGTTCTTTTCCATCCGAGGTAGTTTACCACCTCAAAAATTACCCGCAAGGTACAGCCAGGTTAAACCGAACAGTTTTGGAAAGTTCGGACAAAACCAATCCGAATTTGACTAGGGTTTTGGACATGAATCCAAGCCTTTTCCTTGCACGGGAAGTCCAGCCGCCTCTTATATACCTAAGGGGTGACGGCCGATTGAACAACACACAATCGACATATCAATCTACCACTTTTACCTTTACCTTTATCCTCTCCCTTGTTCTTCTTCTTCCTCGTTCTTCGTTCGTTCTTCTTATTGCAGGGCGGCGAACCTCGAGGCCCTAGGGGCGGTCAGGCCGACCTAGTGCAGCCCATAGTCGCCGCGCGTCCTGACGGGGTCCCTCCCGGGCGTGTGGGGTTTCGGGCTCTCAATCGAAACAATTATGAGGATGACATGAAGCTAGAACCACGAACCTTTAGAAGACCGGGTAAGGATTCAAGAGGAACTCGTCTTCAGGTCTTTAAAATCTGAGAAGACGATGAGATACACCACCATGAATTGTATAGACACTCCGTAATGAAGAATTATAAGGTTGAACCAATGATGAACAAGAATTTCAAAGCGATCTTGGAGAAGGCATGTGACTGATGGGAATCATTCTTACGTCACACTTTAAAGAGAATTTGAGTATAACTCCAGAAAAATTAGAAGAGTCAGGTAAGATCCTGGGAAAAGACCTATGGGTTAGGGCCCACTAAAGAAATCACCATTGGAAAAGATTGCTTAAGAGATATTGCACCGGTTGAATTAAATGGCTTGAATAAGATAACAATCCTCAAAAAATAATTTTAACGGATCAAGAATGGAATTATGAATCTTCGGCACTCCGGATATGAATAGCAAGAGGAGAATGATTAATTGGTGCACCGGAATAAGAAAGCATTGTGAAAAGAGGAAAAAGGATAAGATCAACACCGAATTCTTGAATTACATCCACCGGCATAATTTGAGTACAAAAGAATGATGAACTTGAAGCTCTTGAGCATCTTCACGATAAATCACCGGATAAGAACATTGAAGGAAATGAATGAAGAAATATCACATGAATAAAATGGATATTTCATTTGAGAATTCTTGCTCTGAGAAGAAGAAGGGTGGGAGGGTGGGGAAAACAAAGACAACTTGGGATGAATTAAACAGACACCGTCAGATTTCTCAATGGCGTCCGTATGGAATAACTTGAAGAGAAGGCACACCGGTTGGAAAAGAATTTAACATGACCATCTTGATGATTAAGAAGGACTAGCACTCCCATAGAAATATGAGAACACCGATTAAGAAAGGTATGGAATCAACATTTGACATCGAAGCAACTCGAATACCAGAATCAAAACAAAAACAAAGGATAGATATGTTGCAGCATAATCTTCACAATATCATTCGAACGGAGAATTGAACGAATGAATTCCGCAGGTACATCAACTTGTCGAGAAGCCACTTGGAAGAACAAAAGGTAAATAAAAAGCAACAAGGAGCAGATAGAACAAATACAAGATAGAAGCTTCGTCCCACATATTCGTGCTGAAAGCTCATGGAACGTGTTACAAAAGGGTTTTGCAATCCCCGGATCAGCATAGCCAAGGACCCTTTAAGATGCAACTCCCGATCGGGACAATGGCCATAAAACCACTTCACTCAGTGTAGAACCCCGAACTCCATATCATGCATTCGTTGGAAGAATGCCTACGAGCAACTAGATGAACCCACCTATTAATTTCCGAAAGTTTCCAGTTATGCAATCAGGTGTTGGGGATACAGGGGAAGCACTGCGCACTCAACTCTAATCCTACATCCAGCTGTATCCATCCTTCAACACATAACCAATTTTTTCCGGAAACCATTTACCTTGGACCTTCGAAACGCATCTACTATACAAGCTATGGCAATACTCCCGAACTACCTCCCCAGTACTGGGTGATGTCGGGGTTATCTTGCCACTAACCGCATAGGAGAGTTTTCGATGTCGGCCGTCTTAAGTATTCCAGAACTGCTGCGATATATTTGTGACGACAACACCTCGGAGCTCAACTCCCCGGGACACTGCCACAACCCCTAAATGACAGGAGGCATCGAGAACAATGTTCTCGTCACAAAGACATCGGAACAATCCAAACAATACTCGCGTGATCCTAAAAAAATTGTGTGCATTTTTTAGAGTAGAAGAGATAAAAGTAATCGTTAGGATTCCTCACCAGAGTGAAAAGAGATGAGGAGCAAAAGAAATCCTACTCTCCGATATATATATAGGACTCAAAACATTTTCAAGTGTGTGCCTAGACTCAACCGTCAACGATTCGATCAATCAGTGGGGGCTTCTAGGTCGGAGAAGGCTCTGAATACCAACTTGTAATGCCCAGGATGGGACTATACCTCCTACGTGTCGAGGCACGACTTAAAGGTATAAGCCCATTCTGGAATGATCTCAAGTTTGGTATCTTTGCATGACTCATGTAAAATTAGGGATGAAATTGCAAAAGGAGATAGTTGGCTTACACTCGCCACTTCACACAATACATTACATAAGCAAAACATCATTCAAAACATCACAACCCGACTACGGGCGAAGATCCAAAAGAAAGATACCAAAACATAAAGCCACGGGTCCGAATCGCCCCTAGTAGAAACCACTACTGATCGTCGAAAACGTCACAAGCATACGGCCACTCTCTTCATCGAGCTCCCAGGGAAGTACTTGAACCAGCTCCTGCATCATTCTCGGCTGAACCTGCATCTGGTGTTGTAGTATCTGTGAGCCACGAGGACTCAGCAATCCCATAACCATGGGTATCAAGACTAGCAAAGCTTTATGGGTAGGAAAAGGGTAGTGGTGAGGTTGCACCAGCGGCTAAGCATAATATGGTGGCTAACTTACGAGTACAAGAATAAGATGAGCATCTACGCAAACGGTCGCAAACTAGTAGTGATCACTAAAGATCCTGAACTACCTACGAGTCAAAAATAACCCCACCGTGTTCTCTTCTCAAAGTGAAAAGAGATAGTCACAGTTAACCACACAGTTGTGTGTTTTACTTCGGATCCTCTGTCAAGTTTTCTACAACCGGACATTAACAAATTCCAATCTGCCACATAACCGCGGGCACGGCTTTCGAAAGATTATAACCCTGCAGGGGTGTCCCAACTTAGCCCATCACAAGCTCTCACGATTAGCTGAAGTGATAAATATAATATCATCACCCCTTATCTTAGGGAAAACCGATCAGGCTCGGCATCCCGGTGCACAAGACATTTCGACAATGGTAAAACAAGTCCAGCAAGACCTCCCGGCGTGCCGACACCCTGATAGTAGCCGCGCGTATCTCGTCTCAGGCCACGTCCGGATGGGTGATGCTACAGGTTATACCAGATACCTCGGGTTTCCCCAAGGCGGCCTTGCAGGACCCCCGTTTGGGACCAACACCATCAGCACTGGCCCCCCTGCTATGTAGAAAAGAGTACCCGAGGGCGCGACCCCCTATGAAAATTTAATTAATTAATTAAGTTGTTATTATGAGGAAAATTAAAACCAATGTTGGGCCTTGCTGGAGGAGTTTTATTCAAAGTCGAAGTGTCAAGGGGTCCCCATATACCCATCGTGTAAGGAACGCAAAATCAAGGAACATAATGCCGGTTTATCGGCGCCTAAGGTGGCATGAGTGGAACAAAACACCGAGCAAAAGGCCAAGCCTTCCACCCATGCCCAGTATATAGGTGTGTTAATAATAATAATAATAATAATAATAATAATAATAATAATAATAATAATAATAATAATAATAATAATATAATAATAATAATAATAATAATAATAATAATAATAATAATAATAATAATAGATATTGTGATATTCCAACAACAAGTTCCCTCCTGGAACGATCTTCATCTTCACCTGCAACTAACAACGCTATAAGAGGGGTTGAGCAAGCGGGTAACATAGCCAAATAGTGGTTTTGCTAGGAAGGTGTCAAAGGTTAGAGGTTTCATGGCAACAAGGAGAGGGCTGACAATAAAAGATGGGTAGCGCGACATTTAACGATAGCATCGAGACAACTAAGCATGGCAATGGTAGTAAAGGTATCCAAGGGTATGATCATCTTGCCTGGGATTCTGCAAGGAAGAAGAACGGTTCCATGAAGAAGACAAAACCTCACAACTCCGGAACGGGACCGAAGCTAACGAGAGAAGCATACCGGAAAGAAGCAAACAACACGGTAAACACACAATCATAAGCATGTCATAATGCACAAGCAAGCATGATGCATGTCATGTTTTAAAATATGCATGGTATGGCAGAGTGCACAAACAACACTACAAGTTAAGTGGAGCTCAATATGCAACGAGTTGCATATTGACGAAACACCACATTTTATTTATTTAGTCGACTCTCATTTATTTACCAGACAAGGTTAAATGTTTTTAACATAGCAAGAGGTGAAACAAAAACAAACTACCTAATTAGACATTTTAAATGAGGCCGGAAATAACAACAACAATTCCGGAAAATCCCCATATGCATGTTTAGCAATTTTAAGCAAACAACAATTCACACATTTTAAAGTTGTTAACATGATGCGGATGACATGATCAAGTTTTATGCAAAATTTTTAGTTAAAGGTTAACATGACGAGATAAGAAGTATTTGTCACCGTGGTGGAAAGAAAGGGTGCCACGGCAACGATCCGAAAATGATGCAACGCAACATCTCGGTTCCGATAACCCGCTGAGAGACCGGTGCAAAAGAAAAGGTGGCGTGAGCGAGCGAAACAAGATGAAAGGTGGGGTGATCCCGTCACCGTGTTCCCACGGGTCGGCGACGAGGCAACCGAGGAGCACGACAAAAGATGAAACGGCACAGTGCACACAAGGGAAACATCTCATGCAACCACAAGCATTCGTCCACGGGGCATCGTCTCGGGGTTATACCTTCGGAACGTTCGTTCTCGAAGCGGTTCGAGTCGTCGAGGGATGTAGTGGAAGTAGACGTTCTCCTGAGTCGTGGTACACGTTCGTAGAGGGAAGTAGTCGTTCCGTAGAGGTACACGTTATGTTGCCGTTCACGTTCCGTAGAGGTACTTGTCGCGGCATCGGACGTCTTCGGGGCGACGGTAGTCGAACTTGGAGGGGGTAACGGTAGTCGTTCACGATCGTCTTGTCACTTGGCGCCATCTTGGTCTTGGCAGCGGTAGTGGTACACGGCGATGGTAGTCGTTCGCGGAGCTCGTTTTCTGTAGATGTTCGGGTCGTCGTGGTACTTGTCGGGGTCGGTCTTGTCGATCTTGCCGGTCTTGGCGAAAACAGGGGTCGTCGAGGTACTCGTTCATATAGTAGTCGTACACGTGTGGTAGTCGAACTTGATGGATCCGAGGGCTCCGAGCATGCGTCGTGGTACTTGTCAAAAACAACATCGGATGTAGTCGTACATGAAGAGGAACTTGGCGGATCCAGTCGTCGCGGTACTTGACCTCCGAGGTCCTGGGATAAACAACAACAGCAACAAAACATGGCAATGTCTCGGTCACAGCCACGGCAAGTTGGGCGACGCGGAGGCCCGAAGGAGCTGCTGGTCCTGTGGTGGCGCGAAGGAGGCAAAGCAGAGGAGGCGGCGGTGGAGCAGGAATCCAACAGCCTTGCTGGAGGAGAGATGGTGAGGCGGCTGGAGGTGGTTGTAGAGGTGCGGAAGAGGAGCCGAAGGGTGGTGCGCTGGAGGTGAGGCAGGGGCGGCGCCGGCGCTGTCGGGGTGCAGCGGCGTGCCCCGTTGGCCTGGGTCGCCGGCGGCTCGCGAGGTGGCGGGCGGCGCGGCAAGGCCGGCCCGCGGCTGGAGATGGAGGGCGCGGCAAGGGCCTGTCGACGAGGCACCATGGCAGGCGGCGCTCGGGCCGGCGAGGCCGGCGACAGGCGCACGCTCGTCGGCGGCGCGTGGAGCCGTTCTTTCGCTGGAGAAGGGCGGGGCCATCGCGTGGAGGAAAGGGACGGCGCGCGGCTGACGGAGCTCGGCGGCGTCTGCGAGCTGAAGAACGACTAGGAGGGAGCGGGGCGCTAGGGCGGCTATGAGGAGGAGGGAGCGGGGCGCTGGGGCGGCTATGAGGAGGAGGGAGCGGGGAGCTGGGCCTGACGAGGGGAGAGCGAGGGAGATCGAGGGAATCGGGGGACGGAGGAAGGAGAGTGCGGCGCTGAGGGAGGATCGAGGGGATCGGGGTGCGGTCGGGCTAGGGTTACGGGGTGGCTGGGCCAGGAGGCCAGATGGGCCGGCTGGGGGGGAGGCCGCAGGCCCAGATGGCCTATCCCTCTCCTTGTTTATTTCTTAGCAGAAAAAATAGAGAGAGTTCAACATTTAATAAGAAAAAAGGCCATGAATAAGAAATAAATGATGGAACATTTTTGTAAGGCTTTATGGAATATTACCAACCCAACAAAAGTGGTTCCAACAAAATAGGGAAGATATGCAAGTGTGTGTTGGTGATTCCGAAGCAATGTAATAATTATATAGCTCCATATATTAGGAGGATATGTTATAAAGAGAAGTCATCCTTCCCTCGATTTAAATGGACCGAAGGTCCACACGATTTATTTAAGTTGAGTTGCAAAGATAATGACATGATGGCATGATGACATGATGCAAAGCAAAAATAAATAACACAAGCACAAAAGAAACACACGGGAGAACCCGGAACATCTGGAATCTCTGGAATCTTCTGGGACGTCGGTCTTCGGGCGTCACACCCTAGGGGCGGTCAGGCCGACCTAGTGCAGCCCATAGTCGCTGTGCGTCCTGACGGGGTCCCTCCCGGGCGTGTGGGGTTTCGGGCTCTCAAAAGCGCCCACCGGATTGCTTGCGTACCGCACTTCCGGACGGGTCTCCTTCGACGTGAGCTGCTGTGCATCACCCCCGGAGTCGAGGGTACACGGTGACGTGTTCATGTGCGAACACTTGGGGAGGGCTTTCTTCATCAACATCTTCACCATCACCATCTCCTCTCAAACCCTAGTTCATCTCTTGTATCCAATCTTTGTACCCAAACCTCAGGTTGGTACCTGTGGGTTGCTAGCCGTGTTGATTACTCCTTGTAGTTGATGCTAGTTGGTTTATTTGGTGGAAGATCATATGTTCAGATCCATTATGCATATTAATACCCCTCTGATCATGAACCATATTATGTCTTGTGAGTAGTTACTTTTGTTCTTGAGGACATGGGAGAAGTCTTGCTATTAGTAGTCATGTGAATTTGGTCTTCGTTCGATATTTTGATGAGATGTATGTTGTCTCTCCTCTAGTGGTGTCATGTGAACGTCGACTACATGACACTTCACCATTATTTGGGCCTAGAGGAAGACATTGGGAAGTAATAAGTATATGATGGGTTGCTAGAGTGACAGAAGCTTAAACCCTAGTTTATGCGTTGCTTCGTAAGGGGCTGATTTGGATCCATGTGTTTCAGGCTATGGTAAGGTTTACCTTAATACTTCTTTTGTAGTTGTGGATGCTTGCATTAGAGGTTAATTATAAGTGGGAGGCTTGTCCAAGTAAGGGAAGCACCCAAGCACCGGTCCACCCACATACCAAATTACCAAGGTACCGAACGCGAATCAGACGATCGTGATGAAAACTAGCTTGACGATAATTCCCATGTGTCCTCGGGAGCGTTTTCCTTTATATAAGAGTTTGTCCAGGCTTGTCCTTTGCTACAAAAAGGATTGGGCCACCTTGCTGCACCTTATTTACTTTTACCGTTTGTCACTTGCTACCAATTATTTTATCACAAAACTATTTGTTACCTATAATTTCAGTGCTTGCAGAAAACACCTTACTGAAAACTGCCTACCATTTCCTTCTGCTCCTCGTTGGGTTCGACACTCTTACTTATCGAAAGGACTACGATAGATCCCCTACACTTGTGGGTCATCAAGACTCTTTTCTAGCGTCGTTGCCGGGGAGTGAAGCGCCTTTTGGTAAGTGGAATTTGGTAAGGAAAAATTTATATAGTGTGCTGAAATTTATTGTCACTTGTTACTATGGCTCAAAATCCTTTGAGGGGCTTGTTCGGGGTATCTTCACGCCGACTAGAAGAGCAAAGAGTTGCTACTCCGCCTACTGCACCTACTTAAAATGTTTGCTTTGAAATTCCTTCGGGTATGATAGAGAAACTGCTTGAAAATCCTTTTACAGGAGACGGAACACTGCATGCCGATTTACACATAATCTATGTGGATGAAGTTTGTCGATTATTTAAGCTTGCAGGTATGCCCGAGGATGTTATCAAGAAGAAGGTCTTCCCTTTATCTTTGAAGGGAGATGCATTGACATGGTTTAGGCTATGTGATGATATTGGATCATGGAACTATTAATCGTCTGAAGCTGGAATTTCATCAGAAGTTCTACCCTATGCACCAGGTTCATCGTGATCGTAACTATGTCTATAATTTTTGGCCTCGCGAAGGAGAAAGCATCGCTCAAGCTAGGGGGGGGCTTAAGTCAATGTTATATTCATGCCCCAATCATGAGCTCTTGAGAAAAATGATTATTGAAAAAATTTATGCTCGGCTTTCTCTCAATAATCGCTCCATGCTCGATACTTCTTGTTCTGGTTCTTTTATGATGAAGACTATTGAAGTAAAATGGGACTTATTGGAAAGAATTAAACGCAACTCTGAAGATTGGGATCTTCACAAAGGTAAGGAGTCAGGTATGACCCCTAAGTTTGATTGTGTTAAAGCTTTTATGGATACCGATGTTTTCCGTGAGTTTAGCACTAAATATGGACTTGACTCTGAGATAGTAGCTTCTTTCTGTGAATCATTTGCTACTCATATTGATATCCCCAAGGAGAAGTGGTTTAAATACCATCCCCCTATTGAAGTAAAAGTAGTTGAACCTGTTAAAGTTGAAGAAAAGACTATCACTTATAATGTTGATCCTATTGTTCCTACTGCTTATATTGAGAAACCACCTTTCCCTGTTAGGATAAAGGATCATGCTAAAGCTTCAACTGTAGTTCATAAGAGTAATACTAGAACACCTACACCCTCTGAGCAAATTAAAGTTGAACCTAGTGTTGCTATGGTTAAGGATCTCTTGGTAGAAGATTTAGATGGATATGTTATTTATCTCCAAGAAGAGTCTGCTAGAATAGCCAAACCCAATGCTAGGAATAAACATAGACCTATTGTAGGCTTGCCTGTTATCTCTGTCAAGGTAGGAGATCATGGTTATCATGGTTTATGTGACGTGGGTGCTAGTGCGAGTATTATCCCTCATACCTTATATCAAGAAATTATGCATGACATTGCACCTGTTGAGTTAGAAGGGATTGATGTTACTATTAAGCTAGCTAATAGAGACACTATTTCACCAGTTGGGATTGTTAGAGATGTTGAAGTCTTGTGTGGGAAGGTTAAATAGTCTGCTGATTTTCTTGTGCTTAGTTCCCCACAAGATGAATTTTGTCCCATTATATTTGGTAGACCCTTCTTGAATACTGTTAATGCTAAGATAGTCTGCGTGAAAGATATTGTTACTGTTGGATTAGGGGATATGTCTCATGATTTTAACTTTGCTAAATTCCGTAGACAACCCCTTGATAAAAAAATACCTAGTAAGGATGACATTATTGGTCTTGCTTCTATTGCTATGCCTCCTAATGATCCTTTAGAACAATATTTGCTAGACCATGAAAATGATATGCATATGAATGAGAGAAGGGAAATAGATGAAATATTGTTTAAACAGGGACCCGTATTGAAAAACAACTTGCCTGTTGAAATCCTAGGGGATCCTCTTCCACCCAAGGGTGATCCCGTGTTTGAACTTAAACCCTTACCTGATAATCTTAAGTATGTTTACCTTGATGAAAAGAAGATATATCATGTTATTATTAGTGCTAACCTTTCAAAGCAAGAAGAAGAAAAATTGTTGAAAACTCTGAAGAAGCACCATGCTGCTATTGGATATACTCTGGATGATCTTAAGGGCATTAGTCCCACTATATGCCAACACAAGATAAAATTGAAAAAAATGCTAAATTGGTTATTGATCATCAGCGACGGTTAAATCCTAAGATGAAAGAAGTGGTAAGGAAGGAAATACTAAAGCTTCTAGAGGCAGGTATCATCTATCCAGTTGCTGATAGCCAGTGGATAAGTCATGTACATTGTGTCCCTAAGAAAGGAGGTATGACTGTCGTTCCTAATGATAAAGATGAATTGATCCCGCAAAGAATAGTTATAGTTTATAGGATGGTAATTGATTTTTGTAAGTTAAATAAAGCTACTAAGAAAGATCATTACCCCTTGCCATTTATTGATCAAATGCTAGAAAGGCTATCCAAACATACTCTTTTTTTGCTTTCTAGATGGTTATTCTGGTTTCTCTCAAATACCTGTGTCAAAAGGGGGTCAAGAAAAGATCACTTTTACTTGTCCTTTCGGTACCTTTGCTTATAGACGTATGCCTTTTGGTTTATGTAATGCACTTGCTAACTTTCAAAGACGCATGATGGCTATATTCTCTGATTTTTGTGAAAAGATTGTTGAGGTTTTCATGGATGATTTCTCCGTTTACAGAACTTCTTTTGATGATTTTTTAAGCAACCTTGATCGAGTTTTGCAGAGATGTGAAGACAATAATCTTATCTTGAATTGGGAGAAGTGCCACTTTATGGTTAATGAAGGCATTGTCTTGGGACATAAAATTTCTGAAAGAGGTATTGAAGTTGACAAAGCTAAAGTTGATGCTATTGAAAAGATGACATGCCTTAAGGACATCAAAGGTATACGAAGTTTCCTTGGTCATGCCGGATTTTATAGCAGGTTCATAAAGGACTTCTCCAAAATCTCCAGGCCTCTGACTAATCTCTTACAAAAAGATATTCCTTGTCTTTGATGATGATTGTCTAGAAGCATTGATCTCTGCACTCATTGTCCAGCCTCCTAACTGGAATTTACCCTTTGAGATTATGTGCGATGCTAGAGATTATGTTGTAGGTGCTGTCTTAGGGCAAAGAGTTGATAAGAAATTGAATGTTATCCAGTATGCTAGTAAAACTCTAGGTAGTGCCCAAATAAATTATGTTACTACTGAGAAAGAATTTTTAGCAGTTGTATTTGCTTGTGATAAGTTTAGACCCTATATCATTGATTCTAAAGTAACTATTCACACCGATCATGCTGCTATCAAATACCTTATGGAGAAGAAAGATGCTAAACCTAGACTTATTAGATGGGTTCTCTTGCTGCAAGAATTTGACTTGCATATTATTGATAGAAAGGGAGCTGAGAACCTCGTTGCAGACAACTTGTCTAGGTTAGAGAATATACTTTATGACCCACAACCTATTGATGATAGCTTTCCTGATGAACAACTGATGCCTTCTCGCCCCTCGTTGGTTACCCCAAGTGGAAGGTTTGAGATGCAGTGTAGCGGAAGTTTTCCCTTGGCAAAGATACCAAGGATCGATTTCCCCTGAGACTCCCAGGTTCAACAAGAAGGTGTCAACCGCTAACGGCTCAACTAGCGATCGACCGGACCTGCACACAGATACAAATAACTTTGCTCCCAACGAGTACAGAGAGGTTGTCAATCCCTCCGGCCTTGTCGTTTACAAAGGATCAAACGCAAGTGATAATAGTGATAGGTAATGCTGCAAATAGTAAGTAAAAGCAGAAATTAAATAGCGGATGTGATCAGTGATGGTAATATGGACCGGGGTCCCATGATGTTCATTAGTGATGTCTCTCTCCCAAAAGACGATAAAACAGCTATGTGAGGTAAACGAATTACAGCTGGGCAATTGACAGAATTATGTGCGCAAACCAATGCTAACTATGTTGCAAGAAAGGTAGAGGTTCAAAGCATGGGCGGTACGCCAAGGCAAGTAGATCGAAATCCATCTGCATCTACTACTAATCATCCACCTTGAGATATCTATCCAGAACATCTCGGTGGTATTAAGTTGCGAGTCCCACCCATAGTGTAAACTCAAAGGAACAGACAACTGCATTAAAAGAACTTTGCATAAAGTAAACAATCCTTGCACCCGCGGGCACAAGCACCGTTGTTTTCCCCCTTGTGGCAACAGCACATCCCCTAGACTCATGTTTCTGTCACTCAAGCTAGTCATCGAGGGGCATGAACCCACAATCAAGCATAACGTTCCCGCTTGGAGTCACTACCTACTACTTGGCCAAAGCAATAAATAGCAATGGAGAACATGCAAGAATTACTTACGAACATAAATATAAAAGAGGTAAATCAAATATATTACTCAAACACAATCTGAACATAATCTCACAATCCATCGGATCCTAGCAAACTCATCATAGCAACAGCATAAGGATTACATATGTGCCTCGATCATGTAGGGCACCTCACGAGGACTAATTAGTGAAGCACAAGAATGGGAGGAGACCATCACATAGCTACTGGTCATGGACCCATGTTCCTAGGGAGACTACTCACAACTCATCCGGGAGGCGTCCATGGTGGTGGAGAGGCTCCCGATGGTGATCCTCCCCTCCGGCAGGGTTCCGGGAAGAGTTCTCCTGGTGCTCCCGATCTTGGAAGCGCGGCGGCGGCGGAACAGAGATGAGATCGCGAAAAAGGATTCCCGACTCGAGGGTTTCGGGACACGATATAAATATATGCCAAAGGGGGGGCATCAGCGGGGGCCTGGGGGGCCCAGGCGCCCCCCCCGGTGCGGCCAGGAGGGGGGCCGCGCCACCAGGGCGCCTGGAGCCCTGGTGGCCCCCCTCCGGCCCTACTTCGGCTACCGGGAAGCTTCTGGAACTCTGATTTTTTATATAATTTTTCCGGGATTTTTCTGGCAGTTTTCGTAATGGGAAAACCTGAAATACAAAAACAGCAGAAAACAGAAACTGGCACTGGGGTGCACTGAGTTAATAGGTTAGTCCAAATATGATCAAAAGTGTATGGAAGTGTATAAATATCATAGCAATATCACACAAAATAGGCATGGAGCAAGCAGAAATTATAGATACGTTTTGGACGTATCAATGTGCCAAACTCTATGGTAGGCCTACCTCATTAGAGAAAACGTTTGCCAGATCTGCATAAATAAAATGTATTTTGGGGTGTTCTTCTTAATTGCCTTCATATAGATTTTTTGTAGTCATTCTGATAAAAACGTCTAGAAAAAAAACAAAAAGGTTTCCGCATTGTGCGTCAAGTGATTGCAAATACAGGCGTTTTGGCATTTTAGAAAATACTTTCACAAATGGCAGGAAGCCTAGAATTGGGTAATATAGATACTGATGATTGAAAGCCGCGGTAAAAAGATTATTTTCCATTAAGTAATCAAGAAACCACCACGTACTTGTTAGTTGCCGCCAACTTTTTACGAGCCTTATTCGAGAGGTAAGTAGTTCGAATCCCGACAGTGCAAATAAAAAGCGAAACATTTTCCTGATCGGTTTGGGTTGATAGGCCTATGAACTATTTTTTGCTGACAGACTGTCGGCCTACGGGTTGGCCACTTGCTCCAAAATTCAGGGCCCCTTTAAAATTGGGGCCCTATCCGGGCAGCACAGCTGCACATGCCCCAGGCCCGGGCCTGTGTCCAGGCTTGTCATTTGCTACAATAAGGATTGGGCCACCTTGCTGCACCTTATTTACTTTTAGCTTTTTTCACTTGCTACCAATTACCTTATCACAAAACTATCTGTTACCTATAATTTCAGTGCTTGCAAAAAACACCTTACTGAAAACTGCCTATCATTTCCTTCTGCTCCTCGTTGGGTTCGACACTCTTACTTACCAAAAGGACTACGATAGATCCCCTACACTTGTGGGTCATCAGGAATCTATGCATAGGGGTTGGCACACATTTTCGTCTTGACTCTCCGATAAGAAACTTTGGGGCACTCTTTGAAGTTCTTTGTGTTGGTTGAATAGATGAATCTGAGATTGTGTGATGCATATCCTATAATCATGCCCAAGGATACTTGAGGTGACAATGGAGTATCTAGGTGACATTAGGGCTTTGGTTGATATGTGTCTTAAGGTATTATTCTAGTACGAACTCTAGGATAGATCGAACGAAAAGAATAGCTTCTTGTTATTTTACTACAGACTCTTGAATAGATCGATCAGAAAGAATAACTTTGAGGTGGTTTCGTACCCTACAATAATCTCTTTGTTTGTTCTCCGCTATTAGTGACTTTGGAGTGACACTTTGTTGCATGTTTAGGGTTAGTTATATGATCCACTTATGTTATTATTGTTGAGATAACTTGCACTAGTGAAAGTTTTAACCCTCGGCCTTGTTTCAAAGCATTGCAATACCGTTTGTGCTCACTTTTCTCATTATTTACCTTGCTGTTTTTATATTTTCAGATTACAAAAACCTATATCTACCATCCATATTGCACTTGTATCACCATCTCTTCGCCGAACTAGTGCACCTATACAATTTACCATTGTATTGGGTGTGTTGGGGACACAAGAGACTCTTTGTTATTTGGTTGCAGGGTTGCCTGAGAGAGACCATCTTCATCCAATGCCTCCCACGGATTGATAAACCTTAGGTCATCCACTTGAGGGAAATTTACTACTGTCCTACAAACCTCTGCTCTTCGAGGCCCAACAACGTCTACAATAAGAAGGTTGCATGGTAGACATCACCGGCACAGCCCACCTCCACCTCTCCTCCCACCTCGCTACAAGAGACAGGGAGGTGTGGCGGCCATCCACCGGCCGTGGCCGCCCCATCCACATGCATCGGCCATCTGCCGTCGCCTCGACATGGATAAGATCCCTCGAGCCCCCGCGGATGAACCCTAGTCCATCACTTTCCCACCCCTTGTGCTACCCCCCTCGATCCCGAGCTCGGCCTCGCTACTGTCACCATGGACCTCGACGCCCGCATGCACATCAAGCTCGCCATCGGCTAGGACCTTGTCCTGGACCTCCGTCGCGCCCAACTACATCACCCACGACGACCAGTTCGAGCTCGATGCCCCTATATCAAGCGGATCGACTACGACTGCATCCACGGTGCCCGCCATTGGACGCTGTCGATCTCCACCACCGGTGCATCCCTGGCCTCCCTGAGCACACCACCAGACCTGCGGTGAGCTCCGTCGCCCGTTTCCCCCTTCACCCCTTCGAAATTGTCACTGTAGCCGCCCGTAACCGCCATGGCCCGCCCGCTGGAGCCGCCCTTACATGTGCGCCACTTCCCTCGCCGTGTCGTGGCCTCATCCGCCTGCGACCCTGGCCCCTGGCCGCGCCCAGGCACGTGCTCGACGCCTCATCCTACATCTGTCTAGCCTCGGCCTCCCCTGCCTCACACCCTGGCCACCCCGCGCCGGCACCGCCCGCGCTTCGGCCGGCCCCTGCGTCCCCGCATGCGGCACTGCGCCTTCTGCCTTGGATGCTCACGCGCCGCGCGCCACGCATGCTGCTGCTTTGCTGCTGATGTTCCATGCCGCTGCTTGCTAGAGCTATTGCTATTGTTGCCTGCTACCTACCCATGGCCACAACCATGGCCAAGGGTGATGTGTGCGTGTGTGCTCTGTGTGTGTGAGGCCAGACCCCATTCAATTAGTTTATGGTTAATTAGTAGTTAGGTTAGCTACTAGTAGATGACATTTGGACCAATTAATTAGGTTAGTATTTATTTATTTGTTTAGATGTAGCCTATGACATATGGGATCTACCTCTAATATTCACATGTTGACCAGTCAATGGTTGACTGGGTCAACCCAGCCCCACTGGTCCCACTGTCATACACTCTAGATAGAATAGCACAAGGTGACAAAAGTATTTCACTATTTATAATTTGAATTAAATAAATTTAGAAAATCAATTAAACTTTGACAATTCATTTAAAATAATATGTAACTGGTATGAAAATAATTTATATATGAAAGTTGCTCAGAACAAATGTGATGAATCCGAATATGCACTTCATTCATCTGTCACATGCCCCTAGCATGATGAACATGGAACCTTTCCCTCCAGATAGTGTGTCTGGTAAACGTCGAAAGCTGGTAAAATATCCACAGATAATTTCCTCTCGGTCTATAACTTGTAGCACTGCGTTAGGCCACTGATGGGCCTCGAACCCCTCGTTGGTTACCCCAAGTGGAAGGTGTAAGATGCAGTAAGTAGAAGTGTTTTCCCCTAGCAAAGATGCCAAGGATCGATTCCCCAGAGACTCCTAGGTTCAACAAGTAGGTGTCAATTGCTACGGCGCCAGATTAGTAGCAACCAACGTGGACCTGCACACAAATACAAATAACTTTGCTCCCAACGAGTACAGAGAGGTTGTCAATCTCTCCGGCCTTGTAGTTCACAAAGGATTAAAATCAATGATAGTAGTGATAGATAGTTTTTGAAATAGTAGGTAAATAACGAAAAGTAAATAGTGGATGTGATCAATGATGGTAATATGGACCGGAGTCTCATGATGTTCACTAGTGATGTCTCTCTCCCAAAAGACGATGAAACAGCTCTGTGAGGTAAACAAATTACAGCTGGGCAATTGACAGGACCACGAACGCAAACCAATGCTGACTACATTGCAAGAAAGGTTGAGGTTCAAAGCATGGGCGGTACGCCAAAGTAAGTAGACCGAAATCCATCAATATCTACTACTAATCATCCACCTTGAGATATCTATCCAGAACATCTCGCTGGTATTAAGTTGCGAGTTCCACCCATAGTGTAAACTCAATGCAACAGACAACTGCATTAAAAGAACTTTGCGTAAAGTAAACAATCCTTGCACCCGCGGGCACAAGCACCGTTGTTTTCCCCCTTGTGGCAACACCACATCCCCTAGACTCATGTTTCTGTCACTCAAGCTAGTCATCGAGGGGCATGAACCCACAATCGAGCATAACGTTCCCTCTTGGAGTCACTACCTATTACTCGGCCAAAGCAATAAATAACAATGGAGAACATGCAAGAATTACTTATGAACTAAAATATAAAAGAGGTGAATCAAATATATTACTCAAGATCAATCTGAACATAATCTCATAATCCATTGGATCCCAGCAAACTCAACATAGCAACAGCATAAGGATTACATAGGTGCCTCGATCATGTAGGGCAGCTCACGAGGACTAATTAGTGAAGCACAAGAACGGGAGGAGAACATCACATAGCTACTGGTCATGGACTCATGGTCCAAGGGAGACTACTCACGAGTCATCCGGGAGGCGTCCATGGTGGTGGAGAAGCTCCCGGTGGTGATCCTCCCCTCCGGCAGGGTGCCGGGAAGAGTTCTCCTGGTGCTCCCGATCTTGGAAGCGGCGGCGGCGGCGGAACAGAGATGGGATCGCGAAAAGAGTTCCTGTTCTGAGGGTTTCGGAGGTCCCTCTAAATATATGCCAAAGGGGGGCAGCGGACGGGCTTTGGGGGGCCCAGGCGCCCCCCGGCGCGGCCCAGGGGGGCGCGCCGCCAGGGCGCCTGGAGCCCTGGTGGCCCCCCCAGGCTGCCCTTCGGACGCAGTGTTGTTTCCGGATCGCTGATTTTTTATATAATTTTTCTGGATTTTTCTGGGCAGTTCTCGAAACGTGAAAACCTGAAATACAAAAACAGCCGAAAACAGAAACTGGCACTGGGGTGCACTGGATTAGTAAGTTAGTCCAAATATGATCAAAAGTGTATGGAAGTGTATGAATATCATAGCAATATCACCCAAAAGTGGCATGGAGCAAGCAGAAATTATAGATACGTTTTGGACGTATCAACATCCCCAAGCTTAATTCCTGCTCGTCCTCGAGTAGGTAAATGATAACAAGAATAATTTCTGTGGTGACATGCTATTAACCATAAGGGACTTTCTCATAGTCATATGACAAAAGCTTACTGAGACAATGATTCTAAAGTAATTAAGTTGCCTCAAGAGAAAATCACAAATGACTGAAAGTTTTACAACATGAAACTGAAACATCAAAAAGATTTGCAATGAACATGATGTGCAAATATGATAAAGTGATATCTAGCTTGCCCCCTTTAGTGATGCAAAACATAAATGCAAGGGCACCTTCAAGGTTTAAGTGATGACTAGATACAATCATTTCAGAATAAACGATATCACAATCATGCAAAAGACAATGCTACTTTGGGACAATGCACATTACACTCAGAATGACAATCATGCTCTCAGTAGTTGGTGCTTCAACATACAGGTAAAAGAAAGGTTAAGTGCTAAAGCTTTTTATTTTGAAAACATGGAAGCAATTGTGTCAACGGTAGTAGTACTTCATATGTGTCATGCATAAAACATCCTATAAGTTGCAAGCCTCATGCATCGAATACTAATAGTGCTTGCTCCTTGTCCTAATTAGCTCGGATTCACATGGGTTATCATTGCATTACATATGTTTTAACCAAGTGTCACAAAGGGGTACCTCTATGCCACCTGTACAAAGGTCCAAGGAGATAGATCGCATTTGATTTCTCGTTTTTGATAGATCTCAACTTGAGGACATCCATACGGGGACAACATAGAAAATAGATGATGGACTCCTCTTTAATGCATAAGCATATTCTCATGAGAGATTGAGGATTAAGGTCCAAGCTAAAACTTCCACCATGATGCATGGCTTTGGTTGGCGGCCCAATGTTCTTCTCTAACAATATGCATATTAATTCAACCCACGGTAAATCACCCTTACTTCAGACAAGACGAACATGCATAGCAACTCACATGATATTCAACAAAAGTGTGACAGTTGATGGCGTCCCCAAAAACATGGTTATCGCTCAGCAAGCAACTTATAAGAAATAAGATACATAAGCAACATATTCTTTACCACAATAGTTTTTAGGCTACTTTCCCATGAGCTATGTATTGCATGGTTAGTTTGCTTAGTGCAGGTGGACGTTAGCAAAAGACTGGGAGCGACCAACTAAGAGAGCAATGACGGTCATAATCATGCAGAGCGACAAAGCAATATTGAATGAGGCATGGTAGTTATATCACTACTTAGAAACAAAAGATCATCAAGGCTTGAGAGACTTTCTTTACAGTCTTGAATATGTGTGAGCATACGCCAAGTCAATCAAAATAAATTCTCGAAGGAAGATATTACTAAACCATACCATATCATAGGCAAACAAACCAAGTTGGTACTCCAATAACACATTGGGAACCCCCCAGCTATTTGAGATTAACCAAAAGAAAACCTGAACTACTAAGCACCATCATGAAAGTAGCATCTTTATCATATACACATTAACCAATGCAACGGAAGCAAACTCTCTTAATAAGGTGAGCATGGTAATTAAAGAGAGTTCAAGCAACCAACTAAATAAAAGCTCTTGAAAAGATAAGCTTGAATACTAAGAGCAGAGTATGATAGTAGCTATTTGAAAGACAAAGAACACACACAGCATAGATAGACATGAAAATTCTATGTTATGTTCTAGCTAGAGGTGGATCGTGTTTCTCTCCCACATAAAGGAATGCTGGGTTCCGACTCGTTATGAAAAACTAAAAAGAAAACTAAAAGCAAGATGCTCCAAGCATAGCACATAACACATGAAGTGATAAAAATATAGCGAAACGAAAGACGAACTGATAGTGTTGATGGAGAAGGGGATGCACGGGGGCATCCCCAAGCTTAGACGCTTGAGTCTCCTTGAATATTTCTTGGGGGTGCACGGGGGCATCCCCAAGCTTGAGCGCTTGACACTCCTGAATCTTTTATCATCTTCCCTCGCACACTTGAAAACTCCCTTCATACACAACTCATCATAATCTGATTAGCGAGGTTAGTACCCTTAATAAAATAATTATACCTTGCTGGAGATAAGGATATTCTTGAAGTTCTACTGTTTCTCAAGATTGCCAAAAGGTTTTTGCAAAGAAAAAGCAAGTTCTTAATTTGCAAAGTGAAGGTAAGGCAAAACATGACAGAATCTGTGAAAAACAGAACAGCAGGCAGTAATTGATCTGTTCGGGATACTTCTGCAATTCAAATAAAAAAAACTCAGAACTGACGCATGAAAGACAATTATATAGAGAACGCTGTCGAAAAAATTCAGGCCAAAAAGATGATCTGGTGATTTTATACGAATTTTTCTATCCAAGGACAGAATCTGTTTCCTGGACAGCACCTCACAACTTTTGAACTTTCTAGCAATCAGAGGCTATACTTGGCACAAATATGAAAAGCAAAGATACAATGATGATGCTACAGCAGTAAACAACATCAAGACACAACAAAATCAGAAAATTTATTCATGTGGGCTGCCTCCCAAAAGCACTTTCTTTTATGCCTTTAAGCTAGGCATAATGCATAGAGGAATCAATAATCATCATAATAATTGGAGTTATAAATTGTTTCAAATGGTTCCTCAATAAGTTCATTCTTGTTCCTTCTAGGAAAGGGGTGCACACCTTTTGCCTTCCCGCGTAAGCGGATTTGTCCCTTACCTATATCGATGAAGCCTTTAACTGCTCGGAGGAAGTCCCTTCCAAGCACTATATTTCCTTGGTTTGGCTCCACGATGAAGAACTCAATCATTGCAATCCCTTTAAGGAATTTAACCGGTACGTCTTTTATTATTCCCTGGATTTCAGAAATATCTCCATTAGTGTGTTCATGATAAGATGGTAATCTATCCATGTTAAATTTTAAAGAATCATGAACAATTTTTGGCATAGTAGAAACCATAGATCCAATATCACAATAAGCAAGGAAGTCTTGATTAGAGATGTTAATCCTAACAAGAGGTTCCCAGTCATTATCTATTTCCAAAATATCTCTCTCATTGGGTTTGGGTTTCTCTACCTTCATTAAGTCTAGAGCATCCATTCTTTTCTCAATAGTAGCAAGTCTATCTATGATAGTATCAAAGTTATGATCATAAACAAAGTAACTAGATAGACCATGTATAATCTCAAGAGCTCTAGCTTCATCACATTCTAAGAAATCTCCCTCAGCTATAATGTCAAGGGAGTGTTTACACCATTTAAAAAGACCATGGTAAAAATTCCTAAGCATAATTTTTATAGGTATCCAAGGCATAATTCTCCTATGTGCATCAGAAATTCTGTCCCATGCCTTCTTCATATTTTCTCCATCCCTTTGATGGAAATCTAAAACTTCTGATTCCCTCAAAGCACCAAAGCCTAACATGTTTGGCTAAACAGAAAGGACTACTAATAAAAAGACAAATAATTTTTTTTGTGATTTTCGATAAAAGGAACTAAAGCAAAAATGAAAGGTAAACTAACAAGACTAAAAATCAAAGGTAAAAGATAGCATGCAACTCCCCTATCCTGAAGAGTGGAGTCCCCGGCAACGGCGCTAGAAAATACTCCTTGATGGGCCTCGAACCCCTCGTTGGTTACCCCAAGTGGAAGGTGTAAGATGCAGTAAGTAGAAGTGTTTTCCCCTAGCAAAGATGCCAAGGGTCGATTCCCCAGAGACTCCTAGGTTCAACAAGTAGGTGTCAATTGCTACGGCGCCAGATTAGTAGCAACCAACATGGACCTGCACACAGATACAAATAACTTTGCTCCCAACGAGTACAGAGAGGTTGTCAATCTCTCCGGCCTTGTAGTTCACAAAGGATTAAAAGCAATGATAGTAGTGATAGATAGTTTTTGCAATAGTAGGTAAATAACGAAAAGTAAATAGTGGATGTGATCAATGATGGTAATATGGACCGGAGTCTCATGATGTTCACTAGTGATGTCTCTCTCCCAAAAGACGATAAAACAGCTATGTGAGGTAAACAAATTACAGCTGGGCAATTGACAGGACCACGAACGCAAACCAATGCTGACTACATTGCAAGAAAGGTTGAGGTTCAAAGCATGGGCGGTACGCCAAAGTAAGTAGACCGAAATCCATCAATATCTGCTACTAATCATCCACCTTGAGATATCTATCCAGAACATCTCGCTGGTATTAAGTTGCGAGTCCCACCCATAGTGTAAACTCAATGCAACAGACAACTGCATTAAAAGAACTTTGCGTAAAGTAAACAATCCTTGCACCCGCGGGCACAAGCACCGTTGTTTTCCCCCTTGTGGCAACAGCACATCCCCTAGACTCATGTTTCTGTCACTCAAGCTAGTCATCGAGGGGCATGAACCCACAATCGAGCATAACGTTCCCTCTTGGAGTCACTACCTATTACTCGGCCAAAGCAATAAATAACAATGGAGAACATGCAAGAATTACTTATGAACTAAAATATAAAAGAGGTGAATCAAATATATTACTCAAGATCAATCTGAACATAATCTCATAATCCATCGGATCCCAGCAAACTCAACATAGCAACAGCATAAGGATTACATAGGTGCCTCGATCATGTAGGGCATCTCACGAGGACTAATTAGTGAAGCACAAGAATGGGAGGAGAACATCACATAGCTACTGGTCATGGACTCATGGTCCAAGGGAGACTACTCACGAGTCATCCGGGAGGCGTCCATGGTGGTGGAGAAGCTCCCGGTGGTGATCCTCCCCTCCGGCAGGGTGCCGGGAAGAGTTCTCCTGGTGCTCCCGATCTTGGAAGCGGCGGCGGCGGCGGAACAGAGATGGGATCGCGAAAAGAGTTCCTGTTCTAAGGGTTTCGGAGGTCCCTCTAAATATATGCCAAAGGGGGGCAGCGGACGGGCGTCGGGGGGCCCAGGCGCCCCCCCGGCGCGGCCCAGGGGGGGCGCGCCGCCAGGGCGCCTGGAGCCCTGGTGCCCCCCCCCATGCTGCCCTTCGGACGCAGTGTTGTTTCCGGATCGCTGATTTTTTATATAATTTTTCTGGATTTTTCTGGGCAGTTCTCGAAACGTGAAAACCTGAAATACAAAAACAGCCGAAAACAGAAACTGGCACTAGGGTGCACTGGATTAGTAAGTTAGTCCAAATATGATCAAAAGTGTATGGAAGTGTATGAATATCATAGCAATATCACCCAAAAGTGGCATGGAGCGAGCAGAAATTATAGATATGTTTTGGACGTATCAGCCACCCATAGCACCGCGTATTGCCTTGTGATGCTTTTGATTGCTCTGTTATTTATTGTGTCCCCCTCTGTTACTTCCTTTCCGGTAGACCCCGAGACCGTTGCTGATGCCACTGTGTTCGAGTATGTCGACGATGACCGTTCCTTCTCAACAGAGCTTCCAGGCAAGCCCCCCCCCCCACTTTTGATCATCCCGATATCGCCTATTCCATTCTCTCCCTTGCTTGCATTAGATTTTGCTATTGTAATTGTTTGCTCTTATTCTGATGCATAGTCTGCTTTTGTACCTGCTATTGTTGCCTACCTGCTTATCCTAAATAGCTTAGTATAGGTTGGTCGATGACCCACCAGTGACCCCCACCTTGTCCATATTTCCCCCGCTGGATTACCATATGACTCGATCAACGTGATCAACATCCAGGCCCCGACACCGCACATCACCCCCCATAGTTGTATGACTCTGCAGAGTTACTATCGAGTGTCGAGGGTGAGACCTCGTCAGCACTTCTGATGTTAACCCTGTAGTGTAGCTAGTCGATTGTGGTCATCGAGGGTGAATCCTCCTTCACAACTCCCGATAATGACTCTGTCGTGCAACCCCTCAAGTGTGGACAATCGAGGGTGATTCCTCCAAGTCCACCTTGATGGTTACATCGAGTGCGAGTCCATCGAGGGTGATTCCTTGGGTTTCCCCCTTGTTGTTTCGTACACACGATTACTTTGACTTTACCCCAGAACCATGATGTAAGGCCATCGAGGTGGACACAAGGATAATTTGTAGTCGGATCATATGGTGTTTCCCCTCTCTATCTTGTTATGATGAATTGAGTTTTTCCCTTTGAGATTTCGTTGTTATCGGATTGAATACTTTTATGGATTTGAGAACACTTGATATATGTCTTGCAATTGAATACTCATGGTGACAATGGGGTACTTATTGATTCACTTGATATATTTTTTGGCACTCAACTCGCGAATTCCCGAGGTGACATTGGGGTAATCTATGCATAGGGGTTGATGCACGTTCTTGTCTTTGTTTCTCTGGTAGAAATCATGGGGCACTCTTTGAAGTTCTTTGTGTTTGATTGAGTAATTATGAATATGAATTTGCTTTGGTGTTATTTTAGTACAAACTATAGGATAGATCGAACGAAAATAATAGCTTTGTGTTATTTTAGTACAAACTCTTGAATAGATCGAAAAGGAAATAATAGCTTTGAGGTGGTTTCGTACCCTACAAACAATTTATTCTGATGTTCTCCACTAGATAGGAACTTTGGAGTGATTCTTCATCGAACTTTGAGGGGTCGTTTTATGATCCAATTATATTAGCACTTTTGGGAGATTGCAATAGCGAAAGTACGGACCCTAGGCCAGATACGTCTCCAACGTATCTATAATTTTTTATTGTTCCATGCTATTATTTATGAAGTCTTGGATGTTTAAAATGGGCTTTATCATTCACTTTTATATCATTTTTGGGACTAACCTACTAACCCAAAGGCCCAGTCCATATTGCTGTATTTTTGCCTGTTTCAGGGTTTTGCAGAAAAATAATATCAAACGGAGTCCAAACGGAATAAAACCTTCGCGAGAGATATTTTTGGAGAAAATCACGCACGAAGAACTTGAGAACCACGTCAGAAGAGCCACGAGGGGCCCACGAGGGTGGGGGCGCACCCCCTGCCTGGTTGGGGCCCCCGTGACTCCCCCGGTGCCCTCCTTCTTCCTATATAAGTCTACGTACCCCAAAAACTCCGTGAACAGAGAGAAAACCCTAATTCCACCGCCGTACCTTCTGTTCCCGTGAGATCCCATCTTGGAGCCTGTTCCGGAGCTCCGCCAGAGGGGGATCCATCACGGAGTTCTTCATCATCATCATCATCATCGCCCTCACCATGAGTTGTAAGTAGTTTATCATAGACCTTCGGGTCCATAGCTAGTATCTAGATGGCTTCCCCTCTCTCTCTCTGGATCTCAATACAAAATTCTTCTTGTTCTTCGAGGAGATCTATTTGATGTAATCTCTTTTTGCGGTGTGTTTGTCGAGATCTGATGAATTGTGAGTTTATGATCAAGGTTATCTATGAAAGATATTTGGTTCTTCTCTGAACTTTTTATGTGTGCTCATAATATCCTTGCAAGTCTTTTCGAATTATTGGTTTGGTTTGGCCTACTAGATCTATAGTTCTTGCAATGGGAGAAGTGCTTGGCTTTGGGTTCAATCTTGCGATGTCCTTTCCCAGTGACAGTAGGGGCAGCAAGACACGTATTGTATTGTTGCCATCGAGGATAAAAAGATGGGGTTTATATCATATTTCTTGAGTTTATCCCTCTACATCATGTCATCTTGCTGAAGGCGTTACTCTGTTCTTATGAACTCAATACACTAGATGCATGCTGGATAGCGGTCGATGTTCGGAGTAATAGTAGTAGATGCAGAATCGTTTCGGTCTACTTGTCTTGGACGTGATGCCTATATACAATGATCATGCCTAGATTGTCTCATAATTATTCGCTTTTCTATCAATTGCTCAACAGTAATTTGTTTACCCGTCGTAGAATATCGCTATCATGAGAGAAGCCACTAGAGAACACTATGGCCCCCGGGTCTATTCTAAACATATCAATCTACATCTACTTTACTTTCATCGCTTTTATTTGCTGTTCTTATAAACCAAATATACCAAAAATATAAACTATCATCTCTATCAGATCTCACTTTCGTAAGTGACCGTAAAGGGATTGACAACCCCTTATCGTGTTGGCTACAAAGTTCTTATTTGTTTGTGCAGGTGTGAGGGACTCGCGCGTGGTCTCCTACTGGATTGATACCTTGGTTCTCAAAAACTGAGGGAAATACTTACGCTACTGTGCTGCATCTCCCTTTCCTCTTCGAGGGAATACAACGCAAGCTCGAGAAGTAGCAAGAAGAATTTCTGGCGCCGTTGCCGGGGAGGCTTATGCAAAAGTCATATACCAAGTACCTATCACAAACCCTTATCCTTCGCATTACATTTTTTGCCTCTCGTTTCCCTCTCCCCCACTTCACCCTTGCTATTTTATTTGCCCTTCTTCTGCCGTGTGTTTACCGTTCACTTGCCTCTCGTTTGCTTGTGTGCTATGTGCCTTCTATGTGCTTGCATCTTTGCTTGCTAAAAATCTATTGTTATGGATCACCTTAAAGTGTTCTACTTGGATCATATTTGATCCTTTTGCGCTCGTGCTGAAACCCCAACTAGCCTAGTTGATGGGAAATCTTTAGATGAGCATGCTCATTTTGTGTGTCACCGTTTGTCTGAAAAGGGGATACTCTTATGGGATCAGATAAACAGATTGATGTGTTATGATGGGAATCTTTGTGAAATTTGTGATTTTACTTGTCGCTCTAAGAACCCTGAAAAACACCTCCCCTACCTATGCGAGTTTAATGATAATGAAATCTTATCTTCTTATGCAAAGGGTGTTTATAGTTACTATGATATCGAACAAATTGAAGAATTCGTTGCTTTTAAGGGTGCTTATGAAGTTGCTTCTTTGATTGAAAAGTATGATATTACTCTCTATGAATCTGAAAATTTTGACATACTTAAATATTGCTATGAAAACTATGCTCATAATGCCAATGTCAAAGAATTTATTGAAGGAATGACCGCTGCTTTGAAGGAAAATAATGATATGCATGAATCTGTAGATAATTATGATTTTGATGATTTGATTGAAATATCCCTTGATGAACATGATGCTTGCTATTCTTGTGGACATGATGCCAATATTTATGAAGAAGAATTTGCTATAGTTCCCTATGTTAAACATGAGATCGTTGCTATTGCACCCATACTTGATAGTTCCTTCGATGAAAAGCATGATTGCACTGATGTTATCATAAATTTTATTAATGTCAATTGTGTTAATGATACGCAAAACCCTAAGCTTGGGGATGATAGTATTGCTATGTCTACTACTTGTTGCAATGATCATGATTGGGGTGATGCTTCTTACGATCTTGAAAATTTATTTCAACCCCATGATGAATATGAGATTGATAATAATGTTTGCAATAATATTGAGAGTGGGTTCGGAGAGGTCATGACTTTCGTTAATGTTACTCCCACTATTTTGGAAGAGTGTCAACTTTGCATGCATGTGGATCGTGTTGAGAATATGTTATGTGATAGCTATAATGTTGAATTTGCTTATGATCCTACATGCAATTATTATGAGAGAGGAAAATATGGTTGTAGGAATATTCATGTTACTAAATTACCTCTCGTTACGTTGAGATTGCTATTGGCTCTTTCTTCTTCCTTGCATATGCTAGTTTTTGCTTGCCCTGGTAATTTGTTTTCCTATAAGATGCCTATGTATAGGAAGTATTTAGACTTAGATGTGATTTTCGCATGCTATATGATGCTCTTTTTGTGCTTCGATTCTTATCCTTCATGTGAGCATCATTGAAATCTCAAGCCGGTCTTAATGGCTATAAAGCAAGAGCATGTTGGGAGGCAACCCAACTTTAGATTTTTTTTTTGTTTCTGTTAGGAATAAATATTGCATCTAACCTCTGGTTAGATGTGGTTTCATGTTTTGTTTAGTGTTTGTGCCAAGTAGAACCTTTGGGAAGACTTGTGTGATGTTTATGTGATCTTGCTGTGAAAAACAGAATCGTTAGTGCTCGCTAAAGTGGTCTTAAGATTTTACTGGAGCATGCTTTTTAGTTGATTCTTTTTGCAGATAATTGGTAGACGAATTCCGCAAATTTACGAATTTAGTTTGAACTTTTTTTTGAGTTCTGAAAGTAGGCGAAACCTGCAGATTACTACAGACTGTTCTGTTTTTGACAGATTCTGTTTTTCGTGTGTTGTTTACTTATTTCAATGCTTCTATGAGTAGTATTGGAGGATATGAACCATAGGGAAGTTGGAATACATTAGGTTTAATACCAATATAAACAAAGAATGAATTCATTGCTGCACCTTTAAGTAGTGGTTTGCTTTCTTATACTAACGGAGCTCACGAGAATTTTTGTCTAAGTTTTGTGTTGTGAAGTTTTCAAGTTTTGAGTATTGCTTTGATGGACTATGGAACAAGGAGTAGCAAAGTCCTAAGCTTTGGGATGCCCATGGCACCCCAAGTAAATTCAAGATAATCAAAAGCCTAAGCTTGGGGATGCCCCGGGAAGGCATCCCCTCTTTCGTCTTCATCCATCGGTAACGATACTTGGAGCAATATTTTTATTCGCAACATGATATGTGTTTTGCTTGGAGTGTCTTGTATAATTTGAGTCTTTGCTTGTTAGTTTTTCACAATAATCCTTGCTGGACACACCTATTTGAGAGAGTTAAATATGGCCTAGAAATTGTTAGAACACTCTATGTGCTTCACTTATATCTTTTGAGTTGAATAGTTTTGCTCTAGTGCTTCACTTACATCTTTTAGAGCACGGTGGTGGTAATATTTTGTAGAAATTGTTGAACTCTCATGCTTCACTTATATCCTTTTGAGAGTCTATTAAAACAGCATGGTAATGTGTTTAGGCTAAAGAAACTAGTCTTCACATGATAGACGTCCAATGTCAATGTAGTAAAAAAATCACACCAAGTGCATTGAATAGAATGAGATGTTGGATGCTTGATAATTGTTTGAGGTATGAGGATAGTGATATTAGAGTCATGCTAGTGGAGTTATTATGAAATTCAGAAATACGTGTGTTAAGGTTAGTGATTCCCGTATCATGCACGTATGGTGAACCGCTATGTGATGAAGTTAGAGCATGAGGTATTTGTAAAGTGTCAACCTTTGTGTGGAGGTCGGGGGCGCGCGATGGTTAACTCCTACCAACCTCCCCCCTAGGATCATGCATTGATTGCTTTGTTTTGATGACTCGTAGATTTTTGCAATAAGTATATGAGTTCTTATGACTAATGTTGAGTCCATGGATTATACGCACTCTCACCCTTCCACCATTGCTAGCCTCTCTTGTACCGCGCAACTTTCGCCGGTACCATAAACTCACTATATATCCATCCTCAAAACAGCCACCGTATTATTCCTCAAAACAGCCACCATACCTACCTATCTTGGCATTTCCATAGCCATTCCGAGATATATTGCCATGCAACTTTCCACCGTTCTGTTCATATGACACGCATCATATTGTCATATTGCCATTGCATGATCATGTAGTTGCCATCGTATTTGTGGCAAGGCCACCATGCATAATTTTTATACATGTCACTCTTATTTCATTGCACATACCGGTACACCGCCGGAGGCTTTCATATAGAGTCATACTTTATTGTTGTAGTATCGAGTTGTAATGAAAGTGTGATGATCATCGTTATTAGAGCATTGTCCCATGGCAGGAAAGGCTAAATCTATAAAGCCCCTCCGCAAAAAAATAAAAAAAATAAAGGCCAAAGAAAAAAAGAAAGGCCCAAAAAAAAGAAAAAAAAGAAAAAGAAAAGAAAAGGGACAATTGCTACTATCTTTTTTCCACATTTGTGCTTCAAAGTAGCACCATGTTCTTCATTGTAGAGAGTCTCGTGTTTAGTCACTTTCATATACTAGCGGGAATTTTCATTATAGAACTTGGCTTGTATATTCCAACGATGGGCTTCCTCAAATGCCCTAGATCTTCGTGAGCAAGCAAGTTGGATGCACACCCACTAGTTTCTTTTGTTGAGCTTTCATTCATATTTAGCTCTAGTGCATTCGTTGCATGGCAATCCCTACTCACTCACGTTGATATCTATTGATGGGCATCTCCATAGTCCGTTGATACGCCTAGTCAATGTGAGACTATCTCCCTCCTTTTTGTCTTCTCCACAACCACCTCTATTCCACCCATAGTGCTATATCCATGGCTCATGCTCATGTATTGCGTGAAAGTTGAAAGGTTTTAAAAGATAGAGTATGAAAACAAGTGCTTGGCTGAAATCGGGGTTGTGCATGATACGAATATTATGTGTGATGAAGAGGAAGCATAGCCAGACTATATGATTTTGTAGGGATAACTTTCTTTAGCCATAGTATTTTGAGAAGACATGATTGCTTTGTTAGTATGCTTGAAGTATTATTGTTTCTTATGTCAATATAGACTTTTATCTTGAATCTTTCAGATCTGAACATTCATGCCACAATTAAGAGAATTACATTGAAAAACTATATTGGTCAGCATTCCCCATCAAAAATTCTTTCTTTATCATTTACCTACTCGAGGACGAGTAGGAATTAAGCTTGGGGATGCTTGATACGTCTCCAACGTATCTATAATTTTTTATTGTTCCATGCTATTATTTATGAAGTCTTGGATGTTTAATGGGCTTTATCATTCACTTTTATATCATTTTTGGGACTGACCTACTAACCCAAAGGCCGAGTCCAGATTGTTGTTTTTTTGCCTGTTTTAGGGTTTTGCAGAAAAAGAATATCAAACGGAGTCCAAACGGAATGAAACCTTCGCGAGAAATATTTTTGGAGAAAATCACGCATGAAGAACTTGAGAACCACGTGAAAGCACATTTCCTCCCTGGGTGGTTTTGCTAATTAATGACAACATACTTTGTGGTTGGACTAATGCTTTTATCAAGTATATTTCAGGAAATCCAATCACTTTGGAATGGCAAGATGACTGAAGAAGTGGACCCCTCAAATGCTAAGGCAAGCATTGGCAAAAGCTCAAGACTCCTTTTTTAGTTTAGTGATCCAAGATCACATTGAGTCCATAGGAAAAGCCAATACTATTAAAAGGGGATGAGGTTGTGTTGATGATCTGGTTGCTCAAAGTGCTTAGTGATTTAGCTCCTTCAACTATCAGCAACTTTCACTACTCTACACACTCATAAGTAATCTCGGACAAACCGATTCTTCCAACTCAGTCTCACCGAGATGAACCACTTCAGCCATATTCCAAACCCTAGAAAAATCGGTCACTCCGATTTTGAGATCGGTCTCACCGAAACTGAACTGCCAACCTTCTGTAACCATTTGACATCCTATCGGAATAACCGAGTTTGCATTATCGGCCTCACCGAGATTGACAAGCTTCTGTCTTGGCTCAAATCGGTCTCACCGATATTGCATTTCCGGTCTCACCGATTCCGGCATGTTCCTGTCTCTTCTCAAATCGGTCTAACCGAGTTTTCTTTCTCGGTCCCACCAAAATCTCCAACGTTCATATCTTTACACTTTCGGTCTCACCGAGATGGTATTTTCAGTCCCACCGAAAATCCCAACGTTCACTATATTTGAACTTTCGGTCTGACCGAGTTTTCACTTCGGTCTCACCGAGATTGCTCAATTATGTGTGTAACGGTTGGATTTTGTGTGGAGG
The DNA here is from genome assembly GCA_902687465.1 of Secale cereale. Taxonomy (NCBI): domain Eukaryota; kingdom Viridiplantae; phylum Streptophyta; class Magnoliopsida; order Poales; family Poaceae; genus Secale; species Secale cereale. The sequence goes on along the minus strand of LR738713.1, from coordinate 469,765,884 downwards.
CTATATATACCCCTCCACCCCCCTCTTCATTCGTGGAGAGAGCCATCAGAAAGTCTACCACTCCTACCATACACTTTCTGAGAAGAGAACTACCTACCCTTGTGTTGAGATCAAGTTATTCCATTCCTACCATATGAAACTTGATTTCTAGCCTTCCCAAGTTGCTTTCCACTCAATCCTTTCTTCCACCACAGCCATATCAGTGAGGAGAGTTGAGTGTTGGGGAGATTATCATTTGAAGCACAAGAGCAAGGATTTCATCATCATCAACCACATCTATTACCTTTTGGAGGGTGGTGCCTCCTAGATTGGTTAGGTGTCGCTTGGGAGCCTCCGTCTTTGAGATGTGGAGTTGAACCAAGAAGTTTGTAAGGGCAAGGAGATCGCCTACTTCGTGAAGATCTACCCCGAGTAAGGCTAGTCCTCCGTGGGCGTAGGCCATGATGGAATAGACAAGGTTGCTTCTTCGTGGACCCTTCGTGGGTGGAGCCCTCCGTGGACTCGCACAGCCGTTACCCTCCGTGGGTTGAAGTCTCCATCAACGTGGATGTACGATAGCACCACCTATCGGAACCACGACAAAAATCTCCGTGTCTCCAAACTGCGTTTGATCTTCTCCACCTCTCTTTACTATATGTGCAATTTACTTTCCGCTGCCCATACTCTAGAATTGCATGTGTAGTGTGCTACTTGACTTGTGTGCTTTGCAAAAACTGTCAAAATCTGTCCTTGATAAAAGACAGAATTTTTATCTTGTCGAGTAGTCTAATCACCCCCCCTCTAGACACTCTCACCTTCTTCGATCCTACAATTGGTATCAGACCTTTGGTCTCCATTGCTTTGGTTTACACACCATTGGAGGAAGATGGACGTGTCTACGGTTGGGAGTGTTAGCCATAGAGTGCCTGTTCTTAATGGAAGGTTCTATAACTCTTGGAGGTCTGAAATGCTTAGTATCTTTAAAATGTACAATTTGTGCAAATATGTTGAGACCCCCTATGTGCCTCCTTTTGATCCCTTGCACCCTACCATGGATAAAGAGCTTGATTTGCTTCGTAACCTTAGAACTGTAAATCTTATCATTAGAGGGTTACCTGATGACTTGCTTAATCTTGTTACAAACTTTGAGTGCGCCTATGCTATGTGGAAATTCTTGGAAGAACTTTATCCGGACTACTCTTTGAGAAGTCTTGATGAAATTCTACACAAGACTATTGAATTTGATAAGTTGCACCCCAATGATCCCAACTTTGATAAATGCTTCTTTGAGCTTCGTGATCTTATGAAAAAGAAGGGTGATCCCGCTCTAATCAATGTTATAATTACAAATGCTCTTGCATTGCATTCCGAAGATTATTGTCACATTGACCAAACTAATGCAAGTACTTATCAAATTGACCTAGGTGTTGATGATGAACAATCTATGGGTCAATATGATGATGAGCATGCGCAAGATGATGATTACACCGATTCGGACACCGAGCTAGACAAGGTCATGAAGAGTCTCAATCTTATGGCAAATCTGAGAGACTACATGTCCGGCGGAAAAGAGTGGATTCTTGATAGTGGATGCACCGACCACATGACCGGAGACAAAGACATGTTTCGAGAGCTTGCAAAGAACGATGGTCCATGCAAGTATGTGACTTTTGGAGACAACTCCAAGGGTAAGGTACTTGGCCTTGGTAAGGTGGCCATATCTCATGATAGCTCTATTCAAAATGTCATGCTTGTAGAATCTCTTGGATACAATTTACTTTCCGTATCTAGATTAGCTGACTTTGGATTCAATGTACTATTCACCAAAGTAGATTGCCAAGTCTTTCGTCGTGACAATCAAAATATGGCATTTACTGGTATCCGTAGAGGTGATCTATATATTGTTGATTTCACTAAGAAAGCCCAACCTAGAGCTTGTTTCATTGCTAAATCCTCTAAAGGTTGGTTATGGCATAGAAGGCTAGGACATGTTGGTATGCGTAATCTAGACAAGCTGATCAAAGGTGAACATATTCTTGGTGTTAAAGATGTTTTCTTTGGCAAAGATAGACTTTGTAGTGCTTGTCAAGCAGGAAAACAAGTTGGTGGAAGTCATCCCGTGAAAAACATCATGACCACGAGGAGACCACTTGAGCTTCTTCATATGGATCTTTTCGGTCCCAATGCTTACAAAAGCCTTGGTGGTAACTCCTTTGGTCTAGTTATAGTTGATGATTATTCCAGATTTACGTGGGTATTTTTCCTTGATGATAAATCGCAGGTTCAAAGAATCTTCAAGACCTTTGCCAAAAAGGCCCAAAATCAATTTGAGGTGAAGATCAAGAAAGTTCGGAGTGACAATGGAACGGAGTTCAAGAACGCCAATGTAGACTCTTTTCTTGATGAGGAAGGGATTCTACATGAGTTCTCGGCTACGTACACTCCTCAACAAAATGGAGTTGTTGAGAGGAAGAACCGAACGCTCATAGAGATGGCAAGAATGATGCTTGATGAATACAAGACACCGAAGCACTTTTGGGGAGAAGCGGTCGAGACAGCTTGTCATGCTATCAACAGACTTTATCTTCATAAGCTCCTCGGCAAGACATCATACGAGCTTCTCACCGGTAACAAACCCCAAGTTGGATACTTTCGTGTCTTTGGTTCAAAATGCTATATCCTTGATAAGCATCGTCGGTCTAAATTTGCTCCTAAATCTCATGAAGGCTTTCTTCTTGGTTATGGATCAAACTCCCACACCTACCGTGTCTACAATAATTTCACCCGAAAGGTTGAAGAGACGGTAGATGTGAAGTTTGATGAATCTAATGGCTCGCAAGTAGAGCAAATGCCTATTGATGTAGGAGACAAGGACCCATCGGAAGCTATCCAAGATTTATCTATTGGAAAGATCCGTCCCATGGAAGTGAAGGAGAGTACCTCATCTACATATGTGGAGCCACCTACCTCACGGCGAGATGAACCTCAAGGCAACATGGAGGCCTCCACAAGTGGAACTCACCAAGATGAGGAAGTGCAACAAGAAGATCCACCACAACCTCCTTCTCCACCACCTCAAGACAACACCAACAACAATGAAGAAGAAGAAGAAGAGGAAGATGAAGATGATGAGGAAGCTCAGCTACAACATCAACAAAAGCTATCCCGAGTTCGAGCAAGAGTCAAGAAGAATCATCCCGTGGAACAAATGATGAACGACATCAACTCCGGGAGAATTACTCGCTCTAAAACTCGATTAGCTAACTTTTGTGAGCATTACTCATTTATCTCTAGTATTGAACCTATGAAGGTAGAAGAAGCACTTGAAGACCCGGATTAGGTGAACGCTATGCACGAAGAACTACACAACTTCGAGAGGAACAAGGTGTGGACTTTGGTAGAGAAGCCCAAGGATGATCAAAACATCATTGGAACCAAATGGGTGTTTCGGAACAAGCAAGATGGACAAGTCATCCGCAACAAGGCTCGTCTCGTAGCTCAAGGTTACACACAAGTCGAAGGTATGGACTATGGTGAGACCTATGCCCCCGTTGCTAGACTTGAGTCCATTCGCATTCTTCTTGCTTATGCCAATCACCATGATATTACTCTCTATCAAATGGATATCAAAAGTGCTTTCCTAAATGGTGAAATTGAGGAGGAAGTATTTGTGAAACAACCTCCCGGTTTTGTGAATCCCAAAAAGCCTAATCATGTTTACAAGTTGCATAAAGCTCTTTATGGTCTTAAACAAGCTCCTAGAGCTTGGTACAAATGCTTAACTAGCTTTCTTCTTGAAAAAGGCTTTGAGATTGGAAAGATAGACTCAACGTTGTTCACGAAAAGGGTTAATGGTGAACTATTTGTGTGCCAAATATATGTTGATGATATTATCTTTGGTTCAACTAACCCCCATTTTAGCAAGAAGTTTGGACAGCTCATGTCGGAGAAGTATGAGATGTCCATGATGTGTGAACTCAAATTCTTCCTTGGGTTGCAAATCAAGCAATCTAAGGAGGGTACCTTTGTCTCACAAACAAAGTACACCAAGGATCTCTTCAAGAAGTTCAACATGCAAGAAAGCAAAGGTATGAGTACCCCCATGCCTACTAGTGGACATAATGACTTGACAAAAGATGGAGAACCCGTTGATCAAAGGGTTTACCGATCTATGATTGGTTCTCTACTATATCTTTGTGCTTCTCGTCCTGATATAATGTTGAGTGTTTGCATGTGTGCGCGATATCAAGCAGCCCCTAAAGAATGTCATCTTAAAGCTGTTAAAAGGATAGTGAGATACTTGATACACACACCAAACTTTGGCATTTGGTATCCTAAGAGGGCCTCTTTCGACCTTGTTGGCTATTCCGACTCGGACTATGCCGGTGACAAGGTTGATAGAAAGTCAACTTCGGGTACGTGTCAATTCCTTGGTCGATCCCTTGTATCTTGGTCCTCCAAGAAACAAAATTCGGTATCATTATCCACTGCCGAAGCAGAATATATTGCTGCTGGTTCGTGTTGTGCTCAATTACTATGGATGACACAAACGCTTAAGGATTATGGGATACATGTGAGACATGTTCCTTTGCTTTGTGACAATGAGAGTGCTATTAAAATTGGACACAATCCAGTGCAACACTCTCGAACAAAGCATATTGAAGTTTGTCACCATTTTATTCGTGATCATATTGCCAAGGGTGACATCAATCTTAAGCATGTTCGTACTGACAAACAACTTGCAGATATCTTTACAAAACCTCTTGATGAGAAAGTGTTTTGTCGCTTAAGGAGTGAGTTGAACATCATTGATGCTTCAAACTTGGAGTGATAACTCCATTGATGCATGCAAGGCATGAGCCCACTTGACTAATCCTTGATATTTCTCTTATGATGATAATCATATGTCTTGGACACATTTGCCTCCTTGTATTGCATCTAACTCCTTGCAGGTACTTGGATGATCTACATTTCACAAGATTACCACACACTCAAATCTTGAGTAATCTTGTCATTGACCAAGTATCTAGCCCTTTGGGATGTTGAGTTCAAGGAACAAAATTCCACATATCCTTTTTGACATCTTATACATCTAGTATTTCACTCTTGTCATCTTGGATATCCTCGAGTATTTCCTTGCTTGCCTAACCCATGTAGGAAGATGAACTACACAAGTAGAAATGGCGCTCCAACTTCACATTCAATGAGCACCTACATCAAGTTCACCTATATGAGTAAAGCAACAACAAGCCCAAGGTATGTTCTTCACATCTTTGAGGAGCTTTGCTCAAAGTCATGAGTACAAGCAGCTTCATAAGATGTGATCACATCGAATGCTTAATCGAAAAATGGCAACCCCATTTTGAGCTTAAATGATGAGTATGACCTATGATCAAATATCCTCATTTGACTCCTAAGTCAATATACTCAAACATAGGTGACATTGTCGCCGACCTTTATCTAGATGAAGTACATATGCTTTTGGAGTCTTTCTGTTTTCTCTTGTGTTCTCTCATTGAGTTTTCTTTAAAAAAAAACTTCATCTAGGAATTCTTTTTATTTCTTTTCCTATGTTTCTTTGTAAATATCCTTTTGGCTCTGATCAATTCCCTGAAAATCTTTTACAAATTCATTGCAAATCCTTTGAAACACTCCTCGCAAGTGAGCTGAATTATTTCTGTATTTCCTTGGAATAGACTCGGCGTCACTGATTTAAACTCTTCGGTCTAACCGAAAAGGATTCGGACCCACCGATCCATCTAATTCGGTGTCACCGATTTATCTTCCAGGATATCATCTTCTACAGCTCCACTCAAATTTAAATCTTAAGGGGGAGAAGACTCATATTTAAATTCAATTTGTTTCTCTGTGAATGTTCTAAATTGCCCTGTTGTGATTCTTAAGGATCCCACTTCTTTCTCTCTTTCTTTCCATCTTTCCTGCCCTACCTAGTTTGTTGTCCTTTTCGGCACTTGATGTCAAAGGGGGAGAAGACTTAGGGGGGAGTAGGGGGAGTAAAGACTTAGGGGAAGAAGAAAAGCAATCTTATCTTAAGGGGGAGAGAATCACATCAAAGCTTTGCCGTATTTTACATTTGGACATCATTCTCATTGGCATCATTCTTTTGATTTTGCTCTTTCCATCAAAACCCCTTGTTCTGATATCTTATGGAATCTTTTAGTTTAGAGGGAGAAGACTTAGAGGAATCTTCACAATTGATATCTTATGGAAAGCAAAATCTCTCAGAGTTCATTGAAAATCTTTTAGTTTCGGAGACATGTTTGCTGATTCAAGCTTGTGCTCAATATGAGACACTCTTTACACATGTCCTCCCTGGCTTGGTACTCTTGTTGTTCTTGCAATTGGTTGAAGGAATACTCTTGTGTTATCTAACCTTGTTTTCCCAAGTTTATCCCTTCAGGTACAATGCCAAGGAACCTCAAGGTAAGTATATGCATCTTGCAGAATGTGCATGATGGTGACTTGCTTGTAAATACTTGTTTGCAAGAAATCACCATGCACATATGCATTATCACTCATTTCCTTTCATCTGCTCTGATGCATATAGCCAAGCTGCATGTAGCACATCTTGCTTATCTCTCTTGTGTGCTTGTGGTAGTCCAAAACCATAATCTATGAAAATCTTGCACACTTGTAGGGGGAGCCTGTGTACTACATGCTTGTCAAAGCTTTCGTGATAATTCTGTCTTTCTTTCAATAAGCTTTGATGTCTTGTTTAGTATAATTTCAGTGTGTTGCCATCAATTACCAAAAAGGGGGAGATTGAAAGCACATTTGCTCCCTGGGTGGTTTTGCTAATTAATGACAACATACTTTGTGGTTGGACTAATGCTTTTATCAAGTATATTTCAGGAAATCCAATCACTTTGGAATGGCAAGATGACTGAAGAAGTGGACCCCTCAAATGCTAAGGCAAGCATTGGCAAAAGCTCAAGACTCCTTTTTTAGTTTAGTGATCCAAGATCACATTGAGTCCATAGGAAAAGCCAATACTATTAAAAGGGGATGAGGTTGTGTTGATGATCTGGTTGCTCAAAGTGCTTAGTGATTTAGCTCCTTCAACTATCAGCAACTTTCACTACTCTACACACTCATAAGTAATCTCGGACAAACCGATTCTTCCAACTCAGTCTCACCGAGATGAACCACTTCAGCCATATTCCAAACCCTAGAAAAATCGGTCACTCCGATTTTGAGATCGGTCTCACCGAAACTGAACTGCCAACCTTCTGTAACCATTTGACATCCTATCGGAATAACCGAGTTTGCATTATCGGTCTCACCGAGATTGACAAGCTTCTGTCTTGGCTCAAATCGGTCTCACCGATATTGCATTTCCGGTCTCACCGATTCCGGCATGTTCCTGTCTCTTCTCAAATCGGTCTAACCGAGTTTTCTTTCTCGGTCCCACCGAAATCTCCAACGTTCATATCTTTACACTTTCGGTCTCACCGAGATGGTATTTTCGGTCCCACCAAAAATCCCAACGTTCACTATATTTGAACTTTCGGTCTGACCGAGTTTTCACTTCGGTCTCACCGAGATTGCTCAATTATGTGTGTGACGGTTGGATTTTGTGTGGAGGCTATATATACCCCTCCACCCCCCTCTTCATTCGTGGAGAGAGCCATCAGAAAGTCTACCACTCCTACCATACACTTTCTGAGAAGAGAACTACCTACCCTTGTGTTGAGATCAAGTTATTCCATTCCTACCATATGAAACTTGATTTCTAGCCTTCCCAAGTTGCTTTCCACTCAATCCTTTCTTCCACCACAGCCATATCAGTGAGGAGAGTTGAGTGTTGGGGAGATTATCATTTGAAGCACAAGAGCAAGGAGTTCATCATCATCAACCACATCTATTACCTTTTGGAGGGTGGTGCCTCCTAGATTGGTTAGGTGTCGCTTGGGAGCCTCCGTCTTTGAGATGTGGAGTTGAACCAAGAAGTTTGTAAGGGCAAGGAGATCGCCTACTTCGTGAAGATCTACCCCGAGTAAGGCTAGTCCTCCGTGGGCGTAGGCCATGATGGAATAGACAAGGTTGCTTCTTCGTGGACCCTTCGTGGGTGGAGCCCTCCGTGGACTCGCGCAGCCGTTACCCTCCGTGGGTTGAAGTCTCCATCAACGTGGATGTACGATAGCACCACCTATCGGAACCACGACAAAAATCTCCGTGTCTCCAAACTGCGTTTGATCTTCTCCACCTCTCTTTACTATATGTGCAATTTACTTTCCGCTGCCCATACTCTAGAATTGCATGTGTAGTGTGCTACTTGACTTGTGTGCTTTGCAAAAACTGTCAAAATCTGTCCTTAATAAAAGACAGAATTTTTATCTTGTCGAGTAGTCTAATCACCCCCCCTCTAGACACTCTCACCTTCTTCGATCCTACACCACGTCAGAAGAGCCACGAGGGGCCCACGAGAGTGGGGGCGCGCCCCCCTTCCCAGGGCGCGCCCCCCTGCCTCGTGGGGCCCCCGTGACTCCCCCGGTGCCCTCTTTCTTCCTATATAAGTCTACGTACCCCAAAACCTCCATGAACAGAGAGAAAACCCTAATTCCACCGACGTACCTTCTGTTCCTATGAGATCCCATCTTGGAGCCTGTTCCGGAGCTCCGCCGGAGGGGGATCCATCACGAAGTTCTTCTTCATCATCATCATCATCGCCTTCACCATGAGTTGTGAGTAGTTTCCCACAGACCTTCGGGTCCATGGCTAGTATCTAGATGGCTTCTTCTCTCTCTCTGGATCTCAATACAAAGTTCTCCTCGGTCTTGGAGGATATCTATTTGATGTAATCTCTTTTTGCGGTGTGTTTGTCGAGATCCGATGAATTGTGAGTTTATGGTCAAGGTTATCTATGAAAGATATTTGGTTCTTCTCTGAACTTTTTATGTGTGCTCATAATATCCTTTCAAGTCTCTTTGAATTATTGGTTTGGTTTGGCCTACTAGATCTATAGTTCTTGCAATGGGAGAAGTGCTTGGCTTTGGGTTCAATCTTGCGGTGTCCTTTCCCAGTGACAGTAGGGGCAGCAAGGCACGTATTGTATTTTTGCCATCGAGGATAAAAAGATGGGGTTTTTATCATATTGCTTTAGTTTATCCCTCTACATCATGTCATCCTGCTTAAGGCATTACTCTGTTCTTATGAACTCAATACACTAGATGGATGCTGGATAGCGGTCGATGTGTGGAGTAATAGTAGTAGATGCAGAATCGTTTCGGTCTACTTGTCTCGGACGTGATGCCTATATACAATGATCATGCCTAGATAGTCTCATAATTATTCGCTTTTCTATCAATTGCTCGACAGTAATTTGTTTACCCGCCATAGAATGTCGCTATCATGAGAGAAGCCACTAGAGAACACTATGGCCCCCGGGTCTATTCTCAACATATCAATCTACATCTACTTTACTTTTATCGCTTTTATTTGTTATTCTTATAAACCAAAAATACCAAAAATATAAACTATCATCTCTATCAGATATCACTTTCGTAAGTGACCGTAAAGGGATTGACAACCCCTTATCGCGTTGGCTGCGAAGTTCTTATTTGTTTGTGCAGGTGCGAGGGAGTCGCGCGTGGTCTCCTACTGGATTGATACCTTGGTTCTCAAAAACTGAGGGAAATACTTACGCCACTGTGCTGCATCTCCCTTTCCTCTTCGAGGGAATACAACGCAAGCTCGAGAAGTAGCAAGGCCTCATTTTCAAGCATTGCAATACCATTTGTGCTCACTTTTGTCACTTGCTACCTTGCTATTTTTTATTGTTACTAGTACAAAAATCAATATCTACTATCCATATTACACTCGTATCACCATCTCTTCGCTGGACTAGTGCACCTATACAATTTCCCATTGTATTTGGTGTGCTGGGGACACAAGAGACTCTTTGTTATTTGGTTGTAGGGTTGTTTGAGAGAGACCATCATCATCCTACACCTCCCACGGATTGATAAACCTTAGGTCATCCACTTGAGGGAAATTTGCTACTGTCCTACAAAACTATTCGCTTGGAGGCCCAGCACGAGTCTACAAGAACAAGTTGTGTAGTTGACATCAAGCTCTTTTCTAGCACTGTTGCCGGGGAGGTGAGTGCATGAAGGTATATCTTTAGATCTTGCAATCGAATCTTTTAGTTTCTTGTTTTATCAGTAGTTTTTTTTATACAAAGAAAACTACAAAAAATATGGAATTGAGGTTGCATCATATTATTCATTGATACGTCTCTAACGTATCTATAATTTTTTATTGTTCCATGCTATTATATTATTTGTTTTGGATGTTTAATGGGCTTTATTATATACTTTTATATTATTTTTGGGACTAACCTATTAACCCAAGGCCCAGTGCAAATTGCTGTTTTTTTTGCCTATTTTAGTGTTTCGCAGAAAAGGAATATCAAACGGAGTCCAAACGGAATGAAACCTTCAGGAGAGTTATTTTTGGAACAATTGCAACACAGAAGACTTGGAGTACACGCCAAGAAGCGAACGAGGCGACCACGAGGGCAAGGGCGCGCCCAGGGGGTAGGCACGCCCCCACCCTCGTGGGCCCCTCGTGGCTCCCCTGACGTGCCTCCTCCTCCTATATATACCTATGTACCATGAAAACATCGAGGAGCACCACGAAACCCTAATTCCACCACCGCAACCTTCTGTACCCGTGAGATCCCATCTAGGAGCCTATTCTGAAGCTCCACCAGAGGGGGAATCGATCACGGGGGGCTTCTACATCAACACCATAGCCTCTCCGATGAGTTGTGAGTAGTTTACCACAAACCTTCGGGTCCATAGTTATTAGCTAGATGGCTTCTTCTCTCTCTTTGGATCTCTATGCAAAGTTCTCCACGATCTTCGTGGAGATCTATTCGACGTAATTCTTTTTTGTGGAGTGTTTGTTGAGATCCGATGAATTGTGGGTTTATGATCAAGATTATCTATGAACAATATTGGATTCTTTTCTGAAATCTTTTATGCATGATTTAAATATCCTTGCAAGTCTCTTCGAATTATCGGTTTGGTTTGGCCTACTAGATTGGTAGTTCTTGCAATGGGAGAAGTGCTTGTCTTTGGGTTCAATCTTGCGGTGTCCCTTCCGAGTGACAGCAGGGGCAGCAAGGCGCTACTTCTCGAGCTTGCGTTGTATTCCCTCGAAGAGGAAAGCGTGATGCAGCACAGTAGCGTAAGTATTTCCCTCAGTTTTTGAGAACCAAGGTATCAATCCATTAGGAGACCACGCGCGAGTCCCTCGCACCTGCACAAACAAATAAGAACTTCGCAGCCAAGGCGATAAGGGGTTGTCAATCCCTTTACGGTCACTTACAAAAGTGAGATCTGATAGAGATGATAGTTTGATATTTTTGGTTTTTTGGATATAAGAACAGAAAGTAAAAGCGGAAAATTAAAGTAGATTGTAGATTAATATGTTGAGAATAGACCCGGGGGCCATAGTGTTCTCTAGTGGCTTCTCTCATGATAGAAACACTCTACGACGGGTAAACAAATTACTGTCGAGCAATTGATAGAAAAGCAAATAATTATGAGACTATCTAGGCATGATCATTATATATAGGCATCACGTCCGAGACAAGTAGACCGAAACGATTCTGCATCTACTACTATTACTCCACACATCGACCGATATCCAGCATGCATCTAGAGTATTAAGTTCATAAGAACAGAGTAACGCCTTAAGCAAGATGACATGATGTAGAGGGATAAACTCAAACATAGTGATATAAACCCCATCTTTTTATCCTCGATGGCAACAATACAATACATGCCATGCTGCCCCTACTATCACTGGGAAAGGACACCGCAAGATTGAACCCAAAGCCAAGCACTTCTCCCATTGCAAGAACTATAGACCTAGTAGGCCAAACCAAACCAATAATTTGAAGAGACTTGCAAGGATATTATAATCATACATAAAGAGTTCAGAAAATAACCAAATATTTCTCATAGATAATCTTGATCATAAACCCACAATTCATCGGATGTTGATAAACACACCGCAAAAAGAGATGACATCGAATAGATCTCCTCGAAGACCGAGGAGAACTTGGTATTGAGATCCAACGAGAGAGAAGAAGCCATCTAGATACTAGCTATGGACCCGAAGGTCTGTGGTAAACTACTCACAACTCATGGTGAGGCGATGATGATGATGTAGAAGCACTCCATGGTAGATCCCCCCTCCGACGGAGCTCCGGAACAGGCCCCAAGATGGGATCTCACGGGAACATAAGGTTACGGCGGTGGAACTAAGGTTTTCTCTATTCCTCTAATGGTTTCGGGGTACGTAGGTATATATAGGAGGAAGGAGGGCACCGTGGGCCAAACGGGGTGCCCACGAGGGAGGGGGACGCGCCCCCCACCCTCGTGGATGCCACGTCATCCCTACTCCGTGGTTCTCAAGTCTCCCGTGCGTATTTTGCTCCAAAAATATCTCTCCCAAAGGTTTCATTTCGTTTGGACTCCGTTTGATATTCCTTTTCTATAAAACCCTGAAACAGGCAAAAAAACAGCAATCTGGACTGGGCCTTTGGGTTAATAGGTTAGTCCCAAAAATAATGTAAAAGTGTATAACAATGCCCATTAAATATCCAAAACATCATAAATGATAGCATGGAACAATGAAAAATTCTAGATACATTGGAGACGTATCAAGCATCCCCAAGCTTAATTCATGCTCGTCCTCGAGTAGGTAAATGATAAAAACAGAATTTTTGATGTGGAATGCTAACCAACATAGTTTTTCAATGTAATTCTCTTAATTGTGGCATGAATGTTTAGATCTAGAAGATTCAAGATAAAAGTCTATATCGGCATAAGAAATAATAATACTTCAAGCATACTAACAAAGCAATCATGTCTTCTCAACATACTATGGCTAAAGAAAGTTATCCCTACAAAATCATATAGTCTCGCTATGCTCCCTCTTCATCACACAAAATATTCATATCATGCACAACCCCGGTTTCAGCCAAGCACTTTTTTCATACTCTATTCTTTCAAACCTTTCAACTTTCACACAATACATGAGCGTGAGCCATGGACGTAGCACTATGTGGAATAGAGAGGTGGTTGTGGAGAAAACAAAAAGGAGGGAGATAGTCTCACATCAACTAGGCGTATCAACGGGCTATGGAGATGCCCATCAATAGATATCAATGTGAGTGAGTAGGGATTGCCATGCAACGGATGCACTAGAGCTAAAAATGTGTGAAAGCTCAACAAAAGAAACTAAGTGGGTGTGCATCCAACTTGCTTGCTCACGAAGACCTAGGGCATTTTTGGAAGCCCATCGTTGGAATATACAAGCCAAGTTCTATAATGAAAATTCCCACTAGTATATGAAAGTGACTAAGCATGAGACTCTCTATTATGAAGAACATGGTGCTACTTTGAAGCACAAGTGTGGAAAAAGATAGTAGCAATTGTCCCTTTTTCTTTTATTTTCTCTTTTTTTTTCTTTTTTTTGGGCCTTTCTTTTTTTCTTTGGCCTTTATTTTTTATTTTTTTATTTTTGGAGGGGCTTTCTTGATTTAGCCTTTCCTCACATGGGACAATGCTCTAATAATGATGATCATCACACTTTCATTGAATTACAACTCGATATTACAACTCAAAACTAAAACAAAGTATGACCTATATGAATGCCTCCGGCGGTGTACCGGGATGTGCAATGAATCAAGACTGACATGTTTGAAAAATTATGCATGGTGGCCTAGCCACAAATACGATGTCAACTACATGATCATGCATGGCAATATGACAATATGAAGCATGTCATATGAACGGAATGGTGGAAAGTTGCATGGCAATATATCTCGGAATGGCTATGGAAATGCCATGATAGGTAGGTATGGTGGCTGATTTGAGGAAGATATATGGTGGCTGTTTTGAGGAAGGATATATAGTGGGTGTATGGTACCGGCGAAATTTGCACGGTACAAGAGAGGCTAGCAATGGTGGAAGGGTGAGAGTAGGTAATATCCATGGACTCAACATTAGTCATAAGAACTCATATACTTATTGCAAAAAATTACAAGTCATCAAAACAAAGCAATCAACGCATGCTCCTAGGGGGAGGTTGGTAGGAGTTAACCATCGCGCGCCCCCGACCTCCACACAAAGGATGACACTCTACAAATACCTCATGCTCTAACTTCGTCACATAGCGGTTCACCATACGTGCATGCTACGGGAATCACTAACTTTAACACAAGAATTTCTCAATTTCATAATAACTCCACTAGCATGACTCTAATATCACTATCCTCATATCTCAAAACAAGTATCAAGCATCCAACTTCTCATCATATTCAATGCACTTAGTGTGGAAGTTTTTAGTACATTGATCTTGGATGCCTATCATGTGAAGGCTAGCTTTATAGCCAAAGCACATTACCATGCTGTTTTAATAGACTCTCAAAAGCATATAAGTGAAGCATGAGAGATCAACAATTTCTACAAAATATAATCACCACCGTGCTCTAAAAGATATAAGCGAAGCACTAGAGCAAAGACTATTCAACTTAAAAGATATAAGTGAAGCACATAGAGTGTTCTATCACTTCCTAGGCCATATTTAACTCTCTCAAAAAGGTGTGTCCAGCAAGTATAATTGTGGCAAACTAACAAGCAAAGACTAAATTATACATGACTCTCCAAGTAAAACTCTTATCATGTGGTGAATAAAAATATAGCTCCGAGTATAGTTACCGATAGATGAAGACGAAAGAGGGGATGCCTTCCAGGGGCATCCCCAAGCTTAGGCTCTTGGTTGTCCTTGAATTTTACCTTGGGGTGCCTTGGGCATCCCCAAGCTTAGGCTCTTGCCACTCTTTGTTCCATAGTCCATCAAAGCAATACTCAAAACTTGAAAACTTCACAACACAAAACTTAAACAAAAATCTCGTGAGCTCCATTAGTATAAGAAAACAAACCACTACTCAAAGGTACTGCAATGAATTCATTCTTTGTTTATATTGGTGTTAAACCTACTGTATTCCAACTTCTCTATGATTCATACTTCCCAATACTACTCATAGATGCATTGAAATAAGCAAACAACACACGAAAAACAGAATCTGTCAAAAACAGAACAGTCTGTAGTAATTTGTAACTTTCGCATACTTTTGTAACTCCAAAAAAATTGAAATAAATTGGTAAACGTGAGGAATTTGTCTATTAATCATCTGCAAAAAATCAATTAAATAGCACGCTCCAGTAAAATCTGGTGACCATTCTAGCGAGCGCTAACAATTCTATTTTTCACAGCAAGATCATATAAACTTCACACAAGTCTTCCCAAAGGTTCTACTTGGCACAAACACTAATTAAAACACAAAACCACATCTAAACAGAATCTAGATTGAATATAATTGGGTTGCCTCCCAACAAGCGCTATCATTTTACGCCCCTAGCTAGGCACGATACATGGATAGATCTAGGTATCGCCATCTTTGGAAGGCAATCCATAAGTGGCTCTCATAATAGATTCGTATGGTAATTTAATTTTCTTCATAGGAAAGTGTTCCATGCCTTTCCTTAACGGAAATTGGAATCTAATATTTTCTTCCTTCATATCAATAATTGCACCAATCGTTCTAAGGAAAGGTCTACCAAGAATAATAGGACATGAAGGATTGCAATCTATATCAAGAACAAGGAAATCTACGGGCACATAATTCCAATTGGCAATAATAAGATTATCATTAATCCTTCCCATAGGTTTCTTAATAGTGGAATTCGCAAGATGCAAATTTAAAGAACAATCATCAAGCTCATGGAACCCTAGCAAATCACACAAAGTTTTTGGGATAGTGGAAACACTTGCACCCAAATCACACAAAGGAAAGCACTCATGATATAGTTGCTTAAAATTCATAATATCATTTATAAGAGAGATGATCTTAGCAGGAGGCAAATACTTAGAGATAAAAGCATCTTTACACTTATTCCACAAATCAATACTATTTCTAGGCAAAGAGGAAAACCAAGTTTTAGCACGATCTCTAAGTGAAAACGGAAATAACTTCAATTTAACAATATCGTTATCCGTATCCCTTTTCTTTTGCATATCACACAAATCAACAAAGTTGTTTAGGTGGGTAGCGACATCTCCACTAGGAAGGCCGGAAAATTGATCTTTCATGACAAGATTCAACAGAGCAGCATTGATCTCACAAGATTCAGCATCGGTAATAGGAGCAATCGGAGTGCTAATAAAATCATTATTGTTGGTATTGGAGAAGTCACACAATTTGGTATTGCTCTGAGCCATAGTGACAAGCAAGCAATCCAACACAGAAGCAAACAAGAAGCAAGCGAACGATAAACACACGGCAGAAGAAGGGCAAATAAAACGGCAAGGGTGAAGTGGGGGAGAGGAAAATGAGAGGCAAATAAATGTAATGCAAAGGATAAGGGTTTGTGATAGGTACTTGGTATATGACTTTTGCGTAAGCCTCCCCGGCAACGGTGCCAGAAATTCTTCTTGCTACTTCTCGAGCTTGTGTTGTATTCCCTCGAAGAGGAAAGGGTGATGCAGCACAGTAGCATAAGTATTTCCCTCATTTTTTGAGAACCAGGTGTCAATCCAGTAGGAGACCACGCGCGAGTCCGTCGCACTTGCACAAAAAAAATAAGAACTTCACAGCCAACGCGATAAGGGGTTGTCAATCTCTTTACGGTCACTTACGAAAGTGAGATCTGATAGAGATGATAGTTTGATATTTTTGGTATTTTTGGATATAAGAGCAGAAAGTAAAAGCGGAAAAGTAAAGTAGATTGTAGATTGATATGTTGAGAATAGACCCGGGGGCCATAGTGTTCTCTAGTGGCTTCTCTCATGATAGCGATATTCTACGGCGGGTAAACAAATTACTGTCGAGCAATTGATAGAAAACCGAATAATTATGAGACTATCTAGGCATGATCATTATATATAGGCATCACATCTGAGACAAGTAGACCGAAACGATTCTGCATCTACAACTATTACTCCACACATCGACCGCTATCCAGCATGCATCTAGAGTATTAAGTTCATAAGAACAGAGTAACGCCTTAAGCAAGATGACATGATGTAGAGGGATAAACTCAAACATGGTGATATAAACCCAATCTATTTATCCTCGATGGCAACAATACAATACGTGCCTTGCTGCCCCAACTGTCACTGGGAAAGGACACCGCAAGATTGAACCCAAAGCCAAGCACTTCTCCCATTGCAAGAACTATAGATCTAGTAGGCCAAACCAAACCAATAATTTGAAGAGACTTGCAAGCATATTATAATCATACATAAAGAGTTCAGAAAAGAATCAAATATTTCTCATAGATAATCTTGATCATAAACCCACAATTCATCGGATCTCGACAAACACACCGCAAAAAGAGATTACATCGAATAAATCTCCTCGAAGACCGAGGAGAACTTAGTATTGAGATCCAAAGAGAGAGAAGAAGCCATCTAGATACTAGCTATGGACCCGAAGGTCTGTGGTAAACTACTCACAACTCATGGTGAGGCGATGATGATGATGTAGAAGCACTCGGTGGTAGATCCCCCCCTCCGGCGGAGCTCCGGAACAGGCCCCAAGATGGGATCTCACAGGAACAGAAGGTTACGGTGGTGGAACTAGGGTTTTCTCTGTTCGTCTGATGGTTTCGGGGTACGTAGATATATATAGGAGGAAGGAGGGCACCGGGGGCCAGACGGGATGCCCACGAGGCAGGGGGCGCACCTATAGGGGGCGCCCTCATGGATGCCACGTCAGCCCTACTCCGTGGTTCTCAAGTCTCCAGTGCGTATTTTGCTCCAAAAATATCTCCCCCGAAGGTTTCATTCTGTTTGGACTCCATTTGATATTCCTTTTCTGTAAAACCCTGAAACAGGCAAAAAAACAGCAATCTGGACTGGGCCTTTGGGTTAATAGGTTAGTCCCAAAAATAATATAAAAGTGTATAACAAAGCCCATTAAACATCCAAAACATCATAAATAATAGCATGGAACAATAAAAAATTATAGATACGTTGGAGATGTATCACAAGGCATGTATTGTATTGTTGCCATCGAGGATAAAAAGATGGGGTTTATATAATATTGCATGAGTTTATCCCTCTACATCATGTCATCTTGCTTAAAGCGTTACTCTATTCTTATGTACTTAATACTCTAGATGCATGCTGGATAGCGGTTGATGTGTGGAGTAATAGTGGTAGATGCAGAATCGTTTCAGTCTACTTGTCACGGACGTGATGCCTATATACAAGGATCATGCCTAGATATTCTCATAACTATGCGCTTTTGTATCAATTGCTCGACAGTAATTTTTCACCCATCATAGAAATCTGCTATCATGAGATAAGCCACTCGTGAAATCTATGACCCCCGGGTCTATCTTCATTATATTAATCTTCCATCTACTATTTATCTTTACTTTACTTTTGTTTTGCAATCTTTACTTTCAATCTACATAACAAAAATACCAAAAATAGTATCTTATCATCTTTATCAGATCTCACTTTTGCAAGTGGTCGTGAAGGGATTGACAACCCCTTATTGTGTTGGTTGCAAGGTTCTTATTTGTTTGTGTAGGTACGAGGGACTCAGGCGTGGTCTCCTATTGGATTGATACCTTGGTTCTCAAAAACTAAGGGAAATACTTATGCTACTGTGTTGCATCACCCTTTCCTCTTCGAGGGAAAACAACGCAAGCTCAATAAGTAGCATTCATCTTTATAATGTCTTTCATGAGAATGATGGGAAGGAAAATTGTGATCAATTGATAGAAGACGAATTCAATAAAATGTTTGGCATAAATGATGAGCATGATTGCAATGTTGTTACTATGAATTCTTGGAATATCCATGACGCTAATGATATGCAAAGCCATAAGCTTGTGGATGCTATGTGTTGATGAAGATGATATTTTTAGCCCCCTAAGATTTCATGTGGATTTTTTTTATAATGGTAGCATGCCTCCTATTTGTGATCATTATATTGATAAAAGTGGATTTGGAGCGGTCATCACTTTATTTAGTGATGAATCCACTACTTTGGAGGATGTTTCAATTAATCATAATAACAAAGTTGCTATCTATGATGATTATGGTGATGACATGTATGCTATATCGAATAATGATAACCATGAAACTTGTCATCATGATTTTAGTTTTCAATCCCATGATAGTTATTTTGTTCAGTTTGCTCCCACTACTATTCATAAGAACAAATTTGCTTATGTGGAGAGTAGCAAAATTTATATGCTTTTGCATCATGAAAAGAATGCATTATGTGATGGCTATATTATTGAATTAATTCATGATGCTACTGAAAATTATTATGAGAGAGGGACATATGCCTTGCAATAATATCAAGTCTCCTCTCTATGTGTTGAAAGTTTTGAAGTTTTGCTTGTTTTGCTTTCCTATGCTAGTTGATTATTGCTCCCATAATTGTTTGCTCACAAAATCCCTATGCATAGGAAGTTGTTTAAGCTTAAATGTGATTGCCATGTGATTCATGGTGCTCTCTTTCATGTTACAATTCTTATCTTTTATGTGAGCATCATTGAAATCATCTTGCCTAGCTAAAAAGCATTAAAGAAAAGCGCTTGTTGAGAGACAACCCAACACTTATACCTACTGTTTTTGTGTCTTCACATGATTATGCTACTGTAGTAATCATGTTGTATAGCTTTTGTTTCAATAAAGTGCCAATAAAAGCCTTAGGATCATGTTTGGTGATAGTAGATTTGATCTTGCTGAAAAACAGAAACTTTTGCACTCACGAAAAAATTCTCACTTTTAAAAGAAGAGTGATTTTGAGTTGATTCTTTTTGAAGAAGATTAATATACAAATTGTTCACGTGGTCCTATTTTTCCAAGATTTTTAGAGTTGCAGAAGTATGGTGAATGTTCAGATCATTACAGACTGTTCTATTTTTGACAGGTTCTGTTTTCAATGCATAGTTTGCTTGTTTTCTAGTTTCTATGGCTTATATAGATCAATATAAATTGTAGGAATGATATGATAGAGTAGTCATTGTGTGAGAACAATTATGAATCATGTCTTTGACAGTACCCAAAGTGAATGATTTGTTTTATCATACTAACCGATCTCACGAAGTTTTGCTAAGTTTTGTGTGATTGAAGTTTTCAAGTTTTGGGTTATCTTATGATGGATGAAGGATTAAGGAGTAATAAGAGCCTAAGCTTGGGGATTCCCATGGCATCCCAAGCTATTATCCAAAGAGAAGCAAGCAACTAAGCTTGGGGCCCCCGAGTGGCATCCCCTCTTTCTTCTAACGACCATCAGTATTTTACTTGAAGCTATATTTTTATTCGTCACATGATATGAGTTTTGCTTGGAGCGTCATTTTCTTTTGTTACGATATGCTTTCTGGTATTTAGAATAATGTTTTGTATCTTTTATTTCAATAAAAGTTTCAAGGATAGCCTTTACCATGCTTATTTTGCAAGTCTATATGTTGCTGTTTGAAAACATAAAGTTTGTCTCTATTGCAAAAATTCCCGAGAAAATTCAGAATGTGATAAAAGGTTGAATTTTTGCATATTAAGTTATGATAAATTTCCTACAGCATGTCAAAAATTTCAAAAAAAATGAGTTAGGGAAGTATGATCCCCTTGCATTCTTTACAAACTGTACTGTTTTGACAGATTGCTGTTATATTTGCATTGTTTGCCTATGTTTGCGTGTTTAATGATTCTATTTGAGGATATGAGTATTAAATATGTAGAGGCATTTAGTATGCAATGTTTAGTAATAATTTTAGTGATTTTCTATAGTAGAGAATGATAAGGTTCTTGCATTGGTTTATACTAACTTATCTCACGAGTTCTTGTTGAGTTTTGTGTGGATGAAGTTTTTGAGATTTAGGAAAACCGTGATATGAGAAGAATTAAGGAGACACAAAATCTCAAGCTTGGGGATGCCCAAGGCACCCCAAGATAATATTTCAAGAAGTCTCAAGCATCTAAGCTTGGGGATGCCCCGATAGGCATCCCACCTTTCTTCATCAACAATTATAGGTTAGTATCGGTTGATCCTAAGTTTTTTGCTTCTTCACATGAAATGTGCTATTATTGAAATGTCATTTTATTTTTTTGCTTGATTTTTTAATAAAATACTTAGATCCGAAAGTTTTTAAATAAAATAGAGCCCCCAAATAGTTGCCAGGGAGTCTAGATAAGCGGCATTCACATCCCGTCAACGAAGCTCTTTTCTGGCGTTGTTGCTCTAGTGCTTCATTTATATCTTTTTGAGCATAGTGTGCTTTAGTATTTTTGAAGAAATTCTCTCTTGCTTCACTTAGATTAATTTGAGAGAAGAAAATATCATGATCATGTTCTTCACTTATATTTGTTTGAGGTTATCAAAAGCAACACATGAAAATGAGTCCCAACGTGATAGATATGCAAGAAGGATATAATAAAAACTTTCATGAAGATCATTGGACAAAATAAACTTGATTTCATGTAATAGTTTTGAGATATGATGATGTGATATGTGAGTCATGTTGATGAGTAAATGTGCTTTCGTAAGAATATTGGTGTTAAGGTTTGTGATTCCATGTGCAAGCACAAAAGTCAATAGTCATGCAATGAAATTACATCCTACTTGTGGTGCATTATTTGGTGTTAATTATGCTTAATGCTCGCTTATTAGATTAGTTGTTTCTTGGTTGGTCACTTCCCAATATTTTTCTAGCCTTCATTTTGCACTAAGTATGATCACTACTTGTGCATCCAAAATTCTTTAAACCAGTTTTGCCACATGAATCCACTATACCTACCTATATGCGGTATTCTTTTGTCGTTCTAAGCAAATTTGTATGTGCCATCTCTAATTTTCAAAATAAATTTCTCTTTTGTGTGCTCGTACCACTCGCGAGGCGGTGAGGGCTGGCTATTATTTGCCATGCTAGATGTGTTATTCTCATGATGAGTGTCTATTCACTTGTCATTGCACGAGAGTAAGGCAAAGGTATTAGGGATGCCCAGTCCTGAAATGAAAAATGAATTTACTTTATGTTGTCAAATAATAAATTCCTTGGAAAGTGTTGGTATGGAGGGCACCCGTGGAAACGGTTAGCCATGGCTTGTGAAAGTTTGGTGGACAAAGGAATAAACTTTATTTTATGTTTGGGAACCTCCTATGATATATCTAGCATGGAAAGTGTTGGGAACTCTAAGTCGTTTTTGTTGGTGGGAAAAGTATGCCACCCCAAATAATTGATCTCTCAATTTAAGCTCTGAGCTCTCGCACCTCTACAAATCCCTACTTCCCTCTGCGAAGGGCCTTTCTTTTACTTTATGCAATTTTTATTTTGAATTTGAGTCTCCATCTTCTCTTATAAAGCACCAACTAGGAGGCACTATGATTGTACTTGAGTATTGAGTGTAGTTAATATGCGAGTGTGTTTCATGAATGGATCAATGGTTAAGCATGATGGGCTAGGGATAAATTATTTTAGCATTGATATTTTGAAAGACATGGTTGTTTGTTGATATGCTTGAGTATTAAAGTCCTCATGTCAAAACTAGACTATTGCTTTGAACCATATAAAAGTCCAATTGTCCATGCTATAAAGAAAAGAATATGTGATGAGCATGATAGGCAGTATTCCACATCAAAAAAATTGTTTTTATCATTTACCTACTCGAGGACGAGCATGAATTAAGCTTGGGGATGCTGATACGTCTCCAACGTATCTATAATTTTTTATTGTTCCAAGTTGCTATATTATCATTCTTGGATGTTTTACAATAACAACAACAACAACAACAACAACAAAGCCTTTAGTCCCAAACAAGTTGGGGTAGGCTAGAGGTGAAACCCATAAGATCTCGTGACCAACTCATGGCTCCGGCACATGGATAGCAAGCTTCCACGCACCCCTGTCCATAGCTAGTTCTCTGGTGATACTCCAATCCTTCAGGTCTCTCTTAACGGAATCCTCCCATGTCAAATTCGGTCTACCCCGACCTCTCTTGACATTCTCCACACGCATTAGCCATCCGCTATGCACTAGGGCTTCTGGAGGCCTGCGTTGAATATGCCCAAACCATCTCAAACGATGTTGGACAAGCTTCTCTTCAATAGGTGCTACCCCAACTCTATCTCGTATATCATCATTCCGGACTAGATCCTTCCTCGTGTGGCCACACATCCATCTCAACATACGCATCTCCGCCACACCTAACTGTTGAACATGTCGCCTTTTAGTCGGCCAACACTCGTCGCCATACAGCATTGCGGGTCGACCGCCGTCCTGTAGAACTTGCCTTTTAGCTTTTGTGGCACTCTCTTGTCACAGAGAATGCCAGAAGCTTGGCGCCACTTCATCCATCCGGCTTTGATTCGATGGTTCACATCTTCATCAATACCCCATCCTCCTGCAGCATTGACCCCAAATATCGAAAGGTGTTCTTCTGAGGCACCACATGTCCATCAAGGCTAACCTCCTCCTCCTCACACCTAGTAGTACTAAAACTGCACATCATGTACTCAGTTTTAGTTCTACTAAGCTTAAACCCTTTCGATTCCCAGGTTTGTCTCCATAACTCTAACTTCCTATTTACCCACATCCGACTATCGTCAACTAGCACCACATCGTCCGCAAAGAGCATACACCATGGGATATCTCCTTGTATATCCCTTGTGACCTCATCCATCACCAAGGCAAAAAGATAAGGGCTCAAAGCTAACCCTTGATGGAGTCCTATCTTAATCGGAAAGTCATCAGTGTCGACATCACTTGTTCGAACACTTGTCACAACATTATCGTACAATCATTTTATATATATATTTGGGACTAACCTATTGACATAGTGCCAAGTGCCATTTGCTGTTTTTTGCATGTTTTTTACATCGCAAGAAATCAATATCAAACGGAGTCCAAACACCGTGAAACTTTTTGTGGATTTTTTATGGACCAGAAGACCACTAATGGGCCAGAGCAACACTTGGGGGGTGCCCCGAGGGGGGCACAACCCACCAGGACGCGCCTGGGGGCCCAGGCGAGCCCAGGTGGGTCGTGCCCACCTCGATGGCCTTCTGCACCCCTTCTTCGCCCTATAAATTCCCAAATATTCCAAAACCCTTTGGGGTGAACCTAGATCAGAAGTTCCGTCGTCGCAAGGCTATGTAATCCACGAGATCTAATCTAGAGCCCTTTACGGCACTCCGCCGGAGGGGGAAATCATCACCGGTGGCCATCTTCATCATCCCGACGGCCACCATGATGAGGAAGGAGTAGTCCACCCTCCGGGCTGAGGGTTTGTACCAGTAGCTATGTGTTTAGTCTCTCTCTCTCTCTCTTTCTCTCTCTCTCTCTCTCTCTCTCTCTCTCTCTCGTGTTCTTGAGATGCATAATCTTGATGTATCGCGGGCTTTGCTAATATAGTCAGATCATATGGTGTTTTCCCCTCTCTATCTTGTTGTGATTAATTGAGTTTTTCCCTTTGAGATTTCGTTGTTATCGGATTGAATAATTTTACAGATTTGAGAACACTTGATATATGTCTTGTAATTGAATACTCGTGGTGACAATGGGGTATCTTATTGATGCACTTGATATGTGTTTTGGCACTCAACTCGCGGATTCCCGAGGTGACGTTGGGGTAATCTATGCATCGGGGTTGATGCACGTTCTTGTCTTTGTTTCTCCGGTAGAAATCTTGGGGCACTCTTTGAAGTTCTGTGTGTTGGATTGAGTAATATGAATATGTATTTGCTTTGCTGTTATTTTAGTACGAACTCTAGGATAGATCGAATGGAAAGAATAGCTTTGTGTTATTTTAGTATGAACTCTTGAATAGATCAAATGACATGAATAGCTTTGAGGTGGTTTCGTACCCTACAAACTATTTATTCTTATGTTCTCTGCTAGATTGGAACTTTGGAGTGATTCTTAATCGCACTTTGAGGGGTGGTTATATGATCCAATTATATTAGCACTGCTAGGAGATTGCACTAGCGAAAGTACGTACCCTAGGCCTCATTTTCAAGCATTGCAATACCGTTTGTGCTCACTTTTGTCACTTGCTACCTTGCTGTTTTTTATTGTTACTATTACAAAAATCAATATCTACTATCCATATTACACTTGTATCACCATCTCTTCGTCGAACTAGTGCACCTATACAATTTCCCATTGTATTTGGTGTGTTGGGGACACAAGAGACTCTTTGTTATTTGGTTGCAGGGTTGTTTGAGAGAGACCATCTTCATCCTACACCTCCCACGGATTGATAAACCTTAGGTCATCCACTTGAGGGAAATTTGCTACTGTCCTACAAAACTATGCGCTTGGAGGCCCAACACGAGTCTACAAGAACAAGTTGTGTAGTAGACATCATGTTTACTAATTTATGTTGTCAAATAATAAATTCCTTGGAAAGTGTTGGTATGGAGGGCACCCACGGATACAGATAGCCATGGATTGTGAAAGTATGGTGAAAAAAGAATAAACTTTATTTTATGTTTCGGAACCGCCTATCATATATCTTGCATGGAAAGTGTTGGGAACTCTAAGTCATTTTCGTTGACGGGAAAAAGTATGCCTCCCAGAAAAAATTAGCTCTCAATTTTTGAGCTTTGAGCTCTGGCACCTCTACAAATCCCTACTTCCTTCTGCGAAGGGCCTATCTTTTACTTTATGCAATTTTATTTTTATTTTTAGTCTCCATCTTCTCTTATAAAGCACCAGCTACGAAACACTATTATCACACTTGAGCATTGGATGTAGTTAATATTTGGATGTGTTCCATGAATGGATCAATGATTGAGCATAATGGGCTAGGGATAACTTGTTTTAGTATTGATATTTTGAAAAGATATGATTGTTTGTTGGTATGCTTGAGTATTAAAGTCTTCATGTCAAACCTAGACTATTGCTTTGAATCATATAAAAGTCCAAATGTCCATGCTACAAAGAAAAGAATATGTGATCAACATGATAGGCAGCATTCCACATCAAAAAATTTGTTTTTATCGTTTACCTACTCGAGGACGAGCAGGAATTAAGCTTGGGGATGTTGATAGGTCTCCAACGTATCTATAATTTTTTATTGTTCCATGTTGTTATATTATCATTCTAGGATGTTTTATAATCATTTTATATCATTTTTAGGGACTAACCTATTGGCATAGTGCCCAGTGCTAGTTGATGTTTTTTGCTTGTTTTTTACATCATAGAAAATCAATACCAAACAAAGTACAAATGGAGCGAAACTTTTTGGAGATTTTTTCTGGGCCAGAGGACACAACATGGGTTGAAGAAGTACGAGAGGGGGGCTTCGAGGGAAGCACAACCCACCAGGGCGCGCCTAGGCCCCCTAGCGCGCCCAGGTGGGTTGTGCCCACCTCGGTGGCCTCCCACACTGCCTCTTCGCTCTATAAATACCCCAATATTCCATAAACCCTAGGGGAGTCGACGAAATTTTATTTCAGCCGCCGCAAGTTCCAGAACCACGAGATTCAATCTAGAGCCATTTTCTGGCACTCCGTCGTAGGGGAACAGGATCACGGAGGGGTTCATCAATCTCATTGGTGCCTCTCTGATGATGAGTGAGTAGTTTACCATAGACCTATGGGTCTGTAGGCAACGGCTAGATGGCTTCTTATCTCTTTGTATCCCAATGCAATGGTCTGTTGGAGATCTATCTGATGTAATGACTTTGTGCGGTGTTTTTGTTGGGATTTGACGAATTGTTAGTTTATGATCAGATTTGCCTTGATTTAATATACATTCTTGATTATTATAGCCTTGTATTTCTTCTCCAATATTTGGGTATTGTTTGGCCTACTTGATCTATTTATCTTGCAATGGGATGAGGTGCTTTGTAATGGGCTCGATCTTGCGGTGTCCTTTCCGAGTGACAGAAGGGGCAGCAAGGCACGCATGTATCATTGCTATTAAGTATAAAAATATGGGGTCTACTCCTACATGAATAGATCTTGTCTACATAATGTCATCGTTCTTATTGCATTACTCCATTTTTCTATGAACTTAATACACTAGATGCATGCTGGATAACCGTCGATGTGTGGAGTAATAGTAGTAGATGCATGCAGGAGTCGGTCTACTAATCTTGGACGTGATGCCTATATACATGATCATTGTCTTGGATATCATCATAATTATTTGCTTTTCTATTAATTTCCCAACAGTAATTTGTCTATCAACCGTTGCTATATTTCGAGAGAAGCCAGTAGTGAAATCTACGGCCCCCGAGTCTATTTTCCTATCATATACTTTCAGATATATATTGTCATTTGATTTTTCCTCTATTTGCAACTTTTATTTTCATATCTATATTATCAAAAACACAAAAATACCTTGTTCTGTTTTATTTGCTTCCATTTGCATCTTTCAATCTACTACAATTTTATCTCGTCAACTTGACAATTTCTGGCACCGTTACCCGAAAGGGATTGACAACCCCTTTAACACGTCGGGTTGTAAGTATTTGTTCTTTGCGTGCAGGTACCGTTTATATAGTGTTGTGTGGTTCTCCTACTAGTTCGATAACCTTGGTTTCATCACTGAGGGAAATACCTACCGTAGTTGTGCTGCATCATCCCTTCCTCTTTGGGGAAATACCGACATAGCTTCAAGCGACATCACCCCTCAACATAAATGGTGTAGCCAAGAGGAAGGACTAGACATTTGTGGATGTGGCAAGGTCCATGCCAGATGAGTACAAGTCACCGTATAGATCTTGGGTCGAGACCATCAACACCGCTTGTCGAACCGACTCTTCCTTTGCAAGTACGTGAACAAGACATCATATGAGCTCCTTTTCGGGAACAAAGCAGACACCAAATACTTTTGGGTATTCAATTGAAGTGTCGGTTGGCTAAATTTCGATCCAAAACTATTGAGGATGTATTGTTGGATAAAGATCAAACTCATGCCTATAGGGTCTTCAACAAGTCCTATAGATGTGTTGAGGAAACTTGTGACATGATGTTTGATGAACTAGATAAATCCCCACACGTTGTTGTGGGGATTCATAACAATGTATTGGGTCAATTTACATGTAGTGAATAAGAGTAGTTCGACCCACAATATGACAGGTTAAAGATAAAAATGGATGAGGGATTTAATTCACATAAATTTCTACATAGTATGAAGAGAAAAGTATATTTTTCGTCCCTCAACTCTTGGTCAAGTCTAAATTTGGTCCCTCAACTTTGAAACGAGACAACTTGCACCCTCAACTATTGAAAATGGACAAGATTCATCCCTTGTATTGGTTTTGATCGGTTTGGACAAATCTAGACTCCACCAAGAGTTGAGAGACGAAAAGTATACTTTTCTCTAGTATGAATGTTTTCCTAATCATGGGGCATTTTTTTGCGGGTCAGGTTAGGCAGTATCCTAGGGGCAATGACTAATGTGATTTATTGATTAGGGTAGAAGCACGTATGCAAAAAAGAAAAAGAAAAAATGTGTTGTGAACCACTTTAATAGAGATATTTTTTCCATTCATACCACCGGCATCAGCCATAAGTACCCAAGCGCAAAAACTTGCTTGTGGGGCAAAGCATGTTCAATGTTTGATAATTGTGGTCACTATGGATTACTCATGGTCACATATTACTATATTGGGAAGGTTCAAACTCCAGCAAGTAGAAATAACTAATAGCTTACTCATATAACATTCCAGGGAAGGGAGTAATATATAAATCTTACTACGTCCTAAGAAATTTATTAGGTTGTTGAGGCATTCTACAAGCATATAATTAGTAGGCAGTCTTGTTGGCTGAATAAAATAAAATTGTACAACATGATGCATCATCTGCTAATGTTTTAAAACTAAACATGGGAGGTCAATGTAATTAAGGATATGCACAACCTTGATGTAAAAAATCACATGCACAACCTTTGTTTGATTTTTCTCCTTTGTCAGATGCGCATGTAGCATGCATATGGAATATAATGCCAAAAAGGGGAAATAGCATATGAAGGAGTCATATGCGCTGCACATAGATCGGTATTGATGCAGAAGAAACATATGCTACCATGGTGCATGGAGGCGAAAGGGGCAATAGCGATGGGGTTTGGTTTGATGAATCCATGATGATTGGGGCATCGACTGTTTCCACGGAAACTATGGAATGGATCCAAGACGAACACCAACACTGGAAGGATAGCAGGAACTCTGTCCTGCCTACAATCAGGAGGAGACAACAACAATTGCAAGAATGGAGGCAATGATCTTGTGAGGGAGGAGGCACGGGAGGGACATGGAGAGAAAGTGAACATATATACACGTGGAAGGGAAGTGGGTCGAGAATGGAAGAGGAGAAGACACCCTCAAATTGTGGAGGAGGCAAACCAGTTCGTGTGTCTTCCGAATTATTCAAGGCCTAATTAGTGCCCGATTACTCACCCTTGATGTGTCAAATCAATCAACCAACTCCCTTAATTATTGCCTAGTTTATTCACCTTCCCATGAAGCCAACGGGATGAGATGAATGGACTCTCCCTTGATGCGAGAAATCAGCCAACTAACTCTCATAATTATTGTCCCATTTATTTACCTCCCCATGTAGCCCGGGCTGGGAGGAATGGACCCTCCCTACAATGCTTAAAATTAGCCAACTATTAACTCCCGTAAATATTGCCATGTTTATTCACCTACCCATGCAGCTAACGGCCCGAGAGAATAGACTTCCTGAGATTATACGTGCATACATGGGATGCTAACATGGATGAGCTGCTGATGTGGATAGTGTGTGATACATCCATTTTAAATCATGCTTTTATATTGATATTTATTGCATTATGGGCTGTTATTACACATTACCTCACAATACTTATGCCTTTTCTCTCTTATTTTACAAGGTTCACATAAAGAGGGAAAATGCGGCATCTGGAATTCTAGACTGGAAAAGGAGCAAATCTGAGATACCTATTCTGCACAACTCTAAAAGTCTTGAAACTTCACAGAGAATATTTTTGGAATATATAAAAATAGTGGGCGAAAGAAGTACCAGATGGGGGCCACCAGTCAGCCACAAGGCTGGGGGCGCGCCCTACCCCCCTGGGCGCGCCCCCTATCTTGTGGGCCCCTGGCAGGCCCCCGACGTCCATCTTCTACTATATCAATGTGTTTTGACCTGGAATAAATAAGGAGGTTTTTGGGACAAAGCGTCACCGTCTCGAGGCGGAACCTGGGCGAAACCAATCTAGAGCTCCGACAGGGTTGTTCTGTCAAGGATACTTCCCTTCGAGAGGGGGAAATCGAAGCCATTGTCATCACCAACGATCCTCTCATCGAGAGGGGGTCAATCTTCATCAACATCTTCACCAGCACCATCTCCTCTCAAACCCTAGTATCTCTTGTATCCGTTCTTTGTCTCAAAACCTCATATTGGTACCTGTGGGTTGCTAGTAGTGTTGATTACTCCTTGTAGTTGATGCTAGTTGGTTTATTCGGTGGAAGATCATATGTTCAGATCCTTAGTTCTATTCAATACCCCTCTGATCATGAACATGAACATGCTTTGTGAGTAGTTACTTTTGTTCCTGAGGACATGGGAGAAGTCTTGTTATAAGTAATCATGTGAATTTGGTATTCGTTCGATATTTTGATGAGTTGTATGTTGTCTTTCCTCTAGTGGTGTTATGTGAACGTCGACTACATGACACTTCACCATTATTTGGACCTAAGGGAAGGCATTGGGAAGTAATAAGTAGATGATGGGTTGCTAGAGTGATAGAAGCTTAAACCCTAGTTTATGTGTTGCTTCGTAAGGGGCTGATATGGATCCCTATGTTTCATGCTATGGTCAGATTTATCTTAATACTTCTTTCGTAGTTGCGGATGCTTGCGAGATTAGTTAATCATAAGTGGGAGGATTGTCCCAGGAAGGATAGCACCCAAGCACCGGTCCACCCACATATCAAATTATCAAAGTACCAAACGCAAATCATATGAGCATGATGAAAACTAGCTTGACAGTTCGGGAGCGCTTTGCTTTATATAAGAGTACGTCCAGGCTTGTAATTTGCTACAAAAAGGATTGGACCACCTTGATGCACCTTGTTTACTTTTTTCACTTCTTACCCTTTACGAATTATACTATCACACAACTATGTGTTACCAATAATTTCAGTGCTTGCAGAGAAAACCTTGCTGAACACCGCTTGTGATTTCCTTCTGCTCCTCGTTTGGTTCAACACTCTTACTTATTGAAAGGACTACGTTAGATCCCCTACACTTTTGGGTCATCAAGACTCTTTTCTGGCGTCGTTGCTGGGGATTGAAGCGCCTTTGGTAAGTTGAATTTGGTAAGGAAACATATATATAGTGTGCTGAAATTTACCGTCACTTGTTAGTATGGAAAATAATCCTTTAAGAGGTTTGTTTGGCATATCTTCACCCCAATCAAAAGAACAAAGAGTTTCTCCTAAACCTATTACACCTACTGAAAATATTTACTTTGAAATTCCTTTGGGTATGATAGAGAAACTGCTAGCTAATCCTTATGCAGGAGACGGAACATTGCATCCCGATTTACACCTAATCTACGTGGATGAAGTTTGTGGATTATTTAAGCTTGCAGGTATCCCAGAGGATTTTGTCAAGAAGAAGGTCTTCCCTTTATCTTTGAAGGGAAAGGCATTGACATGGTATAAGCTATGTCATGATATTGGATCATGGAACTACAACCGATTGAAATTGGAATTTCATCAAAAAATTATCCTATGCATCTAGTTCATCATGATCGGAATTATATATATATAGTTTTTGGCCTCGTGGAGGAGAAAGTATCGCTCAAGCTTGGGGGAGGCTTAAGTAAATGTTATATTCATTACCCAATCATGAGCTCTCAAGATAAATTATTATTCTAAATTTTTATGCTCGGCTTTCTCGTAATGATCGATCCATGCTCGATACTTCTTGTGCTGGCTCTTACATGAATAAGACTGTTGAATTCAAATGGGATTTATTGGAAAGAATTAAACGCAATTCTGAAGATTGGCATCTCGACAAAGATAATGAGTCAGGTATAAGCCTTAAGTTTGATTGTGTTTAATCTTTTATGGATACCGATGCTTTTCATGAATTTAGCACTAAATTTGGACTTGACTCTGAGATAGTAGCTTCTTTCTGTGAATCATTTGCTACTCATGTTGATCTCCCTAAGGAGAAGTGGTTTAAATATCATCCTCCCATTGAAGTTAAAGTAGTTGAACCAAGTAAAGTTGAAGAAGAAACTATTACTTATAATGTTGATCCTATTATTCCTACTGCTTATATTGAGAAACCACCTTTTCCTGTTAGAATAAAGGATCATGCTAAAGCTTCAACTGTGGTTAATAAAAGTAAAATTAGAGCACCTAGACCACCTAGACAAATCAAAGTTGAACCTAATATTGCTATGGTTAAAGATCTCTTAGCTGATAATGTTGATGGGCATGTTATTTATTTCTGTGATGAAGCTGCTAGAAATGCCAAACCGGATACTAAAGATAAACATAGACCTATTGTTGGCATGCATGTTGTTTCTGTTAAAATAGGAGATCATTGTTATCATGGCTTATGTGATGTGGGTGCTAGTGTGAGTGCAATTCCTTTTACCTTATATGGAGAAATTATGAATGAAATTGCACCTGCTGAGCTAGAAGAAATTGATGTTACTACTAAGCTTGCTAATACATATACTATATCACCAATTGGGATTGTTAGAGATATTGAAGTCTTGTGTGGGAATTTTCGCAAAAAAATAGAAGTCTTCTGTGGGAAAATAAGATATCCTACTGATTTTCTTGTTCTTGGTTCCCCACAAGATGACTTTTGTCCCATTATATTTGGTAGACCTTTCTTAAACACTATCCATGCTAGGATAGACTGCAAGAAAGATATTATTACTGTTGGTCTAGGGGATATGTCTCATGATTTTAATATATCTAAATTTTGTAGACAACACGTGATAAAGAATTTCCTAGTAAGGATGAAATTATTGTTCTTGCTTCTATTGTCGTGCCTCCTACTGAACCTTTAGAACAAGCATTTTTTCAATAACCGTATATTTGAGTACATTTTGTAAGAACTTATACCCCTATATATAAAGGAAAGTAAATGCAAATATTTTCTTAAGGTAAACTTATAATTGAAAAACCCGCCACAAGCACCATATATAAGGATATATTACAAACTACAATGCAGTTCATAGGCTCATTCTTTAATTGACATTCTGGACATCAAATCAAAATTATGAGGTATTGTTGTGAATTGCAAAACTTCTAAAACAGGTGCTAGCCTCAGAACATCCTTCAATATGTACCTACCACAAATTATAGTCAGATTAATAAAATACATATCCCTTTTTAGAAGCGCGAAGACATAACCATCTAAAATAGAGAAACTTGGCGGCATGCGGCATAAAGACGATATTGCTCATGCTCGCTTGAGACAAGGAATATAGCTAAAGAAATTTCCAAACCCTGAGAACGAACTACAATAAACAACCAAGAAAATTCTAATATTCTACATATGTTGGACACATGGATGTTACTACAAAAAGGGGAGGCATCAACAAGCATAAGTATCTCATTTTTAGCTACCAATATTAGCAAATATTCTGTTATGGGAAACTATTTAATGGTGGAAACTCTGAAAGACACAAATAGTCATTCTTCACATCATCATCTTGCTGGTGACCAAATAAACACTATTGTTTCATTATCTCATGACAAGCTATATCAAACGTATTGTCTCCTTTCATTATGACAAACAATCTTACTATCAATGGACATGTTCTGGAAAAAGTTTTTTTAGTTCTCACAAATGTGCACATGTTCTTGCAAACTGTATCTAACGTGTGCAGGTTTTAGAGAACAAAACAAGCTTTGTGTAGAACATGTGTAGCTCAAGGCCGTATTTCAGAAAGTCTAACTGTGTCAGAAAAAAAACTTGAAACCAACACTGTAAAAAAGCGTGCCTAAGACTATAAAAAATTTGAATTCCTAAAATAGCTTGTTATGTTCTTTATGAGTGCACTCATTAATCTGTCAGTTGGTGTCATAAAGAGCATATGCGAGACACTTTCTACTGTGCAGTAGCTAGTGTCATGTAAAAAGGGGTGGAATCATCAGGTGAAGATTTTGCATCCCTGAGTATAACTAATAAGGATATTGCACTCCCTCCTGGTTCTCCTACCAGCAAACAATCATATCAACATATGAACCACATAGTTGCTGGAAAAACAATGGTTTCTAGGTGGGGTTCTAGCACCAACCCTTAGAATGTCGCAATGTTATTCATGCTGATACATCAACTCTATTAAACAACATACAAAAAAGGCCATCTCCCACCATTCATTGAAAACATGATAAACCTTGAAAAAAATTGACTACATCTCACCAGATATATATGAGACACAAAGAATTCAGCCGATAGCGACAAGACAAGGTTCAATGTTTTGATCTGCTTAACTACTCATGCACTATAGCTGTAAAGAAATGAAGTAGCTCATTGGGATAAAGACATCAGCCTCACCTTACCGAGTTATGGCTGGCAGATGTAGTATCTACTCTGTCAGTCCAGAACCTTGGTAGTAGTGAAAAGAAATGGTCATACAGGTCTCTACCTCCTGGTAGAATCTGGAAATGACAGCTTTGACAACAATATGCATTATACAGATCAATTTTCTTCTGAGACTTTTGCCTTGTGCTTTCCAAATGCTGGAGTTCTGATTCACTGAATGGACTGACATATCAGGTAGAGAACCTCAGAGAAAGCAGACTCATCGCTATCAACATGTTGGAACTTGGGACGCAGCCGAGGGGGACAAATGATGATAACCATTTACTGGGAACTTGTTAAATGGGAATGGCTCAAGTTTTTGTGCAGTTCAGTAGTTCTGCATTCACACAAATAAGATAATTTATGAAGAAGTTGATGCAATAGAAGTAAGGTACTGTACATATGTGCAAACAGGGAAGAAACTTGGGCTTTCTCAGTTGTAAGAAACTGATGCACATAAGCATGTATCAGCAATTTTACATAAACAACTGAGTCCCCATTCTTTTGAGAATTCATATAAACATAATTATCTTAGATGAATCCATCATATTCATGTAACTCATGCATAGCTAGAGAGGGTTCCACTATGTCTCATTAACACCCCTCAGTTTGGCCCAGTGCTTGACAATGGAGGCCAGCTAAAGCAATCTACCATCTATCTGGGCATAATCCTTGAGAAGCTTTGTGTTGGCGACTGCAAAGAGATTGTTGATGCAGATGTCACAAGAGAAGCCACTCCCTGCATCCAACATCCTCACAATGGGCACTCTAGCACTGGTAATCGCTTGCAAGGATGATAGAAGATCAAATTAATTGTCGTGTGCTCCTCTGATGGCTTGAGGGATTCATAGATGGAGAGAAAGCAGGAGGCGAAGGTGCTGATGTCATGGCGACATTCCATCCACCCTGTGTGTGTTCTGATTTGCAGGCCCCATGATTGTGACATCGTGTTAGCAGAGCGAAGAAACATGACAAATTAATACAAAAAATTGTTTTTGGGCAATACATATGTGGATATGTGATGGTGGTATGCAATCAAAATCCAATTTCCACTACCTCGCTTGACTGCTGGCCGCCGTCACTACCATGGCACTCTTCGTCACTGGAGATGAGGAGAGAACCCTCCAATCCCTCCCCGAGATGATGGGCATTGCCGTCCGGTTCACCATCTGCTGGTTCGTGCTAGTCTTATCATTCGATGCTCCCCCCAGACTCGTCTCCACCCATGTATCCTCCACCCACGGTCGCCTGGTCATCAGCGTTGCTGCCGCCACTCCCGCCCTTCTTCTCCACGGCAACCCACACATTATTCTCCCTCCGCGCCGTTGCCGCCGCCCGCCTGGCCCCGGCACGGTTCTCGCCCCCGTTCGTCTTCACGGCGAGGTCCATGCTAGCCTTCTGCCTATCAGGGCCCGCGTCCCCGCGAAATCCCCGCCACCATTGGCTTATCAAGCCTACAAAAAAATATCCATTTTCAATTTAACCATGAATATGTGGTCTGCAATCTAGTTCAATTTTCAATGAGTAGTTCGATTTTCTCACCACAATCTAGTACCTGATGCACCACTGGTTAGATTAGATACTGTTAGGGGGGAAACATACTGAAGCTTCAGACATATCCCCATAGAGATGGTCAGCGTGGACCAATGATTTTATGGGCCCAATGGCAGCCACCCGGTAAAGCAGTCAAAGTTGTAACGAAAGATAGAAGTGAATAGTAAAAATCGAGGGTGAAAAACGATCGAAGAAGCTGGTCGAACGGCCAACGATCGTGCGCGCGTGAAGGCCCCCAGAATGGCGGGTTGCCCACCAGCGTTTATATGTTCGATGAAACTCATGGATCACCGTAACTACAGGTTTAGGAATAACAAAATCAATGAAGAAGCTTATTGTATAAGCCTACTAAATTTGCCAACAGTATGTACCAAAAGTAGTTATCTGCACAAAACAGGGCTGCATACTTTCTCCAGGTCTAGTTTTCACAAATAAGTTCCTACTGGATACAGCTACTAACTAAAGTAAAATCAAGCATGTATGTGCTCTGACTATCACAACTTCCAGTAAACTAACTAACTATATTGAGCAAAATGTATAATGCTCCACGTTAGGTAGGGAGACGAACACAAGTAGATGAGTATATGCACCTTGAACATGTTGAAGTTTGCTTTGGTCTCAACCTCAAGGCCAGCCCACAAACAGAACCAATAAACCTATGTGCCTCCTCCATGTCAACATGAACCAGCCCTATAAGGAAGAGATTTTCGTAAACTGAAAGAATGAACATCATTAAACTGTCTTCAGGAGTAAAAACATACATATATATAAACTGAGCTAATTTGCGGGCCCTATAAGATCTAACAGGGATGACACAAGAACAGTTGGTATAGAAACAGAAGACCTGGGAACGAAGTAATGGAAAAATTACAAACCTATATTATACATACTATTACAGTTCGATATGAAGATTCTCAAGAGAAATGTGTAAACTAAAATACTAAAAAGAATCATGGCCAATTCAAAAATGACTGCATACACATATACAGATTTTTAGGAGAATGTGTAACCTAAAACATCTAACAAATATTTGAATCATTGATATGCAAAACACATTGCTAGCACAACCCACCATGCAAACGATCATCATAAATACTTGTGAATCTGTTTCAGACCATACCAACAGAACTGGATAGCAAGATGAACAGGGTAAACAAATTACCTATGGAACCATTTAGAGAGATGTCAGATTTGTTCACAGAATCATATATGCTTATGCAACTAATGAAGCATCTATATTAAATAGCCATTGAAAAAACATCTTTAAAGAACAAAGCAGAGAAAGTATTTTCTTCGCAAATCGTGTATGCATGTATGTGGAACTAATTAAACATATCTATAAACAGTTACAAAAAAATTAGTCCCAAAAGATCAACAGTGGAGCACACATAAGAGACATTAGTTTAAATCAAAATACATATTCCAAGGCATCAACAATACAACCCACCTGAATTTTAGAAGCAGTATCCACGACAAAAGCAGACAAGATCGACAAGAACACCAAATTCCTAATTACACCTAGAACATCTCGTCGTAATGTAAATAACACGCATAGGTCAGTCATAAAAAGAGTAGTCCACTTTTTACTACCACTGTGGCCTAGCTCTGCTGTCCAAATGGAAAAATTGAACCATGCGTACCACATAATGATTGAGAAATCAAACCATGCAATACATAATCCTTCGGTTGCTAGGGAACAATTTCTGAGAAGTCAAGATAAAAGTTATTGACAGCTATACCTGAATACATCAGTTAAGCCTATCAGCGTTATCAGTACAACACAGTTAGTGGCAGCAACATAATCAAGATAATTAGAAGTTTCTTCCATAATGTTAATAACTGCCAAGCACTGATGTATATCTCCATGTAATTACATGATTTTGATGGTAAGTGTAGCATGAGAAATGAACATGTCAAGCAAGGCTAGTGACAAGGAAGTGGATCCATTAGTACACCCCGCAAGCCCATAAACCAACTTGAAGAGGGGTGTCCATCTTCTATCAGACTGACAGGCATAACTGAACGAGAACCAGTTTTTTCTACAAGCAAGCTGAATAAGAAAACGTAATGCCATGTTAATGGAAGGAAATGAAAACACAAAAGATAACGGACAACTGGAACTTGATACACTGAACACTCATACAAATGTAAAAAGGACAATGAAAACTTCATTTCAAACATAAGACATGTATATATGGAGCTACTAAAAAAAGAATATATCGGTACATGCCTCAGTCCTTTGAACTATTTTAGTTGCAACTCCGCCAAGTATATATCAGTAATATTCTCTAATGTTTCTAGCTTTCTCCCATGTAAAACATAGTACGACGTTAAGCATGGCAGTGTCAAAAAGAAAAGAGAATGATATACTATATAACAACAAAACATGCACAAGATGCCTTCTTTGTCTTCTGTGCTACTTACCAAGAAAATGTCGGCTTACAATAGTGGGCAAGCTTCTTCGAGATGCAAATATGCAAAACCAGTATCCTTATCTAAAAGCAACCACACAGTTCATTTGTCAGATGCAGTCAGTGGTAAAAGAAAAAAGAATGTTAGTAAATTAGAACTGCACACACACCTCCAATAGTATTTTGGCTTGTGTAGGAGACAAGTGTGCATTTACATCCAGGAATTTAAGCATCTACCGAGAGCAATCCCGACCCTCTTCTTAACAATGCCAGACTGCTGAAAGAAACCTCCAAAATCATCCAACCCAACAAAGATGATTTTAGGAATCTATAAATCAAAGAGACAAAGCAAGAGCATCACAACAAATAGTAAGTCTTAGTCATGTCTGTATCCATGCTCTACAATTGTTGACCCTAATTTATTCTTACTCATGGCCACACCTAGGGCGTGCTTTCTCAATGAAGGGTTCAAGCTATAAATTTCAAATGTGCAAACAGAAGACATTTACCTGTTGTAGCCCTTACATCCATCGAAGATGATCCTACTAATTCCTATGATGGTTTGTGCATGAGAAAAAATCAACATTAACCAACTTGGAACCTACATAGAAGAAGAGGACATTAAATTTCTACAAGCAACATATATCCAGTGTGCCAAAGTTGATTCTTCTCCTCTTATGATAATTTATAAACTGACATACAACTAAATATCAATCAACCATCAATAAAAACAAAGAACCTTTACCCAATGTATATAGATAAAAAAAGCACAGGTGGGGGCAAAGAATCGCATGTAGTATCCTCCTTCCAACGGTAAAAGGCTACATGTCACAAAATTATAGAAAAGATTTTGCACGTAAGCTTGAAATCCCTTACTTTCAAATGCATGACTAATTCTGCCTATGTCTTTTGACTTTTCGATTTCCGTGGTTAAAAGATCCCAGGCTCCTAGAGTATTAATCAACTACAGAAAACTTAATTCATTAACTAAATCACATAGACAGACGGAGCTTGCTCAATGGCAATACTTAGTACTTAATTTCTCGTAATACATAAATAATAAGATCAAACAGACATTGTACCAATGGGAACAATTTGACAAAATGCACTCATATTAATAGGATATGGAACAGACCTATTTACCTGCGAGATGAACACTGCACATGGTGAAAAGAGGGTGAGGTAGCCGCACTTGAAGTCTTGCATCAGATCTGCCCCATAGTAGGCAATAAACATGATTATGCCACATGCTGCAAGGCCGACAATGACGCCACCATTGTTGCTGCTGATGAGCGGGGAGAATATAAAGAGGGAATTATTGCCATAGGTGGTTGCAAGGTTAATGTTCTCCTTATCTGAAAACTATAAAGAAATCATTCAGGAAGATGATATCTTGCAAGCAAATAACTAACACAACTGTACTACAAGGAAATGAATTAGTGAAGAATAATTGACATGTATTCGGTAAAATCAAGGCTCTCTATCCGCAAATTCAAGTCATAAAATGGTAAACGTATTTAATGGGCACAAAAAATGATACAACAAGAATTTAACACAAGCATCAAATTCGTCCCCCCAGATTACCCAAACAGAAATAATCACCCTCATTAACACCAGGGACAAGAATCCCCCAAACACCTCGAGCTCCTTGCCTAGTGGGGGTGGAGGCAGAGGTGGCGCCTCGGTGTCGGCGCCGCCCAGGATGGTATTGAGGTCGGCGGAGACAAGGCGGCGACCAATTGAGGAAGCAACGTCACAGCGTGGTGGTTGGGGAGCAGCAGCGATGAGAGAGAAGGGGGTGTAGGAGGCTGTGGCTGCCTCATTTCCTCTCAGATCGAGATCGAAAGAGAGAGAGTACATGAGAGAGAGAGAGCGCGCGCGCACGGGGAAGCCGCAGCTCGCTGATACGTCTCCAACATATGTATAATTTTTTATTGTTCCATGCTATTATATATTCTGTTTTGGATGTTTAATGGGCTTTATTATACACTTTTATATTATTTTTGGGACTAACCTACTAACCCAAGGCGCAGTGCAAATTGCTGTTTTTTTGCCTATTTTAGTGTTTCGCAGAAAAGGGATATCAAACGGAGTCCAAACGGAATGAAACCTTCGGGAGAGTTATTTTTGGAACCGTATCTTCACAGAAGACTTGGAGTACACGCGAGGGAATGAGAGAGGCGGCCACGAGGGTCCAGGGCACGCCCCCACCCTCGTGGGCCCCCTCTGGCTCCCCCGATGCCCTCCTTCCTCCTATATATATCCATGTACCCTGAAAACATTGGGGCAACAGAGAAAACCCTAATTCCACCACCGCAACCTTCTGTTCCCGTGAGATCCCATCTTGGGGCCTGTTCCGGAGCTCCGCCGGAGGGGGGGGGGGTCGATCACGGAGTGCTTCTACATCAACACCATAGCCTCACCAATGAGTTGTGAGTAGTTTACCGCAGACCTTTGGGTCCATAGTTATTAGCAAGATGGCTTCTTCTCTCTTTTTGAATCTCAATACAAAGTTCTCCTTGATCTTCGAGGAGATCTATTTGATGTAATCTTTTTGCGGTGTGTTTGTCGAGATCCGATGAATTGTGGGTTTATGATCAAGATTATCTATGAACAATATTTGATTCATTTCTGAAATATCTTATGTATGATTATAATATCCTTGCAAGTCTCTTCGAATTATTGGTTTGGTTTGGCCTACTAGATCTATAGTTCTTGCAATGGGAGAAGTGCTTGGCTTTGGGTTCAATCTTGCGGTGTCCTTTCCCAGTGACAGCAGGGGCAGCAAGGCACGTATTGTATTGTTGTCATCGAGGATAAAAAGATGGGGTTTATATCATATTGCTTGAGTTTATCCCTCTACATCATGTCATCTTGCTTAAAGAATTACTCTGTTCTTATGAACTTAATACTCTAGATGCATGCTGGATAGCGGTCGATGTGTGGAGTAATAGTAGTAGATGCAGAATCGTTTTGGTCTACTTGTTACATACGTGATGCCTATATATAATGATCATGCCTAGATATTCTCATAACTATGCGCTTTTCTATCAATTGCTCGACAGTAATTGTTCACCCACCGTAGAATTCTGCTATCATAAGAGAAGCCACTAGTGAAACCTTTGTCCCCGGGGTCTATTCTCATCATATTAATCTTCCATCTACTTTACTTTGCTTTCTTTACTTTCTGTACTTATACCAAAAATACCAAAAATATTATACTATCCTATCTATCAAATCTCACTTTCATAAGTGACCGTGAAGGGATTGACAACCCATTATCGTGTTGGCTGCGAAGTTCTTATTTGTTTGTGCAGGTGCGAGGGACTCGCGCATGGTCTCCTACTGGATTGATACCTTGGTTCTCAAAAACTGAGGGAAATACTTACGCTAATGTGCTGCATCACCCTTTCCTCTTCGAGGGAATACAATGCCAGCTCGAGAAGTAGCAAGAAGAATTTCTGGCGCCGTTGCCGGGGAGATCTACACAAAATTCATATACCAAGTACCTATCACAAACCCTTATCCTTCGCACAACATTATTTGCCTCTCGTTTTCCTCTCCCCCACTTCACCCTTGCCTTTTCTTCGTCTCCCATTTGCTTTTCCTCCGCCATGGCCGAATCAAAAAGGGTTAAGGGTTCTCTCCCTAGTTTTAGTACCTTGGACAGTTCCTCTGTCCTCTTCAAGCTCATAAATAATGATGCTATGGAAAGACCTACCGGGGTTATCAATGAGAGTTTGAATAATATCGATGAAGATGATCCCGGAATATTTCGTTACTTACTTGATG
Organism: Secale cereale; assembly: GCA_902687465.1. Taxonomy (NCBI): domain Eukaryota; kingdom Viridiplantae; phylum Streptophyta; class Magnoliopsida; order Poales; family Poaceae; genus Secale; species Secale cereale. Next base: position 469,723,531 of record LR738713.1, on the reverse strand, counting down.
AGTCTTTGAAAGATGCTTGGGATAGGCTCTTAAGGATCAAAGCCAGCTATGTACCCCAATATCAAATCAAAATTTACCTAAAAGGCTTTTATGTTGGCTTACCTTCTTCATTTGAGCAAGTTTTAGATTCTATTTTTGAAGAAGATTTTCTTGAGGGGGACCCCATAGATACCTATGAAAAGATGAAAACTATATTTGGGCACCCCATGAGTGAGAAGATTGAATCTACTTCTTTATTGTGCTTTTATCAAAATGAAATTATCAAAGAAATGAAGGCTAGCTTAGATGCAAATTTTCGTAGCATGCTTAATCTTTGTTCCACCATTAATGGCCATGTGCTCTCTCAAAATAGAAAGATAAATGCTATAGATAAGAAAATCTCTCTTTTCTTTCCCAATACCAAAGATGGCAATACCTAGATATTTTCTTGTAACGTGCCTATCTAGGGGCGTTAAACGATAGCGCTTGTTGGGAGGCAACCCAATTTTATTTTATTTGTTTTTGCTTCTATTTAGGAATAAATATTGCATCTAGCTTCTGTTTAGATGTGGTTTTGTGTTTAATAAGTGTTTGTGCCAAGTAGAACCTTTGGGAAGACTTGTGTGAAGTTTATGTGATCATGCTGTAAAAAACAGAAACTTTAGCGCTCACGAGATTGGATGTAATTGTTTACTGGAGAGTGCTCTTTAGTTGATTCTTTTTGTAGATGATTAATAGACAAATTCCTCACGTTTACCAATTTATTTCAATTTTTTGGAGTTACAGAAGTATTCGAAAGTTACAGATTACTACAAATTGTTCTGTTTTTGACAGATTCTGTTTCGTGTGTTGTTTGCTTATTTTGATGAATCTATGAGTAGTATCGGGGGGTATGAATCATAGAGAAGTTGGAATACAGTAGGTTTAACACCAATATAAACAAAGAATGAGATCATTACAATACCTTTGAGTGGTGGTTTGTTTTCTTATACTAACGGAGCTCACGAGATTTTTTGCTAAGTTTTGTGTTCTGAAGTTTTCAAGTTTTGAGTATGGATTTGATGGACTATGGAACAAAGAGTGGTAAGAGCCTAAGCTAGGGGATGCCCAAGGCACCCCAAGGTAAACTTCAAGGACAACCAAAATCCTAAGCTTGGGGATGCCCCGGGAAGGCATCCCCTCTTTTGTCTTCATCTATCGGTAACTATACTCGGGACTATATTTTTATTCACCACATGATATGTGTTTTGCTTGGAGCGTCATGTATGATTTGAGTCTTTGCTTGTTAGTTTGCCGCAATCATCCTTGCTCGAAACACCTTTTTGAGAGAGATAAATATGATTTAGAATTTATTAGAATACTCTAGGTGCTTCACTTATATCTTTTGAGCTAGATAGTTTTGCTCTAGTGCTTCACTTATATCTTTTAGAGCACGGCGGAGGTTTTATTTTGTAGATATTATTGTTCTCTCATGCTTCACTTATATCCTTTTGAGAGTCTTTTAGAACAGCATGGTAATGTGCTTTGGTTATGAAACTAGTCCCAATATGATAGGCATCCAAGATGGGCATGGTAAAAACTTTCATATAAAGTGCATTGAATGCTATGAGAAGTTTGATACTTGATGATTGTTTTTGAGATATGAGGATGGTGATATTAGAGTCATGCTAGTAGAGTAGTTGTGAATTTGAGAAATACTTGTGTTAAGGTTTGCAAGTCCCGTAGCATGCACGTATGGTAACCGTTGTGTGACAAATTTGAAGCATGAAGTATTTCATTGAGTGTCATCCTTTGTGTGGAGGTCGGGATCGCGCGATGGTTAACTCCTACCAACCCTTCCCCTAGGAGCATGCGTGTAGTACTTTGTTTTGATGACTTGTAGATTTTTGCAATAAGTATGTGAGTTCTTTATGACTAATGTTGAGTCCATGGATTATGCGCACTCTCACCCTTCCACCATTGCTAGCCTCTCTTGTACCGCGCAAATTTCGCCGGTACCATACACCCACCATATACCTTCCTCAAAACGGCCACCATACCTACCTATCATGGCATTTCCATAGCCATTCCGATATATATTGCCATGCAAGTTCCACCGTTCCATTTGCTATGACACGCTTCATCATTGCCATATTGCCATGCATGTTCATGTAGTTGACATCGTATTTGTGGCTAGGCCACCATGCATAATTTTTCATACATGTCACTCTTGGTTCATTGCACATCCCGGTACACCGCGGGAGGCATTCATATAGAGTCATACTTTGTTCTAGTATCGAGTTGTAATATCGAGTTGTAAATCAATATAAGTGTGATGATCATCATTATTAGAGCATTGTCCCAAAGAAAAAGAAAAAGGGAAAAAAGAAGGAAAGGCCAAAGAAAAAAAGGCCCAAAAAAGGAAAAAAAAATAAAAGAAAAAGGGGACAATGCTACTATCTTTTTCCACACTTGTGCTTCAAAGTAGCACGATGATCTTCATGATAGAGAGTCTCTTGTTTAGTCACTGTCATATGCTAGAAGGCATTTTCATTATAGAACTTGCCTTGTACATTCCAACGATGGGCTTCCTAAAATGCCCTAGGTCTTCGTGAGCAAGCAAGTTGGATGCACACCCACTTAGTTTATTTTGTTGAGCTTTCATACATTTATAGCTCTAGTGCATCCGTTGCATGGCAATCCCTACTCACTCACATTGATATCTATTGATGGGCATTTCCATAGCCCATTGATACGCCTAGTTGATGTGAGACCATCTTCCTCTTTTTGTCTTCTCCACAACCACCACTCTATTCCACATAGTGCTATGTCCATGGCTCACGCTCATATATTGCGTGAAAGTTGAAAGAGTTTGAAAAAATTAAAGTATGAAACAAATGCTTGGCTGAAACCGGGGTTGTGCATGATTGGAGTATTTTGTGTGACAAAGCTGGAGCATAGACTAACTATATGATTTTATAGGGATGAACTTTCTTTGGCCATGTTATTTTGAGAAGACATGATTGCTTTGTTAGTATGCTTGAAGTATTATTATTCTTTTGTCAATATAGACTTTTATCTTGAATCTTTTGGATCTGAACATTCATGCCACAACAAAGAGAATTACATTGAGAATTATGTTAGTTAGCATTCCACATCAAAAATTCTATTTTTATCATTTACCTACTCGAGGACGAGAAGGAATTAAGCTTGGGGATGCTTGATACGTCGCCAATGTATCTATAACTTTTTATTGTTCCATGCTATTATATATTCTGTTTTGGATGTTTAATGGGCTTTATTATAGACTTTTATATTATTTTGGGACTAACCTACTAACCCAAGGCCGAGTGCAAATTGCTGTTTTTTTTGCCTATTTCAGTGTTTCGCAGAAAAGGGATATCAAACGGAGTCCAAACGGAATGAAACCTTCGGGAGAATTATTTTTGGAACCGTATCTTCACACAAGACTTGGAGTACACCCGAGGGAACGAGAGAGGCGGCCACGAGGGTCCAGGGCACGCCCAGGGGGGGCAGGCGCGCCCCCCACCCTCGTGAGCCCCCTCTGGCTCCCCTGATGCCCTCCTTCCTCCTATATATATCCATGTACCCTGAAAACATCGGGGCAACAGAGAAAACCCTAATTCCGCCGCCTCAACCTTTATGTTCCTGTGAGATCCCATCTTGGGGCCTGTTCCGGAGCTCCGCCGGAGGGGGGATCGATCACAGAGTGCTTCTACATCAACACCATAGCCTCACCAATGAGTTATGAGTAGTTTACCACAGACCTTCGGGCCCATAGTTATTAGCTAGATGGCTTCTTCTCTCTTTTTGGATCTCAATACAAAGTTCTCCTCGATCTTCGAGGAGATCTATTCGATGTAATCTTTTTGCGGTGTGTTTGTCGAGATTCGATGAATTGTGGGTTTATGATCAAGATTATCTATGAACAATATTTGATTCTTTTCTGAAATCTTTTATGTATGATTATAATATCCTTGCAAGTCTCTTCGAATTATTGGTTTGGTTTGGCCTACTAGATCTATAGTTCTTGCAATGGGAGAAGTGTTTGGCTTTGGGTTCAATCTTGTGGTGTCCTTTCCCAGTGACAGCAGGGGCAGCAAGGCACGTATTGTATTGTTGCCATCGAGGATAAAAAGATGGGGTTTATATCATATTGCTTGAGCTTATCCCTCTACATCATGTCATCTTGCTTATTGCATTACTCAGTTCTTATGAACTTAATACTCTAGATGCATGCTGGATAGCGATTGATGTGTGGAGTAATAGTAGTAGATGCAGAATCATTTTGGTCTACTTGTTACGGACGTGATGCCTATATATAGTGATCATGCCTAGATATTCTCATAACTATGCGCTTTTCTATCAATTGCTCGACAGTAAGGTGTTCACCCACCATAGAATTCCGCCATCATGAGAGAAGCCACTAGTGAAACCTATGCCCCCCGGGTCTATTCTCATCATATTAATCTTCCATCTACTTTACTTTGCTTTCTTTACTTTCTATACTTATACCAAAAATACCAAAAATATTATACTATCCTATCTATCAGATCTCACTTTCGTAAGTGACCGTGAAGGGATTGACAACCCCTTATCGCGTTGGTTGCGAAGTTCTTATTTGTTTGTGCAGGTGCGAGGGACTCGCGCGTCGTCTCCTACTGGATTGATACCTTGGTTCTCAAAAACTGAGGGAAATACTTACGCTACTATGCTGCATCACCCTTTCCTCTTCGAGGGAATACAACGCAAGCTCGAGAAGTAACACTCGCCATCGAGGAGGCACAGAGGTGAACGGACCCCCACCTCCCTTCCTCCTCTCCCGATCCAGGAGCGGATAGAGCCGCCACCAACTGCCAGGTCGCGCCCGACCTCGCCAGCACAGGCCGGCAGCAGCTGGTGACCCTCTCTTGTCTGCTGCCTCACCTCCCTCTCATATTTCCTCTTACTTTCTCCATCGTGGGTGAGGGAGGCGGCGGCGATGCATGTGGAACGAGGGTTGCGGGGTGGGTTACGTCTGTTGCCCGCTCAATTTTTATCACGCAAGGTGCTGGCTGTACTGCTCGCTGCACTGTTCATAGGGAGGGCGTGGATGGCACGGTTCTGCCTATGACTTCTTGAAGGTTTATATGTTCAATATTTGCTAGAACATGAGAATGATATGTTTATGAATGAAAGAAGGGAAATAGATGAAATATTCTTTAAACAAGGGCCTATTCTGGAAAAACAATTGTCTGGAAAAACCTTGGGGATCCTCCTCCACCTAAGGGTGATCCCATGTTCGAGCTTAAACCATTACCCGATAATTTGAAATATGCTTATCTTGATGAAAAGAAGATATATCTTGTTATTATTAGTGCTAACCTTTCAGAGCATGAAGAAAAGAGACTATTCAAAACTCTGAAGAAGCATCATGATGCTATTAGATATACTCTTGATGATCTTAAGGGCATTAGTCCCACTTTATGCCAACACAAAATTACGTTGGAGGGAGATACTAAACCAGTTGTTGATCACCAATACCGATTAAATCTGAAGATGAAAGAGGTGGTAAGAAATGAAATACTAAAACTTCTGGAGGCATGTATTATTTATCCTATTGCTGATAGTCGGTGGGTAAGCCTTGTTCATTGTGTCCCTAAGAAGGGAGGCATCACTGTTGTTCCTAATGATAAAGATGAATTGATCCTGCAAAGAATTGTTACAGGTTATAGAATGGTAATTGATTTTCGTAAATTGAATAAAGCTACTAAGAAATATCATTACCCTCTACCTTCTATTGATCAAATGCTAGAAAGACTATCCAAACATACACATTTTTTCTTTCTAGATGGTTATTCTGGTTTCTCTCAAATACCTGTGTCAAAAGAGGATCAAGAAAAGACCACTTTTACTTGCCCTTTCGGTAATTTTGCTTATAGATGTATGCCTTTTGGTTTATGCAATGCACATGCTCCCTTTCAAAGATGTATGACTGCTATATTATCTAATTTTTGTGAAAAGATTGTTAAAGTTTTCATGGATGATTTCTCCGTTTACGAAACTTCTTTTGATGATTGCTTAAGCAATCTTATTCAAGTTTTGCAGAGATGCGAAGAAACTAATCTTGTATTGAATTGGGAGAAATGCCACTTTATGGTTAATGAAGGTATTGTCTTGGGGCATAAGATTTCTGAAAGAGGTATTGAAGTTGATAAAGCTAAAGTAGATGCTAGTGAAATGATGTCGCGTCCTAAAGATATCAAAGGTATTAGAAGTTTTCTTGGTCATGCTGGTTTCTATAGGAGGTTTATTAAAGACTTCTCTAAAATTTCTAGGCATCTCACTAATCTCTTGCAAAAAGATGTTCCTTTTGTTTTTTATGATGATTGTGTAGAAGCATTTTAAATACTTAAGAAAGCCTTGATTTCTGCACCTATTGTTCAATCACCTGATTGGAATTTGCCCTTTGAAATTATGTGTGATGCGAGTGATTATGTTGTTCGTGCCGTTCTAGGACAAATAGTTGATAAAAAATGAATGTTATTCTTTATGCTAGTAAAACTCTAGACAGTGCCTAGAGAAATTATGCTACTACTGAAAAAGAATACTTAGCGGTTGTTTTTGCTTGTGATAAGTTCAGATCTTATATTGTTGATTCCAAAGTAACTGTTCACACCGATCATGTTGTTATTAAATATCTTATGGAAAATAAAGATGCTAAACCTAGACTTATTAGATGGGTTCTCTTACTATAAGAATTTGATTTGCATATTATTGATAGAAAGGGAGCTGAGAACCCCGTTGCAGATAACTTGTCTAGGTTAGAAAATGTTCTTGATGACCCACTACCTATTGATGCTAGCTTCTCTGATGAACAATTAGCTATCATCAATGCTTCTCGTAGTGCTCCATGGTATGCTGATTATGCTAATTATATTATTGCTAAATTTATACCACCTAGCTTCACATACCAGCAAAAGAAAAAGTTTTTCTATGATTTAAGACATTACTTTTGGGATGACCCACACCTTTATAATGAAGGAGTAGATGGTGTTATTGGACGTTGTGTACTTGAGCATGAATAGGAACAAATCCTACGCAAGTGTCACATCGAGGCCTATGGAGGACACCATCCTGGAGATAGAATTGCACATAATGTATTGCAATCCGGTTTTTATTGGCCTACTCTCTTCAAAGATGCCTGTAAGTTTGTCTTCTCTTGTGATGAATGTCAGAGAATTGGTAATATTAGTAGACGTTAGGAAATGCCTATGAGTTATTCACTTGTTATTGAACCATTTGATGTTTGGGGCTTTGATTATATGGGACACTTTCCTTCCTCTAATGGGTATACACATATTTTAGTTCTTGTTGATTATGTTACTAAGTGGGTAGAAGCTATTCCAACTAGTAGTGTTGATCATAACACCTCTATTAAGATGATTAAAGAAGTTATTTTTCCGAGGTTTGGAGTCCCTAGATATTTAATGAGTGGTGGTGGTTCACATTTTATTCATGGTTCTTTCTGTAAGATGCTTGCTAAATATGATCTTAACCGTAGAATTGCATCTCCATATCATCCTCAGTCTAGTGGTCAAGTAGAATTAAGCAATAGATTGATTAAATTGATTTTGCAATTGACTGTTAATAGATCTAGAAAGAATTGGTCTATGAAACTTGATGATGCATTATGGGCTTATAGAACTGCTTATAAAAACCCTATGGGTATGTCTCCGTATAAAATGGTTTATGGAAAAGCATGTCACTTACCTCTTGAATTAGAACATAAGGCATACATGGCTTTTAAAAAACCCAACTATGACTTCAAACTTGCCGGTGAGAAGAGGATATTTGACGTTAGATCACTTGATAAATGGAGAACCCAAGCCTATGAGAATGCCAAGTTATTTAAAGAAAAAGTTAAAAGATGGCATGAAAAAAGGATACAATAACGTGAATTTAACGTAGGTGATCATGTTTTGCTATACAATTCTCGTTTAAGATTTTTTGCAGGAAAACTTCTCTCCAAATGGGAAGGCCCTTACATTATCGAGGAGGTCTATCGTTCCAGTGCCATCAAAATCAACAACGCTAGAGGCACAAATCCAAAGGTGGTAAATGGTCAAAGAATCAAACACTATATCTCAGGTACTCCCTTAAATGTTGAGACCAATATAATTGACATTGTGACACCGGAGGAGTACATAAGGGACACTTTCCAGAACGTTTCAGACTCCCAAAAGGAATAGGTATGTGGTACGGTAAGTAAACCGACTCCAAAACATTCCAAACAACATTTTTTCTCCGTTTTGGAATATTTAAAAAATTAGGAAAATTAAAAATAGTTCGAAAGAGACACGAGGCAGCCACAAGGGCGAAGGGCGTCCTAACCCCCTTAGCGCCCCCCTACCTTGTGGCCACCCCATGTGCCTCCCGGACTCCGTTTTCTTGCACGATACTTCTTTTGGTCGGTAAAAAATCATTATATAATCTCCCGAAGGTCTTGACCCCAGTACCACGACAGAATCCTCTGTTTTCATTTTTTGAGCTATTTCTGCAGCAAATCTAGAGCAAGATGTCATCCCAAGATTCGGAGGGAGAGAGCGACCCCAAGGTATATGAGGATTTGGAGCATTATGGGTGGACTACAGAGGAAGAAGAAGACTATGATCTGAAGGGAAAGGAAGAGACAAGTTTAGATGAAGAGGAAGTTCCACTACCCCAACCTGGGGACATGCACGTGGAGTTCAAAAAGTCAAGTCTTCCTAATAACGCAAAGAAACCAAAGATCAAGTTTATCCCTTTTAGTCTTTTGCAGGAGAACAAGCAAGAATTATGCAGGAGGGTATTAACACTAGAACAGAAGATCGGTGAGCCGAAGGAGATAGATTCCATCCTTAAGCATAAGATGAAGGGAAAAGATAAACCTGCTTCATCAACAACTCCTTCATCACCACCTCCGAATAAAGAAACATAAATACTTGGGTATGGGCACTCCCCTTGGCAACTGCCAAGCTTGGAGGAGGTGCCCCGGTATGGTATCTGTAAGGGCATCTTTTGCCTTAGGGTTTTCGTGATGACGACAACACACGTATGTACTAATCGTGCACCATAGTTTTCTCAGGTACACATTGTGTGGCGCAAGACGGCTAGGATTTCCCTCTATGCGGAAAATATCGAAGACAGAGTGTGACACCCCCGATTTGACCATACACTAATCATGCACGCAAATGTGTACGACCAAGATCAAGGACTCACCGGAAGATATCACAACACAACTCTAGACACAAATTAAAATAATACAAGCTTTATATTACAAGCCAGGGGCCTCGAGGGCTCGAATACATAAGCTCGAATACACAAGAGTCAGCGGAAGCAATAATATCTGAGTACAGACATAAGTTAAACAAGCTTGCCTTAAGAAGGCTAGCACAAAACATCAATGATCGAAAAGGCAAGGCCTCCTGCCTGGGACCTCCTAACTGCTCCTGGTCGTCAGCTGTCTCCATGAGGTAGTAGGCTTTGTCGGGGTAGTAGCAGTCATCGGGTGTGGCATCTGGCTCCTGGACTCCACCATCTGGTTACATCAACCAGCAAGAAGAAAGAAGGGGGAAAAGGGGGAGCAAAGCAACCGTGAGTACTCATCCAAAGTACACGCAAGCAAGGATCTACACTACATATGCATCGGTATCAATGAAAAGGGTAGTACCTGTGGACTAAGGTGCAGAATGCCAGAATAAGAGGGGGAAAACCTAGCCCTATCGAAGACTAGCATCTTCTGGAAAACTACCGTCTTGCAGCAACAGGGGGAGTAGAGTAGTATAACATAAGTCATATTTATGTTGTTGTTCCAACGCTCCGGGATCCTTTCTCGACTCCCGAAGCAACATAACCAAACAATGCCTCAGCATCCAGTTCTAGTTGTAGCGATCGGGATACAACTCCAAGTGTCCGTTACCGTAGGACAGGCTATCGATAGATGTTTTCTTCCCTGCAGGGGTGCACCAACTTACCCAACACGCTTGCTTAACTCCGGCCGGACACACCATCAGGTCATGCCCGCCCTCAGCCAAACAATACGCCGCAACCCGGCCTAGGCTTAATAGAGAGGTCATGCACGCCGGACTAAACCCTATGCCCCCAGGGGTCATGGGCCAATCGCCCCGGGAACTCTTGCACGTTGCGTACGCGGCCGGTGAGCAGACCTAGCAACCTCCTTTAAAAAGGTAGGAGCCTAACCAGTCTAACCCGGCGCACGCCGCTCAGTCGCAATGGCGTCAGTTAAGCTTCGGTTGATGCATACGACGCAGAACGCCCATACTATGCCCACGTGATGGTTAGTGCTATCAGGCCAGAGGCCCCTCGGATCAAATATCCAAACTGTTTAGTGTCTTGGGAACGCGCGGTAACGAGCAGAGATTCACGATCATGTGACCCCATCGCCCCGCAAGGCTATCCTTCGTTGCACACCCTTTGGGCAGTAGAAATATGTGTAGACCATAGATCGCTTTGCGTAAAGGACAGACAAGAGAAGAAGTCAGAAGGGCAGGTTCTCTTTCATCCGTCTTTTCTAGGTGCGCATCTCCATCTACTAAAAGTAGGGGTGGTTGCCATAGATAGATTGGGTCATTCGTAACCTGAGCAATAACCGATGCTACTACAGCAATAACGGAAATAACCGATGCTACAGCAGAAACTACAGCTATACGTGGCGGCCCCACACGCAGCTTTGTTTAACAAGCATCACCCTTCCTTTCTTTTCAAATGCTTCCTCAGTCAATCAGCAGCTTATTCGATTCCTATTCTTATTAAACATCTGATATAGATGGTGGGAACAATGAAGCAGATTCTTCATCTGTAGGTTGCAATCCGTATGATTTCTTTTCTCGATCTCCTGCTTGTGTTTCACCTCGCACCTAAGCATCACGTTCCTAGGGACAGAGACATCTGCGCTCTAAGGCAATCATAGTACTACCAGCATGGTTACATCGTTCTGCGGGCAAGCTTCAACTTCAAAGTCACCTGATTTGGCACCAGCCAAAGGAGTAGGAACAGCAGCTGGGGAAGCACCATTACCATCCATGGGATGCTTTGTGAACAGCCCCCTCTGTTCAATACCGATACCTGTCAGATTCCATAGCTGATGAATCTCTTTCTTTTTCCACTCTTTCCCCGTCACGCAAGACGCTTTTCTGGCACAAACCTAGTAGTTATTTGTCCTGCTGATCTTGGGTGAACTGATGACACTGATGCTCCAAGACCAAGAGTTTTCACAGCCAAAGCTATTGAAGCTGCTCCCTCCCATGAATCACAGCTTTCTGGACGCACTGCTTGAACACCATGGAGCAAGATAGAGAAAAAACTCCTATCCCAGTTGATCGAGCTGAACCCACCCACCGCCGGGCAGGTGCATCAGCCTCTTCTTTCTAGTTTCCGACAGGGCTACCCGCACTAGCCTCTGACCTCTACTCCAAAACCTGAACTTCACAGATCCGAAGCCTAAACCTTCACTACTTCCATCACTTCACAGAGCAGGTCTTGTTTTCAAACTTGCTTTCGGGTTAAGTGCAGAAAATCAATTCAATATTCCTGTCATTGAGGATCTATTAGATGAGCTACATGGTGCACAACTGTTTTCCAAACTTGATTTGAGATCAGGTTATCATCAGATAAGAATGAGAAGAGAAGACATTCATAAATTTTAGGACATATTTTTGTCATTATGAATACTTAGTGATGCCATTTGGACTCACTAATGCACCTGCTACCTTCCAATCTTTAATGAATCATGTTTTTGCTCCGGAAATACCTTTTGGTATTCTTTGATGATATTCTGATATATAGCAAGACCAAACAAGCTCATCTCAAGCATCTCAAGTTAGTCCTGGACATTCTAAGGTCATAAAAACTATATGCTAAGATTAGCAAATGCAGTTTTCCTGTCCCTCAAGTGGAGTATTTAGGGCATGTTATCTAAGGATAGGGTCTATCTACAGACCCCCAGAAAATAGTTGCCATCAAAGAATGGCCAGCACCTAAGACTATCACTCAGTTGAGGAGTTTTCTTGGTATGGCTGCAGAAAAAGAAGATTTGTCCAGAATTATGGGATCAATTCTAGGCCACTTCATGACTGTCTAAAAAAAGATTCATTCCAGTGGTCAGATGCTCAAATTGAGGCCTTCACAACATTGAAGAATTGTCTGGTCACTGCTCCTGTTATGGCTTTGCCTGATTTGACCCTACCATTTACTTTTTAAACAGATGCATCAGGTCAAGGTATTGGTTCTGTCCTCATGCAACAAGGCAGACCAATTGCTTATTTCAGTAAAACCCTTGGACCCAGAAATGCAGCTATGTCAACTTATGATAAGGAGAAGTTTAGCTATTTTGGAATCCTTGAAGAGATGGCGCCACTACTTTCTTGGTTCCCAATTCTTTTCTTGATCAAAACTGATCAACAGAGCCTTAAATACATCACAGAACAAAAAGTCTCTGAGGGCATCCAGCACAAGCTTATGTGAAAATTGCTTGAATTCAATTACAAGATTGAATACAAAAAAAAGAAAACAAGGTTGCAGATGCTTTGAGCAGAAGAGATTCTCTTATGATGGCAGTCACTGCAGTTACTCCTGCTTGGGCTTCAACTGTAGAAACCAGCTACACTAATGATGATCACTGCAAATCTCTGCTTGAGAAGCTCACTGTATCAGCCAATGCAGCACCCCCTTATACTCTTCATTCTGGCATTTTGAGATATAAAGGAAGAATATATGTGGGATCAGATGCTGTTCTTAAACACCAAATCATTGATTCACTTCACAACTCTCCCATAGGAGGCCATTCAGGCATTGTGGCTACTTATCAAAGGGTAAAAAAGCTATTTTATTGGCGCCAGGCCAGGAGATTGAAACTTTTCTACATGAGTGTGCAGTTTGCCAAAGAGTCAAGGGAGAGCATTGCCACTACCCTGGTCTCCTAGATCCACTGCCATTACCTACTTCTGCTTGGACTGACATCTCCCTGGATTTCTTTGAGGGTCTTCCCAAATCATTGGGCAAAGAAGTCATATTGTTGGTGGTGGACAGGTTCACTAAATATTCTCATTTCATTCCCCTTGCTCACCCTTATACAGTACAATCAGTCTCTCATGCTTTCATGGATAATGTTTTTAAGTGGAATGGATTGCCAAAGTCAATAGTCTCTGATAGAAACTGGATATTCACAAGTAACATGTGGCAGGCCTTCTTCAAAGCACTGCAAGTGAAATTGAGGTTTAGCTCTGCCTATCACCCACAATCAGATGGCCAGACAGAACGTGTGAATCAGTGTGTGGAAAATTACTTGCGTTGCATGGTTTTTCAGCAACCAAGGAAGTGGGCTAGTTTGGATCAAGCAAATGCCACTTGGGAGGATGCCGACTTCATCAAAGGTCTCTTTCCGGAGTTCTATACAGCTCCTATTCGTGGTTGGTGCCCTAATTCCAACACTTGACAATGCTTTGGGGGAGGTATTGTCATATCTGAAGATTACTGTACCTAACTCTCGATTGAATTCAGAGTGCTGCCTTTACTTCATCTGCCGTGAACGGAGCCAAGAGGCTTGCGTTCATTTCTTCAGTTACTCGCCTGTTTACTTTCTCCAGTAGCCCAGGGTCGGGAGCTAGGACTTCTGAGGTGAACAGTCCCTCAAAGTAACCCTGTATCAGAGATGCTAACTGGTCATTACCTTCGATCCTGTTGCCGTTTGAGTCATTCAGAAACTTTATTATGTTCTTCTTTTTTCTCCGTTGCAAAATGATGTGATGAAAGAAGCTCGTATTTCGGTCTCCATGGCGGAGCCAATTAGCCCTTCCTCTTTGCAGCCATTAATCCGAGTGCAAACTCTCTCAATTAAGTGTTGGAAGCAGTCGCTCCTATCCACTCCTACCAGGGAGGGGAGCCCCAAGTATTTGTCAGTGAGCGATTCGGTGACAATATTCAGCAGGTTGCATACCTCTTGTCTGTCCCCCCTATCTGTCTAAGGGTCCTTGGTAAAACTATCTTCATTGAAGGCAGTACGTGGGTATCCATCTTATCTACGGTCTGCGGGTCATCCACATGACCAAAACAAAGGGTACGAAAGCAGTGAAACCGATATATCTGTTGAAGGCGATCCCACCGGTCCTATTTATTAAGTTGCAATGGCGAGTATCTTTGGACCCCAAAGAGTTGTATAAGTTGGAAAATGGAGATTTGCCTGTGGCATTGGCCGTTGGGCAGCTAGCTATTGCATTTGAAGGCTCCACAGAAAGAACCCGCAGGTACTATTACGACAGGTGGCTTCGAATCCAGTTTGTTAGTCGTTTGCATCTCGGTTAACAAAAATAAGCTTGAATCCCTCCATTCGTAGATCAATCAGCTAAAGTTGTTAAAACAATGCCCCGGTAAAAAGGTAGCAGAAGGTCGTTCTTTCTTACTCGAAGTTGCACTCAGGTGCTGCCGTTTTAGAGCTAGGCGATATTCTCTGTGTAAACCAGTATCGTATCTGTTCGATATGGACCATTCTATAAGTATAGTCATTTCAGTCTTCCTCAAAGGATCTCCGATCTATTGTGCAACCTTCCCTTCGAAACCCACCCCACACGAATACTTCTACCCCTTATCACAGCTCCAATGCCCACAGGCATCTGTCTCTAGCACAAATCTTTTACTGAAATCAGGGAGAACCAACACAGGGGCCTCAATTAAAGCTTGCTTGAGAACATCAAAGGATTGCTTTGGCTTGTCCACACAAATGGTACTCCTTTCTTTAACAAGTTCGTGAGAGGTCTCCTAATTATGTATATACAGGATGAGTCACATCTTGACCGGAGCCATGCGGAGCACAAAAAGTGAAGAGAAAGGATTTGTTCACCACTTTAAGCCAAAAGATAGAAATGAAAGCTGTTCCCATAGAAGGAGATTAGATCCCGCAAGTGAGCTATTTATACCGAAGCTTACAAGAAGCAAAGTGGAAACGGGAGCTTTCCCACCACGGCATCCAACTCTTCTCTTCCGTAAGCAAAGGGGCTTTCAACGAGATAGGGAGCTGTACAATTTCACCCGTGGGTGGGGCTGGCTACGCTTGCTAGATTGGATAAAATATACGTGTCCTACGCTAGGCGGAATCGTTGTTTCACTCCTCCAAGCGTTCCTTGCCAATGGGTAAAGCCTTTATCTATCACTTCGGTCGGAGACATATTAATTACCTTTTTTATCCTGGGACCCTTGAAAGCTCGCTTCCCTTCCTGAACTGAGGGAAACCGGTGCCTGAGAGATCCGTTATCTGCAGTCTCTGAGCTTGATTGCACATCTTTTCCTGCTCATACATGTGTTTTTGCACGCTTGAGACCTCCTCTTTCGCTTGGCTATCCGAGGAAAGATGTCTTACGAGGTGGGTTGGACAACGTACGTAGTGAGCCTGCTGCTATCAGTGTGAAGATGAGCATCTATCTTTCTTTTCAGGATTTAGTGTGTGTGTGCTTGTTCTTAAGGGAACGTGCAAATCACCCAATCATATCAGGATGGATCCAATGGGTGTGATTTTTGTCTGTATTGATCACTTACCCACGCTATAAGAAGAAGGGCGTCATGGAAGAGTTTGGGGTCCAAAGCCACACCTTCTTTCCCCCATAGGAACAGAGGTCAGGAGCTGCCGGCAGGGCGCTGCATTCAATCTGACTGATGGCTCAAGATAAGTACGAGACGTACTTTAGATAGATAATTTATGTATTTCGCTATTTCGAATACCTAAACTCCTGCGGTGCTAATTTGCTAATCCAAGCCTTATCAATAATACCAACACGCCGTCTGATCCAAGATTAGCAACCTCTCTTTCTCTCATAGAGGGAACCTCACTGACGCATTCAGGGCTCTGCAGTTGAAGCGTTCCTACCATCCATATATAGGGAATCCACACCGTCGG
>LR738713.1:469681759-469697026 GCA_902687465.1 Secale cereale | reverse complement strand
GTAGATTGTAGATTCCAGCCGAGAAGACCAGGAAAAGATAAGGATAAAGAATGTCATATATCTCAGGAGCTAGATCACTTCCCGATGAACAAGTCAGAATTGCCTCAACAAAAATGGATGGAATTGGACCGAAAAAAGCCATTCAGCTTCGTTATCGATTAGGTATCAGTGGGAACATCAAGATGAATGAGTTAACTAAGTATCAGATCGACCAAATTGAACAAATGATAGCTCAAGATCATGTTGTTCATTGGGAATTGAAGGTTGGGCCTACATATCTCTTATTTGTGTGGATCAACCATCCAACCTTTCTTCTTTCTTTCCATAAAAGCGTAGGTAGAATGCGTATAGTAATGGTAGAGCTGATGTATGGCTAAGCAGGGCTGATGGAGCTCTTGGAAAGAAGTCAGTATCCAGCTTATCCCTAGTCTAGCACTCTGCTGTGAAGTCAGAAACCCATTAACAAGCAAGGCTGTAGTGAACCTCTTCCTTAACTGCGCATACCGGTGGAAGGCTATCCTTCGTCCCAAGACACTAAACAGTTTGGATATTTGATCCGAGGGGCCTCTGGCCTGATAGCACTAACCATCACGTGGGCATAGTATGGGCGTTCAAAGTGGTTTACAAGAAAAGCAAGGCTATCCTTCGTTGCACACCTAATGGAAAGCACTGGCTAGATTTCCGATGAAGGAAGCCGTCTACTAACCGGAATACTACAGCAGAGGACAAAACTAGGGACTTCGAAAACGAGGATAGTTTGCCAGGTAGGGATACCGTTGTTCGAATTGAAAAAAGATACCTTTCCCCAGAGAGATAGGATTCGAAAACAAACCATTCATGAAACTCATGCAGGAGCATGCGGTGGTCACATTAATGGACATGCGCTAGCTAAGAGAACTTCTTAAGTTAGGGTACTATTGGCTGGCTTACTATGGGGAAGGGGAGAAGGCAAGCCGCGTATGGATTGATCCCTAATTCAGTTCTTTTTTCGTGGTTTTCTTTCCATCTCACAACTTCCATTTCTTGAGCCGACCTTGCCCGCTGGAGGTATGATTCCGATCTTTGAATCGAATTGGATTTTGTGTCTTAAAGTGAGGGCGATGAGTGGGGAAGGAAGCTGACGATTTTATTAGTGTGTAAGGTGGCCCCGAGAGCTGAACCAAAGCCGGCCGTTTCGAGACCAGGGAGCTTTAACAGTTTCTACTTAAACTATGTGTTCAGCTATGTGTTCAGATTATGCTATTTTATTAGTAGCTTTCGGTCTCGATTCGCCCTTACCTCGGAGGGATCAACTACTTCGCTTAGGCAAAAGATTGAAAAAGTTTGTATCTGTCTACATGTGCCTCCGTCTATGTTACCCCTTCCCCGGAAAGGAGATTATACGTTTAGTAAAAAAAACGAGAATAAAAAATCAAAAAGAAAGAAGAGAAAGAACTGGGAGTTGGCGCCTACATAACAGGTAGCTTGCTTACCAAGCCGTCCTGGCAAGCTCCTACAGTTCTCTTATTACTCTTGACTTGACTTATTAATAAGAAAACAACTCACTAACAAAATGAAAGACGATCTAGAATCTACCCAAGAAGATAGAGAGTCCCACATACGAGAAAAGGTCACAAATGGAGTTGAACCAAGTAACATTGCAAAGGCATAATGATAGTAGGGTCGGGATATCCCCGCCCTCCGAACCGGACGTGAGGGTCTCCCCTCATCCGGCTCTCCGCAGGGGAATCTCCACTCACTGCTTCCCCTAATATCCTCCCTTTACCACATCATGGGGGTTTACAGGAGATCCCAGAGACTCGCTCGGAAAGGCTGCTATACCAAACATTATTACTTAACTACAAAGAAAGAAAAGACTATAGTAGTCACTAGACTGACTATAGTAGTCCGTCCGGCTGCTCTTGCTTAAATCATTACTCTTCATTCTCCCGTGCTCTAGCAATTGCGCTCCCTAGACCACTACCATTTAGTTAGGTAGGGACAATCAATCCATAGTTACGGGAATAACGGAATGAATGGGGATAAAAAAAAATAGAAAAATGCAGATTTTCTATGAAATCCTTTCTTTCCATAGATGTATCTGGTCTGAGACGGTACAGTACTCTACGAGAGGAATGCAATGGGATGGATGGTAGAGGGCTGCCTGCGCCCAAAAGCGATGATTCACTTGTCCCCTTGTCTATAGGGACCTTGTGGCATACAACCGCCACGACTCCTGCGTTATAGCCGCCCCTTTCTCTCTTTCTTTTGACTGCCTCGTGGACGGACGAAAGAAGGGAAGTTACAGAAGGGGGCAGTGAAGGCTCGCCAAGTAGACAGCAAGCCCCCACCCCGTCAGTCCTGTGTTGCCGTAGCGTGCCCTACTTCAATAAGGTATTACCTCGCCGATTTTAAAGGGGATGGGATTGGATTCATTCACTTGCATTCCTGCTAGCACTACAAAAAGCTCCGGTCTTAACGCCCCTACGGAAGCTGTGCAGCCTTTCCTCGGGTTCGTAGAGTCGGGTTTCCCGTTTACCCACAACGGAGGAGCCGCCCCCACCAACCAAAGCAGGTAGGCGGCCACGGTTCATAACGCACTCTTCGCACAACAGATCCACTTTGAAGTTGACTTATTCGCTCGGCCAATCGTCGGAATGTGTACGAGATACCATAAGGGCCCAATATCTCAATAGCACCCTTGTCTAAAGCTTCGAATGAGACTGAATATCCGAAACGCAGGAACGATCTGACTAGAAAGTCATTCAAAACTTGATCGAAGAACCAGCGTTTATTGAAGAAGCTATAGAGTCGATTACAAAAAGTACTAGTTTGAAAGGCTCGTTGCAATTGATCCGCTACGAGATTTACATTATACGCTAGAGAAGCACCTGAAGTACTAAACAGAATAGGTATTAGTTTTGTAATGGTTGGGGCAGCAAACTCGGATTCGGCAAGAATCTCATTTTTTGGTAGTACGAAGGGGGAATTGGCCCAAAAATTGGATAGGGGTAAAGACGCAGCCGGGTGCCGGCGGCTTATTCAAGTGCCCCCCGAACCGCGCGAAATGGTCGCCTATTACACGGCTCACAAACTCTGCCTGGGGTGGGGCTACCTATTATTCGTAGGCGGTACGTACGGCGCACGCAGGGCCTCGGTTTGCTGCGTGGACTGTCTATGCATTTCCTACAGAGTGTAATGGAACCCAGCTCAGCTCCGCCGAGCCAAAAGAAAAGAACAGAACAGCCGGAGGCGAAGAGTAGAGTATAGCCAAGGGGCTTTCGTCGTCCGTAAAGGACCTAACGGAAGACCGTGCTCCGAAGTGTGCACTTCGAGTTTTGTTTTAAGAACACTTGGCCTTACCCCTTCATTTTGAGCCATGTCTAGGTAGAATCGGCAAGATTGAACCGAGGCCCGCCCGGGCACCGCCGGGGGACAACCAGACCAACCAGTAGGCTTTCTTTCCGAAGTTTCCTCCCGGGGCCCTTAAATCATTGAATTCATAGGCATAGGGGCGTCCCAGGCAGTGGTTCATTCAATGAGAAAGAAAGACAGGAGGGCAGGATTCGTCGTGTCGGGCTAATTCATTCTGGGAAAAAAGGGGGAAGGGAGTCACCTGAGCTATGCGAAGGGAAGGAAGTCGTGGGCTGAGCCGGAGGTCACTTTTCCCGATCCATCCCGAAGGGTTTTTTCCCTCTCTCGCCCCATCATCGTACCCAGTCCTGCTATCGGCTCAGCCCTATCTATTCATCTCTTTTTTTTTTACATGGAGATTTTTTGGATCTCTCTTGTTCATAGATCTTGAAAGCGGATCAATAGAAATTTCTCAAAGGATCTATCTATAGAAAGATCTAGATCTCTATCATCATCTATCTCTATATCTAGATATGGAAGAACCCTCGAAGCCTGTCCCCGACGACGATGCCCCCTGGGCGAAAGGAAAGGGGCCGCCATTCTCTTTCTTTCCTCAATCGTTCCGATCATTTCTCTCATTCCCTTTTGTTTGTTTTTTCGGGTTGGTTCGTTTCCTCCTCCTATCTGCGCAATTCTCTGTCTTCGTTCGTGATCATCTTAGGCGAAAGGATAGGTATCAATTTTGTGGAGGGGCGGCTGTGAAAGGGCGATTCCCCCTTTTCCATTGAAGTAGGGAAGGGGGTGATTGATCTTTTTTTGAATCAGGCCTTACTGACCAAGTGGTGGTATAAGCTTCATTGTGGATGAAAAGAAGTCCTTGTGAGCGGAGCTACAAAAGGAAGTTCAAGCTCAAGAAATCCTCTCAACCGTCTTGAGAACTTGCGGCAAGGGCGAGTGCCCGGCCACGCCTCGTATTTATCTCGCGGGCACCTTCCAGGTCAACCCGACTACACATCACTCGCAATTAAGCTCGCGCGGGTACCCCTCAGGGTCGACCCGTCTTTAGTAACCAGGTTCGGTGTAAATTCATAGTAACCATAGTAACTGTGTGTCTGACACCAAAGGGAAACCTGAGGAAATCACCCTCGATGGAATTCCACCTGATGTTTATCGTCAAGGTGAACGAAAGAGGAGCCACCCTCGAGGTCCACTCTTGAGGAGTTGCACAACAGTGTCGTTATCAAGAGTGGAGAAAGAGGAATCACCCTCGATGAACACTACCGATGAACTAACCTACAAGGTTAACATCAGAAGTGCTGATGAGGTCTCACCCTCGACACTCGATAGTAACCCAGTAGTGTCGAGCAACTAAGGGGAAAGTGATGTGCGGTGCCGGGTCCTATTCTTCAATCCCGTTGATCGGGTCTTCTGATAATCCAGCGGGGCAGTCGAGACAAGGTAGGGGGTCACTGGTGGATCTCTAACCAGCCTATACTAAGCAGTTTAGTATAAACAAGTAAGGTATGAAAGCAGTATCAACAACAGGCTATGCATCAGAATAGGATCATACAAAAAGCAGTAGCAGTTCTAATGCAAGCATAAGAGAGAAGAGAATGGGCGATATCGAATGATCAAAGGGGGTTGGCTTGCCTGGTTGCTCTGGCAAGAAGGAGGGTCGTCAACACCGTAGTCGATCACCGCGGCATCATCTGTCTCGGGGTCTACCGGAGAGAAGAGGGGGAAGAAACAGTAAATATAAAGCACACAGATGCAACAAAGAAGCACGACATGTCAACACGCAGGGTCAGGGTGCTCTAACGCGGTGCTACACCATACCGGCGGAGGGGGATAACATCCGGAAAAGTATCCCCGGTATTTCGTGTTTTCGGACAGATGAATCGGAGGGAGAATGTTTCATGTTCGGTATGATAGGGATGTGTGGCGGACGAACAGACCTCGTATTTGGATTCGCCTCGTCGTTCTGAGCAATTTTCATATATAAAACTTTTTCATCCGAGCTACGGATTATTTTATATGATTTTTCAAAGTTTCAATGAATTTTTTGGAATTTTTTATAATTCGAAAATAAATATGAAAAACGGTAGGTGCACCCCGTGTAGTGCACCCAGCAGTGTACCAGAGGCTGACATTGGGCCCTGTTGACTGCTGACAGTCAGCAGTCAACGGTTGACTGGTCGAACTGGATAGTGGGGCTAATGTGTCATAGGGCCATTTGTTTAATAAATTGTTTAATTAGTCCAACTAGTGGTGGGGCTCATAAGTCAAACACTATGTAGCATCTAAGGTTAGAACTAATACCTGTTTGAGGTTAGCTAAGTAAGATTAATCCTAATATAGTGACCAGCCATTTGGATGTGGCCCATCCCGTCACGCACACACAGGCGAACTTGGCCATGGCAAAGCCATGGCCAGCATCAGTAGCAGCCGGCCGCGGCAGCTCTAGCAGCACAACATATTTAGTAGCGGCCACAGAACGACGTAATAGCAGCAGCGCAAGGAGCAAGCAGCAGCGCGCAGTGGCATCCGCTTGAGCAGCAGCAGTGCAAAGCAGCGGCGAAACGCAGCAGCAGGCACGGGGGCAGGGGAGCACGCACCGTAGGTAGCGGCGACGGGCGGTGAGCCGGAGGACAAAAGCAGGCGCCGGCGAGACGGGCGGCCACGGCGTGCATGGGGCGCGGCCAGGTCATGGGTCGCGGGCGCGGTGAGCACGGCGCAAGCAGGCAGTAGGACGCGTACAGCACGGGTACAGACATGGACGATCATTAGGCGA
Organism: Secale cereale; assembly: GCA_902687465.1. Taxonomy (NCBI): domain Eukaryota; kingdom Viridiplantae; phylum Streptophyta; class Magnoliopsida; order Poales; family Poaceae; genus Secale; species Secale cereale. Next base: position 469,690,902 of record LR738713.1, on the reverse strand, counting down.
CGACTACGGCGACGTAAGAAAGGGGGAATGGGCGGAGGCTCACCCCGGGGAGTCCGCGGACGAGCTCGGCGTGGCCGGGAGGCGCCGGTGGTGGAGATCGACGGTGAGATGCCGCGGCCGCGGCGGAGAAACCGGCTCGATCCCGAGCGTACGGTGCGGCTCGGCTCGAGTTCTTCATTGGGGACAAAGTAGATGACCGCGGGAAGGCTTCTGGACACCTTGGTGCGGCAAGGGGCGGCCGGTGGGCGCGATGACGACGATGGCGCGGCGACCAAAGCTTCAGCTCCTCTTCCAGATCGAGTGCGAGGAGAAAACGAGGGAAGTCGGGGTCTAGGGTTCGTCCTGGGGCTTGGGGATGGTCTTGTAGACCTCGGGGGCTCGTCGGATGGTCGACACGGCGGCCATGGAGGCGTGGATGTGCGCCACGCACAGGTCTCTGCCTCCTGTACAGAGGAAGATGGAGGAGGCCCTGGTGGGCTTGGGCCACGCTACTGTTGCACTAGGCTTCTAGTGCACAGTGTGCACTTGGCCCATTTTTTCCCTGTTTCCGCTTTATTAAATCAGTATTGTTTTCTACTTAATTGCCAAAGTAATTAAATTTAGTTCAACTTGAAATTTGGCACATAATTAGTAGACAATATTTTGAGACCACGCACAAGGTTTCACATCATTTGGAAAAGTATAAATATTTGCCTATTTTGAAAAGGCCAATCTAGAGTCTTTTGGACCACTTATTAATTTCCTAGGAATTTATTTGTGAGTCAAACCAAGTTGGTTTCAACATGACATTGATGAGGGAAATTTTATAGAACTATTCGAACATCATAGTTTCGTAGCTTGAGGAAAATTGACTTGTCTTTTAAATTTGAATTTGAATTTGGTTTGGAACAAAGTGAGGGTTAACAAAATAAATAAGATGACATGGCACCATTAAAGGGAAGATCACTGTAGCATGATTCTTGGGGTGTTACAAATCTCCTCTACTACAAGAAATCTCGTCCCGAGATTTAAGATGTGGAGTAAGGGGCGAAGTTCTGGTTATGAAATTTCCAACGAGTCTTCTCGGGCATGGTTGCTTTCTCGAAGAGGTTGATTTGATGCCTTCATTTCTCTGCTTTCGGTCATCATGATGAAGTCATCAACCTTTCTTCAGGATCTTCTTCGTACTTACGAAAAGGATAAGGGGTAAATTCGGAAGGACGAACCTCTACAAGGTTGATTATCTGGTAGATAACTCCAAGGATGTGGTTGAAAGTATCTCTCGAATTGAATCTTAAGAAACTATCGAGAGCAAAGTAAGAAGATACCATGAGAAGTTTCAAGCGGGTAGGCAATCGTCCGATGCGTGAAACAAGGTGTGAAAGGGGTTCAAAGCAACGGAAATAAGTATTTTGTATGATACCAGAATTGATGATCTCTCGGAAGGTGGCTCGTGAATTACATACGAGGCCACGCGCGAGGAATAACTTTGGGAACAGGGGGTGTACAGGAGAGTCAGGTATCGATCCTGTGTAACTGTGGGTTATGGGCCCACCATGTGGGTTAAAAGCAAGAAGGCGATAACATTTTTGCACGGTCATGATAGCAAGGCATGTCGGAGAATAGATTGTCATCTATGTCGGCAACAACATCGGTACCAAGGGCGTGGGACGAAGAGAACCATTTTCCTGCTCGTTGAACGAGGCGGTCCAAATAGGCAAGGTTCTCGTCCATCGATGGTTACTGAAATGTTGTCAACAATAGTAACAGGGTCTTACTGACAGAGTTGTACACCAAGGTGTTTACATAAGCAGAAAATTGTTACTGCTTAGATTATAGGTAGAAAAAAAATGTTAAACAAACAAACTGACAGGAAAATGTGTTTAAACACAATGAAAAGGAGTATATCATTCCCAAGATTAAGCAGGGCATGATATACGTGTCAGGAGATCAAAGTCCTGCCAATATAGATAAAAGGGGTGAGAAGAATTATGATATGTACCCACATAACGATGTTGGGTAGTTGATCAAGAAATATTTAGCATTGCGCTTACCATGTTCTTGTGGATCTTCGGAGTACCACATACATGCTTCGAGATAGCACCGACATGGTCATTAGGTAAAGATCAGACTTTGAATACACAAAGGATCCATCAGGAATAACTTATAGAATAAGTCATAAAGTTTCAGCAAGGGAAGATGAGGATGTGGCCGACGGGCTCAGCAACAATTCCTCGAGATCTCCATAGCATGAACAAGTTTTTGATGGAGGGAATGTAAGAATGTTTTCGGTGTTAATACAAATCATCGAAGGGAAAGGGTGGTATTTCCCATCACGAGTTCGATTTACAATTTGGAAGGAGGAAAATCATTGTTGATGAAGATCACGACACATTTGTCGAGAGATTTCATTAAGATGTAATCGATCGGCGATGACATCAACTCAAGTGAATGATGGAGCGAAAGGTTATTGAAACCACTAGTACAATACAAATTTGAAATCAAGCTAGTTGTTCAAGGTGAAATGATATGCCGAGGAAGATCGGGGTAAGCTTAGCTTATTGTCGAAATCGTGCTCCGGGAAGAAGGACCAGGTAGCATAGTTAAATAGATGCAAGATAATGATATAGCCGCTCAGGCTAGATATGACTTGAAGAATTAATAAACTCATAAGCAATGGAGATTACTTAGAGTTATTGAATTGGAGTGCGGAATTGATTCGCTTATCGGTGTCCTTGAGTGTCTAACAACTCAGAACCCGATGAAAATTGCAGTCATGAAAATGTAACACATAATGAAGAACCCATAAGGAGCTATGCAGTTCCGTGATAATCTCGAGATACCAGGGGGGTAATACTCGACGACAGCTCAAACTAGAGGTTGGGCTGGGGCTATTGCTCTGTAGGAGACAAGTGCTTAAACCTGCACGTGAAATGGTATTTAAGGGAGAACATGGTCGGAACCACGATTGCAAAAGGCTAGATCCCTGATATAAAATTACTTATATCAAGGGGATAATTAATTTTAAGAGAAGCCTTAATGATAAGATCTGCACCGTGTCCATGGGCATGGACAGAAAGTTCAAGGTTGACTCCCACTTCTTTAATGCGTAACCTTTCATTCACTGCTCTATTCAAAATGAATTGATCGCGAAGACTTGCTTGGTGAATTACCAGAGGAGTATGAACCTTGGAAAACTTTCGGGTTCACACAGATTAAGGAAGGCATAAGTTCAACCCATCGGGGCATCTTAGGCTCATACTACGCAAACTTCAGGAGCAAATTATACAAGCTCGAAAGCAGAGCATGGTTGAGAAAGCGGATTATACAATTTACCGAAGGCATTATGTATCAGGGAAGGAACTCACAAGGTTAAAGAATATGAAGGACATTGTCGGATAATAATCCAACTAAGGATATAGCGGTCCACATGGGGTCTGATGTGAGCATCGGTACTCAACCAGAAGAAGAAACAATGCAGGGGGTCGGATTATAGAAACAACCGACTAATTCAAGCTCGGATGCAAATGAATTATGATTTCCAAATCAAGCGATCAGAAACAACCGCTCTGATTAAGGATGGGTAAGTTGAAATGACTTAGGTGTACAATCGACGACAATTTGATTGGTCGAGAACCAGCTCATATTCGGAATGACGTATGAGCTGGAAGAACGAATTCTAGTTTGGCTGATGATTGCGAGTATTTGCAACCTATTGAATCAATAAGACCAGAAAGTCAATCACAAAGGATTTTGACGAATATTGATATACATATGGAATTAACCATAATGCAAGCAGGTAAAACTTTCCAGAGTAATAGGTTGCTGAGGATTATGGAAGATTGAATAGCGTTTCGAAGAATTTTGTGAGGCATATGATCAACTAAGGATGAACGAATCCCCGGTAAGTGTCAGGAATTATTCATACATGTATTCATGCGGAAAAGGAGCTGCAAGGCAGCGGGCACAAGGGATTCTCGGAATATCCGAAGTATTTCACGGTATCTTGTAATAACAAGATCAATTGAAACGAAGGTATGGACGACAAGTGTATGCAGCTATCCTTACGGATTTATCGGTGATATGGAATTGCGATGGCGAATGGCACAAGGGTCTCGGGGAAACATCGGAGAATATCTTCGAAGTCTTCTGGTAAAGGAGGCAACCATCCGGAATGAAGGGGCTCTCCGGGGAAAGTCGTTACGAGAACCTAATGTGGTTAGTAAATTCATTTAACCCGAATAGAAGAGAGATCAGAATCCCAGAGTATAGACGAGGAATAAAAGATCCTAATACCACCCAATGGCGACGTGGGCCCGTAAGACACACAGCCATGTTAGTAAAAGTTTTGTAGTGACTAGACTCGACTTCGGCCAAGGAGTTGGAAAGGGGGGTTCCTACAGGCAGTCGGCTCTGATACCAACTTGTGACGCCCCCGGTTTGACCGTACACTAATCATGCACGCAAATGTGTACGACCAAGATAAAGGACTCACCGAAAGATATCACAACACAACTCTAGACACAAATTAAAATAATAAAAGCTTTATATTACAAGCCAGGGGCCTCGAGGGCTCGAATACATAAGCTCGAATACACAAGAGTCAGCGGAAGCAATAATATTTGAGTACAGACATAAGTTAAACAAGCTTGCCTTAAGAAGGCTAGCACAAAACATCAATGATCGAAAAGGCAAGGCCTCCTACCTGGGACCTCCTAACTGCTCCTGGTCGTCAGTTGTCTCCATGAGGTAGTAGGCTTTGTCGGGGTAGTAGCAGTCATCGGGTGTGGCATCTGGCTCCTGGACTCCACCATCTGGTTACATCAACCACCAAGAAGAAAGAAGGGGGAAAAGGGGGAGCAAAGCAACCATGAGTACTCATCCCAAGTACTCACAAGCAAGGATCTACACTACATATGCATCGGTATCAATGAAAAGGGTAGTACCTATCGACTAAGGTGCAGAATGCCAGAATAAGAGGGGGAAAAGCTAGCCCTATCGAAGACTAGCATCTTCTGGAAAACGACCATCTTGCAGCAACAGGGGGGAGTAGAGTAGTATAACATAAGTCATATTTATGTTGTTGTTCCAATGCTCCGGGATCCTTTCTCGACTCCCGAAGCAACATAACCAAACAATGCCTCAGCATCCAGTTCTAGTTGTAGCGATCGGGATACAACTCCAAGTGTCCGTTACCGTAGGACAGGCTATTGATAGATGTTTTCTTCCCTGCAGGGGTGCACCAACTTACCCAACACGCTTGCTTAACTCCGGCCGGACACACCATCAGGTCATGCCCGCCCTCGGCCAAACAATACGCCGCAACCCGGCCTAGGCTTAATAGAGAGGTCATGCACGCCGGACTAAACCCTATGCCCCCAGGGGTCATGGGCCAATCGCCCCGGGAACTCCTGCACGTTGCATACGCGGCCGGTGAGCAGACCTAGCAACCTCCTTTAAAAAGGTAGGAGCCTAACCAGTCCGACCCAGCGCGCGCCGCTCAGTCGCAATGGCGTCAGTTAAGCTTCGGCTGATGCATACGACGCAGAACGCCCATACTATGCCCACGTGATGGTTAGTGCTATCAGGCCAAGGGCCCCTCGGATCAAATATCCAAACCGTTTAGTGTCTTGGGAACGTGCGGTAATGAGCAGAGATTCACGATCATGTGACCCCATCGCCCCGTCTCGAGAACTTGCGGCAAGGGCGAGTGCCCGGCCACACCTCGTATTTATATCGCGGGCACCTTCCAGGTCAACCCGACTACACATCACTCGCAATTAAGCTCGCGCGGGCACCCCTCAGGGTCGACCCGTCTTTAGTAACCAGGTTCAGTGTAAAGTCATAGTAACCATAGTAACTGTGTGTCTCACACCAAAGGGAAACCTGAGGAAATCACCCTCGATGGAATTCCACCTGATGTTTATCGTCAAGGTGAACGAAACAGGAGTCACCCTCGAGGTCCGCTCTTGAGGAGTTGCACGACAGTGTCGTTATCGGGAGTGGAGAAAGAGGAATCACCCTCGATGAACACTACCGATGAACTAACCTACAAGGTTAACATCACAAGTGCTGATGAGGTCTCGCCCTCGACCCTCGATAGTAACCCAGTAGTGTCGAGCAACTAAGGGGAAAGTGATGTGCGGTGCCGGGTCCTGTTCTTCGATCCCGTTGATCGGGTCTTCTGATAATCCAGCGGGGCAGTCGAGACAAGGTAGGCGGTCACGGGTGGATCTCTAACCAGCCTATACTAAGCAGTTTAGTATAAACATGTAAGGTATGAAAGCAGTATCAACAACAGGCTATGCATCATAATAGGATCATACAAAAAGCAGTAGCAGTTCTAATGCAAGCATAAGAGAGAAGAGAATGGGCGATATCGAATGATCAAAGGGGGTTGGCTTGCCTGGTTGCTCTGGCAAGAAGGAGGGATTGTCAACACCGTAGTCGATCACCGGGGCATCATCTGTCTCGGGGTTTACCGGAGAGAAGAGGGGGAAGAAACAGTAAATATAAAGCACACTAATGCAACAAAGAAGCATGACATGTCAACACGCAGAGTTAGGGTGCTCTAACGCGGTGCTACACCATACCGGCGGAGGGGGATAACATCCGAAAAAGTATCACCGGTGTTTCGTGTTTTCGGACAGATGAATCGGAGGGAGAATGTTTCATGTTCGGTATGATAGGGATGTGTGGCGGATGAACGGACCTCGTATTTGGATTCGCCTCGTCGTTCTGAGCAATTTTCATATATAAAAGTTTTTCATCCGAGCTACGGATTATTTTATATGATTTTTCAAAGTTTCAATGAATTTTTTGGAATTTTTTATAATTCGAAAATAAATATGAAAAACGGTAGGTGCACCCGTGCAATGCACCCAGCAGTGTGCCAGAGGCTGACATTGGGCCCTGTTGACTGCTGACTCAGCAGTCAATAGTCAACGGTTGACTCGTCAAATTAGACAGTGGGGCTAATGTGTCATAGGGCCATTTGTTTAATAAATTGTTTAATTAGTCCAACTAGTGGTGGGGCTCATAAGTGAAACACTATGTAGCATCTAAGGTTAGAACTAATACCTGTTTGAGGTTAGCTAAGTAAGATTAATCCTAATATAATGACCAGCCATTTGGATGTGGCCCATCTCGTCACGCACACACAGGCGAACTTGGCCATGGCAAAGCCATGGCCAACATCAGTAGGAGCCGGCCGCGGCAGCGCTAGCAGCACAACATATTTAGTAGCGGCCACAGAACGACGTAATAGCAGCAGCACAAGGAGCAAGCAGCAGCACGCAATGGCATCCGCTTGAGCAGCAGCAGTGCAAAGCAACGGCGAAATGCAGCAGCAGGCACGGGGGCAGGGGAGCAGGCACCGTAGGCAGCGGCGACAGGCCGTGAGCCGGAGGACAAAAGCAGGCGCCGGCGAGACGGGCTGCCACGGCGTGCATGGGGCGTGGCCAGGTCGTGGGTCGCGGGCGTGGTGAGCACGGCGCAAGCAGGCAGTAGGACGCGTACAGCACGGGTACGGACATGGACGATCATTAGGCGACGACTACGGTGACGTAAGAAAGGGGGAACGGGTGGAGGCTCACCCCGGGGAGGCCGCGGACGAGCTCGGCGTGGCCGGGAGGCACCGGTGGTGGAGGTCGACGGTGAGATGCCGCGGCCGCGGCGGAGAAACCGGCTCGATCCTGAGCGTACGGTGCGGCTCGGCTCGAGTTCTTCGTTGGGGACAAAGTAGATGACCGCGGGAAGGCTTCTGGACACCTTGGTGCGGCAAGGGGCGACCGGTGGGCGCGATGACGACGATGGCGCGGCGACCAAAGCTTCAGCTCCTCTTCCAGATCGAGTGCGAGGAGAAAACGAGGGTAGTCGGGGTCTAGGGTTCGTCCTGGGGCTTGGGGATGGTCTTGTACACCTCGGGGGATCGTCGGATGGTCTACACGGCGGCCATGGAGGCGTGGATGTGCGCCACGCACAGGTCTCTGCCTCATGTACAGAGGAAGATGGAGGAGGCCCTGGTGGGCTTGGGCCACGCTACTGTTGCACTAGGCTTCTAGTGCACAATGTGCACTTGGCCTATTTTGTTTTCCCTGTTTCTACTTTATTAAATCAGTATTGTTTTCTACTTAATTGCCAAAGTAATTAAATTTAGTTCAACTTGAAATTTGGCACATAATTAGTAGACAATATTTTGAGACCACACACAAGGTTTCACATCATTTGAAAAAGTATAAATATTTGCCTATTTTGAAAAGGCCAATCTAGAGTCTTTTGGACCACTTATTAATTTCCTAGGAATTTATTTGTGAGTCAAACCAAGTTGGTTTCAACATGACATTGATGAGGGAAAATTTATAGAACTATTCGAACATCATAGTTTCTTAGCTTGAGGAAAATTGACTTGTCTTTTAAATTTGAATTTGAATTTGGTTTGGAACAAAGTGAGGGTTAACAAAATAAATAAGATGACATGGCACCATTAAAGGGAAGATCATTGTAGCATGATTCTTGGGGTGTTACACAGAGTTTCCGACGTTTGTATTCCTTTGGTCGTAGGTTATCCATACTATTAAGAGGGAATCTGCATCGGAAGGTATTGGGTGAATCACTTCACGTACACATTCTTTGCACCCACCATATACCCTCCGTTCGAGTTGAGAGAGGTTCCCTCTCCTCTGTCCTATGCAGTTCAATCCATGGCGGTAGTACCGCTACCTTGAGCAGTTGTACCGCTGGCTGGTAGTTCCGGACTCACCACCGCTCCAAGTACCGCTCAGGGGTGACTCCCTTCTGTACCAGGTATGGTGGTAGACCGGTGGTGGAACGGTAGTTCCGGTTTGTCTTGACAAACCGGTACTACCAATGTTCAGGGCGGTAGTACCGCCTCGGACCCCACCACCCAGGGACTGGTGGCCCAGCGGTAGTTCCGGCCCAACCTCCGCTCCAACTACCGGCCTGAGGGGTTTACTTTTTGTATGTGGCCCGGTAATTGAGCGGTGGTTGTGCAGTAGTTATGGTTTATTTCGATAAACTAGTACTACCGGGTGCGCCACCAGAAGTACCGCCCTGGTGCCCTAGCAGGGGTTTCCCGCATTCACCAGTTGTACCAGTGTCTATTGCGGAAGTACCGCTCCTATGCGTTTTTGCACATAACGGTT
>LR738713.1:469662397-469681691 GCA_902687465.1 Secale cereale | reverse complement strand
GTGCTTCTCCTTCCTCCCACCTACCTCTTGCCTCTCTTTCTCTCCTCCATTACTTCCATTAAAGCTCTCTTGCCCGATCTCTCTCTCTAGCCACTCAAACTCGTTGATTTGCTAAGGATTGAGGGAGGAGACCTAGATCTACACTTCCACCAAAGGATATTTGATTCCCCCATACTTTCTTGTGTGGATTTTGTTACTCTTGGGTACTTGGGCGCCCTAGACAGAAGAGGTCACTTCGGAGCCACATTCCATTGTGGTGAAGCTCCGGGGTTTCGTTGGGAGCCTCCAATTAAGTTGTGGAGAGAGCCCCAACCTTGTTTGTAAAGGTCTGGTTGCCGCCTCCAAGGGCACCAATAGTGGAATCACGACATCTCGCATTATGTGAGGGCGTGAGGAGAATACGGTGGCCCTAGTGGCTTCTTAGGGAGCATTGTGCCTCCACACCGCTCTAACGGAGACGTACGTCCCCTCAAAGGGAAGGAACTTCAGTAACACATCGTCGTCTCCACCAGCTCCACTCTTGGTTATCTCTCACCTTTACTTGTGCAAGCTTTATTGTGTTAGTCCCTTGTGCTTGCTTCTGTGCTTACTCTTGTTGCATCATATATGTTGCTCACCTAGTTGCATATCTACACAACCTATATTGTTGCTAAGTTTAATTTGGTGAAGTAAAGCTAAAAATTGTTAGTTGCCTATTCACACACCCCCCTCTAGTCAACCATATCGATCCTTTCAATTGGTATGAGAGCCTCGTCTCTTTATTAAGGACTTTACCGTCCAAAGAGTATGGGTAACAACATAGTCGAGACGGAGGGACACTCTGGTGGAACTCCGTCCTTGCCTACCTCCGATGGGGGACCCTTGGTCTCTCATGAGGAGTTCAATGTGGCTTTGGACACATTGAAAGACTCATTGACAACCGAGGTCAAAGGCATGGTCAAAGAATTTCTTGAGGGACTTAAATTACCCACCGCACCGTTGGAAGTGGTTCGTCCCGCTAACAACGTGTCGGATGCTATTCCCGGCAAGGGAGAAGCTAGTAGTGAGCAAGTCCAGATGACTAAGAATGGGAGTGGCATTTTTGCTCACTCCACACCTCCCATCAATTATGGAGGACCCGTTTCTACACCGCATTTAAATTCGGTAGGCCCTCCTCCTAAGTTTGTGAAAAATGTTGATTTTGCTACTTGGACGTTTCGTTTTAAACGTCATTTGAATCATTGTTCTACTAATCTTTGGAGAATCATTGAGCAAGGTTTCTACCCGCATGATCCTTACAACTTAACTCCAAGAGAAGCTGCGGATCATCAATTCAACGAGTCCGTACTTTGCATTCTTCAAGAAGCTATCCCTCCCGAAGACATTGCACATCTTCGACCCTTCTCCATGGCCAAGGAAGCATGGGAGCATGTTGGTTCCTTGTACAAGGGAAGCGCAAGCATTCAACGATCAAATTATGAAGTTATGCAAGATGAAGCCGATGAGTTTGCCATGATCGAAGATGAAGATCCCCGTGAACTTTATCGGAGATTAACTACTCTTGCGGTCTCACTTAGAGATCATGGGAGCAAGGATATGGATGACAATTGGATCAAGCGCAAGTGTCTCAAGGCCATGATGCCTTAACACAAGGCCATGTCCTCCGTCATCCGCCAAAGACCGGACTTCCACACTTTGTCCTTAAGTGAAGTGTTGGATGAGTTCGTTGCCATGAGGATATTGGATAAGACCGCCGACAATGCGGTGTTGCGAGCTCAACGATCAAAGAAGCCCAACCTTGCATTGAAGGCCAAGGCTTGTGTGGAAGAATAGTATGAATAGGATGAAGATGAGTGTTGCCCCGAAGACACCAAATATGCTTATCATGAGCACACGACTCTAGCATCGCGACGATTTTGGGGCAACAAGAAGAATTCAAGGCCCAACTTCAACAAGAACAATTCCAGTGGCTTCAAGGGCAAGCAACAAGTGAGGACGTGCTACAATTGTGGCAATGTGAGTCACTTTGTTGTAGATTGCCCATATGAGAAAAGAGAAGACAATGGAGGCAAGCTTATCCGAAAGGACAAGGCCAAGTCTTATCCCAACAAGAACAACTTCGACAAGAAGACTCCTCCTAAAGGATTGGTGGCCCAAGAAGAATATGTTGAGGATGATGACAATGAAGAAGATGATGAGATGGTTACAATGGCCACCGTTGCTATTGCAACAACTCCATGATCATCCCTCTTCGACTCACCAAATGAGAACATCACCGCCAAATGCCTCATGGCTAAGGCCACCAACAAGGTAACCCCCAACATAAATTCTACCATCACTTGTAATCCTTCATTGGCGGATTGTATTGATGAGAGTGAGGGGGGCGGAGGAGGAGGAAAATGATTTTGAGTTGTTTATGAGTAAACTCAAAGGCAAACCCAAGAAGCACTTCGTTGCTCTCTTGGAACAACTTGGTGAAGTCATTGACATGATCGAGGCTCACGAGGAGACCATTTCTAAAATGGAGGGTCGTAGTCGAGACTATGCCGATGAGATATTGGATCTATCTAATGCTCTTGAGGAAGAGCGTGGTCTTCGTTTGGCTCTTGAGGAGTCACACAACGATGATCATGCTAAATTAAAGAAAGATCTCGATCATGCTTTAGTTGTCTCTCGTGTGCTCAATTCCGAAAAGGCAAAGCTTGTTGTTGACCATTCTAGACTCAGGGAGGAGTTTGTTACACTTGACAAGGCTCACAAGGTCTTGAAGAGTGTACATGCTAGCCTCAAATAGTCTCATGATCAACTTCAAGTTTCGCTAACCAAGGAGAAAGCTACCTTTCCTCGCATGGTTTTAATTCATAATGCAAATACTACTAACCCATGTTGCGAGCATGTGCATCTTGTTGGAAGAGAATGCCAAGTTAAAGAAGCAACTTGAGAAAGGCCTTATGTCTTGCATACAAGGTGAGAAGAACCTCAACGATATTTTGAGCAATCAAAAGGAAGTTGTTGCAAATGAAGGAATTGGGTTTGCTCCCAAGACCAAGAAGAAGAAGAACGACAAGACCAAGCAACCCCCTCCTCTCAAGCAAACCTTTGTGAAGGAGGGAGAGGGTACTCCTAAGAAGAAGAAGGACATTGTGAAGAGTGGTGTAGTCAAGAAAAACACCGCCACTCCTTCCAACAAAGCCGGCGACTTTAGCCCTTCTTATGTTTTATGTCGTGCTAGTGATGGATATGTTTTTACTAAATTTGTTGGTTCTTCTTATGAGTACATTGAATGGTCTATTTGGGCTCCTAAGACCCTTGTTACTAACCTCAAAGGACCCATTAAAAAATGGGTACCTAAATCCAAGCATTGATCTCTTGTAGGAGTTTGCTTCCGCTGGAGGATCATGGTTGCTCGATAGTGGAGCCACAAATCATATGACTGGAAGCAAAGACTTGGTGGTGGACGTGTACCAAGGTTCATCTATGGCCACCAATGTCGAATGGGGTGATGCTTCATCTTCTAAGGTATTGGGGCTTGGCAAGGTTGTTGTTTCCCACGATCTCACGATCGAGAAAGTCATGCTTGTTGAGTCCCTTGCATACAACTTACTTTCTGTTCGTCAACTTGCACTCATGGGCTTTGCCACAGTCTTTGATATTGATACCGTGGCCCTCTTGTGGAGCAAGACTCTTAAAGTAGCCTTTGTTGGGCATGTCTAGAATGGTCTCTATGTGGTTAACTTCTCGGAGCGACCCATTGAGACCGCGACTTGCCTAATGGCTAAAGTTGATGTGGGATGGCTTTGGCATCACCGTTTAGCCCATGTCAATATGAGATCTTTGCAAAGTATTCTCAAGTGGGACCATGTCCATGGACTAACAAATGTTAGTTTTGCCAAAGATCGTGCTTGCAGTGCTTGTATTGAAGTAAAGCTACATGAGAAGGCTCACCCTCCCACGACTATCATCTACTCAACGAGACCTTTAGAGCTCCTCCACATGGTTCTCTTTGGGCCTCCATCCTTTGATAGTCTTGGGGGTAGAAAGTATTGCTTGGTGATTGTAGATGATTATTCAAGATACACTTGGGTATACTTCTTCAAGAGGAAGAGTGAGACCCAACAAACCGTCATCAACTTTGCAAATGAAGCTCAACAACAACATGATGCAAAGATCTTGATGATCCGAAGTGACAACGGCACCGAGTTCAAGAATTACACCCTGGATGAGTTTCTTAGTGATGAGGGGATCAAGCATCAATATGCCGCACCATATACCCCTCAACAAAATGGTGTGGCGGAGAGAAAGAATCGGACATTGATGGACACAGCAAGGACCATGATGGCGGAGTTCAAGTCTCCGTACAAGTTTTAGGCCGAAGGCATCAACACCGCTTGTCATGCATCCAATCGGCTCTATCTCCACAAAGGCTTGAACAAGACTCCATATGAAATACTTACCGGTAACAAGCCCAACCTCAAGTACTTCCGGGTGTTCGGTTGTAAGTGTTTCGTAGTCAAGAAAGGTGTCCGTTTGTATAAATTTGAAGCTAGAGCTCATGAGGGCATATTTGTTGGTTATGCTACAAACTCTTATGCTTACCGTGTCCTCGACAAGTCTAATGGACTCGTTGAGGAGATGTGTAACATAGAGTTTGATGAGAATAACGGCTCCCAAGTGGAGCAAAGTGGTACTTGTGATGTAGGTGATGAAATTCCTCCTCAAGCCATAAGAAGAATGGGTGTTGGTCATATCCTACCCATTTAGGAACCCCTTGTGGCCGAAGGAGAAGGTCAATGTTCCACTCAAGTGGAACCATCACCAACCCAAGACCCACACGCTTCTAAAGAACAAAGTGAAGGCCCTCAACCCGATGAACAAGGCCAAGTGCAAGATCAACCGCTAGATGGTGGTGATCCTCCAAGTGATGCACAAGGCCAAGTTCCCTCTCCCGAGCATGTTCAAGATCAAGAGCAAGCTCAAGATCAAGATCAAGCTCATGACGACGCTCAATATGATCAACTCTTAGCTCCTCAACTATCACTTGAAGAACAATTGGAGCGTCGTGCTGCCAAAGTTTCTTCCAGGCTCGCTTCTAGAGAGCATCACATGGAGAATATACTTGGTAGCATCACAAAGGGGGTAAGCACTCGTAGACAATTAGCAAACTATTGTACTCATCAAGCATTTGTCTCTTGTGTCGAACCTCAAAAGGTCTATGAGGCGCTCGAAGACCTCGATTGGCTAAATGCCATGCATGAAGAACTCCATAACTTCGAGCGCAACAAGGTGTGGCGTTTGGTGCCAAGGCCGAAGGAGAACCATAATGTCATTGGAACCAAATGGATCTTTAAGAACAAGCAAGATGCTCACGGAATTGTCATCCGCAACAAGGCTCGTTTGGTGGCTCAAGCTACTCCAAGTCGAGGGTATCGACTACGGTGAAACCTTTGCCCCCGTTGCTCGCCTTGAATCTATACGTTTGTTGCTTGCCTATGCTTCTCATCATAACTTTAAATTGCAACAAATGGATGTGAAAAGTAATTTTCTAAATGGTCCTCTTAATGAGTTGGTGTATGTCAAACAACCCCCGGGGTTTGAGGATCCTAAGTTCCCCAATCACGTGTATCAACTCGATAAGGCGCTCTATGGCCTTAAACAAGCCCCACGTGTGTGGTATGAGCATCTTACTGAGTTGTTGCAAGATCGTCGGTTTGAAATTGGGAAAATCGACCCCACTCTTTTTACTAAGAAGGTTAAAGGGGGGTTGTTTGTATGCCAACTATATGTTGATGATATTATCTTTGGTTCACCTAACAAAGCTTTCAAGGATGAGTTTGCCGCACTCATGACCGCGGAGTTTGAGATGTCCATGATGGGAGAGTTGAAGTTCTTCCTTGGTTTTGAGATCAAACAAAGAAAAGAAGGAATCTTCATAAAACAAGCCAAATACACTCAAGACATGCACAAGAAGTTCAATCTAAGTGATGTCAAGCCGGCTATTACTCCAATGCCCACCAAGTGCCAACTTGACATTGATCCCAATGGTAAAGCGGTGGATCAAAAGGTATATCATTCTATGATTGGTTCCTTGCTTTACCTTTATGCATCTAGACCGGATATCATGTTGAGTGTGGGAATTTGTGCATGGTTTCAAGCTTGACCTAAGGAAAAACACTTTGTGGCAGTCAAGCGAATCTTTCGATATTTGGCTCATACCCCAAACTTTGGCTTGTGGTACCCAAGAGGAGCAAACTTCAACCTTGTAGGTTTCTCGGATTCGGATTGGGCGGGAGACAAAGTGGATAGGAAGTCCACTTCTGGAGGGTGCCAATTCCTTGGTTGCTCTTTGGTGAGTTGGTCTTCTAAGAAGCAAAGTTGTATGTCTCTCTCGTCCACCGAAGCAGAGTATGTGGCGGCCGGTAGTTGTTGTGCACAACTTCGATGGATGAGGCAAACTTTAAAGGATTACAGTCTCACTTGTGACAAAGTGCCTCTTTGGTGTGATAATGAAAGTCCATCAAGATTTCTCTCAACTCAGTGCAACACTTCAAGACGAAGCATATTGAGATTCGGTATCACTTCATCCGGGAGCATATTCGGCGAGGAGAAATTGATCTTCACTATGTCAACACTCATGATAACCTTGCAGACATCTTCACGAAGCCTTTGGATGAAGCAAGATTTCATGAGTTAAGGCATGAGCTAAATATCATAGATTTGAGCAATGTGGATTGAAACTAGGCACACCTCCCCATACTCATCATGTTATCTTGTGTAGGTGTAGGCATGAACATAGGGGGAATGTTGTTCTCTCAATGAACTATCCCTCCCCCATTATGCATAAATTGATCAATTCTTTCACATTAGCCATTATTGATGGTACTTGAGCTTCAAAGACGAGTTTTGGTCATGGGCCCAAGGATAATTCTTCGCGGCGCCATACCGTTTAACTCAAACATAGGTGGCTCCAGCCACCGCCCTTGTGCTTACGGGTTTTTCTGTGTTGTGTGTTTCCTTTTGCCTAGCTCCTTTGGTTCTCCTAGATGTTTGAATTCTCTTAAGAGTGGTTTTACTTGTTTGCTTCTTGCACTCTTGAGAGTCTTCTTCATCATATTACAGTGACTTGCTTCCATCCTAATCCTTCTCATCCCAAGCCATCTTTTCCAATTGTACACAAGTTTGATCTCCTTTTGTGCTTGGGCTATTGCAACTTGGCGGTACAACCGGTGGTCAGAGCGATTCTACCGGTCTCCCACTATGTTGTGTAGTCCTAGTGGTACTTTAGGTCCTACACGAGCGGTTCTACCGCTCCTGCCTGTACCAGTACCTCTAGCCGGTACTACCGGTATTTGGAAGCGGTACTACCGCTGCTTCTGGAGCGGAAGTACCGCTCTCAAACACCGGATAGCTACAGGACCGGTACTACCGCTCCTCGGAGCGGTACTACTGGCTGACATCTGGGGCTTATATAAGGGGCGCGGGCTGAAGGGGTTTTCTTTTTTCCCTCTGCGCTTGTCCCTCCTCTAATCCCTAGCCGCCGGTTGCTCCGTCCATCGCCCCGGAGCACCCTCAGGCCCTCTGGATCCGTCGGCCCTTCATCAGATCCGCTCCGTTGAGGTCGCCTCCTCTTCAATCTACTCCCATGGATACCGGTAATGCCATGTTTCTTCTCCTTCTTAGAGTTCCTCTCGTGGAATCCCCTCCCTAGGGCATTGCTTGTACTCCCACATTTTTGGCCAAATGTTTGGTGGGAGAGATCCGTATAGCCTCCTCCTATTTCCTGTGCGTAAGTAGAAGTAGGAATATTGCCTCTAGATTCGAGATATGGCGGTTCCCGTTCTTCCACTCGGCATATCCGCTCTCAGAGGTACTACCGGTGGAACAACCAGAACAACCGGCTTCTTTGAACCTATATGCACTGTTTTTCTTCTACTCACATACATGAGATATATTCCTCTGATCTTGTGTACATTCTTCTCATCTTTGCTGGGGTTTTCTGTGTGCTCTCTGTGTGCGTCTGCAGGTGGCTCTAGTTCTCGTGCTGCTCGGAAGCCTCAGAACACCAAGAAGAGGGCCCGTAGGGGCAAACCTTCGGATGACAATGAGGATTCTCATGAGGTGGTGATTCCTACCAAGGCCACTTGCCGGGAGAAGTCTGCTGCTGCCAAGCAACATGTTGCGGTGCCAATGCTCAAATGGAAGATGCAGGACTGGCAAAGGTTTCGCTTCCAGGTTCCCTACACTGTAGCACCCAATCCTCGTTGGAACAACCCTCAGTTCCGGAATGAGTTACAGATGAGGATTGTGTTAGAAATCTTCGAGCATCACAAGAACAAGTTCACCCGGATGTGGTCAATTGACATCGATCATTGGAGGAACAACTTTGCTTACTTTGGAGAAGCTCTGGCGATCTGTGAGGAGTTCGATTTGATCAAGCTCATGACTGTAAATTGTGACTTTGATGTGCAGCTCGTCCATCAGTTCTATGCTACAGTCCACTTCGGCTCTGATGAGGAGAGCCACCTCTCCGTTATGTGTCGTGATGAGTTCTTTCATGTCCCGTGGAGAGCTTTCTGCAATGCTCTTGGCTACGAGGATACCGGGATGGAGGGTCAAGGTGGCATCCGTCCTCATGACCGAGCTCACCCCATGGACAAGGTGAAGCTTGCCCCTCTGTACATCCCTGGACATGGTATTGTGGGTGAGGGAGTCCTGGACTAAGGGGTCCTCGGGCGTTCGGCCTATTATCAATGGACCGGACTGGTGGGCTATGAAGACATGAAGGCCGAAGACTGGACCCGTGTCCGGATTGGACTCTCCTTGGCGTGGAAGGCCAGCTTGGCGACCAACTATGAAGATTCCTTCTTATGTAACCGACTCTATGTAACCCTTGATCCCCCCCGGTGTCTATATAAACCGGAGGGAGTAGTCCGGAAAAGATAGACTCATTACCATAGTTATACAGGCTAGGCTTCTAGGGTTTAGCCATTATGATCTCGTGGTAGATCAACTCTTGTAATACTCATATTCATCAAGATCGATCAAGCAGGAAGTAGGGTATTACCTCCATAGAGAGGGCCCGAACTTGGGTAAACATGGTGTCCCCAGTCTCCTATAACCATCGACCTTAGACGCACAGTTCGGGACCCCCTACCTGAGATCCGCCAGTTTTGACACCGACATTGGTGCTTTCATTGAGAGTTCCACTGTGTCGTCGACGAAAGGTTCGATGGCCCCTTCAATCGTCGATAGTGACGTTGTCCAAGGAGAAACCTTCCTCCCCAAACAGATCTTCGTATTAGGCGGCTTCGTACTGCGGGCCAACTCGCTTGGTCATCCGGAGCAGATCGACAGCTACGCCCCAGGCCATCAAGTCAGATTCGGAAGCTTAAACTACGTCGCGGACATCCGTGGAGACCTGATCTTCGACGGATTTGAGACCGCGGCGATCACTCCCCCTCGCTCCGATGAACATGACTTAAATCTGTCATCGGATCACATCCAGGAGATGGATCCTGTTGCTGCAACGGCCTTAAATCCGGAGCAGATTGTGCCATCCAAGGCCACAGAGTCCACGGTGTTGGAGTCGCACACAGACTCGACACCTGGCAATGTTTGCGTCAACGGAGCTCCGGACTCGTCGCCGGCTATAAGTTCCGAACCACGTACGCCTGCGGACATCGAGCCGGATCGGTTATCGATTTTCGAATTTGGTGCCGCAGACATCTTCCAACACTCACCCCTGGGTGATGTGCTAAACTCGTTAAAAAACCTGTCCTTGGCGGGGGACTCGCAGCCGAACTATGTCTGGTTCGAACTAGGGGCTCAGACACAGAATTTGCTTCCCACCCACCACCCACTTCATAGCCACTGTCGAGGACTTAACCGACATGCTTGATTATGGCTCCGAAGACATCGACGGTATAGACGACGATGCCGACAAGAAGCAAGGCCAAGACCCGCCATTCACGGGACGTGGGACGGCCACCTCTTCGTACGACATGTACATGGTTGATACACCTAAAAAGGCTAGCGATGATGACAAAGAAGATCCAGTTGAGAATAAACTTCCTGAGACACAGTCTAAATACCGGCGCCCTAAACGCCGATCTAAGTCACATCGCAACAACGCTGGCACCGGAGAAAACAGCACTCCGGACGACGCCGAAAACAATGAAGCCCCTGTTGGAGCAAGATCCGAGCAGGAGGAACAAGAAAACGGGCACTTCCGAAATCCGAGACGGCAACGGCAAGCCATGACGAAGCAAACACAACAATCACAATGATAATGAAAGGTCACGCGACACAGCGGTCAACACCGGATTCAGCAATCCCAAGCCCGGTCAACGGAAGAAGCCACTCAAGGCGAACTGAGACGAACCATCCAACCTAGACAGGATATTGGACTGACCCTGCCAGATTCATGGCCACCCCGATAAACCAGCTAATCATACTAATAGAAACTGTTGGGTCTTTAAGCAAGCCGGCAAGCTCAACGCCGAACACAAGGGGAGGAGGCCACGAGGCGATAGGGACGACGAAGAGGTTCACCAACGAAATACCGGGAGTCAGAAGCAATTTCCACCCGAGGATCGACTACTCCCGGAGCGAAAATAGCAATCCGGCTTCCGCCGCCCACCTCGTACACCTGCAAAATATGTACCGCGCATACATCACTACGCACTCAAGATACCATGGGCATTGGTGGAAACACAAAATGGACAAGCCTACAAGCATTCCTATAACACTTTTTATCTATTTTTCTTTTTTCACTATCTCTTAAAAACTTGTGACAAACAGGACAAACATCCAAAACTGACTCTATCGGAGTTCGGACCCATACACTCACCTAAGGGGCTACTTCCGTCAAGGACTCCCCTCGCTGAGGACAGGCAGCGCAGACGTGCGACAGAAGGTCCAAAATAACTTTTTGTAGACCGCACTCTTTATTTCGAGCCTGTACTACGCCTCTTCCTCCGCCTCCAACCCCGAACATGTCAAATAGTCGGGGTTGTGGTCTTTATATATATAAAATAATCATTGGCATATCGCTCAGGTCCGAGTAAACAGTATCCGAATTAATCATCTGTGTTATTTCGCCAATGAATATGGCTCCTACGGTTGTTTCACAGATATACCTTGGCATAACCTACCAGGTGCTCGGTACGGGAACAAATGAGTTGCCAGCAAAAGCCCAAACAGCTCTATAGTGTACTTCGGCGTCGCAAGTTTGGCCTAATATGCATCAGCTCCGAATCATTGTCTTTGGTCAATAGTTGGGTTGCTCGGCTCCTGTCCTTGCTACCCTATGTTCCGCTCCATCGGCTAGGGTAGTAAAGGGAGAACTACTGCGATTGTGCTTTCGGTTCATCTGGTCAAGTACCTCAGTAGTGAAAGCCGAAAACTGACTATCATGATGCAGCGAGAGCTGGTCAACCACTTGATGACTTATTGGAATCTTTAGCGATTCTCCGTGTCACGCGAGGGATCTTTTTCAGATCAAATATGTAAGGCACCATATTATAATACGCCGCATACATACCAGGGGCTATGTCGTAGCCCCACCATAAAACTCCTATGGCTAAGTGAAAGTGTTAACGCCCTATTATCTGATTGCCTGGTTCGCCGCATTATCACCTCCTTCATGGACCAAGACGTTGGATAAAGAGTGATTAAATGCTTTTCCGAACACCCACGTACTTCCTACGAGGGGGCTGAAGCCGACGACTGGAAAACTTTCAGATTATATTAAAACGGTCGCACAGGAGGAATACAAGCTTTCGAGCAAAACATAGAAATAGATTAACTATAAAATTGTCTTTTACAACTCTCATACACCTCACTCGAACATTATGTCTTTCGAGCACTGACCCTCTATCAAGCGGGCGGCCTCTAGGACGTCTTCAAAATAATGCTCCGGTTCAGGACGGTACTTGCCCTTGGGTGGACTCTTCGCCGCAACATCGATGGCCTTCATCTTCCCCCAGAATGTCTTGACTCGGGCGAAAGCCATCCGTGCACCCTCAATGCACGTTGACCTCTTCACAGCATCGATATGCGGCACCGCATCAACAAGCCTTTGCACCAAATCAAAGTAGCTATTCGGAACAGGCTCGGTTGGCCACAACCGGATTGTGACGTTCTTCATGGCAGCGCCGGATATCCTATGAAGTTCGGCCCATTGGGACATCTGTTCATTCAGCAACAGAGGGCGCTTTGATGCGCCAAACTATGACCAGAAAAGCTTCTCTGTTGTGTACCCCTCTCGCGCTTGATAATACTACGCCGCATCGGAAGAACTCTTCGGCAAGTCTAAAAACTCGTCCGGAGAACTCCACACTCAGTCAAGCTGAGCATAGTTCGGATCGCCGAACTTAGTCTGTAGCAGAAAGGGCTTACCAGCCGCAATCTCCCTAGCTTGCCGGATTTCCTCACGGACTGCTCTGGATTCCGACTGCGCTTCTCTCGCCTCTTGTAGGGCCTTGACAAGTTCAGCCATTTTGGCTTCACTCTCCTTCTCCAGAAATTCACAGCGGCCAGTAGCATTTTTCAGTTCGAGCACCATCGTGGATATCTTCTCCTCATCTTGGCGTCGTGCAGCTTGTTCAGCTTTTAACTCAGTCGATGCCTTTTCGGAAGCCGCACTGCTACACCGGACCTGCTCCTTGGCCCGGGCCAGCTCCGCTCGAAGAACTTCAACGGCAGCAGCACCATCTGCAGCCATGCATATTCCAGCATATAACTTTTTAGCATCATGCTCATACCACAAAAATGTATGGGGATTGCCTCGAATACATACCTTGCGACTCATCAAGACGCATATTGATTAACGCAAGATCATTCCCTGCTATATCCAGCTTCCGCTGCAGCTCGGCAATATCCATAGTCTGGAAGTGGCCAAGGGGGAAGCAGCCTATGTTCAAGTTCATCGGGTTAGTCCTCGAATGATTCTTTTTGATCCTCCGTTTGCTTCCCATTGGAAGCCAACCGGAGTCTCAGGGGATGCTACCTATACACTGGTGCATCTTTGCAAATAAAACATAACTAAAAACATTATATCACAAACCTCGAAGCCTTTTAGCAGGCTCATGAAGGCTTCATTCAACCCGCTGTTCGCGGACAAAATCTTCTCAACCACTGTACCCATTAAGGTACGCTGTTCCCCCGAGACAAATGCTTTTCGCAACATGTCTTGCAATATATCCGGAGCCTCCGGGTCTCCGGAAGCCGCTCTAGGAGCACAACCATCCTTTGAAGGAATCAGTCCACCCGTCTCCAGAATCACCGTTGGCTGCGAGCCAGACAGTCCGGGGCCTCTATTATCAGCCCCAAAATCCAGGATGGTCGGAGATCCACCTTTGGGTACAACCTCTTTTATCCCCCGCATAGCTTGTTGATCAAGAAAAACCCTCCGCGATGACACGTCAGAGTCGTCCGCCCTATTAGGCGAGGAGGTTGGGGGAGGCGTCTCGCTCTCCATCATCTCTGGGAGGAGACCTCCCGAAGAAGAGGATTGCCCAGAAAAACTCTGTGCCAACCTATAAAAAGGCACGGACACGTTACGTATATCTTCGGTAACGACAAAGGAGCGGGGCACTATCAAAGTACCCCGGATTCACTTACGGTTTGGTCGAGGGCTTGTCCCCATGTTGGAGTTGTTCCACGGCATCGCTTTCCAAACCCAAGCCGCTCGACGGTGGCATATTGCCTCTCTTGGGAGACCGCCCTTCCCAACCTGCGGATGCGGCTCTTTTCCTCCTGCTCGGAGAATGGATACTGGGTCCTCTTTCGCCTCTGTTTTCAGGCGAGGAACGGTCGATTTCTCCGGACTTAGTATCCGACTTACCTCCGGAACAAAGGTCATCTCGGGTCTTCTCAATCTCCTCTTTACCCTCCCCTGCCAGCGCCTGGTATGGTGTCGAGGCCAGCATCCTTGTTAACATGGGACTAGCTGAGTCTTCAGGAAGGGGAGTGATACGTCCATTTTGCATCATGCTTATAAGTTGATATTTATTGCAAGATGGGATGTTCATATATGTTTTGTCACAATACTTATGCCTTTTCTCTCTTATTTTGCAAGGTTTACATGAAGAAGGGGGAATGCCGGCAGCCGGAATTCTGGGCTGGAAAAGGAGCAAACACTGGAAACTTATTCTGCACAACTCCAAAAGCCCTGAAACTCCACAGAACATTTTTTCAGAAAATTTAAAAAATATCTGGCGGAAGAAATCCACGAGAGGGGCCACTGGCTGGCCTCGAGGGTGGGGGGCGCGCCCCCCTCGTATCGATCCTTTTGGTAGTATCTTGATCTATTAGAATAAAGTTAGCATAATCCAGTTGTGAGCTTTCGCTTTGTGAGCTTTATCCTTTGTAATCGAGTCCGTGAGCTATATAATAAAGTTTAGTGTTGAGTCAAAGGCTTGATTTCCTCACTTGGGTCATGACAAAAAGAAAGAGAAAAAAAGAGAATCAAAGAGATCATATCGATCTTATGGGAAGTAATGACTTCACATACAAGAGTATGATAAATAAAAGTTATTGGGATGTGACAAACATAGTTTTGGTCATCGTTGCGATTAATAGGAAGTGATAAAAGAAGAGAGGCTTCACATACAAATATACTATCTTGGACATCTTTTATGATTGTGAGCGCTCATTAAAATATGACATGCTAAATAGTTGATGTTGGACAAGGAAGACAACATAATGGGTTATGTCTTCTTATATCTGAAATGAAGTATATTGTCATGGATTTTCCAACATGTTGAGCTTGCCTTTCTCCCACATGCTAGCCAAAACTCCTTGCACTAAGTAGAGATACTACTTGTGCCTCCATATATCCTTAAACCCAGTTTTGCCATGGGAGTCCACCATACCTACCTATGGATTGAGAAAGATCCTTCCAAGTAAGTTGTCATGTTGCAAACCCGCTAAATATGTATGATTTATTGGTGTGGGAGAAATTAGCTTTATATGAGCTTGTGATACAAAAGTAATAAAAGAGACGGACTGCATAATAAAGGTCCTTATCACAAGTGGCAATATAAAGCGAAGTTCTTCTATGCTAAGACTTTGTGCATCCAACCATAAAAACACATGACAACCTCTGCTTCCCTCTGCGAAGGGCCTATCTATTACTCCTGTCTTATAAGTGTCAAGGTGAGATCCACCTTTCCTTTTTCATTTTATCCTTTGGCAAGCACATTGTGTTGGAAAGATCCTGACATATATACCCACTTGGATGTAAGTTTTCATGATCTATTACTATTGACATTACCCTTGAGGTAAAAGGTTGGGAGGCAACACCATAAGCCCCTATCTTTCTCTGTGTCCGATTAAAACTCCATAAACATAAGTATTGCGTGAGTGTGAGCAATTATGAAAGACAATATGATAGTTGAGTATGTAGGCTTGCTGAAAAGCTCTTATACTGACTCTTTCCGATGTTACGATAAATTGCAATTGCTTCAATGACCGAGACCAAAGTTTGTTAGTTTCCAATGAGGTTTATGATGCATACTTGATATTGTGGATGAATTGTTACTTTGGCTTAAGAATCATATGACTATATTTATATAAGTTGCTGTTATGAGAATGATCATGATGCCCTCATGTCCGTATTTTGTTTTTATCGATACCTATATCCCTAAACTTGTGGACATATTTTTTGATATCAGCTTTCGCTTGAGGACAAGCGAGGTCAAAGCTTGGGGGAGTTGATAAGTCCATTTTGCATCATGCTTATAACGTGATATTTATTGCAAGATGGGTTGTTCATATATGTTTTCTCACAATACTTCTGCCTTTTCTCTCTTATATTGCAAGGTTTACATGAAGAAGGGGGAATACCGACAGCTGGAATTCTGGACTGGAAAAGGAGCAAACTCTGGAAACCTATTCTGCACAACTCCAAAAGCCCCAAAACTCCACAGAACATTTTTTCGGAAAATATAAAAAAAATCTGGCGAAAGAAATCCACGAGAGGGGCCACTGGCTAGCCTTGAGGGTGGGGGCACGCCCCCCTTCCCAGGGCGCGCCCCCTACCTCGAGGGCTAGCAGGTGGGCCCCCGATGCCCATCTTCTCCTATATGAAGCATTTTGACCTAGAAAAAATAAGGAGGAGGCTTTCGGGACCAGACGCCGCCGTCTCGAGGCGGAACCAAGGCGGAAACCAATCTAGGGCTCCGGCAGAGCCGTTCTGCCGGGGATACTTCCCTACGGGAGGGGGAAATCGCCACCGCCGTCATCACCAACAACTCTCCCATCTTCGGGAGGGCTATCTTCATCAACGTCTTCACCAGCACCATCTCCTCTCAAACCCTAGTTCATCTCTTGTACCCAATCTTTGTACCCAAACCTCAGATTGGTACCTGTGGGTTGCTAGTAGTGTTGATTACTCCTTGTAGTTGATGCTAGTCGGTTTATTTGGTGGAAGATCATATGTTCAGATCCATTATGCATATTAATACCCCTCTGATCACGAACAATATTATGTCTTGTGAGTAGTTGCTTTTGTTCCTGAGGACATGGGAGAAGTCTTACTATTAGTAGTCATGTGAATTTGGTCTTCGTTCGATATTTTGATGAGATGTATGTTGTCTCTCCTCTAGTGGTGTCATGTGAACATCGACTACATGACACTTCACCATTATTTGGGCCTAGACGAAGGCACTAGGAAGTAATAAGTAGATGATGGGTTGCTAGAGTGACAGAAGCTTAAACCCTAGTTTAAGCGTTGCTTCGTAAGGGGCTGATTTGGATCCATATGTTTTGGGCTATGGTTAGGTTTACCTTAATACTTCTTTTGTAGTTGTAGACGCTTGCATTAGAGGTTAATCATAAGTGGGAGGCTTGTCCAAGTAAGGGCAACACCCAAGAACCGGTCCACCCACATACCAAATTATCAAAGTACCGAACGCGAACCAGACGATCGTGATGAAAACTAGCTTGACGATAATTCCCATATGTCCTCGGGAGCGCTTTACCTTGCATAAGAGTTTGCCCAGGCTTGTCCTTTGCTACAAAAAGGATTGGGCCACCTTGCTGCACCTTATTTACTTTTACCTTTTATTACTTGCTGCCAATTATCCTATCACAAAACTATCTGTTACCTATAATTTCAGTGCTTGCAGAAAATACCTTACTGAAAACTGCCTATCATTTCCTTCTGCTCCTCGTTGGGTTTGACACTCTTACTTATCGAAAGGACTATGATAGATCCCCTACACTTGTGGGTCATCAGGGAGCCGGACACCTAATCCGTTCCACTTTCTTTATCCAGCCCTGAAAAAGGATGATTCGGTCAGTGTCTTATCACTTGGTGTCTGATTATGAGGTGTTCGGCGAGCGGGTACTTACCGGGGTGTCCGGATGGTTACAGTCTAGGCCAACATCTTCGGTGGTGTCTGGCCATTGCTTTCGTTTCCCGAAAAATAATCTCCACATTCCTTCGTGCGTAGTGCCGAAGAAGTGGTGAAGAGTACGCGACCCTTCTGGATTGAACTCCCACATGCGAAGAGGTCGTCGCTGGCACTCCAGGGTCCGGCGGACTAGCATTACTTGAACAACGTTGACGATATTGATGTCCCTCTCAATGAGGTTTTGGATGCGGCTTTGCAAAATCCGCACCTCGTCCGTTGATCCCCAATCCAACCCCTTATTAATCTGAGTTGGGGGTTGGATCGAAATGCGGGCGCAGCTGCCCACTTGGAGCCACGGGGCTTGGTGATATAGAACCACCCCTGCTGCCATTAATCGGAAGACTTGGCAAGGGATCCTTTCAGCCAAACAGCGCTGGCGAGCTTGCTCACTATGGCACCACCGCACTCTGCCTGCTCCCCCTCTATCACTTGCGGCTTCACACCGAAGGTCTTGAGCCACAAGCCGAAGTGCGGAGAAGTTGGGAGGAAGGCTTCACATGTGACGATAAACACTGAGATAAGAAGAATAGAGTCCGGGGCTAGATCATGAAAATCTAGCTCATAATAGAACATGAGCCCTCGGACGAAGGGATTAAGTGCAAACCCTAACCCACGGAGGAAGTGGGACACGAACACGACCCTCTCGCCGGATCTGGGGGTGGGAATAACCTGCCCCTCGGTCGGAATCCGATGAAGGATTTCTGCGGTTAGATACCTCGCTGCCCAAAGCATTGCAATATCTCCCTCCGTGACAGAAGAAGCCACCCACCAGCCTTGACAGTTGGATTCGGACATGATTGGAGCTTGTGGTGATTGAAACCTGGGTGTTGGAACTAGGGGTAGCAGGGGTTGAGAAAGAAGCAAGCGTGAAAAAAAAGACGGGTCTGAACCCCTATATAAAGGCCGCGAATATCGAACATCTCCTCCTGGGCCTTGAAACTTGCCTGTTCCCAAGGAGTTGTATGATACGTCTCCAACGTATCTACTTTTCCAAACACTTTTGCCCTTGTTTTGGACTCTAACTTGCATGATTTGAATTGAACTAACCCGGACTGACGTTGTTTTCAGCAGAATTGCCATGGTGTTATTTTGTAGAAATAAAAGTTCTCGGAATGACCTGAAATTCAACGCAGAATTATTTTGGAATATATAAAAAATATTTGTGGAAAGAACCAAGCCAGGGGCCCACACCCTGTCCATGAGGGTGGGGGCGCGCCCCCTCCCCCTGGGCGCGCCCCCTGCCTCGTGGGCCCCCTGTTGCTCCACCGACGTCTACCCCGACTCCATATATTCACTTTCGGGGAGAAAAAATCAGAGAGGGATAATTATCGCATTTTACGATACGGAGCCACCGCCAAGCCCTAATCTCTCTCGAGAGGGCTGATCTAGAGTCCGTTCGTGGCTCCGGAGAGGGGAGATCGTCGCCATCGTCATCATCAACCTTCCTCCATCACCAATTCCATGATGCTCACTGCCGTGCGTGAGTAATCCCATCGTAGGCTTGCTGGACGGTGATGGGTTGGATGAGATTTAATATGTAATTGAGTTAGTTTTGTTAGGTTTTGATCCCCAGTATCCACTATGTTCTAAGATTGATGTTGCTATGACTTTGCCATGCTTAATGCTTGTCACTAGGGCCCGAGTGCCATGATTTCAGATCTGAATCTATTATGTTTACATGAATATATATGTGTTCTTGATCCTATCTTGCAAGTCAATAGTCACCTAATATGTGTTGTGATCCGGCAACCCCGAAGTGACAACAATCGGGACCACTCCCGATGATGACCGTAGTTTGAGGAGTTCATGTATTCACTATGTGTTAATACTTTGGTCCGGTACTCTATTAAAAGGAGGCCTTAATATCCCTTAGTTTCCACTAGGACCCCGCTTCCACG
>LR738713.1:469523365-469662339 GCA_902687465.1 Secale cereale | reverse complement strand
GGGGGGGGGGGGGGGGTAGGACAAAAGATATCATGCAAGTTCTTTTCCATAAGCACGTATGACTATATTCGAAATACATGCCTACATTACATTGATGAACTAGAGCTAGTTCTGTGTCACCCTAGGTTATAACTTCTACATGAGAAATCGCATCCGACATAATTCTCCATCACTGATCCAATGCCTACGAGCTTTTCACATATTGCTTGTTGCTTATTTACTTTTCCGCTGCTATTGTTACAAAAACTACAAAAACACTATCGTTACTTTTATTGCTGCTACCGTTACTTCCATATTACTTTGCTACTAAATTACCTTGCTGCAGATACTAAGTTTCCAGGTGTGGTTGAATTGAGAACTCAGCTACTAATCTTAAGAGTGTTTTTTTGCTCCCCTTGTGTCGAATCAATAAATTTGGGTTGAATACTTTACCCTCAAATACTGTTGTGATCCCCTACACTTGTGGGTTATCAAGACTATTTTCTGGCGCCGTTGCTGGGGAGCATAGCTATATTCTTTAAGTCACTTGGGATTTATATCTGTTGATCACTATGAAGAACTTTAAGGACTCAAAAACCAAGATCTTTCCCTCAACTACGAGGGAAGGTAAGGAACTGCCATCTAGCTCTGCACTTGATTCACCCTCTGTTATGAGTAAATTTGCGATACCTAATCCTGCTATTGGATCTGATATGTCGCATGTTCTTGATGATGCCACTTCTGCTATGTATGATGAAACTACTTCTATGCTTGATAATACTGTGCCACTAGGTGAATTTCTAGATGAACAAATTGCTAAGGTTAGGGAGAATGCAAATATTGAAACTGATAATATTTATGAAAGTGATGATGAAGATTCTCCCCCTAGATATGAATTGCCTGTTATTCCTGAGGGTTATGTTATGGATGAAGAAACTGCTAGAGACTTTCTTGCTTGCAATGATAGATATGATCTTAAGAAATTATTAGCTAAGCTGCAAGAAAAGTCTTTGAATGCTAGAATGAAATATGACCCTGCTTTTGCTACTTCACCTATCTTTGTTACTGATAAGGATTATGATTTCTCTGTTGATCCTGAGTTAATTAGTTTGGTTGAATCTGATCCTTTCCATGGCTATGAATCTGAAACTGTTGTGGCACATCTTACTAAGTTGAATGATATAGCCACCCTGTTTACCAACGATGAAAAGATTCGTTATTACTATATCCTTAAGTTATTTCCGTTCTCGTTAAAGGGTGATGCTAAGACATGGCTTAATTCTCTTGATCCTTGTTGTGTGCGTAGTCCCGAGGATATGATTTATTACTTCTCTGCTAAATATTTTCCCGCTCATAAGAAACAAGCTGCCTTACGGGAAATATATAATTTTGTGCAAATTGAAGAAGAGAGTCTCCCACAAGCTTGGGGGAGGCTTCTCCAATTACTTAATGCTTTGCCTGATCATCCTCTTCAGAGGAATGAAATACTTGATGTCTTTTATAATGGACTAACCAATGCTTCCAAAGACCACCTGGATAGTTGTGTTGGTTGTGTTTTCAGGGAAAGAACAGTTGATCAAGCTGAAATACTATTGAATAATATGCTAGCCAATGAAAATAATTGGACACTTCCTGAAACGGCCACTAAGCCAACTCCGAAGAAAAGGGGAGTCCTGTTTCTCAGTCCTGAAGATAAGCAAGAGGCATAGAAATCTATGAAAGAAAAAGGTATTAAAGCTGAAGATGTTAAGAATTTACCACCTACTGAATAAATACATGGTCTTGGTAACCCGACACAGGTAGTAAAGGTAAATTATCTTTATAGATTTGATGAAGGTGATATTCCTCGTTATAAGTCTGCTAGCCAATGCTTAGATGAGTTTGACAATTTTATTTTGAAGCAAGAAAACTTCAATGCTTATGTTGGTAGACAATTGCGACGTAATGCTTATATGATTGAACGCTTGAGTGATTATATGTCTAGAGTTAAAGGTGAATTGAAACTCATTAGTAAACATGCTTCTATGGTTACCACTCAAGTAGAACAAGTACTTAGGGCTCAGAATGATTTGCTCAATGAATTAAATAGTAAGAATAATGACTTTGCTGTTAGAGTTGCAACTAGAGGGGGTAAAGTGACTCGGAAACCTTTGTATCTTGAGGGCCACCCTAAGAGAATTGAGCAAGATTCTCAGAGAGCTAATTTAGATGCACCTAGTTCTTCTAAGAAGAAGAAAAAGAAAAATGATAGGACTTTGCATGCTTCTAGTGAACCTGTAGCTGACACACCTGAGAATCCCAATGATATCTCTGTTTCTAGTGCCGAGACACAATCTGGTAATGAACATGAACCTAGTGATAATGTTAATGATGATGTTCATGATGATGCTCAACCTAGCAATGATAATGATGTAGAGATTGAACCTACTATTGATCTTGATAACCCACAATCAAAGAATCAACATTATGATAAGAGAGACTTTGTTGCTAGGAAGCACGGTAAGGAAAGAGAACCATGGGTTCACAAACCCATACCTTTTCCTCCTAAACCATCCAAGAAAAAGGATGATGAGGATTTTGAGCGCTTTGCTGAAATGATTAGACCTATCTTTTTGCGTATGCGTTTGACTGATATGCTTAAACAAATCCTTATACTAAATATATGAAAAATATCATTACCAATAAAAGAAAGATACCTGAAGTTGAGATTTCCACCATGCTTGCTAATTACACTTTTAAAGGTGGAATACCTAAGAAACTGGGAGATCCAGGAGTACCTACTATACCTTGCTCCATTAAAGGAAACTATGTTAAAACTGCTTTATGTGATCTTGGAGCCGGTGTTAGTGTTATGCCTCTTTCTTTATATCGTAGACTTGACTTGAGTAAGTTGACACCTACTGAAATATCTTTGCAAATGGCCGATAAATCAACTGCTATACCTGTCGGTATTTGTGAGGATGTGCCTGTTGTGGTTGCAAATCTTACTATTCTAACGGACTTTGTTATCCTTGATATTTCCGAGGACGATAGGATGCCTATTATCCTTGGTAGACCCTTTTTGAATACTGCAACAAAGGCAACATCACTTTTCATGTCAATGGTAATGAGCATACGGTACACTTTCTGAGGAAACAACCTCAGGTCCACAGTGTCAATTCCATTGGAAAAATTTCCTCTATCACTATTGGAGGTTTTGAATTTCCTCTTCCTACTATCAAGAAGACATATGATATTCTTATTGTTGGGGACATACATATACCCATTGAGGTAACATAGTGTTATTCGAAAATTCTCCGGTTTCATGTTATTCGGAAAGATTTTATTAACAAGACGTGATCAACCTTGTTAATGGATTCCTTTTGACGAGCATGAGATGGGTGAATCTAGATAGCACAACCTTCTGTACCCTCCTTTTAATTTCTGTTAATTAGATTAAATAAAGAAAAAATAGTATTTTCTGTCTGTTTCCAGACTTATCCTTGCAATTAAAAATACCCCGAAAATAGAAGTTCTCCAAATGCCCTGAAAATGAAATATGATTTTTTTCTAGAATATTTGAGAATATTTGGCACAGAGAACACAGCGAGGGGAGCCAGCACCTGGCCACAAGGGTCCAGGGCGTGCCCCCTGCCTCGTGGGCCCAACGTAGCCCCCCTCCACTTATTCCTGCACCCACACACTCCTTCTTCCTCCCAAAAAAATCACTATCCAGCTCAAGCACAAGTTCTAGCTCATCTTGCTGCCATTTTCGACCTCCTTGCTCAAAGCTCCATTCACAAAACTGTTTGGGGAGATATTGTTCCTTGGTATGTGACTCCACCATTGGTCCAATTAGTTTGTGTTCTAGTGCTTTATTTATTGCAAAAAAAATCTGCTGTGGTGACCTTGTTCTTGATCTAGCATGTTAAATTTCTTTGGTCCCAAGTAGTTCTAATGCATGATTTAGTCTCTAGGCACTTGTAGGAGTTGTTGCTATCAATCTTGTTAAGTTTGGTTCACTTTTATTTTGAGTTACTAAAAATTTCAGAAAAATGCATAGGAAAATCTTCCAAGGTGGTTCCTCAAGGAAACAAGAACCAAGGCTCGCGATGCGTGAGCCGGACGATGAATTGCCGAGGGAAGCTGAAGTGCGGCCTTGTGAATGGCCGTCAGAAGAATTTATGGTTCAGGCAGGCATTAAGGAGGAGTTTGACGCATATGTGCGTAATGCTGACCTCGAGGGCTTCATGCAAGATAAGTTCCCTCAATACTGTTACTTAACGGATACCTTCGTGAGAAGTTTTAAATTTTCATCTTCACGTAATTCTCACACTGTCCTGTTTGATCTTTATGATAAATCTTACACCATGGACCTAGAAGATTTTAATGATGCCTGTAAGCTCCCGCAGTGGGGCAATATTAGTGATCCTCACAAATCTGAATATAAAGACTTCCTTGCTAGTATCACTGTGGGGGAATCTAGAGAGATCACACAAGCTACCATAGGAAGCATTCATTTTCCTGGTATTCATTACTTTGCCCTCTTTATTGGTAGATGCATTAACGGTAAAGATGAGGCTTGCCACATGTGTGTCCCAGATCTTAGTGTTCTCAAGAGTGATGTATTAGGTGGTAGACAATATAACTTGGGAGCCATTGTTGCACGTAGGCTACATCATAACGGTTTATATGGAGACTTATTTGGTGGGATTTATGCCACTCGCATAGCCCGTCGTCTTGGTGTGCCTATACATGAAAATGATGAACTATTGCCGTCTGCTTATTTGTATTATAATGCTATGGTTAGCCATCTGTTTATAGAGAGGGATGAACAATCCCTCTAGTATTGACTAATCTTTGACACGCGCCACACTGTCCATATTGCTCTCCCTGCTCCTACCTTCTTTGACTTTCAGGCAAAAGGGAGATATATTATAACCAGGGAGGAGGCAAATGCGTATAAGGAGACAATGAGAGTAGCTCGTCTCCAGGATGCAGCTCGCCAGGCAGTTGCCGCTGCATCTCAGTATAACCCCAACTAGGACTTTGGATATCCGTCAGGCTAGTACTGGCCATAGACCAACTTAGGCCAAAAGCCTAAGCTTGGGGGAGTACGTGTTTCTCACTGACATTACATTCATGTTCACACACTTATTCTAGTTGTCGGTGCTCACACTCTTTCATTGTACTACACATGCTAGTTTCAATTCTTTTCTTAGTATTTTTCTTGTGTGTTAGAAAAACCTTAAGAAAAAAGCAAAAATAAATTAATTATAGCTTTTAGCTAGTTTACTTTCCATGCTTGTAGTAGTAGTAATTAAAAGAAAACCCAAAAAGATTTCTCGTTCTTCTTTTGCTTGTTGGGAGCTTTCCCGTGTAAATAGTTTCTTTTCTTTTCTTTGGGGGTCAAGAGAAGACCATGATGAAATGTTTAGTGGCTCTCATATGCTTTACTGTTGATTTAACCTTGAGCCATATTACTTTGTCTTCTCTCTTGTATTAAATGCTCGCAAATTCCAGCTTAGTCCAATGCACGTGCACTATTATTATCATCCACACTGTTCGGTCGTGCGAGTGAAAGGCAATAATGATGATATATGATGAACTAATTGAGATGAGAAAAGCTGGTATGAACTCGACCTCTCTTGTCTTTGTAAATATAAGTTCATCGTTCCTGATTCAGCCTATTATGAATGAAACATGCTTGCAATGACAATTAGATATCATAGTTGCTTATGTCATGCTTAATTAGCTAGGAGTTTATAATGGTCTACCTTGCGTGCCGACATGATATTAAAATGGTTGTGATGTGGTATGATAGGGTGGTATCCTCCTTTGAACGATTCAAGTGGTCTGACTTGGCACATGTTCACGCATGTAGTTGAAACAAAATCAACATAGCCTCCACGATATTTATGTCATGGTGATTTATATCCTACTCATGCTTGCATTAATTATTGAATAATTTTAATGCATGTTCATGACTGTTGTCGCTCTCTAGCTGGTCGCTTCCCAGTCTCTTTCTAGCCTTCACCTGTACTAAGCGGGAATACTGCTTGTGCAAACACTTCCATAAAACCCAAAGTTATTCCATATGAGTCCACCATACCTTCCTATATGTGGTATCTACCTGCCGTTCCAAGTAAATTTGTATGTGCCAAACTCTAAACCTTCAAATGAAATTCTGTTTTGTATGCTCGAACAACTCATGTATCAACTAGGGCTGTCTATATCTTCCATGCTAGGTGGGTTATTCTCACGATGAGTGGACTTCGCTCATCATTCATGAGAAAATGACTGGTAACCGGGATGCCCAGTCCCATGCTCAAATCATAATAATTAAACAAAACTCCCCAGGGTTGTTGCTGGTTTGGACGGTACCCGTTGTTTCGGGCTAGCCGTGGAGTGTGCTTGTTGGTGGTTGGGGGAGTATAAACATTACCATTCTATTTGGGAACTGCCTATAATGTGTGTAGCATGGAAGATATCGAGATTTTTGGTTGTTATGTTGACAATGAGAGTATACCGCTCAAAATATTATTCATCTATATTTAAAAATCGAGCTCTGACACCTCTACAAATCCCTACTTCCCTCTGCGAAGGGCCTATCTATTTACTTTTATGTTGAGTCATCATCCTCTTATTAAAGAGCACCAGTTGGAGAGCACCTCTATCATTTGCATGTATTACTATTAATTTGCATTGAGTATGATTGTGATTGGATCTCTTTACCATGAATTACAATGTCTAGTCACTCCTTGATCTTTAAAGGTGCTATGCATTTATGTTTTGCGGTCTCAGAAAGGGATAGCGAGATACCATCTTGTTATATCATATTATGATTGTTTTGAGAAAGTGTTGTCATCTGAGGTTTATTATTATTGCTCACTAGTTGATTATGCCATTGATATGAGTAGACATGAGACCTGAAAGTTATTGTGAATGTGGTTAGTTCCTGATCTTGCTGAAAACTTGAATGTTGGCTTTACATATTTACAATAACAAGAGCAAATAGAGTTTGTCAAAGTTTTTATTTATCACTTTTAGTTTATCAACTGAATTGCTTGAGGACAAGCAAAGGTTTAAGCTTGGGGGAGTTGATACGTCTCCAACGTATCTACTTTTCCAAACACTTTTGCCCTTGTTTTGGACTCTAACTTGCATGATTTGAATGGAGCTAACCCGGACTGACGTTGTTTTCAGCAGAATTGCCATGGTGTTATTTTTGTGCAGAAATAAAAGTTCTCGGAATGACCTGAAATTCAACGGAGAATTATTTTGGAATATATAAAAAATATTTGCGGAAAGAACCAAGCCAGGGGGGCCACACCCTGTCCACGAGGGTGGGGGCGCGCCCCCCTGCCTCGTGGCCCCCCTGTTGCTCCACCAACGTCTACCCCGACTCCATATATTCACTTTCGGGGAGAAAACATCAGAGAGGAAGAATTATCGCGTTTTACGATACGGAGCCGTCGCCAAGCCCTAATCTCTCTCGGGAGGGCTGATCTAGAGTCCGTTCGTGGCTCCGGAGAGGGGAGATCGTCATCATCAACCTTCCTCCCTCACCAATTCCATGATGCTCACCGCCGTGCGTGAGTAATCCCATCGTAGGCTTGCTGGACGATGATGGGTTGGATGAGATTTACCATGTAATTGAGTTAGTTTTGTTAGGGTTTGATCCCTAGTATCCACTATGTTCTAAGATTGATGTTGCTATGACTTTGCCATGCTTAATGCTTGTCACTAGGGCCCGAGTGCCATGATTTCATATCTGAACCTATTATGTTTTCATGAATATATATGTGTTCTTGATCCTATCTTGCAAGTCAATAGTCACCTAATATGTGTTGTGATCCGGCAACCCCGAAGTGACAACAATCGGGACCACTCCCGGTGATGACCGTAGTTTGAGGAGTTCATGTATTCACTATGTGTTAATGCTTTGGTCTGGTACTCTATCAAAAGGAGGCCTTAATATCCCTTAGTTTCCACTAGGACCCCGCTGCCACGGGAGGGTAGGACAAAAGATGTCATGCAAGTTCTTTTCCATAAGCACGTATGACTATATTCGGAATACATGCCTACATTACATTGATGAACTGGAGCTAGTTCTGTGTCACCCTAGGTTATAAATTTTACATGAGGAATCGCATCCGACATAATTCTCCATCACCGATCCAATGCCTACGAGCTTTTCACATATTGCTTGTTGCTTATTTACTTTTCCGCTGCTACTGTCACAAAAACTACAAAAACACTATCGTTACTTTTATTGCTGCTACCGTTATTTGCATATTACTTTGCTACTAAATTCCTTGCTATAGATACTAAGTTTCCAGATGTGGTTGAATTGACAACTCAGCTGCTAATACTTAAGAGTATTCTTTGGCTCCCCTTGTGTCGAATCAATAAATTTGGGTTGAATACTTTATCCTAAAAAATTGTTGCGATCCCCTACACTTGTGGGTTATCATTGTACCCAAGCGACGGTTGGGTTACCCACGTCCGAGTTGATAAGAATACCTTAAAAAAGGGGAGACACGATCTCCACTTGGATAAGACATACCAATGAAACCACGTCTCGAGACGTGGGACGATGGGCCAGCTAACGGCTCGAAAATAATGGTCGAGCAGGCGTGATGTCATATTACCAAAAAGTCGTCAGCGGATCGGACTCGTGAAATATTATATCATCTGTAGTTGTGTATACAGGTCCGGATACTATCACACATCCAAAGACTATCTTGGAGTTCGGAAAAAAGGGAACCCGCCTTGCAATGTCAAATACAATCTGCGCGCCAGACTCCTCGTCATTGAAGCCAGGTTCAGGGGCTTCTGAGGGAGTCCTGGACTAAGGGGTCCTCGGGCGTCCGGCCTATTATCAATGGGCCGGACTGGTGGGTTATGAAGACATGAAGGCCGAAGACTGCACCCGTGTCCGGATTGGACTCTCCTTGGCGTGGAAGGCAAGCTTGGCGACCAACTATGAAGATTCCTTCTTATGTAACCGACTCTATGTAACCCTAGATCCCCCCGGTGTCTATATAAACCGAAGGGAGTAGTCCGGAAAAGATAGACTCATTACCATAGACATACAGGCTAGGCTTCTAGGGTTTGGCCATTACGATCTTGTGGTAGATCAACTCTTGTAATACTCATATTCATCAAGATCAATCAAGCAGGAAGTAGGGTATTACCTCCATAGAGAGGGACCGAACCTGGGTAAACATGGTGTCCCCAGTCTCCTGTAACCATCGACCTTAGACCCACAGTTCGGGACCCCCACCCGAGATCCGCCGGTTTTGACACCGACAGTGGGCAAGTCCAATGATCTTCTACCAGTCTATGACATTATGCATCGTGTGTTCTGCTGTGTGCTGCTTCCCAAGGTTGGGAATCAAGATGATATCTATGGTTATCTGGTGGTTTTGCTTGCGACCATGAAGGCCAAGAGGGGATCCGGTGCCACGTTTGATGTCTCCAAGTGGTTGTGGGAGGAGATGTACAATATGGTGTTGTACTGCAAGGTACCGATCTATGCTCCTTTTGTGATGCAGTTTCTGAACACCGTTTGGGCAGTCCATAGGCCAGGAGAGCCTCTCAGCACCCCTGCCAACCTCACGGAGCATGAGGTTAAGGAGCTAAGGAAGAAGAAGCATAAGACTCCTCGCTTTGCTTCAGGAAATCAGGAGGATGTGTTTTCTACCTCAGACGACGAGGACTTTGAGCTAGAGACTGGGGCCCAGCCCTCGTGGGTGGAGAAGCTGACTTCCAAGCTCAAGAAGACCTTTTGCCTATAGACTCATATTCAGAAGAAGCTCTACAAGGCCCATCTTGCTGAGAAGATGGCGGGTCGCAGGCAGATTCAGTTGATGAGGCACCTCAATGTCCCAGATGTGAAGAGTGGCTCCGAGAAGACCATCACTCCTAAGGATACTTGGTGTTTGGAGAACTGTCAGTGGTCTGATGAAGCGCCTGCTTCCTCCTTTGTCCGTGTTCCTGAGGAGGCTACTGCGATGACTGAGGAGTCTGAGGAGGCTGATGATGTTGATGGTGATGCTTCTCATAGCTCTGCGGCTACTAGCGAGGAGGTCTACTGAGCCCTGGGGCGCTAGCTTCGCTATTTTCCTTTTTGGTGTCTTGATTCCAAAGGGGGAGAGAGCTCCATTAGGTCACGGGAGTTGCATGGGTGGTTTATTTGCAGTTGGTCTTGAGAGTTTATTTGCAGTTGCTATTTCTAGTGTCTTGTGGACTTATCATATGTTGTGATCTCGTGCATGGTGTAAGACATGTGTCCCTTATCTATTTATCTATGCACTCATCCATCGGTAGAGCTTATGTGTTGTTGGTGCCCTTATCCTTGTCTCTACTACTTTATGTTTTAGTGTGATTGTTTTGCTGTCTCCGGTTGGTCTATAAAATCCAGGGGGAGCATTGATCCTAGTGTGTGCACTTTGCATTCCAAAAGCAAACTCTAAACAGTGCTCACACTCAGGGGGAGCCCCTTCTTCATTTTCTAGAACTCTCGGGCTTCTCGTGTGGTTGTCATCATCCACCAAAAAGGGGGAGATTGTAAGGGCATCTTCCGCCTTAGGGTTTTGGTGATGATGACAACACACGTATGGACTAATCGTGCGCCATAGTTTTCTCACGTACACATTGTGTGGCGCAAGACAGTTAGAATTTCCCTCTATGCGGAAAAGATCGAAGACAGAGTTTCCGACGTTTTTATTCCTTTGGTCGTAGGTTATCCGTACTATTAAGAGGGAATCCGCATCGGAATATATTGGGTGAATCACTTCACGTACACATTCTTTGCACCCACCATATACCCTCCGTTCGAGGAGAGAGAGGTTCCCCGTCCTCTGTCCTGTGCAGTTCTGTCCATGGCGGTAGTACCGCTACCTTGAGCAGTTGTACCGTTGGCTAGTAGTTCCGGTCTCACCACCGCCCCAAGTACCGCTCAGGGGTGACTCCCTTCTACCGGGTACGGTGGTAGACCGATGGTGGAATGGTAGTTCCGGTTTGTCTGGACAAACCGGTACTACCGATGTTCAGGGCGGTAGTACCACCTCGGACCCCACCACCCAGGGACTGCTGGCCCAACGGTAGTTCCGGCCCAACCTCCGCTCCCACTACTGGCCTGAGGGGTTTACATTCTGTATGTGGCCCGGTAGTTGAGCGGTGGTTGTGCGGTAGTTCCGGTTTATTCCGATAAACCGGTACTACCGGGTGCGCCACGAGAAGTACCGCCCTGGTGCCCTAGCAGGGGTTTCCCGCATTCACCGGCTGTACCGGTGTCTATTGTGGAAGTATCACTCCTATGCATTTCTGCACATAATGGTTGGATCTATAGGGGGCCTATTTAAGGAGGTGCTTCTCCTTCTTCCCACCTACCTCTTGCCTCTCTCTCTCCTCCATTACTGCCATTAAAGCTCTCTTGCCCGATCTCTCTCTCTCTAGCCACTCAAACTCGTTGATTTGCTAGGGATTGAAGGAGGAGACCTAGATCTACACTTCCACTAAAGGATATTTGATTCCCCCATACTTTCTTGTTTGGATTTTGTTACTCTTGGGTACTTGGGCGCCCTATACGGAAGAGGTCACTTCGGAGCCACATTCCATTGTGGTGAAGCTCCGGGGTTTCGTTGGGAGCCTCCAATTAAGTTGTGGAGAGAGCCCCAACCTTGTTTGTAAAGGTCTGGTTGCCGCCTCCAAGGGCACCAATAGTGGAATCACGGCATCTCGCATTGTCTGAGGGCGTGAGGAGAATACGGTGGCCCTAGTGGCTTCTTGGGGAGCATTATGCCTCCACACCGCTCTAACGGGGACGTAATTCCTCTCAAAGGGAAGGAACTTTGGTAACACATCCTCGTCTCCACCGGCTCCACTCTTGGTTATCTCTCATATTTACTTGTGGAAGCTTTATTGTGTTAGTCCCTTGTGCTTGCTTGTGTGCTTACTCTTGTTGCATCATATAGGTTGCTCACCTAGTTGCATATCTAGACAACCTATATTGTTGCTAAGTTTAATTTGGTGAAGTAAAGCTAAAAATTGTTAGTTGCCTATTCACCCCCCTCTAGTCAACCATATTGTTCCTTTCAGTATCACCATCACACCTTTATCTTTACCGTTTTTCTAAGTTCGATCCTTTTGGTTATATCTTGATCTAGTAGAATAAAGGTCTTTAGTATGTTTTAGCTTTGAGTTTTGCTTTGATCTCTATCTATGTAATCGAGTCCTCGATTTATATAATAAAGAATAGCTTTAAGTGAGGGCTTTGCTATGTTGCTATGATATTGAGGGATTAATTTAACGAAAAAAATAAAGGAATAACTAGAAATAAATAAAGATCATATGTTGATCTTATGTGAAGTAATGACTTCACATATAAAGAGTATAATGAATAAACGTTGTTGAGTGTTGACAAACATAGTTTTGGTCATTGTTGCAATTAATAGGAAGTAATAAAGAAATAGATGTTTCACATATAAATATACTATCTTGGACATCTTTTATAATTGTGAGCACTCTTTAAAATATGTCATTCTAAAAAGTTGAAGTTGGACAAGGAAGACAACATAATGGGTTATGTCTTCTTACATCCTAACAGAAGTTATATTGTTATAGATCCTCCAAAATGTTGAGCTTGCTTTCCCTCTCATGCTAGCCAAAATTCTTTGCACCAAGTAGAGATACTACCTGTGCTTCCAAATATCCCTTAAACCCAGTTTTGCCATGAGAGTCCACCATACCTACTTACGGATTGAGTAAGATCCTTCAAGTAATTTGTCATCGGTTCAAGCAATAAAAAATTACTCTCTAAATATGTATGATATATTAATGTGAAGAAAATAAGCTTTATACGAGCTTGTGATATGGAAGGAATAGAAGCGACAGACTGCATAATAAAGGTCCATTATCACAAGTGACAATATAAAGTGATGTTCTTTTGCATTAAGATTTTGTGCATCCAACCATAAAAGTGCATGACAACCTCCGCTTCCCTCTGCGAAGGGCCTATCTTTTATTTTCATCTCATATCCTCATACAAGAGTCATGGTGATCATCACCTTTCCTTTTTTTTACTTTTATCCTTTGGCAAGCACAATATTTTGGAGCTAGATCTAGATATATATACCCATGCAGATGTAGAGAGCCATGAACCATTATTGTTGAC
The DNA here is from genome assembly GCA_902687465.1 of Secale cereale. Lineage (NCBI taxonomy): Eukaryota > Viridiplantae > Streptophyta > Magnoliopsida > Poales > Poaceae > Secale > Secale cereale. Next base: position 469,649,198 of record LR738713.1, on the reverse strand, counting down.
ATTACCCTTGAGGTAAATCATTGGGAGGCGAAACTATAAGCCCCTATCTTTCCCTGTGTCCAATTGAAACTTTTAACTCATTAGTATCGCGTGGGTGTTAGCAATTATGAAAGACTAAATGATAGTTGAGTGTGTGGACTTGCTGAAAAGCTCTTATATTTGACTCTTTCCGATGTATGATAAATTGCAATTGCTTAAATGACTGAGACCATAGTTTGTTGGCTATCAATGAAATATATGGCTCATACTTTACCTTACGAATGAATTGTTACTTTATCATAAGAACTTATATGACAAATTATGTTGTTGTCCTAAAGATGATCATGATGCCCTCATGTCCGTATTTTATTTTTATCGATACCTCTATCTCTAAACATGTGGCCATATTTTTTGATATCGGCTTTTCGCTTGAGGACAGGCGAGGTCTAAGCTTGGGGGAGTTGATACGTCCATTTTGCATCATGCTTTTATATTGATATTTATTGCATTATGGGCTGTTGTTACACATTATGTCACAATACTTATGCCCTTTCTTTCTTATTTTACAAGGCTTACATAAAGAGGGAGAATGTCGGCATCTGGAATTCTAGACTGGAAAAGGAGCAAATCTGAGATACCTATTCTGCACAACTCTAAAAGTCCTGAAACTTCACGGAGAATATTTTTGGAATAAAAAAATATTGGGCGAAAGAAGTACTAGAGAGGGGCCACCAGCCAGCCACAAGGGTGGGGGGCGCACACTACCCCCCTAGGCGCGCCTCCTATCTTATGGGCCCCCTGGCAGGCCCCCGACATCCATCTTCTGCTATATCAATGTGTTTTGACCTAGAAAAAATAAGAAGGAGGTTTTCGGGACGAAGCGCCGCCGTCTCAAGGCGAAACCTGGGCGAAACCAATCTAGAGCTCCGGCAGGGCTGTTCTGCCGGGGATACTTCCCTTCGGGAGGGGGAAATCGAAGCAATCATCATCACCAACGATCCTATCATCGAGAGGGGGTCAATATTCATCAACATCTTCACCAACAGCATCTCCTCTCAAACCCTAGTTCATCTCTTGTATCCGATCTTTGTCTCAAAAATTCAGACTGGTACCTGTGGGTTGCTGCTACTTCTCGAGCTTGCATTGTATTCCCTCGAAGAGGAAAGGGAGATGCAGCACAGTAGCATAAGTATTTCCCTCAATTTTTGAGAACCAAGGTATCAATCTAGTAGGAGACCACGCGCGAGTCCCTCGCACCTGCACAAACAAATAAGAACTTCGCAGCCAACGCGATAAGGGGTTGTCAATCCCTTTACGATCACTTACGAAAGTGAGATCTGATAGAGATGATAGTTTGATATTTTTGGTAATTTTGATTATAAGAACAGAAAGTAAAAGCGGAAAAGTAAAGTAGATTGTAGATTGATATGTTGAGAATAGACCCGGGGGCCATAGTGCTCTCTAGTGGCTTCTCTCATGATAGCTATATTCTACGACGGGTAAAATAATTACTGTCGAGCAATTGATAGAAAAGCGAATAATTATGAGACTATCTAGGCATGATCATTATATATAGGCATCACGTCCGAGACAAGTAGACCGAGACGATGCTGCATCTACTCCACACATCGACCGCTATCCAGCATGCATCTAGTGTATTAAGCTCATAAGAACGGAGTAACGCCTTAAGCAAGATGACATGATGTAGAGGGATAAACTCAAACTTACTAATATAAACCCCATCTTTTTATCCTCGATGGCAACAATACAATACGTGCCTTGCTGCCCCTACTGTCACTGGGAAAGGACACTGCAAGATTGAACCCAAAGCCAAGCACTTCTCCCATTGCAAGAACTATGGATCTAGTAGGCCAAACCGAACCAATAATTCAAAGAGACTTGCAAGGATATTATAATCATACATAAAGAGTTCAGAGAAGAACCAAATATTTCTCATGGATAATCTTGATCATAAACCCACAATTCATCGGATCTCGACAAACACACCGCAAAAAGAGATTACATCGAATAGATCTCCTCGAAGACCGAGGAGAACTTTGTATTGAGATCCAAAGATAGAGAAGAAGCCATCTAGATACTAGCTATGGACCCGAAGGTCTGTGGTAAACTACTCACAACTCATGGTGAGGCGATGATGATGTGGAAGAACTCAGTGGAAGATCCCCCCTCCGGCGGAGCTCCGGAATAGGCCCCAATATGGGATCTCACGGGAACAGAAGGTTGCAACGGTGGAACTAGGGTTTTCTCTGTTGTTCTGATAGTTTTGGGGTACGTAGGTATATATATGAGGAAGGAGGGCACCGGGGCCAAACGTGGGGCCCACGAGGCAAGGGGCGCGCCCTGCACCCTCGTGGGCGCCATGTGTGCCCTACTTTGTGGTTCTCAAGTCTCTCGTGCGTGATTTTCTCCAAAAATATCTCTCCCGAAGGTTTCATTCCGTTTGGACTCCGTTTGATATTCCTTTTCTGTAAAACCCTGAAATAGGCAAAAAATTGCAATCTGGACTGGGCCTTTGGGTTAGTAGGTTAGTCCCAAAAATAATATAAAAGTGTATAACAAAGCCCATTAAACATCCAAAACATCATAAATAATAGCATGGCACAATAAAAAATTATAGATACGTTGGAGACGTATCAGTTGCTAGTAGTGTTGATTACTCCTTGTAGTTGATGCTAGTTGGTTTATTCGGTGGAATATCATATGTTTAGATCCTTAATGCTATTCAATACCCCTTTGATATTGAACATGAACATGCTTTGTGAGTAGTTACTTTTGTTCCCGAGGACATGGGAGAAGTCTTGTTATAACTAATTGTTGGGGAACGTAGTATTTTAAAATTTTCCTACGATCACGCAAGATCTATCTACCAGATGCATAGCAACGAGAGGGAAGAGTGTGTCTACGTACCCTCGTAAACCGGAAGCGGAAGCGTCAAGTGACGTGGTTGATGTAGTCGAACTTCTTCGCGATCCAACCGATCAAGCACCGAACGTACGGCACCTTCGCGTTCAGCACACGTTCAGCTTGATGACGTCCCACGAGCTCTTGATCCAGCTGAGCTTCACGGGAGAGTTTCGTCAGCACGACGGCGTGGTGACGATGTATCTACCAGCGCAGGGCTTCGCCTAAGCACCGCGACGGTATGACCGAGGTGTGTTTCTGTGGAGGGGGGCACCGCACACGGCTAGAACAATTCAACTTGTGTGTCTTTGGGTGCCCCCCTGCCCCCGTATATAAAGGAGGAAGGGGGAGGGCCGGCCGGCCTCCTATGGTGCGGCTAGGGCTGCAATCCTACTAGGAATAGGATTGCAATCCTATTCCTAGTAGGAACTACCAAAGAAGGAAGAAGGGGGAAGGAAAGAAAGGGAGAGGGAGAGGGAAAGAGGGGCCGCGCCCCCCTCCCCTTGTCCTATTCGGACTCCTCCTAGGGAGGGGGCGCGCCACCTCCTGGCTGCTTCCCTCTCTCTCCCCTATGGCCCACCAGGGCCCACCATTCCCCCGGGGGGGTTCCGGTAACCCCTCCGGCACTCCGGTAAATTCTGAAACTTTCCAGAACGCTTCCGGTGTCCGAATATAGTCGTCCAATATATCAATCTTTACGTCTCGGACATTCCGAGACTCCTCGTCATGTCCGTGATCTCATCCGGGACTCCGAACTACCTTTGGTACATCAAAACTCATAAACTCATAATACCGATCGTCATCAAACGTTAAGCGTGCGGACCCTACGGGTTCGAGAACTATGTAGACATGACCGAGACTCATCTCCGGTCAATAACCAATAGCGGAACCTGGATGCTCATATTGGCTCCTACATATTCTACGAAGATCTTTATCGGTCAAACCGCATAACAACATACGTTGTTCCTTTTGTCATCGGTATGTTACTTGCCCGAGATTCGATCGTCGGTATCTCTATACATAGTTCAATCTCGTTACCGGCAAGTCTCTTTACTCGTTCCGTAATACATCATCTCGTGACTAACTCATTAGTCTTTTGCTTGCAAGGCTTATTACGATGTGCATTACCGAGAGGGCCCAGAGATACCTCTCCGACACTCGGAGTGACAAATCCTAATCTTAATCTATGCCAACACCATGAATACTTTCGGAGACACCTGTAGAGCATCTTTATGATCACCCAGTTACGTTGTGACGTTTGATAGCACAGAAGGTGTTCCTACGGTATTCGGGAGTTGCATAATCTCATAGTCATATGAACATGTATAAGTCATGAAGAAAGCAATAGCAGTAAAACTAAACGATCATAGTGCTATGCTAACGGATGGGTCTAGTCCATCACATCATTCTCCTAATGATGTGATCCCCTTGATCAAATGACAACTCATGTCTATGGTTAGGAAACATAACCATCTTTGATCAATGAGCTAGTCTAGTAGAGGCATACTAGGGACACTTTGTTTTGTCTATGTATTCACACATGTACTTAGTTTCCGGTTAATACAATTCTAGCATGAATAATAAACATTTATCATGATATAAGGAAATATAAATAACAACTTTATTATTGCATCTAGGGCATATTTCCTTCAGTCTCCCACTTGCACTAGAGTCAATAATCTAGCTCACATCGCCATGTGATTTAATACCGATAGTTCACATCGTTATGTGAATAACACCCATAGTTCACATCGCCATGTGACCAACACCCAAAGGGTTTACTAGAGTCAATAATCTAGTTCACATCGCTATGTGATTAATACCCAAGAGTAATAATGTGTGATCATGTTTTGCTTGTGAGAGAAGTTTAGTCAACGGGTCTGTCACATTCAGATCCGTATGTATTTCGCAAATTTCTATGTCTACTATGCTCTGCATGGAGCTACTCTAGCTAATTGCTCCCACTTTCAATACGCATCCATATTGATACTTAGAGTCATCTAGATTTAGTGTCAAAGCTTGCATCGGCGTAACCCTTTACGACGAACTCTTTATCACCTCCATAATCGAGAAACATTTTCTTAGTCATCCAGTTACTAAGGATAATTTTGACCGCTGTACAGTGATCTACTCCTGGATCACTATTGTACCCCCTTGACAAACTCATGGCAAGGTACACAACATGTTTGGTACACAGCATGGCATACTTTATAGAACCTATGGCTGAGGCATAGGGAATGACTTTCATTCTCTCTATATTTTTCTGCCGTGGTCTGGCTTTGAGTCTTACTCAACTTCACACCTTACAAGTCAGGCAAGAACTCCTTCTTTGACTGATCCATTTTGAACTACTTCAAAATCTTATCAAGGTATGCACTCATCGAAAGTCTTTATCAAGCGTCTTGATCTATCTCTATAGATCTTGATGCCCAATATGTAAGCAGCTTCACCAAGGTCTTTCTTTGAAAAACTCCTTTCAAACACTCCTTTATGCTTTCCAGAAAATTCTACATCATTTCCGATCGACAATATGTCATTCACATATACTTATCAGAAAGGTTGTAGTGCTCCCACTCACTTCTTGTAAATACAGGCTTCACCGCAAGTCTGTATTAATCTATATGCTTTGATCAACTTATCAAAGCGTATATTCCAACTCCGAGATGCTTGCACCAGTCCATAGATGGATCGCTGGAGCTTGCACATTTTGTTAGCACCTTTAGGATTGACAAAACCTTCTGGTTGCGTCATATACAAGTCTTCTTTAATAAATCCATTAAAGTATGCAGTTTTGTTGTTCATTTGCCAGATTTCATAAAATGCGGCAATTGCTAACATGATTCGGACAGACTTAAGCATCGCTACGGGTGAGAAAGTCTCATCGTAGTCAACTCCTTGAACTTGTTGAAAAAACTTTCGCAATAAGTCGAGCTTTGTAAACAGTAACATTACCGTCAGCGTTAGTCTTCCTCTTGAAGATCCATTTATTTTCGATGGCTTGCCGATCATCGGGCAAGTCAACCAAAGTCCACACTTTGTTCTCATACATGGATCCCATCTCAGATTTCATGGCCTCAAGCCATTTTGCGGAATCTGGGCTCATCATCGCTTCCTCATAGTTTGTAGGTTCATCATGGTCCAGTAACATGACTTCCAGAACCGGGTTGCCGTACCACTCTGATGCGGAACGAACTCTGGTTGATCTATGAAGTTCAGCAGAAACTTGATCTGAAGTTTCATGATCATCATCATTAGCCTCCTCACTAATTGGTGTAGGAATCACTAGAACTAGTTTCTGTGATGTTCCACTTTCCAATTCGGGAGAAGGTACAATTACCTCATCAAGTTCTACTTTCCTCCCACTCACTTCTTTCGAGAGAAACTCCTTCTCTAGAAAGGATCCACTATTAGCAACAAAGACCTTGCCTTCGGATCTGTGATAGAAGGTGTACCCAACAGTTTCTTTTGGGTATCCTATGAAGATTTACTTCTCCGATTTGGGTTCGAGCTTATCATGTTGAAACTTTTTCACATAAGCATTGCAGTCCCAAACTTAAAGAAATGACAGCTTAGGTTTCTCGTCAAACCACAGTTCATACGGTGTCATCTCCATGGATTTAGATGGTGCCCTATTTAACGTGAATGTAGCTGTCTCTAATGCATAACCCCAAAAGCGATAGTGGTAGATCGGTAAGAGACATCATCGATCGCACCATATCTAATAAAGTACGGTTATGACGTTCGGACACACCATTACACTGTGGTGTTCCAGGTGGCGTGAGTAGTGAAACTATTTCACATTGTTTTTACTGAAGGCCAAACTCGCTAACTCAAATATTTTACCTCTACGATCATATCGTAGAAACTCTTATTTTTCTTGTTACGATGATTCTCCACTTCAGTCTGAAAATCTTTGAACTTTTCAAATGTTTCAGACTTGTGCTTCATTAAGTAGATATACCCATATCTGCTTAAATCATCAGTGAAGGTCAGAAAATAACGATACCCGCCGCGAGCTTCAACACTCATTGGTCTGCATATATCAGTATGTATGATTTCCAACAACTCTGTTGCTCGCTCCACAGTTCCGGAGAACGGAGTTTTAGTCATCTTGCCCAAGAGGCATGGTTCGCAAGCACCAAGTGATTCCAAAAAGTCCATCACTATGGAGTTTCTTCATGCGCTTTACACCAATATGACCTAAACGGCAGTGCCACAAATAAGTTGCACTATCATTATTAACCTTGCATCTTTTGGCTTCAATATTATGAATATGTGTATCACACGATCGAGATCCAACAAACCATTTTCATTGGGTGTATGACCATAGAAGGTTTTATTCATGTAAACAGAACAACAATTATTCTCTAACTTACATGAATAACCGTATTGCAATAAACATGATCAAATCATATTCATGCTCAACACAAACACCAAATAACACTTATTTAGGTTCAACACTAATCCCGAAAGTATAGGGAGTGTGCGATGATGATCATATCAATCTTGGAACTACTTCCAATACACATCGTCACTTCATCCTTTAACTAGTTTCTGTTCATTATGCAACTCCCATTTCGAGTTACTACTCTTTAGCAACTAAACCAGTATCAAATACCGAGGGGTTGCTATGAACACTAGTAAAATACACATCAATAATCTGTATATCAAATATACCTTTGTTCACTTTGCCATCCTTCTTATCCGCTAAGTATCTAGGGCAGTTCCACTTCCAGTGACCATTTCCTTTGCAGTAGAAGCACTTAGTTTCAGGCTTGAGTTCAGCTTTGGGTTTCTTCATGGGAGTGACAACTTGCTTGTCATTCTTCTTGAAGTTTCCCTTCTATCCCTTTGCCCTTTACTTGAAACAAGTGGTCTTGTTAACCATCAACATTTGATGCTCTTTCTTGATTTCTACCTTCGCCGATTTTAGCATCGCGAAGAGCTCGGGAATTACTTTCGTCATCCCTTGCATATTATAGTTCATCACGAAGTTCTACTAACTTGGTGATAGTGACTAGAGAACTTTTGTAAATTACTATATTATCTGGAAGATTAACTCCCACTTGATTCAAGCAATTGTAGTACCTAGACAATCTGAGCTCATGCTCACTGGTTGAGCTATTCTCCTCCATCTTGTAGGCAAAGTACTGTCAGAAGTATTATACCTCTCGACACGGACATGAGTATGAAATACTAATTTCAACTCTTGGAACATCTTATATGCTCCGTGGCGTTTCAAAACATTTTTGAAGTCCCGGTTCTAAGCCGTAAAGCATGGTGCACTGAAACTATCAAGTAGTCATCATACCGAGCTTTTGTCAAAACGTTCATAACGTCTACATCTGCTCCTGCAATAGGTTTGTCACCTAGCGGTGCATCAAGGACATTATTCTCTGTGCAGCAATGAGGATAATCCTCAGATCACGGAACAATTCCGCATTATTGCTACTAACATATTTCAACTTAGTTTTCTCTAGGAACATATAAAAAAAATAAACGGGGAGCAACATCGTGAGCTATTGATCTATAACATAGATATGTAATACTACGAGGACTCAGTTCATGATAAATTAAAGTTCAATTTAATCATATTACTTAAGAACTCCCACTTAGATAGACATCCCTCTAGTCATCTAAATGATCACGTGATCCAAATCAACTAAACCATGTCCGATCATCACGTGAGATGGAGTAGTTTCAATGGTGAACATCTTATGTTGATCATATCTACTATATGATTCACGCTCGACCTTTCGGTCTCCAGTGTTCCGAGGCCATATCTGCATATGCTAGGCTCGTCAAGTTTAACCCGAGTATTCTGCGTGTGCAAAACTGGCTTACACCCGTTGTATTTGAACGTAGAGCTTATCACACCCGATCATCACGTGGTGTCTCGGCACGACGAACTTTCGCAACGTTGCATACTCAGGGAGAACACTTATACCTTGAAATTTAGTAAGGGATCATCTTATAATGCTACCGTCGTTCTAAGAAAAATAAGAAGCATAATAAGATAAACATCACATGCAATCAAAATATGTGACATGATATGGCCATCATCATCTTGTGCTTTTGATCTCCATCTCCAAAGCACCGTCATGATCACCTTCGTCACCGGCGCGACACCTTGATCTCCATCGTAGCATCGTTGTCGTCTCGCCAACTATTGCTTCTACGACTATCGCTACCGCTTAGTGATAAAGTAAAGCAATTACATGCCGATTGCATTTCATACAATAAAGCGACAACCATATGGCTCCTGCCAGTTGCCGATAACATTACAAAACATGATCATCTCATACAAAAACGTATAACTCATCATGTCTTGACCATATCACATCACAACATGCCCTGCAAAAACAAGTTAGACGTCCTCTACTTTGTTGTTGCAAGTTTTACGTGGCTGCTACGGGCTTAGCAAGAACCGTTCTTACCTACGCATACAAAACCACAACGATGTTTCGTCAAGTATGTGCTGTTTTAACCTTCACAAGGACCGGGCGTAGCCACACTTGATTCAGCTAAAGTGAGAGAGACAGACACCCGCCAGTCACCTTTAAGCAACGAGTGCTCGTAACGGTGAAACCAGTCTCGCGTAAGCGTACGCGTAATGTCGGTCCGGGCCGCTTCATCTCACAATACCACCGAAGCAAAGTATGACATGCTGGTAAGCAGTATGACTAGTATCGCCCACAAATCATTGTGTTCTACTCGTGCATATCATCTACGCATAGACCTGGCTCTGATGCCACTGTTGGGGAACGTAGTATTTTAAAATTTTCCTACGATCACGCAAGATCTATCTACCAGATGCATATCAACGAGAGGGAAGAGTGTGTCTACGTACCCTCGTAGACCGGAAGCGGAAGCGTCAAGTGACGCGGTTGATGTAGTCGAACTTCTTCGCGATCCAACCGATCAAGCACCAAACGTACGGCACCTCCGCGTTCAGCACACGTTCAGCTTGATGATGTCCCACGAGCTCTTGATCCAGCTGAGCTTCACGGGAGAGTTTCGTCAGCACGACGGCGTGGTGACGGATATGATGTATCTACCGGCGCAGGGCTTCGCCTAAGCACCGCGACGGTATGACCGAGGTGTGTTTCTGTGGAGGGGGGCACCGCACACGGCTAGAACAATTCAACTTGTGTGTCTTTGGATGCCCCCTGCCCCCGTATATAAAGGAGCAAGGGGGGAGGGCCGGCCGGCCTCCTATGGTGCGGCTAGGGCTGCAATCCTACTAGGAATAGGATTGCAATCCTATTCCTAGTAGGAACTACCAAAGAAGGAAGAAGGGGGAAGGAAAGAAAGGGAGAGGGAGAGGGAAAGAGGGGTCGCGCCCCCCTCCCCTTGTCCTATTCGGACTCCTCCTAGGGAGGGGCGCACCACCTCCTGGCTGCTGCCCTCTCTCTCCCCTATGGCCCACCAGGGCCCACCATTCCCCCGGGGGGGTTCCGGTAACCCCTCCGGCACTCCGGTAAATTCCGAAACTTTCCAGAACGCTTCCGGTGTCCGAATATAGTCGTCCAATATATCAATCTTTATGTCTCGGACATTCCGAGACTCCTCGTCATGTCCATGATCTCATCCGGGACTCCGGACTACCTTCGGTACATCAAAACTCATAAACTCACAATACCGATCGTCATCAAACGTTAAGCGTGCGGACCCTACGGGTTCGAGAACTATGTAGACATGACCGAGACTCATCTCCGATCAATAACCAATAGCGGAACCTGGATGCTCATATTGACTCCTACATATTCTACGAAGATCTTTATCGGTCAAACCGCATAACAACATACGTTGTTCCTTTTGTCATCGGTATGTTACTTGCCGAGATTCGATCGTCGGTATCTCTATACCTAGTTCAATCTCGTTACCGGCAAGTCTCTTTACTCGTTCCGTAATACATCATCTCGTGACTAACTCATTAGTCTTTTGCTTGCAAGGCTTATTACGATGTGCATTACCGAGAGGGCCTAGAGATACCTCTCCGACACTCGGAGTGACAAATCCTAATCTTGATCTATGCCGACACCACGAATACTTTCGGAGACACCTGTAGAGCATCTTTATGATCACCCAGTTACGTTGTGACGTTTGATAGCACACAAGGTGTTCCTACGGTATTCGGGAGTTGCATAATCTCATAGTCATAGGAACATGTATAAGTCATGAAGAAAGCAATAGCAGTAAAACTAAACGATCATAGTGCTATGCTAACAGATGGGTCTAGTCCATCACATCATTCTCCTAATGATATGATCCCGTTGATCAAATGACAACTCATGTCTATGGTTAGGAAACATAGCCATCTTTGATCAATGAGCTAGTCTAGTAGAGGCATACTAGGGACACTTTGTTTTGTCTATGTATTCACACATGTACTTAGTTTCCGGTTAATACAATTATAGCATGAATAATAAACATTTATCATGATATAAGGAAATATAAATAACAACTTTATTATTGCCTCTAGGGCATATTTCCTTCACTAATCATGTGAATTTGGTATTCGTTCGATATTTTGACGAGTTGTATGTTGTGTTTCCTCTAGTGGTGTTATGTGAACGTCGACTACATGACACTTCACCATTATTTGGACCTAGGGGAAGGCATTGTGAAGTAATAAGTAGATGATGGGTTGCTAGAGTGACAGAAGCTTAAACCCTAATTTATGCGTTGCTTCGTAAGGGGATTATTTGGATCCCTATGTTTCATGCTATGGTTAGATTTATCTTAATACTTCTTTCGTAGTTGCCCGCGAGAATGGTTAATCATAAATGGGAGGCTTGTCCAAGAAAGGACAACACCCAAGCACTGGTCCACCCACATATCAAATTATCAAAGTACCGAACGCGAATCATATGAGCATGATGAAACTACCTTGACAGTAATTCCCATGTGTCCTCAAGAGCGCTTTGCTTTATATAAGAGTACGTCCAGGCTTGTCCTTTGCTACAAAAAGGATTGGGCCACCTTGCTGCACCTTGTTTACTTTTGTCACTTGTTACCCTTTACGAATTATACCATCACACAACTATCTGTTACCGATATTTCCAGTGCTTGCAGAGAAAACCTTGCTGAACACCACTTGTCATTTCCTTATGCTCCTCATTCGGTTCGACACTCTTACTTATTGAAAGGACCACGATAGACCCCCTACACTTGTGGGTCATCAGTGTGCATGCCAAGAGAAATACAATAGTGGGGATGAACTATTTAGGTATTATAGATTTAGTGGCTCCCATAGAGAGAAGGTTGATCTAAGTGGTGATGTAGGTCATGAGGATCATTCACAAGACATCATGACTATAGACATCTATGACATTTTATCTCCCATGGAGCAAGCTCACATCAATGACGAAGGAACCTCAAGCACCATCGTTTTACCATCAAGACTTACACAACATGAAGACCACATTGTTCAAGATGCACCTATTATCCAGTGCTAATATAAAGACCCTCCACAACAGAATGAGCAAGATCGTCAAGAAGACCAAGTTGTTGTGCAAAACCAAGAGCAAGAAAAATCCCATGATCATCAGGCACAAGATCAAAAAAATGATCAAGCTTAAGATGGAGCAAGTACATCAAGTGATGAATCCCAAACTCCAACCGTGGATGAACAAGATGAAGATGAAGGTTCAAGTGATGGCGAAGATCCTCAAAATCCACCTTCCTCCATGCCTTTAGTGTTCGACTGGGTTCAAGTTGACAATGTCGTAAGAGGATTGTCACAAGGGGTAGTCACTTGTAAACAGTTGACTAACTTTTATGCTCACTTCTCGTTTATTACTAGTTTTGAGCCACTTGAGGTAGAACAAGCCTTGATGGGACCAGATTGGTTGTTATCATGCAAGAAGAGTTAAACAACTTCACCCGCGATAAGATGCAGTCATTGTGAAGAGACCAATCGAAAAGGGTTATAACATCATCGGGACCAAATGAGTCTTCAAGAACAAACAAATATGAGTATGAGGTGGTAATTGGAAACAAGGCAAGACTAGGGGCTCAAGATTTCCATCAGGTTGAAGGCTTGGATTTTGATGAAACCTTTGCCCACATACATACATTCCTACAATACTGCATTCACTAACAACATTCTTGCAATGGTACATACATACACACAACATTACACATATCTCATTTATATTGTAATCAACCTGACCATGGGGCAGGTCGGGGCTAGAGATGTGATGCATCGAACTATTTGTATACTAGACTTATATAGAGTTTGGACTTTTATGGAATGCTTAGATCATAGTAAAAGCACACACGTGTTCTCGCCTAGCACTTCTATCTTCAGTGAGAGCTATAAGTTTTTTTAAAACAAGTAATTGCCCTTCCCGGGCTTCACATGAGGTTCAGGGAGAAGTAAACAATTAATCAATAATTCTAAATTTTCCTTTTGATTTTCTCCCCCCTTTTAGTCACAAAATGTGTGTCGCGCTATCAAATTTCCGACGTTACAACTCATCATGGTGACGTGCGAGATATGATCATCAATTATCATGCATTAATTGATAATAAACAGTCACTATCTATAGAAAACTAGCAACTCACCGTGAAAGAAATCTCATCTACGTGAGTCATATCCCTAGTTGTATCAAACCCCGTGAGAAAGGTCATACAAGGAAGTGGGTGCCTGGCTATGGATGGAATCCACATGACGAAGCCCCGCACAAGCGAGGTCCACGAGAAAGCGCCGGACTGCGTGACGACGCAAAAATACTAAGGCGGGGCACATGAGGTAGAAGGGCGCCGGGTACAACACTACGGCGGAACGCCGATGGGTTGGAAGGGGCCGGTGAACAAAATCACGGTGGGGTTGATCCTCGCCGTGGGGATGGTAGCATTCATCGGTGCATTGGTTTGGATGGGGACGGCGGCGGCATGGGGTGCGACATGGCGGGGAGGGGTGAAGAACCCTAAAGGCGAATACCTAGAAGAGAACGGCGTGCCACCATTGGAAGCGTGGGGGATTTAACCCTAAACCTCCCTCCAGAGCAGTTCTCGTCCGCACCCCGAGGGTTCTCGTCCAGATCCGCCCTAGGTTCCTTGTGTGCCCGCTGCCTCCCCGCTTCGCCCCCGCCGTGGCGCGATGTCGCGCCCACCCGCCGCCGCCCAACCCAACGCCACCGTCGCCGCCCGACCCAACCTACCGATGAACGCTGCGACCCCCACCCCCGCCCCGTTCGCGTTTGCTGGCCCCTTCCAGTCCCCCGGCGTTCCGCGGCCGGAGCCGTACCCGGCGCCCTTCTACCAAACGTGGCGGCCGCTGGTATTTCCGCCCGTCTTGCCACCCGGGGCTTTCCGTGGGCCTCGCGTATACCAGCCTCCGCCACCACCGCCGGGTGGATTCCGTCCGCACCCAGGCACCCCCTTTAACCCGTTCGGTAGGTTTAATTAATTATTGTGACGAACATAGTTGATCGCTTTTGCCGGAACTCAATTTTTAGAACTGACCTGAGCAATTTAGAAGTGATGGCTGATTCAGATTCTAGTGGTTTGTTATTTTTGCAGGTAGATATTTGGTTTTAGATTGTAGAAATGGCTGCATTTGTATTATGATTAACAATTTTATGTTGACTGACTGCTTCTCTGTCACAGTATTGGTTGTGCCGTGATGCACTGCCTTACGAGAAAGGCGAGCCTTGTTTGTTTCAGAAGATCTAATGATCTTACACGACCTTTGGTGTGTTTTGGTTTGCTTCCACGACCTTTATGTGTTTGGTAATGCTTATTGTCTGTCTTGTTACATTAAATCAAATGCAGTCAGTATTTCGGTGGTCTAACTGATTACATGCTGTAGCTTATTTCGTTGCTGGAGTTAGTGTGCATATTGTTTACTTATTTCTTCGTACCGTGGATAGTTGCAAACTTCAAATGTGACATTTCTGAAATGTGTGCTATATTACTTTTATTTTTTATGTTCAAGTCATCCCAGCCATTTTAATGAGAGGCCATTAATAGCAAAACATTTTGGAAATATTTCGTACGTTGTACTGCATTTGTTACGTTACCGTGATCTTTCTGAGTTCTGCAAATGGTTGCTACAAACTATTGTGTTTGGTTAGGTTAAATTTTGAATATCCAGGTAGCAGAAATCTGAAAACTAAATAAATACAATGCTGATTATTTGTACTGATAGCAAGTTATTTATATATGTTTATTATGTGGTGGGGGGGGGGGGCAATGTATTACAAATTTGCAGTCATGTACAGTCCCACTAAATTTTGAAAACGAAACCTATCAGACCACTATAATGTTTTCTCCCGGGCTATTCTGTGCTGAACTTACTTGCATGTCTACGCTGAATAATCTTAACCTATTTATAGGTTCATTTCCTGTATTTAACTAGTTATAAGTTATTTTGTTTCTCTTTGGTCGCCAAGTTGACTTATCTGTAAGGATAAATCATGCATTATGTGTTTTGGACTGAAGTCTTATTAATATGGCAGCAGGAGTTTTGTTTATTTTTTTCTGCAGTAGATCCTTAGGCATATCACAATATCCTATCTGTGCAGGGCTTCCAGGCTTCCGTCCAAGTCACACATATCCTCCTGTCAGTGTGTTATCACATCAGCGGCCAGCGGTAATTGATGGAACTTTCAGTCCTGGAGCCATGACTAGACCGCCTATCGCACCTGTTCCTCCAGCTAATGTTTTTGGTCCTGGAGCCGTGACAAGACCACAGCCACTTGTTCCTCCAGCTAATTTTTTTGGTCCTGGAGCCGTGACCAGACCACCTATCGCACCTGTTCCTCCAAGTAATGCTTTTGGTCCTGGAGCCGTGGCCAGACCACCTATCGCACCTCTTCCTCCAAGTAATGCTTTTGGTCCTGGGGCCGTGGCTAGACCACCTATCACACATATTCCTCCGGCTAATGTTTTTGGTCCTGGAGCCTTGACTAGACCACCTATTGCACCTGTCCCTCCAGTTAATGTTTTTGGTCCTGGCGCCATGGCTAGACCATCTATCACACATGTTCCTCCGGCTAATGTTTTTGGTTTTGGAGCTGTGACTAGACCACCTATCGCACCTATTCCTCGAGCTAATGTTTTTGGTCCTGGAGCCGTGACTAGACCACCTATCACACCTGTTCCTCAAGCTAACGTTTTTGGTCCTGGAGCCGTGACTAGACCACCTATCACACCTGTTCGTCCAGCTACTGATTTTGGTCCTGGAGCCGTGACTAGATCTGCTATTGCACCTGTTCCTCCAGCTAATGAGCCAGAATTTAAAGTATATGTTGGCAAGATTGCATCAACGGTGGACAATTATTTTGTTCTCTCTCTTCTTCAGGTATTGTTAAATTTGCCTCTTGTGAACTTATATCACTTTCGTCCTACGCTTATAAGATGATCGTTTAAGAATGTATCGACCTTTTAGATTCTGGCAAAGCATGTTACATAATATTTATTATGGATAACAGCTAGTTAATTGGAATTTATAAAAGGAAAAGCTGTGGAAGCATTAGATGACATATGCTTTGGAACTATGGAGTAGACAGTGATGTGTGTATGTGCCTTATTTTTTGCTACAGGTCTGTGGACTTGTAAAAAGTTGGAATCCAGTCACAAATCCAATTGATGGAACTTCTACTGGGTTTGGCTTTTGTGATTTTGAATCTGCCGAAGGCTGTCTTCGTGCACGGCGGTTGCTCAACAAGCTGAGTATTGATGGTCAAGAGCTGTTGGTATGTACTGGTGTGCATGTCATTTATGCTTGCAACATCCATAGATAAATGTACAGACTAGGATGTATGATTTCTTGGAAAGGAGTTAGCCATAGCTAGATATGTTACTATCGGATTGTCAATTTCTTTTATGATTTTTGCAGTACATCACATATCTCTTTTGTGGATTCATTTTGAAAAATATTGTGCTAACATCAGTATAAATTCAACAATTGAATCGGGAGAATAGTCTCACATCCATGTGGCCGGAGGGGAGCCATCAGTGGCGGAGCCAGCCAGTCGTGGGAGCCTGGGCAAAGCCTAACTGCTTCTAGGTCAATGAAAATCTGCCTATAAAGTCAGTATTACCAAGCTCTAATACACATGGTTTTTCAATAGAGGCTCGCTGGTCGAGCCTGAGCAGCCGCCATGGTCGCCTGGAGGTGGCTCCGCCAGTGTGAGCCATGATAACTTGGGGAATTCGGTGGAGTGGTGGGGAGCCGCTTGGTGCACCTCTCTAGAGTGAGAAGATGGGCTGACAGGTGGGCCCATGCACCAGTGAGTGGAGAGATAATTCTGCCATTTGGGAGCCGAAGGGTATTTTGATTCTTTCATGCCACGCTAGCTGTCAAATGGATAGCGGGGTGGCTTGTGCATAATTGGACCTAACGGGAATAATACTTCACATAGTTTGAAACTGAATTTGCTTTGAAACTAGTGGCATCGGTGTTACGTTTTGTTAGACTTAATTAATAAATTAACAGTGAATGATGGTTTGATATCTTGAAATTTGGAAGCCATGTATGAACTTTGTGCATGTCACTGAAGCAGGATTGTTGGCTTGAT
This sequence comes from Secale cereale, assembly GCA_902687465.1. Classification (NCBI taxonomy): domain Eukaryota; kingdom Viridiplantae; phylum Streptophyta; class Magnoliopsida; order Poales; family Poaceae; genus Secale; species Secale cereale. The sequence goes on along the minus strand of LR738713.1, from coordinate 469,631,763 downwards.
AGAACTAATAATGATCTCTATTCTTCCAGTGTTTAAAACAATTGCTGTGTAGATCATATAATATTCAAAGTTCTGATAATATTTGAGAAACCATCTTAGTATTTCTGAATTATTGATTACAGTGGGTTGTCTATAAAAGGAAGTTATCCTTATAAAGTTGCTTACCGTTGATGTTATTATGCTTAAAAATCAACTGTGACCTTGCAGCTTTCATTACGAGCTTTAACATTTCTATGCTCTTCTCTTTTAATGTGGAATTTGTCACCTTTGGAACATTTTTGGATGAAGCTAATGGCGTAGGAGAACCTGCATTTGAAAAAATGAACCTTTTCATTTCCGTTTTGCTTCGTTTACAAATTTTGCCTGAGCATTAAAAAAATATCTTTGTAAAGCTTCCGGTTCTTAATCTTGTGAAATGCTAATTTTGTTCTGATCAATGCTTATTTGTTGGGTTTATAAACAGCTTAATGTCAATGAAGCCACGAGAGAGTACGTTCAGAAATATGGTCAGAATACTACAGAAGAGAAGGCCAATGAAGCAGATAAGGATGCTATGCAAATGATACACAGTATGGTTGAAGAGAGAATGAGGAGTAAACTTCCAGGTTCACGGATCACACCCATTCAGGTATCTGCAAGCATCGGTGATGAGAAAGGCAATGGTGATACAAGGAGTGATGCTCTGGAGCAAAGGAAAATCATGAGACAACGTGAAAACGAGGAACGTTTAAGGGAAAGTAAAGTTGTTTGTTTGCAAGGTTGGAAAGATAGAGAAGTGACTTCACCTGGAAAGTCTTCTCTGCAAATTGATGCGATACGATCAATGTATGTTCCCATGGAGCGTGAATGTACAGTTGAACATGAGAGGAAACGCCAGCACAGGGAAAGTGAGTGTACTTCATCAATGTATGTTCCCATTGGGCGTGAATCTACAGTTGAACGCGAGAGGAAACGTCAGCACAGGGAAAGTGAGTGTATTTCATCAATGTATGTTCCCATGGAGCGTGAATATACAGTTGAACATGAGAGGAACCGTCAGCACAGGGAAAGTGAGTGTATTTCATCAAGGTATGTTCCCATGGAGCGTGAATCTACAGTTGAACACGAGGGGAAACGTCAGCACAGGGAAAGTGAGTGTATTTCATCAAGGTATGTTCCCATGGAGCGTGAATCTACAGTTGAACATGAGGGGAAACGTCAGCACAGGGAAAGTGAGTGTATTTCATCAAGGTATGTTCCCATGGAGCGTGAATCTACAGTTGAACACGAGAGGAAATGTCAGCACAGAGAAAGTGAGTGTATTTTGTTTGTTTCTTAATTTACAATACCGTCTCCATATTCTAGTTATCTCAAAGTTTTTGCTTTGTTGGACAGGAGATGGGTTTCATAAAAGCAATGGTGAAGGAAAGGGCATTGTATCTGTATCAGGGCTAGTCTTAGATAAGCTGAGCAGCAGTGCCCCAGGAGAGAGAGTGGGTTTTGAATTGCAAGCTACATGCAAGCCAGGGAACAAGGAAACTTTGGATGAAGAACAGTTGCTCGCTGCTGTCCCTAAGACAAAGGAAGAACTATTTGCTTATGATGTTAATTGGGCAATTTACGATAAGGTGAAACAGAATTATCTACCTTTTCCATTTTAAATTTCAGTACTTGCAAAAGATGTTTGATTATGTAAATGCGAAATAAGAACTAGTCAATTTGTTGCCTTGCAGACCATGTTTTAAATATGAACTCCCATCCCATTCTTATACCATCAAATACACTCTTTTTTCTTGCAGCATGGATTACATGAGAGAATGAGGCCTTGGGTTTCAGAGAAGTCCACTGAAGTTTTCGGCGAGGAAATAGCAGAGTTTGTGGAATATGTTGTTGCATCAACCAAAGAGCATGTCGATGCACCAAGAATGTTGGAGACCCTTGTATCTCTTATGGATGATTCTGCAGAAAATTTTGTCCTCTCGTTTTGGACGCAGCTGATATTCGAAATTAAGAAAGTTGAAACCGGATTAGCATGAAGACCAAGGGAATGTCACAATGTCAGGTTTGTTTGTTCTCTTTTGAACTTTGTTTTGTTAAAAAAAAACATTACTGAAGCACTCCCAAGTCAATGCAATTTGAATTTGAGCTATTGTTCTGATACGTAATTGAATTACTGACATTCTGCATGTGCTGCCTCTTTCTCAGTTCCTTGTTGCTCAAGGTCGGCGGTTAATCTAAAAAAAATTGGCTCAGTTCCTTCTCGTTGCTCAAGGTCGGTGGGTAATCTCAAAAAGAGATAGGCGGACGACAACCCTTCCTGGCAACCTATGAGCTGCAGGTGTTGATATCTTGGAATGAAGCAGTCACAACCCGGGCACTGTGTTCTCTTGTCTCCTGAATCTTTCGCTGATGAATGTAGGTAGACTTCGCATGTTGACATTAACAGCGAGCTGTTGGCGAGATCAGTTTGTGTTGTAAGTTGAGAAGTGAAATCGGACCCTTTCAGCGTGTCCGGATTTATTCGGACTTGTGGAGTTTCTTTTTGTGTCGAACTTGTGGAGTCTCTCCGTAGATATGTAAAATTGATAAAGCATATTTATTTGGACTTGTGGAGTTTCTTTTTGTGTCGAACTGAGTTTTTCTTATGTTTCATTCACCGCCACGATTCTCTCAACCGATTCGTGCTGTTGTCGATAGAATTGTCAAGCGTGGCAGGGTATCTGTTTTTCTCGATGCTTGTTGGGTTTTGGGCTATATCGCTGTTTTTTTTCTTTTCTTTTCTTTTGAATCTGGTTGTTTCTCCCTGAGGGTTATTTTACTAAAACAAACTTATGTTTTTATTTTTTGTTTTCCCACATCGTTTCTAATTTTCTTTTCTTCCTTTGCTTCTTTATTTTGATTATTACTATTATTATTAGTTTATTATATTTTGAAATGTTTTGGTTCTGCCTTTTTCCATGCATCGTTTCTTATTATATTTTCTATTCATTCATTTCATTACATCCATTTTTTTTCTATTTTATTTGGTTGGCACGTGAAGTTCTTATCAGCAATTAAGTTTACATATTCAAAATATTAAGCTTACAATCACAAATGTTATGTGGCCAAAGTTTTTCCAAGTCTGGAGTCTGTAACTGCAAGTTTTTAAGCAGGTTCACAACTGCAACTTTTCAAGTTGGGCTGCAATTCGAAGTAGTTTTTGAATGTGGGGCGCCATTGCAAGTTTTTATGTTGGGTCGCAACTATAAAGATTTCAAAAGATTACAATGGGGTTGCAGCTGCTTTAAGACGAGGTGGCAATGAGGTTTCAAAAATGGATCACAATGGGTTGCAATTGTAAGTTTTTCTTCTTGTTTTTTAAAAATCAGGCCGTACTGTAAGTTTTAAAAAAGACGCAATTGGGTTGCAACTGCAAACTACAATTTTTCCAGTGGAGTTGTAACTACAAGTTAGGTCGGCAGCCGCAAGTTTTTAAGTCGGGTTGCAACCACAAGTTTTTAAGTCGCAACCGATAGTTTTCAAACGGGCCGCTACTGCAAGTTAAGTGGAGGTCATAACTACAAGATTTTAAATGGATTGTAAATTCAAGTTTTTGAGTGAGGGCGTAAGTGCAAGTATTTCAGTGAAGTAGCAATTGCAAGTTTTCAAATGGGTCGCAACTCAAAGTTCATAAGTGGGGTCCTAACTGTAAGTTTTTAAGTTAGGCCGGAACTACAAGTTTCAAATGGGTTCACAACTATATGGTTTCAAATGAGGTCGCAAGTACATGTTTCAAGTCAGCCTGCACCTTTTTAATTTCTTCTGTTTCTCTCCTTAGACTATTGTTACTACTCGGTCAGTTTTGCCTTCTTACCGGATCTCCTTTTTTCAGTCCAAAATCATGTGACAAGCCCATCTGATGAGTCTTTTTCTTTTCTTTTGTTTGTGTGCAGTACATAGACACAACAACAAAAGGAGATGAACGACCCAGACAAAAAAGTAGCATAGCGACCAATCCAATAGAAAAACTAGAAAATTCCAACCAACAACCGACCAATAGTCACTAAACTAGCCCGAGCCTATAAACGAGCTGAAAACGGGTTACAACAACAATACATGATGTCAGCTGATGTCATGTGAGTGATACCAAACTATATGTCTATATCCCATCTACCTGAGTTTGAGGCCCTTTCATATTTATTTCGGTATGGGTTTGTGCTTGGTTGAACAATTCTACGAAGGCAACATGGTTCATGCACGTATTTTGTCGAATAATTTTATGTTGCTATTCTTCCTACTTCCTAGAGCATCCACAACTGGGCCCCTCAAATCCCTCCTATATGCGTGACCGGATTTCCCGGTCACGAAATTGCCACCCAAACGGACCCCTCAAACTAGCTCTATATGTCTTGGTTGTCCGTTACCCCCCCAAACCCAGCCCATATGCAGGACGGATATGGGGCCGCCCGACGCGCCCGTACATGTCTCCCATGTCAGGCGGAGCCCGCACAAAAACCTATCGCTTTGATGGGCGTCTCGCCCGGTTTGGTGCAGATGCATTCATGGTGCCGCACCGAGGAACCAAATCTGGCTTTTTAAGCTGGAGGACGAGGCAACCTTAGCCCCGTCCCCATTCCACTCCTCGCCCTCCCATCTGTGTTGCCGCTGCCCCTCCTCACCCTCTTCCACTTCCAATCCGTACTCGGCACCCGCAGTAGCCGCACGCCTCCACACCAAGGTGACCTAATACAAGCTGCTGACCCTGGAGCTCCAGTCATAAGATCCTGGTGGAGATGATCGTTGCCGAGGCATGCCACCCTATGCATTTTGTAGCCCGCCTGCCTTCGAACTCCAAGAACGAGGAGAGGCATGAGGATGAGGCATTGCCAGAGTAGGAGGCGCCAGAGCAAGAGGAGGTGTAGGCGTTGGACAAATAGATGGAAGAGGCGGTGGTGTTGGAGGAGGAGGAGCCGGTGTAGGACAAGGAGGAGGAGGAGGCGCAGGAGGAGGTAGGATTTGGCACGGGGACGTGCTGGCGGTGTTCAAACTCGCCCAAGCAGAGGAGGCGACGAAGCAAAAGGCCATCCTCAAGTCCATCTAGTCTGAGGCAGAGGTGGCAGTGAACCATCGCTTCCTCCACGAGGCGGAATTGGAGCATGACCAACTCTTCACATACGAGTATGATGAGGAGGAGGCACCAACATTTCGCCCGCCCGCCAATGACCAGGTAGGTGGCTTCGGCAAGGAGGTCATTGACATCTCCGATGACGAGTAGTTAATTTTCTAGTTTGTTTCACGTATTTTTGGCCTCGCGAAGGAGAAAGTATCGCTCAAGCTTGGGGGAGGCTTAAGTCAATGTTATATTCATGCCCCAATCATGAGCTTCCGAGAGAAATCATTATACAAAAAAATTATGCTCGGCTTTCTCGTAATGATCAATCCATGCCCAATACTTTTTGTACTGGATCCTTTATGAAGAAGACTATTGAATTCAGGTTGGATCTTCTTGAAAGAATTAAACGCAACTCTGAAGATTGGGAACTCGACGAAGGTAAGGATTCATGTATAAAAGTCAAGTTTGATTGTGTTAAATCTTTTATGGATGTTGATGCCTTTCACAAGTTTAGCATTAAATATAGACTTGACTCGGAGATAGTGTCCTCATTTTGTGAATCATTTGCTACTCATGTTGACCTCCCTAAGGAGAAGTGGTTTAAATATCATCCACCTATTAAAGAAAAACTTGAGGACCTAGTTATAATTAAAGATGAAAGTATTATTTATAATGTTGACCCGGTTGTGCCTACCACTTATATTAAAAAACCACCTTTCCCTGTTATGATAAAGAACATGCTATAGTTTCAATTGTGGTCAACAAAATTCATATTAGAACACTTAGACCCTCTGAACAAATCAAATAGAACCTGTCATTGCTATGGTTAAAGATCTATCAGCTGATAATATTGATGGGCATGTTATTTATTTCTGTAATGAAGCTGCTAGAATTGCGAAACTCGATGCTAAAGACAAGAATAAGATCATTGTTGACATGCCTGTTGTCTCAGTAAAAATAGGAGAACATTGCTATCATGGTTTATGTGATATGGGTGCTAATGTGAGTGCTATCCCCTTTACCTTATATCAAGAAATTATGCATGAGATTACACCCGTTGAAATATAAGATATCGATGTTACTATTAAACTTGCAAACAGAGACACCATCAAACCGAAGGAAATATGCCCTAGAGGCAATAATAAAGATGTTATTTGTATTTCCTTATATCATGATAAATGTCTTTTATTCATGCTAGAATTTTATTAACCGGAAACTTAGTACATGTGTGAATACATAGACAAAACAGTATGTCCCTAGTATGCCTCTACTAGACTAGCTCATTGATCAAAGATGGTTATGTTTCCTAGCCATAGACATGAGTGGTCATTTGATCAACGGGATCACATCATTAGGATAATGATGTGATGGACAAGACCCATCCGTTAGCTTAGCACTATGATCATTTAGTTTTACTGCTATTGCTTTCTTCATGACTTATACATGTTCCTATGACTATGAGATTATGCAACTCCCGTATACCGGAGGAACACCTTGTGTGCTATCAAACGTCACAACGTAACTAGGTGATTATACAGATGCTCTACAGGTGTCTCCGAAGGTGTTCGTGGTGTTGGCATAGATCAAGAATAGGATTTGTCACTCCGAGTGTCGGAGAGGTATCTCTGGGCCCTCTCGGTAATACACATCATAATAAGCCTTGCAAGCAAATGACTAATGAGTTAATCACGAGATGATGTATTACGGAATGAGTAAAGAGACTTTCCGGTAACGAGATTGAACTAGGTATTGAGATACCGACAATCGAATCTCGGGCAAGTAACATACCGATGACAAAAGGGACAACGTATGTTGTTATGCGGTTTGACCGATAAAGATCTTCGTAGAATATGTAGGAGCCAATATGAGCATCTAGGTTCCGCTATTGGTTGTTGACCGGAGATTAGTCTCGGTCATGTCTACATAGTTCTCGAACCTGTAGGGTTCGCACGCTTAACGTTTGATGACGATCGGTATTATGAGTTTATGAGTTTTGATGTACCGAAGGTAGTTCGGAGTCCCGGATGAGATCACGGACATGACGAGGAGTCTCGGAATGTCCGAGACGTAAAGATTGATATATTAGACGACTATATTCGGACACCGGAAGTGTTCCGAAAAGTTTCGGGATAAACCGGAGTGCAGGAGGGGTTACCGGAACCCCCGGGGAAGCTATGGGCCCTAATGGGCTTTAGTGGAAAGAGAGAAGGCAGGCCAGGGCTGGGCCGCGTGCCCCACCCCCTTGGTCCGAATTGGACAAGGAAAGGAGGGGGAGGGGGGGCGCCCCTTTCCTTCTCCCTCTCCCTCTCCTTCCTTCCCCCTCTCCCCCTCTTGATGGATTCCTAGTAGGAATAGGATTGCAATCCTATTCCTAGTAGGATTGCCTCTCTAGGAGCGCCATAGGGGGCCGGCCGGCCTCCCCCTTGCTCCTTTATATACGGGGGCATGGGGGCACCTCTAGACACACAAGTTGATCTCTCCAGCCGTGTGCGGTGCCCCCCTCCACAGAAACACACCTCGGTCATACCGTTGCAGTGCTTAGGCGAAGCCCTGCGCCAGTAACTTCATCATCTCCGTCACCACGCCGTTGTGCTGACGAAACTCTCCTGCGAGGTTCTACTGGATCAAGAGCTCGTGGGACGTCATCAAGCTGAACGTGTGCTGAACGTGGAGGCTCCGTACGTCCGGTGCTTGATCGGTTTGATCGCGAAGAAGTTCGACTACATCAACCGCGTCACTAGATGCTTCCGCTTTCGGTCTACGAGGGTACGTAGACACACTCTCCCCCTCGGTGCTATGCATCTGGTAGATAGATATTGCGCGATCGTAGGAAAATTTTGAAATACTACGTTCCCCAACACAAACCACCTGGGATTGTTAGAGATGTTGTAAGTCTTGTGTGAGAAAATAAAGTACCCTACCGATTTTCTAGTTCTTGGTTCTCCACAAGATGATTTTTTTCCCATAATATTGGTAGACCTTTCTTGAACACTGTTAATGCTAAGATAGATTGCCAGAAAGAAACTGTCAGTGTTAATTTTGGTGATGTGTCTCATGAGTTTAATTTATCTAAGTTTCGTAGACTACCTTATAGTAAAGAATTGCCTAGTAAAGATGAAATAATTGGTCTTGTTTCTATTGCCATTCCTCCTACTGATCCACTAGAACAATACTTGCTAGACCATGAAAAAATATGCACTTGCATGAAATAAATTGAATAGATAGGATGTTCTTTGATCAACAACCTATTCTTAAACACAACTTGCCTTTTGAAAATTTTGGAGGACCTCCTCCACCTAAGGGTGATCATGTGTTTGAATTAAAAAAATTACCTGATACTTTGAAATATGCTTATCTTGATTGGAAGAAGATATATCATGTTATTATCAGTGCTAACCTTACAGAGCATGAATAAAAGAGATTGTTAAAAACTCTGAGGAAGCACCGTGCTGCTATTGGACATACTCTTGATGATATTAAGGGCATTAGTCCCACTCTCTGTCGGCACAAGATTAATATGAAACCCAATGCTAAACCCGTTGTTAACCATCAACGACGACTAAATCCTAAGATGAAGTGATACGTCTCCGTCGTATCTATAATTTTTGATTGTTCCATGCCAATATTCTACAACTTTTACATACTTTTGGCAACTTTTTATACTATTTTTCAGGACTAACATATTGATCCAGTGCCCAGTGCCAGTTCCTGTTTGTTGCATGTTTTTTGCTTCACAGAAAATCCCTATCAAACGGAGTCCAAATGCGATAAAACTTTTACGGAGATTTTTTTTGGAATATATGTGATTTTTGGGAAGAAGAATCAACGTGAGATGATGCCCGAGGGCCCCACAAGGTAGGGGGGCACGCCCAAGGGGTGGGGCGTGCCCCTGACCCTTGTGTCCATCCCTTAAGGTGGTTGGTGCCCTTTTTTCGCCGCAAGAAAGCCAATATCCGGATACAAATCGTGTTAAAATTTTAGCCCAGTCGGAGTTACGGATCTCCGGAAATTTAAGAAACGGTGAAAGGCCAGAATCTCGGAGCGCAGAAACAGAGAGAGACATAGAGACAAATCCAATCTCGGAGGGGCTCCCGCCAGTCCGCCGCCATGGAAGCCATGGACCAGAGGGGAAAGCCTTCTCCCATCTAGGGGGAAGGTCAAGGAAGAAGAAGAAGGAGGGGGGCTCTCTCCCCCTCTCTCCCGGTGGCGCCGGAACACCGCTGGGGCCATTATCGTGTGACGACGATCTACACCAACACCTCCGTCATCTTCACCAACATCTTCATCACCTCCCCCCATCTATCTACAGCGGTCCACTCTCCCGCAACCCACTGTACCCTCTACTTGAACATGATGCTTTATGCTTCATATTATTATCCAATGATGTGTTGCCATCCTATGATGTGTGAGTAGATTTTCGTTGTCCTATCGGTAATTGGTGAATTGCTATGATTGGTTTAATTTGCTTGTGGTTATGTTGTTGTCCTTTGGTGCCCATCATATGAGCGCGCGCGTGGATCACACCATAGGGTTAGTTATATGTTGATAGGACTATGTATTGGAGGGCAAGAGTGACAGCTTCAACCAAGCATAGAAATTGATGCATACGGGATTGAAGGGGGACCAATATATCTTAATGCTATGGTTGGGTTTTACCTTAATGAAAATTAGTAGTTGTGGATGCTTGCTAATAGTTCCAATCATAAGCGCATAGAATTCCAAGTCAGGGATGACATGCTAGGAGTGGCCTCTCCCACATAAAACTTGCAATCGGTCTAGTAGCGTAGTCAATTGCTTAGGGACAATTTCACAACTCCTACCACCACTTTTCCACACTCGCTATACTAACTTTATTGTTATTTACCTAAAAAGCCCCTAGTTTTTATTTATGTACTCTTTATACTCTTGCAAACCTATCCCACAACACCTACACAGTACTTCTAGTTTCATACTTGTTCTAGGTAAAGTGAATGTCAAGCGTGCGTAGAGTTGTATCGATGGTCGATAGAACTTGAGGGAATATTTGTTCTACCTTTAGCTCCTCGTTGGGTTCGACACTCTTACTTATCGAAAGTGGCTACAATTGATTTGCTATACTTGTGGATTATCATGAAGGAAGTGGTAAGAATTGAAATATTAAAGCTTCTGGAAGCAGGTACACTACTGCAAGATGCTGCTAACGCGACACTACAATCAGAGACCCTTCGACGAAACTGTGTGTGATGCATTAATCACAAATTGCGATGTAAAAAACCCGTCAAAAAAGATGTAAAACGTTTGCGATGGGGGATACATCAAACACGGTTCAGATTTTAGTTGCGTGTGCGATGCGGGGCATACGGTTCAGTTCAGCGAACTGTTTGCGATGAGCCAAAATAACAGAATCGGGCAGCCAGATGAAGCTGTGTGCGATATACGACATACAATTCACTCGGATGATCTATTTGTGATTAGGAAACACAAAAGAAAATGATCAGGCAGATCAAGGTGTGTGCAATATACGGCATACAGTTCACTCGGATGAACTGTTTGCGTTGAGCCAAGAGAACAAAAATGTTTCAATTTAACAAGAATGTGTGATACGTGGCAAACAGGTCTGTAATAAAAAATGTGAGCGAAGCTGATAATAACAAAGACGATTGCTGCTAATAAGCCGTGTGTGTTGTGGGTAAACGCTTGCTGGTATACTATTGTCAGCGATTGATGAAATCATCACCGACGGGTTCCCTAGTATGGTCCTTGTGCGATATCATTGCACACAGAACAACAACATATGTACTTATAACTTATAAGGACTTGATTCCATAAACAAATTGAACATCCAATTACATAGGTGGCTAGTACACTCATGACCTTTGCACACACCAAAGTATGTTCCAAAATGCCTAGAAAACTCAAATAATGTATAGAAAGGCAAAACGAACCCTGAATAATTTCATATTTTTAGGACGACACTCCTATAGTTGCATGTTGCCTCTGTAAAATAAATCAAGGAGGGAAGGGACATTGTATGTCGTTTCGCACACATAGGTGACAAGTTCCCTCTCGGAACCATGAGCCTTTTTGAGAGAAGCTCCGGCTTGTAAGAAATTTATACCAAAACTTGTCCCAAATTGGACAATTTTTTTTACCATAGCATGTTCGTTCCATGTCATAACACCATGCCAAGTTTCATGATTTTGAGGCTAGTTTTGGATTTATAGTACTTTTAAAACCAGGTTTCTCAATGTTTACAGTTGAGTCGGCACCGCCTTGGATAGGCTTTTTCCTCGTGGGTCCCAAATGACAAATCCAAATATGTCACTACCATGCATCTTTTCTTATTAAGAGTTACAACCCATTTGGTGTGCTAGTTGAAAATAAGTTTGTGGGTGCTGGTGCGTGCTAAGAACTTGCGGGCTCTGTAATGAACAAAGATCCCAAGGATCCCGCGAGAGTGATGTTCTTTCCCTATGTTTTGAATACTTATAATATTTATCTTTACCTAATAATAAAGAAAATTGGGTTTCTTCTCGTCCGTCATGGCATTTTTCAGAAATGTCCCTCTACTTCAGAGAATTCAACCCGCATCCTATTTTAAGTTAAAACGCATCGTTTTTTTGTATTTTACACAAAAGTCGCTGTGTTTTCTTGAAATCAACCCGCAGTCCGGATTTAAGTCATACCCGAACCGTTATTTTACATTTTTCGAAACCCCCCTGATGTTTTAGGTAATTCATCCGCGGATCATATTTAAGTCAAATAAATGTTTTTTTTAAATCATCCATATATTTTAAACCGTAACTCCGATTTGAACATGTTATATATGAAATTTGATTAGAAAAATATGTAGAATATGAATATGAGATTATTTTTACCTGTTAAATATTTTTAAATATTATTTTGGAATATATTTAACTCAAACAAATGATTTTCTAAATTATACGTATCTTTTAAACCGTAACTTCGATTTTAACATATTGTATATGAAATTTTATTAAAAAAATGTGTAGAATCCAAATATGATATTAATTTTACCTGTTAAATATTTTTAAAATATTGTTTTGGAAGCAAACTTATAATTTGTAGTGCAAGATCCATTTTTTCATTCGTACCGGTGGCGATCCGGATTGCAAATAAACACCCCACTATAACCATATAGGGAAAAGAAAACATCGATAACTACACATGCATACGTGTGAAAAATATCACAAGGGAAAATAATAGATTTCTCATCGTGAGAGTGAGAGAAAGCGAGAGAGAGAGAGAGAGAGAGAGAGAGAGGGAGGACAGAGGGAGAGAGAGAGACGCCTTAGGATTAACCATATTTAAACACGTTTCTGCTTTGTTTTGTGTGAACACTGAGGCCATCGCCGGCGAGGGTGAGAAGGAGGATAAACGACAACACAAATATGATGCGTCGCAAAAATAAAGGAGATGGAGCTATTGTGGTCTTGAGTGATGTTTGTTGGTTTAAGAGCATGTGTTATGTTTTCTCTCCCGTTGCAACGCACGGGCTCTTTTGCTAGTGTCTTAATTAAAGAAATGGCAAGCCATTGGCCCAGTATGAAAGAAAATATGGGTCAAAGCCAAGTTGAAAAGGGCAAACAATACCTAACTCCAGCTTACAAACAGTACAAAAGCACGAGGATCAATTGCTCATCAGGTTTAGACAAAACCCAGATTGAATAGGACAATGACATCTAACTCAACCAAAGTTTTCGGCAGTCGCAATCAAATGGATCGGTCTGATCCATAAAATCAAGATCCCAATGCAAAAATTCTTGTGCTCCATGATGAGGACAAGCTGTTGTAAATAGAAGCCGAGGAAGATCAGAAGCCCTTAGGTCCACCTGAAACTTATTTTTATGCTGTTCAACACTTGCTGCAGTGAGAAATTTCTTGTCAAAAAACTTAATCCTCATGGACAATAGTGTTCTCGCATTCAACATGAAGAATGTACCAAAGCTAGTGTTTTCATTGTTGGATGCATATCCTTACAACGTTACTGTCTTCAAACGAATGTCATGGGATCTGAGAAAATCCCGGTGGTTCTTGCATCATCGATTGGTTATACCTTTTTCTCCATGTGTTAGTACCTAAATAGAGATGAAGATTGAAAATAGTTAATGTCTAAAAAAGATTATGTTGAAAGAGCAATAGCTGAATGATTAATTATAGTACATTATATATGGGATTTCAATGTGCGTGAAATCATCACCTTTATATACAAATTCTCCGGACATGGATAGCATCGCAGCAAGGCAATAATGATGTTGAGATCAAAACAACACATATTGATATATAAGGTCTTGACATAATCCACCACCATTGATAGGATGGACAAGCTCTTCATTGAGTATAGAACATAATATTAGTATTGAAAGTGTACTGCAAGAGGATACTTAACTTATGCGCACAAATGAAAAATGCAAATTACAAAAGTGTACGTGAATAATATATCAGTACCTCAATAGGTGTGGAGGCAAACACCATCTCAAACCATTTAAACGGATCACGAATTGCACCCAAGGTCTCTAGTTTAGGTGCAGAGACCACAGTTATTTGCGAAGGTTTATAACAATAATCAAGGAGCAACCTTTGAAGTGAAGGGGCATCTTCGATGATGAGCTCTTGTCCTTCAAAATGAATTCCAATGCTTACAAGGTGAGGCGACTTTATTTTGAGACAAGGGATATGTATTCCTTTTCCAAAAACAAGCACCAAACGCTCCAGTGCAGGGCAAAGCTGGAGTGGATGATGCGGTGCTGTGAGGCCACCGACAGATCAACCCACTAGGCACAAGGGCGCTCCTACCCCCAGGCGCGCCATGGTGGGTAGTGGCCCCCCTGGCCCACTTATGGTGACCATCTTCTGGTATATAATGTCATTTACCCTAGAAAAAAAAGGAGAGGACTTTTGGAATGGAGCGCCACCGTCTCGAGGCGGAACCAGGGCAGGAGCACTTTTGCTCTCCGACGGAGTGATTCTGCCGGGATAGTTCCCCCTAGGAGGGGGAAATCGAAGCCATCGTCATCACCAATGACCCTCTCATCATGGGAGGGCCAATCTTCATCAACACCTTCACCAGCACCATCTCATCTCATACCCTAGTTCATCTCTTGTATTCAATCTTTGTGTCAAAACCTTAGATTGGTACCGGTGGGTTGCTAGTAGTGTTGATTATATCTTGTAGTTGATGCTAGTTGGTTTATTTGGTGGAAGATTATATGTTCATATCCATTATCTTGTTTTATACCCCTATGATCTTGAACATGAATATGCTTTGTGAGTTGTTACTTTTCTTTTTGAGGACATTGGAGAAGTCATGTCATAAGTAATCATGTGAATTTGATATTCGTTCGATATTTTGATTATATGTATGTCGTGATTCCCTTAGCGGTGTCATGTGAACGTCGAATACATGCCACTTCACCATCTTTGGGCCTAAGAGAATGCATTGTGGAGTAGTTATTAGATGATGGGTTGCTAGAGTGATAGAACCTTACACCCTAGTTTATGGACTACTTCGTAAGGGGCTGATTTGGATCCATACGTTTAATGATATACTTAGATTTTATCTGAATTCTTCTTTCGTAGTTGCGGATACTTGCGAGAGGGGTTAATCATAAGTGGGAGGTTTGTTAAAGTAAGAACAACACCCAAGCACCGGTCCACCCACATATCAAATTATCAAAGTAGCGAACGCAAATCAAAACAACATGATGAAAGTGACTAGATGAAATTGTCGTGTGTCCTCAAGAATGCTTTGCTTATTATAAGGGACCATTCCAGCCTGTCCTTTGCCACAAAAGTATTGGGCTATCTTGATGCACCTATTGTTACAATGGTTACTTGTCACTTGTTACCAATCATCTTGCTATCAAACAACTTGCTATCAACAATTTTAGTGCCTGTAGAAATTACCTTGCTGGAAAACGCTTGTCATTTTCTTCTGCTCCTCATTGGGTTCAACACTCTTACTTATATAAAGGTCTATGATTGATCCCCTATACTTGTGGGTCATCAATAATACATAAAGCAAAACACCATAGTATAAGTACTATGCAGTACACTTAGTAGTTTACTACAAGCTATCATTCTACGAGTTGGCTGCACCAGGACGCTCCTTAATGGTACAGTGTAGTGCACAGACTCGGGCAACGTATTCGGCTGCTCAATGACTTCCTGTAGAAATGCAGGGGGATTTGGACTTCCAGCGGGAGGCCTCACGATGGTCTAGAGGTTGGCGTTGAGGAAGTGAGCCCGGAGACCGGACAAGACCTGCTGAGCTCCTTCGAAAGCTGAAGAATACATCCAATCATCAAGATAATTGGATGAGTCCACCAACAACTTCAGGATGACCTCCAGGTGGGAGGTTAGACCCGGATGTCCGTCAAACAGGGTGCCTGCTCGAAAGTGCAAAAAATCCCCGGGTGGTTTTGGTAATTAACAACAACATATATCTCATTGAACTAATGTCCATTCAAGATAAAAATTTCAGGAAGTTCAATGATTGGCATGGCAAGGACTAGTGATTGTGGACCCCTCGAAATCCTAAGGACATGGATTGGAAAAAGCTCAAGACTCTATATTTTATTCAAGATCAGATTGAGTCCATAGGAAAGCCAATACTATTAAAAGGGGATGTGGTTTTGATAATGATCTTGTTACTCAAGTGCTTAGTGATATTGCTCCAAAACCCTCAGCCACTTTCTCCATCCAAATCTTTCCTCACCCTAAATCCAACACGGTTCCATCGAAACATCTATATCCGTACCCACTGATTTCATCTGGGCACTACCATGGCCAAACCCTAACAAATCAGAGTCACCGATATGCTTCTCGGTCACACCAGTTTGGCTAGCCCAACTTTCCAAAACTTGTTGCAATTATTTCGGTCCCACTGAGTTTTGCAATCGGTCACACCAAGATAGCTTGCCAAACTTTCTATTGTTGGGAACGTAGCATGCAATTTCAAAAATATTCCTACGCTCATGCAAGTTCTATCTAGGAGATGCATAGCAACGAGATGGGAAGAGTGTGTCTACGTACCCTCATAGACCGAAAGCAGAAGTGTTGTATTAACGCGGTTGATGTATTCGAACGTCTTCACGATCCAACCAATCCAAGTACCGAACGTACGGCACCTCCGTGTTCAGCACACGTTCATCTCGATGACGTCCCTCGAGCTCTTGATCCAGTAGAGGGTCGAGGGAGAGTTCCGTCAGCATAGTGGCGTGGCGACAATGTTGGTGATGTGATCCGCGCAGGGCTTCGCCTAAGCACTACGACGCTATGAACGGAGGAGCAAACTGTGGAGAGAGATGCCACACACGGCTTGGAACAATTGTTGTGTCTCCAAGGCCATGTATATAAAGGAGGGAGAGGGAGGAGGCCGGCCCAAGGTGGCGTGCCATAAGGGGGGAGTCCTACTAGGACTCCTAGTCCTAGTAGGATTCGGCCCCCCATCCTTTCCTTCTCATGGAGGGGGAAAGGGGGAAAGGAGAGGGAGTAGGAGAAGGAAAGGGGGGTGGCGCTCCCTTCCCTAGTCCAATTCGGCCCTTGTGGGGGCTCACCAGCCCCCTTGTGGGCTGGTTAGCCTCCCTCCTATGACCCATATGGCCCATATCTTTCCCCGGGGGGTTCCGGTAACCCCTCCGGTACTCCGGTATGTACCCGTTACACTCCGGAACCCTTTCGGTGTCCGAATACTACCTTCCAATATATTAATCTTTACCTCTTGACTATTTCGAGACTCCTCGTCATGTCCGTGATCTCATCCGGGAATCTGAACAAAACTTCGGTCACCAAAACACATAACTCATAATACAAACCGTCATCGAACGTTAAGCGTGCGGGCCCTACGGGTTCGAGAACTATTTAGACATGACCGAGACACATCTCCGGTCAATAACCAATAGCGGAACCAGGATGCTCATATTGGCTCCTACATATTCTACGAACATCTTTATCTGTCAAACCGCATAACAAGATACATTGTTCCCTTTGTCATCGGTATGTTACTTGCCCGAGATTCGATCGTCGGTATCATCATACCTACTTCAATCTAATTACCAGCAAGTCTCTTTACTCGTTCCGTAATGCATCATCCCGCAACTAACTCATTAGTCACATTGCTTGCAAGGCTTCTTATGATGTGCATTACCGAGAGGGCCCAGAGATACCTCTCCGATACACGGACTGACAAATCCTAATCTCGATCTATGCCAACTCAACAAACACCTTCAGAGACACCTGTAGAGCATCTTTATAATCACCCAGTTACGTTGTGACATTTGATAGCACACAAGGTGTTCCTCCGGTATTCGGGAGTTGCATAATCTCATAGTCAAAGGAACATGTATAAGTCATGAAGAAAGCAACAACAATAAAACTAAACGATCATTATGCTAAGATAACAGATGGGTCATGTCCATCACATCATTCTCCTAATGATTTGACCCCATTAAATGACGACACATGTCTATGGTTAGGAAACTTAACCATCTTTGATTAACTAGCTAGTCTAGTAGAGGCTTACTAGGCACACTCTGTTTTGACTATGTATTCACACATGTACCAAGTTTCCGGTTAATACAATTCTAGCATGAATAATAAACATTTATCATGATATAAGGAAATATAAATAACAACTTTATTATTGCCTCTAGGGCATATTTCCTTCAGTCTCCCACTTGCACTAGAGTCAATAATCTAGTTCACATCGCCATGTGATTTAACACCGATAGTTCACATCGTCGTGTGATTAACACCCATAGTTCACATCACCATGTGACCAACATCCAAAGGGTTTACTAGAGTCAATAATCTAGTTCACATCGCCATGTGATTAACACCCAAAGAGTACTCAGGTGTGATCATGTTTTGCTTTGTCAGAGAAGTTTAGTCAATGGGTCTGTCACATTCAGATCCGTATGTATTTCTCAAATTTCTATGTCTACAATGCTCTGCATGGAGCTACTCTAGCTAATTGCTCCCACTTTCAATACACATCCAGATTGATACTTAGAGTCATCTAGATTAGTGTCAAAGCTTGCATCGACGTAACTCTTTACGATGAACTCTTTATCACCTCCATAATTGAGAAATATTTCCTTAGTCCTCCAGTTACTAAAGATAATTTTGACCACTATCCGGTGATCTACTCCTGGATCACTATTGTACCTCCTTGCCAAACTCATGGCAAGGTACACAACAGGTTTGGTACACAACATGACATACTTTATAGAACCTATGGCTGAGTCATATGGAATGACTTTCATTCTCTCTATATTTTTCTGCCGTGGTCGGGCTTTGAGTCTTACTCAACTTCACACCTTACAAATCAGGCAAGAACTCCTTCTTTGACTGATCCATTTTGAACTACTTCAAAATCTTATCAAGGTATGTACTAATCGAAAGTCTTATCAAGCGTCTTGATCTATCTCTATTGATCTTGATGCCCAATATGTAAGAAGCTTCACCCAGGTATTTTATTGAAAAACTCCTTTTAAACAATCATTTATGCTTTTCAGAAAAATTCTACTTTATTTCCGATCAACAATATGTCATTCACATACAGTTATCAAAAATGTTGTAGTGCCCCCACTTACTTTCTTTGTAAATACAAGCTTCACCGTAAGTCTGTATAAAACCATATGCTTTGATCAACTCATCAAAGCGTATATTCCAACTCCGAGATGCTTGACCCAGTCCATATATTGATCGCTGGAGCTTGCACACTTTGTTAGCACCTTTAGGATCGACAAAACCTTCTGGTTGCATCATACACAACTATTCTTTGAGATATCCATTTAGGAATGCAGTTTTGACATCCATTTGCCAGATTTCATAATCATAAAATGCGGCAATTGCTAACATGATTCAGATAGACTTAAGCATCGCTACGGGTGAGAAGGTATCATTGTAGTCAAATCCTTGAACTTGTCGAAAACCTTTCGCAACAAGCCGAGCTTTGTAGACGGTAACGTTACCATCAGCGCCAGTCTTCTTAAAGTTCCATTTATTTTCTATGGCTTGCCGGTCATCGGGCAAGTCAACCAAAGTCCATACTTTGTTCTCATACATGGATCCCATCTCAGAAGCCATTTTGCGGAATCCGGGCTCATCATCGCTTCCTCATAGTTCGTAGGTTCGTCATGGTCTAGTAACATGACTTCTAGAACAGGATTGCCGTACCACTCTGGTGCGGAACATACTCTGGTTGACCTACGAGGTTCTGTAGTAACTTGATCTGAAGTTTCATGATCATCATCATTAGCTTCCTCTCTAGTTGGTGTAGGCATCACAGAAACGGTTTTCTGTGATGAGCTACTTTCCAATTCGAGAGAAGGTACAATTACCTTATCAAGTTCTACTTTCCTCCCACTCACTTATTTCGAGAGAAACTCCTTCTTTAGAAAGGATCCATTCTTAGCAACAAAGATTTTGCCTTCGGATTTGTGGTAGAAGGTGTACCCAACAGTACCTTTTGGGTATACTATGAAGACACACTTCTCCGATTTGGGTTCGAGCTTATCAGGCTGAAGCTTTTTCACATAAGCATCGCAACCCCAAACTTTAAGAAATGACAACTTTGGTTTCTTGCCAAAGCATAGTTCATATGGTGTCGTCTCAACGGATTTATACGGTGCCCTATTTAACGTGAATGCAACTGTCTCTAATGCATAACCCCCAAACTATAGTGGTAAATCGGAAAGATACACCGTAGATCGCAACATATCTAATAAAGTACGGTTACGACGTTCGGACACACCAATACGCTGTGGTGTTCCAGGTGGCGTGAGCTGTGAAATTATTCCACATTGTTTCAAATGAAGACCAAACTCGTAATTCAAATATTCGCCTCCGTGATCAGATCGTGGAAACTTTGTTTTCTTGTTACAATGATTCTCTACTTCACTCTGAATTTATTTGAACTTTTCAAATGTTTGAGACTTGTGTTTCATCAAGTAGATATACCCATATATTCTCAAATCATCTGTGAAGGTCAGAAAATAACGATACCCGCCGTGAGCCTCAACACTCATCGGACCGCATACATCTGTATGTATTATTTCCAATAAGTCATTGGCTTGCTCCATTTTTCCGGAGAACGGAGTTTTAGTCATCTTGTGTCACAACCCTAGTTCTGGTATGCACTAGGTTAGTTTTGTGGTTTGCATCATGTTTAAATTTCAAATGAAATTGAATTGAGGACTTGTGAAAGCCTCAGAAACCCTTTTGAAAATGACCCAAATAAAAGTTGCTCCAAAAAGGTCCAAGAAAATGTTCATGTGGCCCTCTAAAAATATTGGTCAGAGATAAAAATCAAGCCAATATTATTAGGAGCTCATAAGTATTTATTTTGGGCATTTGGAATTAATGCAATAGCTATTTGCTTGGATATATATATATATTATATTTTATATATGTCCAATATTCTGGTTCTTTATTTTGAGGGGTTGGGTTAATTCCTAGGTCCCTGCAAAAATAAAATGTCAGAAGGAAAACAAATGATTTAATTTAGAAATTAAATCAAAACAAATGTCAGAAAAAATAGAAAAGAAAAATAAAAAGGGCAGACTTACCAGTGCTGGCCCAGCACAGCACGGCCTGGCCGGCCTAGCTGGCCAGCCCAGCCCGCTCCCTCCCTGTCGTCTTCCTCCCTGCCAAGAGGACGAGCGCGTGCTCGGCGCCCGCGGCCACGCGCCACGGCCACCTCCTGCTTCCGTCGCTGCCGACGCGCCTGGATGTCTCTGGACGACGCCACGCACCCCCTGGACCCTCTCACTCCCCCTCGGTCCCTTCCCCCTCTCCTGGTGCTCTTCCTTGCGAACGCCCGAACGCCACCGTCGCCGCCGCTCGCCGTAGCCGTGGCCACCGTCCCCCTCTCGCCTCGTCGGAGTGCCCAGAAGCTCCGCCCCGTTCCTCTCCTTCTCCTCGCCGAGCTGCCCGACATCAGAAGCCCCTGGAGCGCCGTCGTCGACCTGGTCTTCAACCTGCGGCCGTGGAGATCGCCGGCGACCGTGCGCCCGCTCCGACGCGTCCCCGAGCTCGCTGACGACGCCATCAAGATCGCCGTGAGCTCCTCTACCTTTCCCCTCTTCTCTCGTGCTCGCGCCTGTCCCCTAGCCCTGTTTCCTCCCGCGGCCGAAAGCTTCTCGCCGCCGGCCATGGTGTAGCCGTGGCCACAGCCGCACGAGCTCACAACGGAGCACGTCATCGTGCTCAGGAAGCCCCCAGGAACCCAACACACCCACTCCCTCGCCTTCTCGTGCACCGTAGCACCTAAACCGACGAGGCCCGAACTCCGGCCGCCGCTGGGCTCGACGCCGGCGATGATTCCGGCCACCCCAACTGCTGCCGCTTAGTGCATTGGATGCGCAAGAGCCTGCGCATCCTGTGGATGCCCTCCGCCGCTCGAATGGTCGACAGAGGCGATTTTCCGACGCCCTCCGCCGCATTCGGCCTCGCCGGCGGCTAACCGCCGGTGGGTTTGACCCAAACCCACCGGGTTTGCCTTCCCCTGAGTCTATGACATGTGGGGCCAGCCTTGACTAATTTTTAGTTTAGGGTTTTAATTAAGTTTTAATTACTGACATCAATCTAATAAGACACTGACATGTGGGCCCCGTGTCTGTTTAGTTTAGTTTTAAACTTTAGTTAAGTGCTGAGAGACTAACCAGTGGGACCCACTGTCAGGTTTGACTTTGGACCAGCTCTTTGACCTGCTGACGTCATGCTTGTGTCATGCTGACGCAATAATCCAGTTCTGGTATTTAAATAAATCTTAAATGATTTATTTATTTCAGAAATTGGTTTAAACTTCAAAAAATCACAGAAATTCAACCGTAGCTCAGAATGAAATAATTTATATATGAAAAATTATCAAAAAAATTCAATCTATCCATCTGTACCATTTTCATGCATGACAAATGAAGTTAAACCTACTGTTTATTTGAAAACACATATTTGGCATTTAGAATGCTTATTTTAAAATTGCATTTGAACTCTTGGTTCAAATGGACTTCTTTCAAATTGAATGCTAGTTGCACTAGCTCAAACAACATCATAACTTCATGCCATATTCATGCATCATATTGTTGCATATGCTTGTGTCTGATTGTCGGCACCGTTCTTCTCGATAGGTCCAGCTCCGGAGACCGATCCAGAGTACCTGTCAGAGGAGCAGTGCTCTGCACGTTGTTTTACCAGGCAAGCAAACCCCCTTGTTCATTCCGATACAATCCCTCTCTCGCTCCTGCTCCCTGTTATTGCATTAGGACAACAACGACTTCACCTGCTACTTTATGCTGCGGTAGTTGAACCCATTCCTCTGCATGACCTGTCTTTCCACAGTAAATAGTTAAAACCCACTAGCATGTGTAGGAGTTGATTGAAGCCATGTTGTGATATTACCATGCCTTGCTTGCTATTGCTTAGAGTGTGTCAGGTCTGATTCATCGGGAATGAATTGGAGTGAAATGATATGTTCTGATGCTGAGGGTTAAGTGTGTGAACACGATTTGGTAAAGGTAGTGGTGAGAGGCCATGTAGGAGTACATGGTGGGTTGTCTCACTGGAACCGTCCCTAAGAACTGAGTTCTGTGTATGTTGTCCAATGATTAGCTACTACCACGCATTGGAATGCTTAAGTGCCCCTCTCGACTTATTAATCAACATGATCTCTGTCCAGGAGTTGCAACTAGTTTCTGGTGTTTGTAGGTAGTGTTATTTCTCTACCAGGTGGCACCCGGCAGGGTGGGCTTGGGACAGACTAGGCACACATGGCCCGGTGTACCGAGTGGCACCCGGATGGTGGGCTCGGGAACCCTGTACACATCGTTTGGGGCCGTGATGGAAACCTCGGCCGGACTCCCTTGTGGATGGAACCCGAATAGGCGATAAACCTGGACGAGAGACTTGTGTGGTTAGTCAGGTCGTGGCCGACACCCTCGCCAGGCTTCCGCTTGAAGGTTGCCGAGATACACGAGATGTACATGGCGGTAAGTGGCGAGAGCGTGTGTGAAGAAGTACACCCCTGCAGGGTTAACATAATCTATTCGAATAGCCGGGTCCGCGGATATGGACTTCTTGGATGCTTACGTGGTACATAGACAACTTGAAGTGGATACTCTAAAATGCTCAAGACAAGTGTGAGTGCTATGGATGGCCTTCTCGTAGGGAGACGGGGATGAATCCATAGTGGTGTATTGTGTGGTGCTTAGTGGACTCGTGTGCGCCACCTCAAAGGAGTTACCAACAATCCTAGAATAGGATAGCCACTGAGTCAAAGCTGGCTTGCTGCAACTGAACCCCACCTTGCCTTCTTGACACATGTGCATGTATGATAGGATCTGATGTAAGTCTTGCTGAGTACCTTTGTACTCATGTTTGCTTAATTTATGTTTTGCAGATAGGATTGATGTCTCACTAGTAGTTCCGCTTAGACTTCGACAAGTAGCTTGTACCTCAGCTACGTTCTTGGACGAGTGTTGTAGATAGTCAGGCTCTTCAGCCTTTTTCATTTGTAGATGTCTGTACTCAGACATGTAGTGCTTCCGCTTGTTGCTTGTATGCTCTGAATGCTGGGTCGTGAGACCCATGTTTGTAATATTTGGCTCCTCGGAGCCTAATGAATAAATACTTTGTTTATTAGAGTCTTGTTGTGATGCCATGTTGTATTTGCACATATTGAGCATATTGTGTGTATGTTATTGAAATGCTTGGTATGTGTGGGATCCGACACCTAGTTGTTTACCCTTGGTAGCCTATCTTACAGGGAAATGTCTCCTAGTGTTTCCACTGAGCCTTGGTAGCCTGCTACTGCTCTGGAACACTTAGGCTGACCGGCATGTGTCCTTCTTCGTTCCTGTGTCTGTCCCTTATGGGAAATGTCACGCATTGTTCCTTTAAGTCCTTGTAGCTTGCTACGACTTGGGTTCATACGTTGATGACCGACACGTTCGTTGCTGGGTCATGTATGCCTGTCTCTGTAATTTAGTGCCACTTTTGGTTTATAACTGGTCATGTCGGCCCGGGTTCTCTGTCATATGGATGCTAGCGACACTATCATATACGTGAGCCAAAATGCGCAAACGGTCCCGGGCCAGGTAAGGTGGCACCCGTGGAGATACCGTGCGTGAGGCCGCAAAGTGATATGGTGTGTTACATGCTAGACCGGTGTGACTTAGGATCGGGGTCCCGACAGCGTTGGTATCAGAGCCTGACTGCCTGTAGGATTACCAAGCCAAAATGGTCGAAGTTGAGTCTAGAAATTCCTTAGTTATATAAGGGAATTTATTGTGGAAGGGAACGTAAGGCTCTTTTTACTCCTTATACCTCATGTCTTCTGATCTGAGTCATTTTACTTTTCCTACGGGGTTAAGGAACTAGGCTTTCTTTTCCGTCTATCAGGATCACGAGTTACTACTCCGTAGTCCCTTAGGATTGGTTGATCAGAGTCCTACTCCCGTTTCTAGTTCTTTCAGTATAGTTTGTTTAGTACTATCATAGTACCTTGAGTGATGATGTTGAGATGTTGTACTACCCTTTGCTAGCAGGATGTCTCATTCTGAGCATTTTACTGCCGTTATGCTGCCGGAATTATCCTAGTAGTTCGAGAGATACTAATTTCTTGTTCTACCTTATGCATCCTATAGTTGTTGATGTTTCCGTCTTCGGTTTCGCTTCTCAGGATGTCTTCAGTTAAGCGAAGCTCAGCTGCTCGTAGACAGAACCACGGAGGTGGTAGGGATAGGGAGGATCCTCCCGACCAGCCTTCGTTGGCAGAGTTAATGTTAGAGATGGAGAGAAACAAGCGTGAGTCTAACCGCTTGTTGGCACGTATTGAGGAGAACACCGCACATCAGTGCAAAGAATCAGCAACCATCCATGACTTCATTCGTCTGAAACCACCCACCTTCCATCATCCCATTGAGCCACTCGACGCAGATGACTGGCTCCGTAGTATCACTCACAAGCTGCGTTCTGCAAACGTAGCTGAAGATGACAAGGTCATCTATGCCACTCATCACCTGGAAGGTCCTGCTAGTCTTTGGTGGCAGAACTATGAGGCCATGATTCCAGCTGGCCAGATTCCTACCTGGAGAGATTTCACCGAGGCTTTTCGTGAGCATCATATCCCTCAAGCCCTTATCGATCGTAAGAGAGAAGAGTTCTCTAGTCTTACACAGGCTAAGATGGCTGTTGATGCTTATAGTCGAGAGTTTGAGAACCTCGCCCGCTATGCTACAGAAGAAGTGTCCACGGACGCCAAGAAGCAGGCTAGGTTTCGGAAGGGTCTCAACCCCAAACTGCGTCGTGATCTCCACTTGCATCATTGCAACACATTCCAGGCTCTTGTGAACAAGGCCATCAATGCAGAGACAGCTCAACTCACTTACGAGGAGTCTCGTAAGCACACCCTTGATTTGGGATCTTCCTCCGGTACTAGTTCCCAGAAGCGCCGGATTTGGGTTCCGAACTCTGTTCTTCCACCCACTTATCCTCCGAGGCCATCTTGTGTGGTACCTTATCCAGCTCAGTCTTATGCTCCACCCAAGCCTATTGGCAAACCGCTTGTCAATGCAGGTCCACGACCTACCTCAGGAACTTGCTTTACATGCGGAAAGCCAGGACACTATGCATGTGACTGTTCTCAGGCCAGTCTTGCTCCACCCCAGCCCGAGAAGTCCGTTCTTCGTAGTAAGCCACCACGCAAGACTATCATTGCCAATCCAGCTCCCACTAAACATGGACGTGTGCATCACGTCTCAGCTAAAGACGCTCATGATGATCCAAATGTCGTTCTTGGTACACTCCTTGTCAATTGCCATCCGGCTTCGGTTTTGTTCGATACCGGAGCATCTCACTCCTTCATCTCTGAAGGCTATGCTCGTTTGCACGACATGTCATTTTGTGACATGCCAACTCCGCTCGAAATCCAAACCCCGGGGTCTAGATGGCAAACTACCAGAATAAGCCATTGTAATGGAATCCTTGTTGACAGACTTGTATTCCTTGCTTCACTCATAGCCCTCAAGTCTTCAGATATTAACATAATCTTGGGTATGGACTGGATGACAGCTCATCATGCCAAGATCGATTGTTACACTAGGTCTGTTCAGCTTACACACCCATCTGGCAAGATAGTCACTGTCTCCACTAGGGTTGCAAAGCGTCAACTCTATTCTCTTAATGCCAGCCCCCTTCCAGACCTTGAAGATATCCCGGTAGTCCGAGACTTTCCGGATGTCTTTCCAGAAGAACTACCAGGTGTTCCACCTGATAGGGATGTAGAGTTCGTCATAGATCTTATCCCAGGAACTGTTCCAATTTCTAGGAGACCTTATAAGATGGCACCCCTAGAACTAGCTGAGCTTAAGAAACAACTTGATGAGTCTTTGCAAAAGGGTTTTATTCGTCCTAGTTCTTCTCCTTGGGCTTGTCCCGTCCTCTTCGTTAAGAAGAAGGATGGTACGGAACAGATGGTTGTAGATTATCGTCCCGTTAATTTGGTCACGATAAAGAACAAGTATCCGCTCCCCAGGATCAACGACCTGTATGATCAGCTCGCTGGATCCTCAGTCTTCTCCAAGATGGATTTGAGGTTAGGCTACCATCAAATCAAAATTAAAAACGGAGACATTCCTAAGACAGATTTTTGTCACTCGTTATGGCCAGTACGAGTACACCGTCATGTCTTTCGGTCTAACCAATGCTCCAGCCACTTTCTCCCGCTTGATGAACTCGATCTTCATGGAGTATTTGGATAAGTTCGTCGTGGTTTACCTCGATGATATTCTTATTTACTCGAAGAACGAGGAAGAGCATGCTGAACATCTTAGACTTGTTCTAGAAAAACTCAGAGAGCACCGCCTTTATGCCAAGTTCTCCAAGTGCGAATTTTGGTTGCCAGAAGTGACCTATCTCGGCCACGTAATCTCAGGGAAGGGCATTGCTGTCAATCCTGAGAGAGTTCAGACCGTTCTTGATTGGACTCCGCCTGAAACAGTTAAACAAGTTAGGAGTTTCCTTGGTCTAGCCAGCTATTGTCGCCGCTTTGTTGAAAACTTCTCGAAAGTGGCCAAACCTCTCACGGAACTTCTCAAGAAAGATAAAAGGTTTGAGTGGTCCCCATAGTGTGAGCACAGTTTTCAGGAACTGAAAAAACGCGTGACCTCTGCTCCCATACTTGTGCCACCGGATTTCACTAAGGACTTTGTTATCTACTGTGATGCCTCACGACAAGGACTAGGTTGCATTCTTATGCAGGATCGTCGTGTGATTGCCTATGCATCTCGACAGTTGCATCCACATGAGGAGAATTATCCTACACATGATCTAGAGCTTGCAGCTGTAGTCTATGCACTTAAGACCTGGCGGCATTACCTCCTTGGTAATCTTTGCGAGATCTACACCGATCACCAAAGTCTCAAGTATATCTTCACCCAACCAGATTTGAACCTTAGGCAAAGACGTTGGTTGGAGTTGATCTCAGATTACGACTTAGGAATTTCCTACACCCCAGGCAAGGGAAATGTCATGGCTGATGCGCTAAGTCGCAAGACCTATTGCAACAATCTCATGTTGCAGCAGGGCCAACCACTTCTCCATGAGGAACTATGTAAGCTTAACCTTCACATTGCTCCTCGCGAATTCCTTTCTACTTTGGTGGCGAAACCTACCCTTGAGGATCAGATCATTTCTGACCAGAAGTTTGATAGGGGTGTTGTCCGCATCAAGAGAAACATTAAAAGGGGAGTTGGTGGATGTTTCTCTATGGATGATCGAGGTGTTGTTTTCTTCGAGAATCGCCTGGTGGTTCCCAAGAATCAACATCTGCGACAATTGATCCTTAAAGAGGCTCATGAATCTCCTCTCACGATTCATCCCGGTAGTACTAAGATGTATCAGGACCTACGCCAGAGGTTCTGGTGGACTAGGATGAAGAGAGAAATTGCTGAATTCATTGCTAAATGTGACGTTTGTCGTCGCGTTAAGGCAGAACATCAAAGACCTGATGGCACCCTTCAGCCTCTAGCTATTCCTGAGTGGAAATGGGATAAAGTTGGTATGGACTTCATCACCGGCTTTCCCAGGACCAAGAGAGGGAATAATGCTATCTTCGTAGTCATTGATCGTCTCTCCAAAGTGGCTCACTTCCTACCTGTTCGAGAGAGTATCACTGCTAGCCAGCTTGCTGACTTGTATATTTCTCGAATAGTGTCACTTCATGGTGTCCCACTAGAGATCAATTCAGACCGTGGTAGTCTTTTCACTTCTCATTTCTGGGAGAGTTTCCAGACCGCCATGGGCACCCATCTTTCTTTTAGTACCGCTTTCCACCCTCAGTCAAGTGGTCAAGTGGAACGGGTTAACCAAATTCTCGAAGACATGCTTAGAGCTTGCGTTATCTCATTCGGTATGGATTGGGAGAAATGTCTTCCTTTCGCCGAGTTTGCTTATAACAATAGCTATCAATCTAGTCTCAAGCAAGCTCCTTTTGAGATTCTTTATGGACGAAGATGTCGAACACCTTTGAACTGGTCAGAAACCGGTGAAAGACAATCCTTTGGACCGGATATGATCCAGGAAGCAGAAGAGCAAGTTCGTATCATTCGTGAGAATTTGAAAACAGCCCAATCTCGTCAAAAGAGCCAGTATGATCGTCATCATAAGGAAGTGGCTTATGAGGTTGGTGACAAAGCTTATCTTCGGGTTACTCCTTTGAAGGGTACCCATCGTTTCGGTATCAAGGGCAAGTTGGCTCCTCGTTACATTGGTCCTTTTCGCATCCTTGCTAAACGAGGAGAGGTTGCCTACCAATTGGAACTACCCCCACATCTTTCTCGAGTTCATGATGTCTTCCACGTCTCTCAACTCAGGCGTTGCTTCTCGGATCCCATCCGCGGAGTGGACCATGAAACGCTTGATCTCCAAGATAACCTCACATATCTAGAGTATCCCATTCGCATTCTGGATCAAGCAGAGCGTGTCACTCGACGTCATAACATCAAGTTTCTCAAGGTTCAGTGGTCTCATCATTCCGAGAGAGAAGCTACTTGGGAGCGAGAAGATCGTCTCCGACTGGAGTACCCCACCTTCTTTCCGCCTACTCCTGAATCTCGGGACGAGATTCTTTCGAGTGGAGGCGAGTTGTCACAACCCTAGTTCTGGTATGCACTAGGTTAGTTTTGTGGTTTGCATCATGTTTAAATTTCAAATGAAATTGAATTGAGGACTTGTGAAAGCCTCAGAAACCCTTTTGAAAATGACCCAAATAAAAGTTGCTCCAAAAAGGTCCAAGAAAATGTTCATGTGGCCCTCTAAAAATATTGGTCAGAGATAAAAATCAAGCCAATATTATTAGGAGCTCATAAGTATTTATTTTGGGCATTTGGAATTAATGCAATAGCTATTTGCTTGGATATATATATATTATATATTTTATATATGTCCAAAATTCTGGTTCTTTATTTTGAGGGGTTGGGTTAATTCCTAGGTCCCTGCAAAAATAAAATGTCAGAAGGAAAACAAATGATTTAATTTAGAAATTAAATCAAAACAAATGTCAGAAAAAAATAGAAAATAAAAATAAAAAGGGCAGACTTACCAGTGCTGGCCCAGCACAGCACGGCCTGGCCGGCCCAGCTGGCCAGCCCAGCCCGCTCCCTCCCTGTCGTCTTCCTCCCTGCCAAGAGGACGAGCGCGTGCTCGGCGCCCGCGGCCACGCGCCACGGCCACCTCCTGCTTCCGCCGCTGCCGACGCGCCTGGATGTCTCTGGACGATGCCACGCACCCCCTGGACCCTCTCACTCCCCCTCGGTCCCTTCCCCCTCTCCTGGTGCTCTTCCTTGCGAACGCCCGAACGCCACCGTCGCCGCCGCTCGCCGTAGCCGTGGCCACCGTCCCCCTCTCGCCTCGTCGGAGTGCCCAGAAGCTCCGCCCCGTTCCTCTCCTTCTCCTCGCCGAGCTGCCCGACGTCAGAAGCCCCTGGAGCGCCGTCGTCGACCTCGTCTTCAACCTGCGGCCGTGGAGATCGCCAGCGACCGTGCGCCCGCTCCGACGCGTCCCCGAGCTCGCTGACGACGCCATCAAGATCGCCGTGAGCTCCTCTACCTTTCCCCTCTTCTCTCGTGCTCGCGCCTGTCCCCTAGCCCTGTTTCCTCCCGTGGCCGAAAGCTTCTCGCCGCCAGCCATGGTGTAGCCGTGGCCACAGCCGCACGAGCTCACAACGGAGCACGTCATCGTGCTCAGGAAGCCCCCAGGAACCCAACGCACCCACTCCCTCGCCTTCTCGTGCACCGTAGCACCTAAACCGACGAGGCCCGAACTCCGGCCGCCGCTGGGCTCGACGGTGGCGATGATTCCGGCCACCCCAACTGCTGTCGCTTAGTGCGTTGGATGCGCAAGAGCCTGCGCATCCTGTGGATGCCCTCCGCCGCTCGAATGGTCGACGAAGGCTATTTTCAGACGCCCTCCGCCGCATTCGGCCTCGCCGGCGGCTAACCGCCGGTGGGTTTGACCCAAACCCACCGGGTTTGACTTCCCGTGAGTCTATGACATGTGGGGTCAGCCTTGACTAATTTTTAGTTTAGGGTTTTAATTAAGTTTTAATTACTGACATCGATCTAATTAGACACTGACATGTGGGCCCCGCGTCTGTTTAGTTTAGTTTTAAACTTTAGTTAAGTGCTGAGAGACTGACCAGTGGGACCCACTGTCAGGTTTGACTCTGGACCAGCTCTTTGACCTGCTGACGTCATGCTTGTGTCATGCTGACGCAATAATCCAGTTCTGGTATTTAAATAAATCTTAAATGATTTATTTATTTCAGAAATTGGTTTAAACTTCAAAAAATCACAGAAATTCAACCGTAGCTCAGAATGAAATAATTTATATATGAAAAATTATCAGAAAAATTCAATCTATCCATCTGTACCATTTTCATGCATGACAAATGAAGTTAAACCTACTGTTTATTTGAAAACACATATTTGGCATTTAGAATGCTTATTTTAAAATTGCATTTGAACTCTTGGTTCAAATGGACTTCTTTCAAATTGAATGCTAGTTGCACTAGCTCAAACAACATCATAACTTCATGCCATATTCATGCATCATATTGTTGCATATGCTTGTGTCTGATTGTCGGCACCGTTCTTCTCGATAGGTCCAGCTCCGGAGACCGATCCAGAGTACCTGTCAGAGGAGCAGTGCTCTGCACGTTGTTTTACCAGGCAAGCAAACCCCCTTGTTCATTCCGATACAATCCCTCTCTCGCTCCTGCTCCCTGTTATTGCATTAGGACAACAACGACTTCACCTGCTACTTTATGCTGCGGTAGTTGAACCCATTCCTCTGCATGACCTGTCTTTCCACAGTAAATAGTTAAAACCCACTAGCATGTGTAGGAGTTGATTGAAGCCATGTTGTGATCTTACCATGCCTTGCTTGCTATTGCTTAGAGTGTGTCAGGTCTGATTCATCGGGAATGAATTGGAGTGAAATGATATGTTCTGATGCTGAGGGTTAAGTGTGTGAACACGATTTGGTAAAGGTAGTGGTGAGAGGCCATGTAGGAGTACATGGTGGGTTGTCTCACTGGAACCGTCCCTAAGAACTGAGTTCTGTGTATGTTGTCCAATGATCAGCTACTACCAAGCATTGGAATGCTTAAGTGCCCCTCTCGACTTATTAATCAACACGATCTCTGTCCAGGAGTTGCAACTAGTTTCTGGTGTTTGTAGGTAGTGTTATTTCTCTACCAGGTGGCACCCGGAAGGGTGGGCTTGGGACAGACTAGGCACACGTGGCCCGGTGTACCGAGTGGCACCCGGATGGTGGGCTCGGGAACCCTGTACACATCGTTTGGGGCCGTGATGGAAACCTCGGCCGGACTCCCTTGCGGATGGAACCCGAATAGGCGATAAACCTGGACGAGAGACTTGTGTGGTTAGTCAGGTCGTGGCCGACACCCTCGCCAGGCTTCCGCTTGAAGGTTGCCGAGATACACGAGATGTACATGGCGGTAAGTGGCGAGAGCGTGTGTGAAGAAGTACACCCCTGCAGGGTTAACATAATCTATTCGAATAGCCGGGTCCGCGGATATGGACTTCTTGGATGCTTACGTGGTACATAGACAACTTGAAGTGGATACTCTAAAATGCTCAAGACAAGTGTGAGTGCTATGGATGGCCTTCTCGTAGGGAGACGGGGATGAATCCATAGTGGTGTATTGTGTGGTGCTTAGTGGACTCGTGTGCGCCACCTCAAAGGAGTTACCAACAATCCTAGAATAGGATAGCCACTGAGTCAAAGCTGGCTTGCTGCAACTGAACCCCACCTTGCCTTCTTGACACATGTGCATGTATGATAGGATCTGATGTAAGTCTTGCTGAGTACCTTTGTACTCATGTTTGCTTAATTTATGTTTTGCAGATAGGATTGATGTCTCACTAGTAGTTCCGCTTGGACTTCGACAAATAGCTTGTACCTCAGCTACGTTCTTGGACGAGTGTTGTAGATAGTCAGGCTCATCAGCCTTTTTCATTTGTAGATGTCTGTACTCAAACATGTAGTGCTTCCGCTTGTTGCTTGTATGCTCTGAATGCTGGGTCGTGAAACCCATGTTTGTAATATTTGGCTCCTCGGAGCCTAATGAATAAATACTTTGTTTATTAGAGTCTTGTTGTGATGCCATGTTGTATTTGCACATATTGAGCATATTGTGTGTATGTTATTGAAATGCTTGGTATGTGTGGGATCCGACACCTAGTTGTTTACCCTTGGTAGCCTATCTTACAGGGAAATGTCTCCTAGTGTTTCCACTGAGCCTTGGTAGCCTGCTACTGCTCCGGAACACTTAGGCTGACCGGCATGTGTCCTTCTTCGTTCCTGTGTCTGTCCCTTATGGGAAATGTCACGCGTTGTTCCTTTAAGTCCTTGTAGCTTGCTACGACTTGGGTTCATACGTTGATGACCGACACGTTTGTTGCTGGGTCATGTATGCCTGTCTCTGTAATTTAGTGCCACTTTTGGTTTATAACTGGTCATGTCGGCCCGGGTTCTCTGTCATATGGATGCTAGCGACACTATCATATACGTGAGCCAAAATGCGCAAACGGTCCCGGGCCAGGTAAGGTGGCACCCGTGGAGATACCGTGCGTGAGGCCGCAAAGTGATATGGTGTGTTACATGCTAGACCGGTGTGACTTAGGATCGGGGTCCCGACATCTTGCCCATGAGGCATGGTTCGTTAGCATCAAATGATTCATAATCAAGTGATTCCCAAAGTCCATCAGCATGGAGTTTCTTCATGCGCTTTACATCAATA
This sequence comes from Secale cereale, assembly GCA_902687465.1. NCBI lineage: Eukaryota > Viridiplantae > Streptophyta > Magnoliopsida > Poales > Poaceae > Secale > Secale cereale. Next base: position 469,598,368 of record LR738713.1, on the reverse strand, counting down.
TGACCTAAACGGCAGTGCCACACGTATGTTGCACTATGATTATAAACTCTGCATCTTTTGGCTTCAATATTACGAATATGTGTATTCCATGATCGAGATTCAATAAACCAGTCACATTGGGTGTATGACCATAGAAGGTTTTATTCACGTAAACAGAATAACAATTATTCTCTAACCTAAATGAATAATCTATTGCAATAAACACGATCCAATCTTGTTCATGCTCAAGGCAAACACCAAATAACATTTATTTAGGTTTAACACTAATCAGAAAGTACATGGAGTGTGCAATGATGATCATATCAATATTGGAACTACTTCCAACACACATCGTCACCTCACCCTCATCTAGTCTCCGTTCATTCCGCAACTCCTGTTTCGAGTTACTAATCTTAGCAACCGAACAAGTATCAAATACCCAGGGGCTACTACCAGCACTAGTAAGGTACACATCAATAACATGTATATCAAATATACCTTTGTTCACTTTGCCATCCTTCTTATCCGCCAAATATTTGGGGTAGTTCCGCTTCTAGTGACCATTTCCTTTGTAGTAGAAGCACTTAGTTTTAGGCTTGGGTCTAGCTTTGGGCTTCTTCTCGGGAGTGGCAACTTGCTTGCCGTTCTTCTTGAAGTTCCCTTTGTTTCCCTTGCCATTTTTCTTGAAACTAGTGGTCTTGTTTAAGCATCAACACTTGATGCTCTTTCTTGATTTCTACCTTCGTTGATTTCAGCATCGCGAAGAGCTCGAGAATCGTTTTCTTCATTCCTTGCATATTATAGTTCATCACAAAGTTCTAGTAGCTTGGTGATAGTGACTAGAGAACTCTGTCAATCACTATCTTATCTCGAAGATTAACTCCCACTTGAATCAAGTGATTGTAGTACCCAGACATTCTGAGCACATGCTCACTAGCTTATCTATTCTCCTCCATCTTGTAGGAAAAGTATTTGTCAGAGGTCTCATACCTCTCGACATGGGCATGAGTCTGAAATAGCAATTTCAGCTCTTGGAACATCTCATATGCTCCGTGGTGTTCAAAATGTTTCTGAAGTCCCGGTTCTAAGCCGTAAAGCATGGTGCACTAATCTATTAAGTAGACATCATATTGAGCTTTGCCAAACATTCATAATCTTTGCATCTGCTCCTGCAATAGGTCTGTCACCTAGTGGTGCATCAAGGACATAATACTTCTGTGCAACAATGAGGATAATCCTCAGATCACGGACCTAGTCCGCATCATTGCTACTAACATCTTTCAACTTAGTTTTCTCTAGGAACATATCAAAAAATACAGGGGAGCTACAACGCGAGCTATTGATCTACAACATAATTTGCAAATACTATCAGGACAATGTTCATGATAAATTAAAGTTCAATTAATCATATTACTAAAGAACTCCCACTTAGATAGACATCCCTCAAGTCATCTAAATGATCACGTGATCCAAATCAACTAAACCATGTCCGATCATCACGTGAGATGGAGTAGTTTTCAATGGTGAACATCTTATGTTGATCATATCTACTATATGATTCACGCTCGACCTTTCGGTCTCCAGTGTTTCGATACCATGTCTGTACATGCTAGGATCGTCGAGTTTAACCCGGGTATTTTGCATGTGCAAAACTGTCTTACACCCGTTGTATGTGAATGTAGAGCTTATCACACCTGATCATCACGTGGTGTCTCAGCACGATGAACTGTCGCAACGATGCATACTCAGGGAGAACACTTGTACCTTGAAATTTTGTAAGGGATCATCTTATAATTCTACCGTCGTTCCAAGCAAAATAAGATGCATAATAAAGATACACATCACATGCGATCAAAATATGTGACATGATATGGCCATCATCATCTTGTGCTTTTGATCTCCATCTTCAAAGCATCGTCATGATCTCCATCATCATCGGCTTGACACCATGATCTTCGTCGTAGCGTCGTGGTCGTCTCGCCAACTATTGCTTCTACTACTATCGCTAACTCATAGTGATAAAGTAAAGCAATTACATGGCGTTCGCAATTCATACAATAAAGGACAACCATAAGGCTCCTGCCGGTTGCCGATAATTTACAACACATGATCATCTCATACATTAACTTACTCCCTCTGTTCTGAAATATAAGTCTTTTTAGAGATTCCAACAAATGACTACATACGAAGCAAAATGAGTGAAGCTACACTCTAAAACATGTCTACATACATCCGTATGTTGTAGTCTATTTGAAATGTCCAAAAAGACTTATATTTAGGAACGGAAGGAGTATAACTCATCACGTCTTGACCATATCACATCACAAAATGCCCCGAAAAAACAAGTTAGACGTCCTCTACTTTGTTGTTGCAAGTTTTACGTGGCTGCTACAGGCTTCTAGCAAGAACCGTTTTGAACTATGCATCAAAACCACAATGATTTTTCGTCAAGTGTGCTGTTTAACCTTCAACAAGGACCGACCATAGCCAAACTCGATTCAACTATAGTTGGAGAAACAGACACCTGCCAGCCACCTATGTGCAAAGCACGTTGGTTGAACCAATCTCATGAACGCGGTCATGTAATGTCGGTCCGGGCCGCTTCATCCAACAATACCGCCGAATCGAAGTAAGACGTTGGTGGTAAGCAGTATGACTATTATCGCCCACAACTCTTTCTGTTCTACTCGTGCATATTATCTACGCATAGACCTAGCTCTGATACCACTGTTGGGAATGTAGCATGCAATTTCAAAAATATTTCTACGCTCACGCAAGATCTATCTAGGAGATGCATAGCAAGGAGACGGGAAGAGTGTGTCTACGTATCCTCGTAGACCAAAAGCAGAAGCGTTGTATTAACGTGGTTGATGTAGTTGAACGTCTTCACGATCCAACCGATCCAAGTACCGAACGTACGACACCTCCGTGTTCAGCACACATTTAGCTCAATGACGTCCCTCGAGCTTTTGATCCAGTAGAGGGTCGAGGGAGAGTTCCGTCAGCACGACGGCATGACGACAGTGTTGGTGATGTGATCCGCGCAGGGCTTCGCCTAAGCGCTACGACGCTATGACCGGAGGAGCAAACTGTGGAGAGAGACGTCGCACACAGCTTGGAACAATTGTTGTGTCTCCAAGGGGTGCCTTGCCCACGTATATAAAGGAGGGAGAGGGAGGAGGCCGGCCCTAGGTGGCGTACCATAAAGGGGGAGTCCTACTAGGACTCCCAGTCCTAGTAGGATTCGGCCCCCATCTTTTCCTTCTCATGGAGGGGGAAAGGGGGAAAGGAGAGGGAGTAGGAGAAGGAAAGGGGGTGGTGCCCCCTTTCCCAGTCCAATTCGTCCTCATCCCTTTTGGGGGGCGCACCAGCCCCTTGTGGGCTTGTTAGCCTCCCTCCTATAGCCCATATGGCCCATATCTTTCCCCGGGGGGTTACGATAACCCCTACGGTACCCCGGTATGTACCCGATACACTCCGGAACCCTTCCGGTGTCCGAATACTACCTTCCAATATATGAATCTTTACCTCTCGACTATTTGGAGACTCCTCGTCATTTTCGTGATCTCATCCGGGACTTCGAACAAAACTTTGGTCACCAAAACACATAACTCATAATACAAACCGTTGTCGAACGTTAAGCGTGCGGACCCTACGGGTTCGAGAACTATGTAGACATGACCCAGACACATCTCCGGTCAATAACCAATAGTGGAACCTGGATGCTTATATGGGCTCCTACATATTCTACGAAGATCTTTATTGGTCAAACCGCTTAACAACATACGTTGTTCCCTTTGCCATCGGTATGTTACTCGCCCGAGCTTCGATCATCGGTATCATCGTACCTAGTTCAATATCGTTACCAGCAAGTCTCTTTACTCGTTCCGTAATGCATCATCCTGCAACTAACTCATTAGTCACATTACTTGCAAGGCTTCTTATGATGTGCATTACCGAGAGGGCCCAGAGATGCCTCTCCGATACACGGAGTGACAAATCCTAATCTCGATCTATGCCAACTCAACAAACACCTTTGGAGACACCTGTAGAGCATCTTTATAACCACCCAGTTGCGTTGTGACGTTTGATAGCACACAAGGTGTTCCTCCGATATTCGGGAGTTGCATAATCTCATAGTCAGAGGAACATGTATATGTCATGAAGAAAGCAATAGCAATAAAACTAAACGATCGTTATGCTAAGCTAACAGATGGGTCATGTCCATCACATCATTCTCCTAATGATGTGACCTCGTTCTTCAAATGACAACACATGTGTATGGTTAGGAAACTTAACCATCTTTGATTAACGAGATAGTCTAGTAGAGGCTTACTAGGGACACTCTGTGTTGTCTATGTATTCACACATGTACCAAGTTTCCGGTCAATACAATTCTAGCATGCATAATGAACATTTATCATGATATAAGGAAATATAAATAACAACTTTATTATTGCCTCTAGGGCATAGTTCCTTCATCTATAACTAGTTGCAATTATATTTGTCCCACCGAGTTTTGCAATCTGTGTTACCAAGATGGCTTGCCAACCTTTCTGTTGCCTTATTGCTTCACTTCAGTTCTATCGAGTTGATGCAATTGTTGGGGAACGTAGTATTTTAAATTTTTCCTACGATCATGCAAGATCTATCTACCAGATGCATAGCAACGAGAGGGAAGAGTGTGTCTACGTACCCTCGTAGACCGGAAGCGGAAGCGTTAAGTGACGCGGTTGATGTAGTCGAACTTCTTTGCGATTCAACCGATCAAGCACCGAACGTACGGCACCTCCGCGTTCAGCACACGTTCAGCTTGATGACGTCCCACGAGCTCTTGATCCAGTTGAGCTTCACGGGAGAGTTTCGTCAACACGACGGCGTGGTGACGGATATGATGTATTCACCGGCGCAGGGCTTCGCCTAAGCACTGCGACGGTATGACCGAGGTGTGTTTCTGTGGAGGGGGCACCGCACACGGCTGGAACAATTCAACTTGTGTATCTTTGGGTGCCCCCGTATATAAAGGAGCAAGAGGGGAGGGCCGGCCGGCCTCCTATGGTGCGGCTAGAGCAATCCTACTAGGAATAGGATTGCAATCCTATTCCTAGTAGGAGTCCACCAAGAAGGAAGAGAGGGAAAGGAAAAGAGGGAGAGGTGGCGCCCCCCCAGTCCTAGTCCAACTAGGATCCCTAGGTGGGGCGCCGGCCAGCCTCTATGGGCTGCCTCTCTCCTTTCCTCAAGGCCCACTATGGACCATCCCCCCTCGTAGGGAGTTCAGGTAACCACCTCCGGCAATCCAGTTAAATCCGAAACTTTTCCGGAACACTTCCGGTGTCCGAATATAGTCGTCCAATATATTAATCTTTATGTCTCGGACATTCCGAGACTCCTTGTCATGTCCGTGATCTCATCCGGGACTCTGAACTACCTTCGGTACATCAAAACTCATAAACTCATAATACCGATCGTCATCAAACGTTAAGCGTGCGGACCCTACGGGTTCGAGAACTATGTAGACATGACCGAGACTCATCTCCGGTCAATAACCAATAGCGGAACCTGGATGTTCATATTGGTTCCTACATATTCTACGAAGATCTTTATCGGTCAAACCGCATAACAACATACGTTGTTCCTTTTGTCATCGGTATGTTACTTGCCCGAGATTCGATCGTCGGTATCTCTATACCTAGTTCAATCTCGTTACCGGCAAGTCTCTTTACTCGTTCCGTAACACATCATCTCGTGACTAACTCATTAGTCTTTTGCTTGCAAGGCTTATTATGATGTGTGTTACCGAGAGGGCCCAGAGATACCTCTCCGACACTCGGAGTGACAAATCCTAATCTTGATCTATGCAAACACCACGAATACTTTCGGAGACACCTGTAGAGCATCTTTATGATCACCCAGTTACGTTGTGACGTTTGATAGCACACAAGGTGTTCCTACGGTATTCGGGAGCTGCATAATCTCATAGTCATAGGAACATGTATAAGTCATGAAGAAATCAATAGCAGTAAAACTAAACGATCATAGTGCTATGCTAACGGATGGGTCTTGTCCATCACATCATTCTCCTAATGATGTGATCCCGTTGATCAAATGACAACTCATGTCTATGGCTAGGAAATATAACCATCTTTGATCAATGAGCTAGTCTAGTAGAGGCATACTAGGGACATACTGTTTTGTCTATGTATCCACACATGTACTAAGTTTCCGGTTAATACAATTCTAGCATGAATAAAAGACATTTATCATGATATAAGGAAATACAAATAACATCTTTATTATTGCCTCTAGGGCATATTTCCTTCAGCAATCAGTGCCACATAAATGAGTCCTGCCTTTGCCATTGCACATCGGTCCCTTCGAGTTGTCTCCAGTCTGTCCCACCGAGACCTCCAATGTTCATATCTTTACACAGGCCGGTGCCACCGAGAATGTGTAATGGTTGGATTTCATGTGGAGGATATATATTCCCCTCCACCCCCTCTTACTAAGAGAGCCATCAGAATGTGCCTACACTTCCACTACTCATATTCTAAGAGAGAACCACCTACTCATGTGTTGAGATCAAGAGATTCCATTCCTACCATTTGAACCTTGATTTCTAGCTTTTCCCAAGTTGCTTTCCACTCAAATCCTTCTTCCACCGTAGCCAAATCTATGACAACGAGTTGAGTGTTGGGGAGACTATCATTTGAAGCACTAGAGCAAGGAGTTCATCATAAACAGACCATCTATTAGCTTTTGGAGAGTGGTGTCTCCTAGATTGGTTAGGTGTCGCTTGGGAGCCTCCGACATGCATGATGTGGAGTTGAACCAAGAAATTTGTAAGGGCAAGGAGATCACTTACTTTGTGAAGATCTACCCAAGTGAGGCAAGTCCTTCATGGACGATGGCCATGGTGGGATGGATAAGGTTGCTTCTTGATGGACCCTTTGTGGGTGGAGCCCTTCGTGGACTCGTGCAACCATTACCCTTCGTGTGTTGGAGTCTCCATCATCGTGAGCGTATGATAGCACCTCCTATCCGAACCACGCCAAAAATCACCTTGTCCCCATTGCGTTTGCCTTCTCCAAACCCCCTCCTTTACTTACATGTACAATGTCTTACTTTCCGCTACTATACTCTTAGAATTGCATGTGTAGGGTGTTGCTTGACTTATCATAATTTCTAAAATCTGCCTACAACTAAAATGGGGAAAAGGTTAGGTTTTATTTGGTCAAGTAGTCTAATCACCCACCTATAGACATACTTTTGATTCTACACTGCCGCAACCCCCAACATCATGGTCATCTGCTCCGCCACATAAGTGACCTCCCGGAGCCGCTCCTTAGTGTCTTCATTCTGGATGGTCGGCAAAGGAACTACACAACAGGCAACAAAGGGTGCACGTGAATGAAATGACATGGTAAAACATAGCTACATGAAGGAGGCCTCTGAAGGAAATATGTCCTAGAGGCAATAATAAAGTTGTTATTTTATATTTCATTATTCATGATAAAAGTTTATTATTCATGCTAGAATTGTATTGATCGGAAACTTAAATACATGTGTGGATACATAAACAAATATCGTGTCCCTAGTAAGCCTCTACTAGACTAGCTCATTCATCAAAGATGGTTAAGGTTTCCTAACCATAGACATGTGTTGTTACTTGATAACGAGATCCATTAGGAGAATTATGTGATGGACAAGACCCATCCGCTAGCTTACACTACAAAAAAACACTGATGTGATAATACATGTTTGTCATAGTAGGTCACGTTTTCTGTCATGCATGTACATCCATGACGATTTTATGACAGAATCAAGATAGTCATACCCGTGCCGTCGTAGAAGTGTTCCATGACAATACCAAAATTATCATCACGGAAGTGTCCACTTCCATGACGATAAATAGTGCGTCATGGAAGTGCTTTCGTCAAGGGTAACCGACACGTGGCATCCACCGTAACGGCACGCTGTTGACCCTATCAGGTCCGGTTTTGGATCTGATAACCCGTTAACAGCCAGGACCAATGGGGATTTTGCACATGTATTACGTCGATTCTAGCTTTGTCACAAAAGATTTTCATTGGACCCGATGCACTAGGTATTACACCTAGATCGGATATGAACTCCTTCATCCAGACTCCTTCATTTGCTGCTTCCGAAGCAGCTATGTATTCCGCTTCACACGTAGATCCCGCGACGACGCTCTGCTTGGAACTGCACCAACTGACAGCTCCACCGTTCAATAAAAATACATATCCGGTTTGTGACTTAGAGTCATCCGGATCAGTGTCAAAGCTAGAATCGACGTAACCGTTTAAGACGAGCTCTTTGTCACCTACATACACGAGAAACATATCCTTAGTCCTTTTCAGGTATTTTAGGATGTTCTTGACCGCTGTCCAGTGATCCACTCCTGGATTACTTTGGTACCTCCCTGCCAGACTTATAGCAAGGCACGCATCAGGTCTGGTACACAGCATTGCATACATGATAGATCCTATGGCTGAGGCATAGGGAATGACTTTAATTTTCTCTCTATCTTCTGCAGTGGTCGGGCATTGAGTCTTACTCAACTTCATACCTTGTAATACAGGCAAGAACCCTTTCTTTGACTGATCCATTTTGAACTTCTTCAAAATCTTATCAAGGTATGTGCTTTGTGAAAGTCCAATTAAGCGTCTTGATCTATCTCTATAGATCTTGATGCCTAATATATAAGCAGCTTCACCGAGGTCTTTCATTGAAAAATTCTTATTCAAGTATCCTTTTATGCTATCCAGAAATTCTATATCATTTCCAATCAGCAATATGTCATCCACATATAATATTAGAAATGCTACAGAGCTCCCACTCACTTTCTTGTAAATACAGGCTTCTCCAAAAGTCTGTATAAAACCATAAGCTTTGGTCACCTCATCAAAGCGTATATTCCAACTCCGAGATGCTTGCACCAGTCCATAGATGGATCGCTGGAGCTTGCACACTTTGTTAGCACCTTTTGGATCGACAAAACCTTCTGGTTGCATCATATACAATTCTTCTTTGAGATATCCATTCAGGAATGCAGTTTTGACATCCATTTGCCAGATTTCATAATCATAAAATGCGGCAATTGCTAACATGATTCGGACAGACTTAAGCATCGCTACAGGTGAGAAAGTCTCATCGTAGTCAACTCCTTGAACTTGTCAAAACCCTTTTGCAACAAGTCGAGCTTTGTAAACAGTAATATTACCGTCTACGTCGGTCTTCCTCTTGAAGATCCATTTATTTTCGATGGCCTGCCGATCATCGGGCAAGTCAACCAAAGTCCACACTTTGTTCTCATACATGGATCCCATCTCAGATTTCATGGCCTCAAGCCATTTTGCAGAATCTGGGCTCATCATCGCTTCCTCATAGTTTGCAGGTTCATCATGGTCTAGTAACATGATTTCCAGAACTGGGTTGCCGTACCACTCTGGTGCGGAACGTACTCTGGTTGATCTACGACGTTCAGCAGAAACTTGATCTGAAGTTTCATGATCATCATCATTAACTTCCTCACTGATTGGTGTAGGAATCACTGGAACAATTTTCTGTGATGTACTACTTTCCAATTCGGGAGAAGGTACAGTTACCTCATCAAGTTCTACTTTCCTCCCACTCACTTCGTTCGAGAGAAACTCCTTCTCTAGAAAGGATCCATTCTTAGCAACGAATATCTTGCCTTCGGATCTGTGATAGAAGGTGTACCCAACTGTCTCTTTTGGGTATCCTATGAAGACACATTTCTCCGACTTGGGTTCGATCTTATCTGGTTGAAGCTTTTTCACATAAGCATCGCAGCCCCAAACTTTAAGAAACGACAACTTTGGTTTCTTGCCAAACCATAGTTCATAAGGTGTCGTATCAAAGGATTTAGATGGTGCCCTATTTAACGTGAATGCAACTGTCTCTAAAGCATAACCCCAAAACGATAGTGGTAAATCGGTAAGAGACATCATAGATCGCACCATATCCAATAAAGTACGGTTACGACGTTCGGACACACCATTACGCTGTGGTGTTCCGGGTGGCGTGAGTTGTGAAACTATTCCACATTGTTTCAAATGAATACCAGACTCGTAACTCAAATATTCTCCTCCACGATCAGATCGTAGAAACTTTATTTTCTTGTTACGATGATTCTCTACTTCACTCTGAAATTCTTTGAAATTTTCAAATGTTTCAGACTTGTGCTTCATTGAGTAGATATACCCATATCTGCTCAAATCATCAGTGAAGGTCAGAAAATAACGATACCCGCCGCGAGCTTCAACACTCATTGGCCCACATACATCAGTATGTATGATTTCCAACAAATCTGTTGCTCGCTCCATAGTTCCGGAGAACGGAGTTTTAGTCATCTTGCCCATGAGGCATGGTTCGCAAGCACCAAGTGATTCATAATCAAGTGATTCTAAAAGTCCATCACTATGGAGTTTCTTCATGCGTTTTACACCAATATGACCTAAACGGCAGTGCCACAAATAAGTTGCACTATCATTATTAACCTTGCATCTTTTGGTTTCAATATTATGAATATGTGTATCACTACAATCGAGATCCAATAAGAATAGACCACTCTTCAAGGGTGCATGACCATAAAATATATTATTCATAAAACTAGAACAACCATTATTCTCTGATTTAAATGAATAACCGTCTCGCAACAAACAAGATCCAGATATAATGTTCATGCTCAACGCTGGCACCAAATAACAATTATTTAGGTCTAAAATTAATCCCGAAGGTAGATGTAGAGGTAGCGTGCCGACGGCGATCACATCGACTTTGGAACCATTTCCCACGCGCATCGTCACCTCGTCCTTAGCCAATCTTCATTTAATCCGTAGTCCCTGTTTCGAGTTACAAATATTAGCAACCGAACCGGTATCAAATACCCAGGTACTACTACGAGCATTAGTAAGGTACACATCAATAACATGTATATCACATATACCTTTGTTCACCTTGCCATCCTTCTTATCCGCCAAATACTTGGGGCAGTTCCGCTTCCAGTGTCCAGTCCCCTTGCAGTAGAAGCACTCAGTTTCAGGCTTGGCTCCAGACTTGGGTTTCTTCGTGGGAGTAGCAACTGTCTTGCTATTCTTCTTGAAGTTCCCCTTCTTTCCCTTGCCCTTTTTCTTGAAACTAGTGGTCTTGTTAACCATCAACACTTGATGCTCCTTCTTGATTTCTACCTCCGCAGCCTTGAGCATAGCGAAGAGCTCGGGAATTGTCTTTTGCATCCCTTGCATATTATAGTTCATCACAAAGCCTTTATAGCTTGGTGGCAGTGATTGAAGAACTCTATCAATAACACTATCCTCGTCAACTTTGCAACCAAGTTGAGTCATATGATTGTAGTACCCAGACATTCTGAGCAAGTGTTCACTGATAGAACTATTCTCCTCCATCTTGCAGCTGTAGAACTTATTGGAAATCTCATATTTCTCAATCCGGGCATTTGCTTGAAATATTAACTTCAACTCCTGGAACATCTCATATGGCCCATGACGTTCAAAACATCGTTGAAGTCCCGGTTCTAAGCCGTAAAGCATGGCACACTGAACTATCGTGTAGTCATCAGACCGCGACTGCCAGACGTTCAAAGTGTCTACATTAGCGGGAGGGGGCTTGTCACCTAGCGGTGCTTCAAGGACATAATTCTTCTGTGCAGCAATGAGGATAATCCTCAAGTTACGGACCCAGTCCGTGTAATTGCTACCATCATCTTTCAACTTAGCTTTCTCTAGGAATGCATTAAAATTCAAAGGAACGGTAGCACGGGCCATTGATCTACAACAACATAGATATGCAAAAAACTATCAGGACTAAGTTCATGATAACTTAAAGTTCAATTTAATCATATTAATTTAAAGAACTCCCACTTAGATAGACATCCCTCCGGTCATCTAAATGATCACGTGATCCAAATCAACTAAACCATGTCCGATCATCACGTGAGATGGAGTAGTTTCAATGGTGAACATCTTATGTTGATCATATCTACTATATGATTCACGCTCGATCTTTCGGTCTCCAGTGTTCCGAGGCCATATCTGCATATGCTAGGCTCGTCAAGTTTAACCCGAGTATTCTGCGTGTGCAAAACTGGCTTACACCCATTGTATTTGAACGTAGAGCTTATCACACCCGATCATCACGTGGTGTCTCGGCACGACGAACTTTCGCAACGGTGCATACTTAGGGAGAACACTTATACCTTGAAATTTAGTAAGGGATCATCTTATAATGCTACCGTCGTTCTAAGAAAAATAAGAAGCATAATAAGATAAACATCACATGCAATCAAAATATGTGACATGATATGGCCATCATCATCTTGTGCTTTTGATCTCCATCTCCAAAGCACCTTCATGATCACCTTCGTCACCGGCGCGACACCTTGATCTCCATCGTAGCATCGTTGTTGTCTCGCCAACTATTGCTTCTACGACTATCGCTACCGCTTAGTGATAAAGTAAAGCAATTACATGGCGATTGCATTTCATACAATAAAGCGACAACCATATGGCTCCTGCCAGTTGCCGATAACATTACAAAACATGATCATCTCATACAAAACCGTATAACTCATCATGTCTTGACCATATCACATCACAACATGCCCTGCAAAAACAAGTTAGATGTCCTCTACTTTGTTGTTGCAAGTTTTACGTGGCTGCTACGGGCTTAGCAAGAACCGTTCTTACCTACGCATACAAAACCACAACGATGTTTCGTCAAGTATGTGCTGTTTTAACCTTCACAAGGATCGGGCGTAGCCACACTTGATTCAGCTAAAGTGAGAGAGACAGACACCCGCCAGTCACCTTTAAGCAACGAGTGCTCGTAACGGTGAAACCAGTCTCGCGTAAGCGTACGCGTAATGTCGGTCCGGGCCGCTTCATCTCACAATACCGCCGAAGCAAAGTATGACATGCTGGTAAGCAGTATGACTAGTATTGCCCACAACTCATTGTGTTCTACTCGTGCATATCATCTACGCATAGACCTGGCTCATGATGCCACTGTTGGGGAACGTAGTATTTTAAAATTTTCCTACGATCACGCAAGATCTATCTACCAGATGCATAGCAACGAGAGGGAAGAGTGTGTCTACGTACCCTCGTAGACCGGAAGCGGAAGCGTCAAGTGACGCGGTTGATGTAGTCAAACTTCTTCGCGATTCAACCGATCAAGCACCGAACGTACGTCACCTCCGCGCTCAGCACACATTCAGCTTGATGACGTCCCACGAGCTCTTGATCCAGTTGAGCTTCACGGGAGAGTTTCGTCAGCACGACGGCGTGGTGACGGATATGATGTATTCACCGGCGCAGGGCTTCGCCTAAGCACTGCGACGGTATGACCGAGGTCTGTTTCTGTGGAGGGGGGGACCGCACACGGCTGGAACAATTCAACTTGTGTATCTTTGGGTGCCCCCCTGCCCCCGTATATAAAGGAGCAAGAGGGGAGGGCCGGCCGGCCTCCTATGCTGCGGCTAGGGCAATCCTACTAGGAATAGGATTGCAATCCTATTCCTAGTAGGAGTCCACCAAGAAGGAAGAGAGGGAAAGGAAAAGAGGGAGAGGTGGCGCCCCCCCAATCCTAGTCCAACTAGGATCCCTAGGTGGGGCGCCAGCCAGCCTCTATGGGCTGCCTCTCTCCTTTCCTCAAGGCCCTCTATGGACCATCCCCCCTCGTAGGGGGTTCCGGTAACCCCCTCCGGCAATCCAGTTAAATCCGAAACTTTTCTGGAACACTTCCGGTGTCCGAATATAGTCGTCCAATATATTAATCTTTATGTCTCGGAAATTCCGAGACTCCTCGTCATGTCCGTGATCTCATCCGGGACTCTGAACTACCTTCGGTACATGAAAACTCATAAACTCATAATACCGATCGTCATCAAACGTTAAGCGTGCGGACCCTACGGGTTCGAGAACTATGTAGACATGACCGAGACTCATCTCCGGTCAATAACCAATAGCGGAACCTAGATGTTCATATTGGTTCCTACATATTCTACGAAGATCTTTATCGGTCAAACCGCATAACAACATACGTTGTTCCTTTTGTCATCGGTATGTTACTTGCCCGAGATTCGATCGTCGGTATCTCTATACCTAGTTCAATCTCGTTACCGGCAAGTCTCTTTACTCGTTCCGTAACACATCATCTCGTGACTAACTCATTAGTCTTTTGCTTGCAAGGCTTATTATGATGTGTGTTACCGAGAGGGCCCAGAGATACCTTTCCGACACTCGGAGTGACAAATCCTAATCTTGATCTATGCCAACACCACGAATACTTTCGGAGACACCTGTAGAGCATCTTTATGATCACCCAGTTACGTTGTGACGTTTGATAGCACACAAGGTGTTCCTACGGTATTCGGGAGTTGCATAATCTCATAGTCATAGGAACATGTATAAGTCATGAAGAAAGCAATAGCAGTTAAACTAAACGATCATAGTGCTATGCTAACGGATGGGTCTCGTCCATCACATCATTCTCCTAATGATGTGATCCCGTTGATCAAATGACAACTCATGTCTATGGCTAGGAAACATAACCATCTTTGATCAATGAGCTAGTCTAGTAGAGGCATACTAGGGACATACTGTTTTGTCTATGTATCCACACATGTACTAAGTTTCCGGTTAATACAATTCTAGCATGAATAAAAGACATTTAACATGATATAAAGAAATACAAATAACATCTTTATTATTGCCTCTAGGGCATATTTCCTTCACGACCCACCCACCGACGCGTCTCTCTTTCAGGCTGTAGCACTGCAGCATGCGGTCCACGCTGCCGCCTACAGTTGCACCGACTCATGTGGTGCCGCTTGATACGTCTCCAACGTATCTATAATTTTTGATTGTTCCATGCTATTATATTATCCTTCTAGGATGTCTTATGGGCTTTTATATACACTTTTATATGATTTTTGGGACTAACCTATTAACCCAGAGACCAGTGCCGGTTTCTGTTTTTCTCCTGTTTTAGGGTTTTACAAAAAATGTTGGGGAACGTAGTATTTTAAAATTTTCCTACGATCATGCAAGATCTATCTACTAGATGCATAGCAACGAGAGGGAAGAGTGTGTCTACGTACCCTCGTTGGCCGGGAGCGGAAGCGTCAAGTGACGTGGTTGATGTTGTCGAACTTCTTCGCGATCCAACCGATCAAGCACCGAACGTACGGCACCTCCGCGTTCAGCACACGTTCAGCTTGATGACGTCCCACGAGCTCTTGATCCAGTTGAGCTTCACGGGAGAGTTTCGTCAGCACAACGGCGTGGTGACGGATATGATGTATTTACCGGTGCAGGGCTTCGCCTAAGCACTGTAACGGTATGACCGAGGTGTGTTTCTGTGGAGGGGGGCACCGCACACGGCTAAAACAATTCAACTTGTGTGTCTTTGGGTGCCCCCTGCCCCCGTATATAAAGGAGCAAGGGGGGAGGCTGGCCGGCCCTTGTTTGGTGCGGCTAGGGTTGCAATCCTACTAGGAATAGGATTGCAATCCTATTCCTAGTAGGAATCACCAAAAGAAGGAAGAGAGGGAAAGGAAAAAGGAGAGGTGGGGCCCCCCAATCCTAGTCCAACTAGGAACCCTAGGTGGGGCGCCGGCCAGCCCTATGGGCTGCCTCTCTCTTTCCCTTAAGGCCCACTATGGACCATCCCCCTTCGTAGGGGGTTCCGGTAACCCCCTCCGGCAATCCCGTTAAATCCGAAACTTTTCCGGAACACTTCCGGTGTCCGAATATAGTCGTCCAATATATCAATCTTTATGTCTCGGACATTCCGAGACTCCTCGTCATGTCCGTGATCTCATCCGGGACTCCGAACTACCTTCGGTACATCAAAACTCATAAACTCATAATACCGATCGTCATCAAACGTTAAGCGTGCGGACCCTACGGGTTCGAGAACTATGTAGACATGACCGAGACTCATCTCCGGTCAATAACCAATAGCGGAACCTGGATGTTCATATTGGCTCCTACATATTCTACGAAGATCTTTTATCGGTCAAAACCGCATAACAACATACGTTGTTCCTTTTGTCATCGGTATGTTACTTGCCCGAGATTCGATCGTCGGTATCTCTATACCTAGTTCAATCTCGTTACCGACAAGTCTCTTTACTCGTTCCGTAATACATCATCTCGTGACTAACTCATTAGTCTTTTGCTTGCAAGGCTTATTGTGATGTGTGTTACCGAGAGGGCCCAGAGATACCTCTCCGACACTCGGAGTGACAAATCCTAATCTTGATCTATGCCAACACCACGAATACTTTCGGAGACACCTGTAGAGCATCTTTATGATCACCCAGTTACGTTGTGACGTTTGATAGCACACAAGGTGTTCCTACGGTATTCGGGAGTTGCATAATCTCATAGTCATAGGAACATGTATAAGTCATGAAGAAAGCAATAGCAGTAAAACTAAACGATCATAGTGCTATGCTAACGGATGGGTCTTGTCCATCACATCATTCTCCTAATGATGTGATCCCGTTGATCAAATGACAACTCATGTCTATGGCTAGGAAACATAACCATCTTTGATCAATGAGCTAGTCTAGTAGAGGCATACTAGGGACATACTGTTTTGTCTATGTATCCACACATGTACTAAGTTTCCGGTTAATACAATTCTAGCATGAATAAAAGACATTTATCATGATATAAGGAAATACAAATAACATCTTTATTATTGCCTCTAGGGCATATTTCCTTCAGCAATCAGTGCCACATAAATGAGTCCTGCCTTTGCCATTGCACATCGGTCCCTTCGAGTTGTCTCCAGTCTGTCCCACCGAGACCTCCAATGTTCATATCTTTACACAGGTCGGTGCCACCGAGAATGTGTAATGGTTGGATTTCGTGTGGAGGATATATATTCCCCTCCACCCCCTCTTACTAAGAGAGCCATCAGAATGTGCCTACACTTCCACTACTCATATTCTAAGAGAGAACCACCTACTCATGTGTTGAGATCAAGAGATTCCATTCCTACCATTTGAACCTTGATTTCTAGCTTTTCCCAAGTTGCTTTCCACTCAAATCCTTCTTCCACCGTAGCCAAATCTATGACAACGAGTTGAGTGTTGGGGAGACTATCATTTGAAGCACTAGAGCAAGGAGTTCATCATAAACAGACCATCTATTAGCTTTTGGAGAGTGGTGTCTCCTAGATTGGTTAGGTGTCGCTTGGGAGCCTCCGACATGCATGATGTGGAGTTGAACCAAGAAATTTGTAAGGGCAAGGAGATCACTTACTTTGTGAAGATCTACCCAAGTGAGGCAAGTCCTTCATGGACGATGGCCATGGTGGGATGGATAAGGTTGCTTCTTGATGGACCCTTTGTGGGTGGAGCCCTTTGTGGACTCGTGCAACCATTACCCTTCGTGTGTTGGAGTCTCCATCATCGTGAGCGTATGATAGCACCTCCTATCTGAACCACGCCAAAAATCACCTTGTCCCCATTGCGTTTGCCTTCTCCAAACCCCCTCCTTTACTTACATGTACAATGTCTTACTTTCCGCTACTATACTCTTAGAATTGCATGTGTAGGGTGTTGCTTGACTTATCATAATTGCTAAAATCTGCCTACAACTAAAATGGGGAAAAGGTTAGGTTTTATTTGGTCAAGTAGTCTAATCACCCACCTCTAGACATACTTTTGATTCTACACTGCCGCAACCCCCAACATCATGGTCATCTGCTCCGCCACATAAGTGACCTCCCGGAGCCGCTCCTTAGTGTCTTCATTCTGGATGGTCGGCAAAGGAACTACACAACAGGCAACAAAGGGTGCACATAAATGAAATGACATGGTAAAACATAGCTACATGAAGGAGGCCTCTGAAGGAAATATGTCCTAGAGGCAATAATAAAGTTGTTATTTTATATTTCATTATTCATGATAAAAGTTTATTATTCATGCTAGAATTGTATTGATCGGAAACTTAAATACATGTGTGGATACATAAACAAATATCGTGTCCCTAGTAAGCCTCTACTAGACTAGCTCATTCATCAAAGATGGTTAAGGTTTCCTAACCATAGACATGTGTTGTTACTTGATAACGAGATCCATTAGGAGATTTATGTGATGGACAAGACCCATCCGCTAGCTTACACTACAAAAAAACACTGATGTGATAATACATGTTTGTCATAGTAGGTCACATTTTCTGTCATGCATGTACATCCATGACGATTTTATGACAGAATCAAGATAGTCATACCCGTGCCGTCGTAGAAGTGCTCCATGACAATACCAAAATTATCATCACGGAAGTGTCCACTTCCATGACGATAAATAGTGCGTCATGGAAGTACTTTCGTCAAGGGTAACCGACACGTGGCATCCACCGTAACGGCACGCTGTTGACCCTATCAGGACCGGTTTTGGATCTGATAACCCGTTAACAGCCAGGACCAATGGGGATTTTCCACATGTAAAATTCTCATTGGCCGAGGGACCACGTGTCGACTCCATGTGCGGACAGATGTCAACCAACCACTGGACAGGAGGCGCCTATGATACGTCGACATGTGGCGTGGCCCAACAGTGGCCCATTAAGGTCAAAATGTTGGCCCCATTGACTTGGTCAAGGGATAACGGGCCGGCCCATAAAAAGCCTGCTAACGTCCTGCTTGCATATAGCCCATTCAGGCCCGATAACTCACGGCCCATCGCGGCCTTTACGATTTCGACCCACTAGATTCATCTGGGCCGTCCAATATGATTCCAGCCCATTGTAACTTTCGGCCCATATGAGGCCCTTTATAACTCTTGGCCCATTAACAACCCGTAGTGAAGCTGGCCCATAATGAACAGTATATCGCTTCATACCCATTAATGACCCATTACTCCGTTGGGCCCCTCCCAGCCCGTGTTATCTTTCATCCTTTTAAGGGCCCATTTATTCTTGGGCTGATTTACAGCATTCAGTTGCTCACGGTCTGTTACTCGCCTTTTCTGCTTGTCGGCCAAATTCACCCCGTGGTTAAAGTTGGCCTGTTTGTAGCCCATTAATCCGTTGGGCCGTTTTCAGAGCATCATCAAATACGGCCCATTAATGACCCATTATGCCTGTCGATAGAATTAAGCCCGTTATACTCGTCGGCCTCTTAAATACCCGTTATGGTCGACCCATGAATGAACGACTGCCACTCTAGCCCGTTTACGGCCCATAATGCGGTCTGTTATTGGCCCATGTTTGGCCAATCGACCATACGGCCCGTAAAAGGCCCATTGATTCTACGGCCCGCAGAAGGCCCGTAGGAGGCCCATGGTCACTACAGCAGATAGCAGGACCATGGTGACAATGGTCTGTATGTTGCCCACGGTTATTGTGGCCTTGTTTTAAAAAAGAGGTTATTGCGGCCACTAGCACACCGTAGAAAAAGAACTGCACTGACTACAAGCAAACAAATAAACAAGACAACAAAGAAATAAATAAGCAAGCAACATACGCTAGGCTATTATGGCTATTACACACATTACAACCACTAGGCATCAAAGTTTACCACCAGTGCAAATATGGGGAACAAAGAAGCATATTACATACACTGGTTGTCAAAGTTGGCGACCAATGCAGATAAACGCCGCAACAAAACAAGTCCAGAACTGAAACCATTTCACAAAAGCTCAAGAAACAATATCTTGGGTATCCACCATGCTGGCACGATGCTTAGAAAGATTATTAGCTTTCTCTTGTTTGGCTCTTAAATCCTCCCGCGCTTGCTGTGGCACCAGAAAGTATGCATCTGAATTCTCCAAGGACTTCCATAGTCCTTCGGCTTGTTGTCGCAACACAGCTGATCGATGTCTTTCAGCTTGTAGTTTAGACTCAAGAAACCGAACTGATTCACACAGTGAGTTCGAGGAGCTTGTGCGAGCGGTAGTGGCCAGTAACTCGAACACTACACCAGGACATGACTTTGGGGTTGTCTCACTGTCTTCAAGATAGTTTTCCTTAGCTGTTTTATTAGTTTTTATGGAGACCAACAAGGATGTCTCACTATCCTGACCTTATCTGCATTACTTCCTTTACCATTGCTCAATAAGGTACTCTTCCCCAATTTTCTGTCAGCATTCTAAAAGAGGAAACAAGCATACACATAACGGGTTTAGCATGTAGTATATGAAACTCATTTAGGTGAACCAATTCAGTAGTATGGTGGACATGATTTAGATACCAAGTCTTCTATTGCCAAGTAGTACATAATAAAAGCATCAAACAAACATATATCTATGTCCTATGGTCACTGCATTGCCTAGCCAAATCAAAATAGAGACACGGTTAAAATCATATCAGTTCAAGACAAAGCAGCATTGAAATAATACAAGTGTGGGAAACTACACGACACAACAAGATTTCAGATGGGTACCACGGGTATACATGTACAACAACACTATTGGCTCTGTTGTGATGCTAGTAATGTGCATGATATGAGAAGTCAATTGTACACACAATTGAAATTGAAATCAATAGAGCAATTTAGAAGAGAAAACCCGTTAAAGAAACATGCTTAAACATACCCGTTGTGCCATTGGAGTTCCGATTGGATCCTTCAATTTATAAATAAGTTTGTATGAGTAAATACAATGATACAAGAGCAAAGTAGTATACACCATAGCAATGCAATCTTGAATGAGAACAGTTGTTCTTCAGTTTTAAGCACTTGTTCAGGTAATGCCAATACTGCCACCAAGCATTCTTGAAGACACCAGAGGTATTAGCAAAGGTTACCTCATCCGAATTTTCCAAATCGGTTCTTCTCTATAGAGAAAAATGGGAACATTTGCTGATTTATAACTAGCATGGAGGTAGAATTATGGGACAAAGCAAAGTAATTTCCATGAATAACATTACTTACACATAACTCCTGGACGAACACCTGCAACTGGCATTTTCCTTCATCTCGAGTACAATATTTCCATGATGGGAAGATACACACATAGGATTTGACAACATCAAATGCGATAGATGCTAAACTACGAATGGTTGGTTGTGCTTCGTCCACGGGAGTAGGTGTACTAACTGGTGGAGTTGGGGTTCGTCGTGGTAGTACTGGCGCTTTGGGCACTGGAGCTGCCTTACCAACTGCTCTTGTTTGGGAGCTCTGTGGTGGAGATGGTGCTGTGTCAACTAGAACTGGGTTACAATATGTTGGGGTTGGGGTTAGATTGGGTGAAGCTGGTTCTCTGTCCATCGCAGTAGGGGTACAATATGCGAGAGCCTGGGTTATGTGTGGTAGGAATGGTTCTCGTGCATGTACAACCGGGGAGCTATCTCCACCAAGAGATAGCACTATTTTATTTAAAGACAGTGTTTTTATTCCGCTAGATACTGCCATCACCCGCTCTAGTTCAAATGGCTGATAAACAAGAAACGTAGTTGAATGTACAGACCTTGTATGAGAGACAGATGCGATAGATAGTGTGGAAAAAAGAGGGCATGAAATAGTTCACATGTATATTGTTTAACTAAAAAGGATAGCATGACATAGTTTCACATATATGATATGTATCTAAACTGGATAACATAGCATGACATAATTCAAAGATACAATGACTAAATAAACATGATGACATGAGATAATTATATGATAACTTTAGTAAACAGGTTCGCATGGCATAATTCACATACATGTTATCTAAGTAATCAGGATCGCATGATATAATTCACACATGTGATTTATATACTAAGCAGAGGGCATGCACATATACGATGTCTGAACTAAGAACATGATGTTGAATATTGTGTATGTGATGTCTAAACTATGTAATGCAAGACACCATATGCATGATATGAGCAGTATAACCGTGCCAAGTTAGAGCATACACCTCGGTGGGGGAATAGGACTGGTCATCTATCTCTGAATCCATCTCTAAGGAGCTATCGGGACCTAGCAAGAGATCTGCTTCGACGGGTAGCACTGTCTGCTCTGAAGACCTTGTTTTCACTTCAGATTTTTCCATCACCCATTCAAATGGCTGATTCACAGGAAGAGTAGTTGAATGTACAAGCATTGTCGACAAATGGAAATGTAATGAAGAAAAGGATTGGCAAGATATCATTCAAATATATGATGTCTGGTTAAACAGGATGGCATTGCATATTTCACATATATTATATCTGCCTAAAAGAGATGAGATTGCATAATTCACATATATGATATAGAAACTAAACATGTGGCATTACAGAACATGTCTAAACTAAGAAGATGACATACATGATGTCGAATGTAGGCACTGCAAGGCAACATATGCATGATATGACCAACATCATCATGCCAAGTTACAACAAACACCTCAGGGGGTAAATAGGAGTGGTTATCTCCGTCTGAATCAGCCTTAGAACAAATATCTTCCTCTGGATTAGAATCCGGAGGGGGGGGGGAGGGTTCTCCATTGCACCCACCATCGAGAGATGTCTGCATGACAGTGTATTGCCGCGCAAAACTTTCCTCTTTTTCTCTACATGTTCAACATGACTGTGTACAATATCTGACAAGCATACAAAAAAATATAGTGCGATTATGTAAAGGGAGCATGCATAATCTAGAGTGATGGTAACAACCAGTGGATAGATCCAAAATAATGATAGCAGGCTCATGATACCTTTAATTTTATAAAAAGGCACATGATGATTGCTTTACTGTTTGTTTCCCACCCAAGATGAACAACCAGATAATATACAAAGATACTATTCATTACTGCCTCGATATGTGCCCCACAAGGCCACACACATTTTAAAACTCAAGTTTGAACATTAATTTGGACCGGACTTGGAGTCTAAGAGGTGAACATGATGATAAAGTAGCAGGTAATATTAAGCAATGCATAACATAAGCAGAAACAAAAGAGTGCGACCTCTCTTGCGGACCCGTGCACTCCTCAGTTTAATCTGCTGAGTCGATGATGGTGATGTAGTTGCGGTGGGTGCCGACAGCAGGGAAGGAGATCTGAGGCGGCGAAAGACGGTCAAGAGTCGTGATGTCTGGTATGGTGGATGCTTCTGTCGATGGAGCAGATCAGGTGAGGTGGGCAACGTCGCGGTAGGAGTAGGACAAACCACACAAAGTTTTCTTCGACACCTATTTGTTACTGAAGTAATTCTGTAAGGGCTCCTTTGGCTTGCAGGATTCTAAAAACGCAGGGATAGGAAAAACACCAGAATAGGATAGAAATGTACGTGGGAAACAGAGCATTTGTAAACACATGATTTCTGTCAACTTGGGTGTTTGGTTCACAGGAATTGGAAGAGCAGAGGAATGCAAAGGAACATGGCCAAATTAAAGTCAAACCAAAGGAAAGTGCGTACCGTTAGAATGTTATTCTGCCACTGATGCGCTTAGGGCTCCTTTGATTCAAAGGAATTTTATAGGATTTCTAAAGGAATGAAATCCTTAGGTTTTTTTCCTATGTTGGTCCTTTGATTCATAGGATTGGATTCCATAAGAATTTTTCCTATGGAATATTTTGTACTACATTTCATAGGAAATCTAACATCCACTCCAACCTCTTTTTACAATTCCTTTGTTTTTCCTATGGCATCAAACACTCATTGCTAATCCTATAGGATTCAAGTGGGCATGCCACTCAAACCCTATACTTTTCCTATTACTACGTTTGCAAAATCCTACGAATCAAAGAGGGCCTTAGTCTTGTTTTCATGCATAGGATTTTCAAAAGTAGGTACATGTGGATGGTTTGCTCCATTCCTTTCAACAAAATGCATGAATAATTGAATGGTAGAGTGCAATTTCCTATTGCTATGTTTTTCCTTCACTTTTTCCTTTGAACCAAAATAGGCCTAGTGGATCGACATGAATATAGACTATAGAGTAATAAGTGATGTGACAAGTGTACAACCTCTTTAGTGTAGCCGTGTCGACCTCAACATCATTGGGTTGGTCGCTGAAGAAGTTGCGGCATAGGTGGCTGTCAGAGGTGTGGAGGAAGATCTGAGGTGTCTGTAAATGGCGTCCAGGGTACTATTCCGTTGTGATGGATGGTTCCATCATTGGAGCAACTCCGGCGAGCCGTAAGACATCGAGGCTAAAGAAGTACAAGACATACATTGTTAATTTCAAGTGGGATTCTAATAGCATCTCCAATAGATGATGTAAAATACATTAACAAAAAGTGATAGATGTAAAATTTACATCACCAAAAAACACCTGACTACAACAGATCAGGTAAAAACTGTTGACTCTGAACATAACTGTCAAAACTGAAATTTACTGTGGTATCTGAATGTTACTGTCGAAACTGAAAGCATTGGTAGCAGAGAGGCACTTCACATGTAGTTTAGGCCGCTAGAGCACTAGTAGTGGAGAAACAGTGATCTAAGTCAATAGGCGATCGACAGGGAATACAATAACAGATAGCAGCCAGAGCAGCTGCGCCTGGAGGAGCAGCGCGAACTAGAGCCAGAGCAGCAACTCGTGTAGCTATAGCAGCCAGTGTACCAGCATCAGCAGTGCGAGCGAGAGCAAGAGCAGAGGAGCAGCACGAGCGAGGGGAAGAGCAAAGCAGTAGCAGCAACACAGGCTAGCGAGAGCCGGAGCAGCAGCAGCAGTAGCGCAAGCGAGCGAGAGCTAGAGCATCATCAGAAGCGCGAGGGAGCGAGCGAGAGCTGGAGCAGCAACATATTCGGCTGGTATGGACGCCGCTGCCGAGGGAGCCTTGCACTGGGGGAGAGCCGCCGTGGAGATGTCACCGGCGGCGCCGACTTCGAGGTAGCCACGCCATGGGGGTGCGGGATCGAGCTCGGTCGGCGCCGAGAGGGCGAGTTAAGGAGAAGGTGCGATGCAATGAGTGTACAACCTCTTTGGTGGCGCCGAGTAGGCCTCAGCTTCATCCGAGGAGTCGGTGGTGATGCTGCGGTTCCGATGGAGCGGGTTAAGGCAGCGCTGTGGGGATGGATCAGCCGCGATAGTCGAGGCGATCATCGGAGCTGCTCCTTGGAGGAGTAGGACGGGGCGGCCAAACGGCGGGACGATGAGATCGGTGACGGATCCTCATTCGGAGAGGTGGATGAGGGACATCGAGTTGTTGCAGTGGATGATGTCGTCGGGGAAGAGGCTCCGGCTAGGGGGCGGTGGGGTGACGAACGACGGAGGGTGGGGTTTCGCGGTTGGACCATATAGGTTATGGCGGCCTGGGGTTTCGAATGGTGAAAAGGAGGTGACCGGAGGGGGGAACCATGACTTAGGGATACGCTTGTCCGAAATGTAGGGTGTATTACAAAAGTACCCCCACCGATTTGAACTAGTTGTCCTTTCGGCTCAGGGTTAGAACGAGGATTTCACATGTTGGGATTTGGCAGCAGGAGGGAATTTTTGCGCGCGTTGTAATTTCGGGATAACAAGGCGCGGGGAGCGAGTTTTTGTAGAGTACCAAATCCAATCGCACTTCCCTCTACGGGAAAAAAATCCGTACCAAACAAAGAGAGAGTCTTGTCCCATTTCATTGTATGGATTGTTACAAATGCTATTCAAAACTTTGAATCCATGTTATGTCCATTTTTTTTCACTAGATGTATAATGCATGTAACCTACCCATACAGGCATTTTAGTGCATTCCAAATGTCTATACTACCGCTGCAATTCAAACTAAATTTGAATTCGTTTTTCTATTTGAATAAGAATCTACAATCTTGATTGTTGCCAAGTTAAACAACATTTGTATATTATCTTAACAACACACCACATGATTGCTATAGAGATAGATAAGAACTATGTGCACTATATGAACTCGAATTCAAATATTTGAATACACTTGATGTCGACTCCAAATAATAGTACATTTGATGTACTAACTAGATCTTCATAATCTAAACCATGTTTCATACGTACACTATGTTTATCACACAATGTATAGTGCCCCGCCCCCTACATTATGACAAGTATTTAGCCCTGAGCTGCAAAATCCACATTATCACAAATAAAAAAAATGTTTATGTAGTATAACATGCTCATAACCACACCATGTGTATCACCATTATATTCATGCATGCATGGGTTGAAAACACTATGATCTCTTATTCAAATTAAATATTTGAATCCTCCTCAGCATCCTCTTCGTTGTGCATGTTCATTATTTTTCTTAGGCCGTTCTCCCATGGTGTCTGCATGTCTCCCCACCCCCTTCTTTTTGGCAGACACACACCGATCGTTATACCTCTCTAGCCAGGTATGGGTACCACAAACACATGTTTTCCCTCTTCTCTTCTTAGCGTCCATGCCTCCATGTGTCTAATATGATCCCACACAAATGCACACTCTGGCCCCTCTTTTCATCGATCTCGCACTCGCACATGCCTTCCCCTCTCGACATAGTAGGTCTCTCACACCGGCCACCTTCTAGCCGCATACCTCTCTGTGTGTCCATCTCTTCGGGTCTTGTTTGCCTCTGACATATGCATGTATACCGATTGATCTCCCTACATATAGCTAGGTCGAATATAACTCTTTTTCCCCACGCAACAGTCGATGTACCTCACTACTCACTAGTTATGTATCTCACTTTCTCTGACACACATCGATTGATTTACCTATCTAGCTAGCTTAGCACACACACATCGTCCTCCCTCGTCATCCATGCATGCCTCTCGACCCATCTCTCACACGCACGTGCACACACAGAGACACATCCCCTCTCTTATTGTTATTGTAGTCGTCCCCTCTGTTTGTCTAGTAGGCCTCTCCCACCCTATCGTGGTTTTGTCACAGCAGATGTCCTAGCAAAAGGACTTAGTCATGAGGCCATCGCTACGGGTTATCTTAAAGGGGTTAAAGCGGACAAAGGACACAAGGATTTTATACTAGTTCGGCCCCTTCGATGAAGGTAAATGCCTACGTCTAGTTTTGTGTATATTGCTAGGGTTTCGATGACCAAGGAGCGAATCCGCTTTGCCTGTGTCTCGATCTGTTGTTCTCTGTCTTCAACCATCGCCGGGTCGTCCCTTTATATAAGAGGTGACGCCCGGTCCGGTTTACGGAGTCCCGAGGCCGGCTCATAAACGTGTCCGCCTCGGTCTGTGTTCTTTCTATCTTACATCCCAAGTACATAGTATGACGGTTTACAAATCATGGGCCCTAACACTTGGGCTCTAAACCTCTTGGGCTGAAATCTCCTACTTCATGCTCTGCTGGGCCTTTGATAAGATAATCATGATAATGTAAACCGGCCCCTCCTAGGCGGTTTATACCTGGTAGTAATATCCCTAACATTAGGCCCCAGATTGATTTGGACCTGTTCATGTCAATCTTCAAAGTCTTTTACAGATCTTCCTTTTTGCTGCTTCAGAATGCTTTGTAAACCGGCATGACGTCATCTCCTCAAATCACTTTAAACCGTCGTGACACCATCTTGCGCATTTAATACTTATACCTATTTTTTACCTTTACTCATTAAAGCTCCGAAGATCGAGGCGGCAACATCATCCATATTCGCTTTTTGGGCTCCTCGATTCCCGCGCCTGCTGTTTTATCCCTTCGGCTTATAAATAGGGCCGATGGGCATCTTGTCGTGGAATTAACACGGCAGATGTCCGGATTAACGGACTTTAGTCGTGAGGCGGCGCATCTTTGTAGTAGCTTGAAAGGGGTTGAGAGGAATCGAGAAGCGCAATGCAAGACAAGGATTTAGACAGCTTCGGACCCCGGGAAACATCATCCGGTAATAACCCTACGTGCTGTTTGAGGCTAGATCTCATTATGATCCTCTTCGTGTCGCCGGTAAACCAGCTCTTTGTGTCTAGCCCTAGAAACTTGTGAGAACTTGTCTAAACTTGTCTAAACTTGTCCAAACTTTGGGGAGCCCTGCCCCTCCTTATATATGTTGAAGGGGCGGGTTACATGACTAGTCCTAGTAGGATTAGGATTGCTTTATTACAAGGAGTCCTAGTCTTGCTTCCTTTGTCGGAGAATATTCCTTATGCTTTCTTCATAAACCGGCCCACCATGACGTGAACCGGCCTTCTGGGCCTTGGGCCTTGTCGTCCGTGATCCGCCCGCCGGGTTACCAGTGAATTGCCAAGTGTAAACCATCTCAAGCAAACCGCCAAGTCCGGCCGGGTTATCATTTCGGCCGGTTCATACTATGGGGTATATCCCCGACACATCTCTTTCCCCCCTTGCTTCTTCTTCCTCTGTCCTCTGACGCTCAAGCTCTGCCGCCGTCCGTCGAGTTCTGCGCCTCCATCGAGCCTGGTCCGCTGCATCAACCTGAACGCGTCCAGAAACTCGCCAGTGCCTCTCTGCTTCCATCGCCTCAGGTACGTTCACTTTTTTCTTTCCCGTAGATCCAGTTCTAGGGTTGCCTGCGCGTTCATAGATGAATCCATGTTCTTCGTGGTTCTTCACCATTGATAGTGTTTAGCCGTAGATCTTCAAACTATTAGGTCAACTACCGTTAGCATGACCCCGCTCCGTCATTGTAATATGTCCTTTCCAATATGACTAGTCTGGACTGAATCTGCTAAAGACCTTCACTGTTTCCGCTGAATATACTTCTAGAAGAGTGTAGTCAGACCGGATTGGCACTGTTTTGCGTGACTAATAAACCGCCGTCGGTAAGAGATTCTTCTGTCCCTTTACTTTGTTTTACTCCATCCGTATTGCTTGGCCTAATGTGTGTTTTATTCCCTTTAAACAGGCTAATGACCCTTTCTGGAAAAGGAAAACCCAGGACAAACCGGCGAAACCATCTCGTAAAAAGACCCTGGCTGTGAAGAAGCACAAAAGGAAACCCACCGCCGCCTCCGGATCCAATGCGAAGGAAGATGATCCGGCCTCTGAGGTACCACCTAGTTCTTATGACTTCTTAATCTTTCCTTTGTCTGCATTTCTATTAACAATGACTTTTCCCAGGATCCGGCTGAAGGTAGTAAAGCGGGCGATGTTGAGGTAATCTCTCTTTTCTCTGACTCAGAACCATTGCCACCCAAAGTTCATCGGGTAGTCCGGAAGTTTCAGTTTTCTCATCCTTATGCTCAACTTGAATAGTAACATGTAGCCCCCAAGTGCCGGGCTATTATGCAATAATGAGCAGGGACTTTGTAGATATAATCATTGAAAATAACCTTATATAATGTAACTTCCATCGTGGGGTTTGAACCCACATCCACAAGGTTAAGAGTTTTGTGCTTTACCAACTAAGCAATGGACCCTTCAATATAATGGATTAATACTTGTGTACCTTGAATTGTTGACATGAGCGATTGGTAGCCCCCAAGGGCCGGCTCATTACGACGTGATGAATCGGGTCTTCAATAAGGTGAGCAAACAATGACTTTGCATTAGCCCCCAAGTGTCATGGTGCATGCTTGCAGCGACATGAGACTTGCATATTTGATGTAATCTCAATTTGACTAATGTAGCCCCCAAGTGCCGGGTTGTAAGCCTGCAGCAACTCGAGACTATTCCTTTGTAGAATAAATTACTTCCATCGTTGAAATAATATCCATTGCGCTTTTAAAGCGACTTTGAAAACCTCAATCATAATATTTATAACCATAATAAAAATCCAGCCATGTTGGCTATTAAAGATTTGAATAATACAATCCGGTTTGAAAAACCGGTTCCAGTAATGTTTGATCACACGGTTGGTTTTACCAAGCCATTGTAGTAAGGATGATAACCCAAAAACTTGAACATTGGTGACTATCATTGATTGCCGATTTATAAACAAAACCAGGCCGGGTTAATAAACACCGGTCATTATCTTATCTCATACTGGCGACTTATAGTCAAAAGCCAGGCCGGGTTAATAAACACCGGTCATTATCTTACCTGTGATTAAGTGTATCTGTAAACCTTAATCCGGCAGGAATAATGTAGGGCACTGGTGCTGATGAAACCCTTAGCTTCTTTTGTCGGCTTAATATGATGGCCGATCCGGGTTATGATAAACGCCGGTTTAAATCATGCTGGTGTTTATGTTCCAGACTTTGAACTTGTGCTGGTATTCATGACCCAGACTTTTCACTTTGTAGATATGTGGTCAACTTTGAAGTTGCCCAGTTCCGGATCAAAAACCATAAAAAACACATGAAAAATCACAAACACAAAAACACAGATTTGCAAATAAGACCATGTAGTCGAGGCTTTTTGCGAGCTGCCAGGCTCCCTATGTGCCAATCAAAGGGTGCGACCCAAAGGGCTATGACTATCAGTACTCCTAGGGACAAGAACTTTGCCATCAAAGGATGTACTCTTTTGCCATCAAAGGGTGTACTCCAAGGGATAGGAAATATTGCATCTGCCATCAAAGGAAGTACTCCTAGGGACAAGAATTTTTCTTTTGCCATCAAAGGGTATGTATCTTCCAAGGGATAGGAATATTACATCTGCCATCAAAGGAAGTACCCTAGGGACAAGAACATATTTTCTTTTGCCATCAAAGGGAATGATCAACCAAGGGACAGGAATATTACATCTGCCATCAAAGGAAGGTTCCCTAGGGACAAGAACAAGTTTTTTTCTTTTGCCATCAAAGGGAATGATCAACCAAGGGACATGAATATTACATCTGCCATCAAAGGAAGGTTCCCTAGGGACAAGAACATGTTTTTTTCTTTTGCCATCAAAGGGAATGATCAACCAAGGGACAAGAATATTACATCTGCCATCAAAGGAAGGTTCCCTAGGGACAAGAACTTTTCTTTTGCCATCAAAGGGATTTGATCCACCAAGGGGCAGGAAATATTGCATCTGCCATCAAAGGTGGATCCCTAGGGACAAGAACATATTTTGTCTTTGGGATCCGTCGCCTTCTAGTAACCGCGGGGGTAGGGTACCTATAAGAGAGTTGCGTTTGTATGGCAAGTCATGTTTGGTCCCTTATAGAATTATCCTGCATATCAAAATAGATAGATCAAAGCATTTTGTTTTCTTGATGAAAATGATATATATCAAGAGACATAAACTTTGGATGGATACCACCTGAGTGGATTTGGACCTTATGACCCTCATCGGTGTCTGTTTAGCCAAACTGGTATGTTGAATAGACCGGATCGCAGGGCGGACAGTAAGACGACCGCAGTATCAAAGACAGCACACACGAGTCGGCCGTGGTATTGTAAACCGGTGGAGATGAGCAAGTTGTCCTAACCGGTACGGACACGTGAACCGGCCGTCCGCGGCGTTGTAAGGCGGCGCATATTGGCCCTTAAATTTGCACCAATATGGCGGTCTGGGATCCTGCATTAAATAACTTTGCAGACCGGAGCAATTGCACTTTTAAAGAAAGCGATATATAATATAAAAACATAATGGATGGATTTCACCTGACACGCTGGGCCATGGCGTTGTAAGCTAGCGCGAACGAGCGAGTCGCCCTCTACGTTGTAAACCAGCGCAGACGCTTGAACCGGCCGCAAGAGCAGATGGGCCAGTTGTTGTAAACCAGGTCACTAGAGCGGCGACTCATGCTCGTCCGTTCATCGTGTAGTGCGGCACACAGGAAAACGTCGTTGTAGAACGTTGCCAGCGCGTGTTTTACATCCGCATTATAACAATGATTTTACCTGATTTGCTTGAATAACAGATGAATTGGCCGGCGCCGACGGGCTAGTTGTCCTCCCCGTTGTAAGCCGGTGTGGTCACAAGAGACGTCCACGGCGTTGCAAACCGGCGCGGTCGCGAGAGACGGCCACGACATTGTAAACCGGTGCGGTCGCGAGAGTCGGTCAGGGTGCTATAAACCGATGCGGGAATCCGTGGAATAACGACGACCACTTGTGTTGAACGATGTTCGGCGTGCCTTCATCTCCGTGGTATAATACCACTTTGTAATGAATAATTCTCCTCCATGTAAAATATAGCGGGGGAGGTATTTTTGCTCGGATGAATTAATATGTATCAAAAATAAATAGGATAGATATCACCTGATTCGCCCGAACAACAGATGAGTCGGCTGCGGCATTGTAAGTGCACATCCGCTGGGCCGGTTTATGAGAACGGGTGCGGCATCTGCGTGTTAATGTAGACCGGGCTATAGGGACGACTTCTCGAGCGCGTCCATTTACCGGGTTACGTGGCATGGACGAACGCCGGGCGCAATGTTGTTAGTACGTGCTCTGCACCCGTGGTATAAACCACATTTGCAGTGAACAATTATCCTGCATACAAAAAATATAGCAGAATGGAGTAGTTGTTTGTTGAAGGAAATTAACATGTACTTAACAAAAATATATAGGATAAATAGCACCTGGGTTTGTTCGGACGGGCAACGGACACAAAGCCGACGCAGTAGCGGCTCGAATGCGTGACGGAGGCGAGCTGGAGGCCGTTCACTGCAACGGAGGCGGAGGCGAGTCGGAGGCCGTTTACCGCTGCTACGTGCTGTCAGCGGCGGCAGAGGCCAGCTATGAATTGGACATCTCGTATGATGGAATCCATCTATCTCCACGTCCTGAACCGAAAAATACTAGTAGCACTTGGCTGATTAAAGTAGTATTTCCTTTGAATCAATGGTCCGATTGACTTGATTGACGCTCCATGGCCGAATTGTTTAATTGCAGTGGATTCCTGATTTGCCTTGTACTACTGACGCTCTACACCGGGCCGCAGGCCTTTCCTTTGCTCCCCTCGAGGTGAGTCTGCGGACCAGTGGTTTTGAGGCGTTGCTGCACGTCTCAGTGGCAGAAGTAGTAGGCGCTCGATGCAAGGCTGAAGCGGAGACCGACTCCGCGGGCATAGGAAACGGTAACTTCCAGCTAGCACACCGATCAGAAGCAGGAGATCGACCCGGTGGCGGCTCAAGGCTGGTCAGCGACCGGCGGCTCTGCGACTCCAACGAGGCGTGGGCAGAAAACCGCGAAGACAGGGCCGGCGAAGATGGCAGCGACAGCTGAGGTGCCTCGGCCGAGGGGCACCTGCTAGACGACAAGTACCTTGCGGGCGGCAGCAGAGGCGGTTCAACGTTGGAGGCGCGAGGCTGCTCTCCACAAGGACAAAATGGCGGCGGAGGCTGAAGGTGCTGCGTGGCTCAACAGGACAGCTCGGAACGGAAACAGGCAAAGCAGGCAGCAGCCCGGAACAGAGACCGAGGCAGATTAGCGGATGTATAGGCGGCTTGAGGTCGTTGGGTCAAAGGCGAGGCATAGGTGAGGCCGCTTTGGCCGGGGTGGCTCGACGACAACCCGGACGGGGCGGCTCGCAACACTCGGAGACTGGCGGTTTGGGAGGCTCGACGGCCGGCGGCTCAAAAGTAGCAGCGGCGGCTCCCGCGGGTCGACGACGATGGCAGGCCGCTTGGCACGGGGTCGACGGAGGTAGAAGGTGATCCAGCGCAACGGCGGTTCAGAAGTGCAGCAGTGGCGACGGTAGGGCCCAGGGCAGCCGTAATAACTCGAAGGCGTGGCGATAACTTGATGCAGTGCATGGACGCGAGGCCGACTCCGTGCGACCGAGATCTCCTCCGGGTCGTGCTTGGTTTGACCCATCAGTTTGACTAGTGCCTTCACACGTCATAATGGATGATGGAGTAGTAGTTGATGACTTGATTTTGGTCTCACGCACAAAGCAGCAGCGGCAGATTGATGTTTGCTTCGGGACTTGATTCCCCCGTGAGCACCCGTTACTGCGGACGCTAAGTACAGAACGGCAGCTGTAACGCGGCTGAACAGCAGGGACCACTACGGCTCCGGGAGCTCCGCGGAACCCGTGGTCGGATGGATCGCTTGAACTCCAGTCGGCCTCGGAGTAGTAATGTGGCCGACAAAATCACCTTGTGCCAAAGATCTTGTCTCGGACTCGGCGGATTGAGACGACGCAACGGCGACGTACACAACCCTAATTTTCCTTTGAACACGAATCTCACAAATTGCACGTCTTCCAAATCGGTTCATCTTCATCCGGTAAATTGCAAACTTCTCGATCCCCGGAAGAAATCCCTCCAAGAACTCAAAACCACCGTGCGCCGGCCCCACGGTGGGCGCCACGTGGAATTAACACGGCAGATGTCCGGATTAACGGACTTTAGTCGTGAGGCCGCGCATCTTTGTAGTAGCTTGAAAGGGATTGAGAGGAATCGAGAAGCGCAATGCAAGACAAGGATTTAGACAGCTTCGGGCCCCGGGAAACATCATCCGGTAATAACCCTACGTGCTGTTTGAGCCTAGATCTCATTATGATCCTCTTCGTGTCGCCGATAAACCGGCTCTTTGTGTCTAGCCCTAGAAACTTGTGAGAACTTGTCTAAACTTGTCTAAACTTGTCCAAACTTTGTGGAGCCCTGCCCCTCCTTATATATGTTGAAGGGGCGGGTTACATGACTAGTCCTAGTAGGATTAGGATTGCTTTACAAGGAGTCCTAGTCTTGCTTCCTTTGTAGGAGAATATTCCTTATGCTTTCTTCATAAACCGGCCCACCATGACGTGAACCGGCCTTCTGGGCCTTGGGCCTTGTCGTCCGTGATCCGCCCGCCGGGTTACCAGTGAATTGCCAAGTGTAAACCATCTCAAGCAAACCGCCAAGTCCGGCCGGGTTATCATTCCGGCCGGTTCATACTACGGGGTATATCCCCGACACATCTCTTTCCCCCCTTGCTTCTTCTTCCTCTGTCCTCTGACGCTCAAGCTCTGTCGCCGTCCGCCGAGTTCTGCGCCTCCGTCGATCCTGGTCCGCTGCATCAACCTGAACACGTCCAGAAACTCGCCAGTGCCTCTCCGCTTCCATCGCCTCAGGTACGTTCACTTTTTTCTTTCCCGTAGATCCAGTTCTAGGGTTGCCTGCGCGTTCATAGATGAATCCATGTTCTTCGCGGTTCTTCACCATTGATAGTGTTTAGCCGTAGATCTTCAAACTTTTAGGTCAACTACCATTAGCATGACCCCGCTCCGTCATTGTAATATGTCCTTTCCAATATGACTAGTCTGGACTGAATCTGCTAAAGACCTTCACTGTTTCCGCTGAATATACTTCTAGAAGAGTGTAGTCAGACCGAATTGGCACTGTTCTGCGTGACTAATAAACCGCCGTCGGTAAGAGATTCTTCTGTCCCTTTACTTTGTTTTACTCCATCCGTATTGCTTGGCCTAATGTGTGTTTTATTCCCTTTAAACAGGCTAATGACCCTTTCTGGAAAAGGAAAACCCAGGACAAACCGGCGAAACCATCTCGTAATGACCCTGGCTGTGAAGAAGCACAAAAAGAAACCCACCGCCGCCTCCGGATCCAATGCGAAGGAAGATGATCCGGCCTCTGAGGTACCACCTAGTTCTTATGACTTCTTAATCTTTCCTTTGTCTGCATTTCTATTAACAATGACTTTTCCCAGGATCCGGCTGAAGGTAGTAAAGCGGGCGATGTTGAGGTAATCTCTCTTTTCTCTGACTCAGAACCATTGCCACCCAAAGTTCATCGGGTAGTCCGGAAGTTTCAGTTTTCTCATCCTTATGCTCAACTTGATCCAAACTTTCTTTTGAAGAAATAGCAACATGAAGCTCGCCGCACCACTCGCCACAGTGGCCATGTGGTTGAATCCACCGGACTAACTCACACTCCGGTTCGAAGGCGTCGTTCCGAGGTTTTACTTATTCCAGCTGCTCTTCATCCCAAAGCGGGTCTTATTCGTCAACCTCTTAACCCGTTTGACCCGAATTATCAGGAAACTCCTCTCTCATCCTCTGGCGAGTCAACCGCCACAAAGGTCCCTATGCTCAAGACTGTTCACGAGTAAGCTGTCTTTCACTCTATCCGGTTAATCTTTCCATTTTTGACTTGTGATTTTCATTGTCCATTTAATCTTTTCTCAGTATGCCCAAGCCTAGCAAAAAGGCAAAATTGAGTAAACCGGCAGTCGATAATGCCACTTCTGGACCGGCAAACGATCCTGAACTTGCCAACCCATTGGAAGAAAATGTTGAAATTCCACATGATGGTCCTTCTCCTATGGATCGAGAAGACCTTGCTACTCTGGGGGATGACCCCATGGAGTATACCGCTGAACCGGCCAGCCCTGTCCGGACTAGCCCTGCTCGGGCTAGTCCGGCCCCTGCTAGTCCTATTCATGCCAATCCAGCTGCTGCTGATCCTTCCAGGCTAACTGCTGCTTCAACTAACGATGTTGAGATTACTGGGACCAGCTTTACCACCCCAGAAAAGCCTGTCGCTTTGTCCAAGCACACTGCCAAGGAGGAGTTTCTCCAAAAAGATAAGGGCAAATGGAACACCGATATGTCCAGCTATGGGTAGCTTAGTGCTCAGGAACTTCATTCCGGGTACCTAAACCGGCTACACACCAGCCGTGATTATGAAGCCGGTCTGGTGAACTTAATGAAGGAACGCTATGAGGTAACTTCTTTTCCTTTGTCTTTTGTTTTTGCTTGTGCCTTGTACCTGTACCTTTAGTCCATCGTAGCCCCCAAGTGCCGGTCTGCTCCATTGCGGGTGAACCGGGACTTTTCCTATGTTTAGAATGATGTCACATTAGCCCCCAAGTGCCAAGTATATAACTTGTTATGTGCTTGGGACTTGTTTGAAAAAATTGCCTGTTTTCACTGCAAATGTACATTAGCCCCCAAGTGTCAAGTGCATAAATTGTTATGTGCTTGGGACTTTGATTGAATTGTTTTATGAATATCTGATATACTTTATATTTGGCAGACTGACTTGAACCGGAGGTCCTCTGAAATAACTGAACTCTGGGATAGCCTAACCTTCCAAGAAACTGCTTCGGTTAAAGCCAAGGAGGAGCTTACCCTTGCTTTAGCTAATATGGAGAAGCTAAAGAAGGATTTTGAAGCGGAGCGGTCAGCTTGGGAGGTGGAAAAGGCTGCTTTGGAAAAAAGAGCCATTGACGCTGAGGCTGCTCTTAACCCGGTGACAGAGGAGCTATCCAGATTGAGGCAGCAAATAAATGACATGACATCTGCCATCTTCGGTAAGCTCTCCTGATATAAGTTTTACCCTCGCAACCCAATACTGCTCTTATTTAACTTATAATTTCAACGCAGGGAGGCGCATCACTCATCTTGGAGATGATGTGCGAAAGAAACTGAAAGCTGCGTACACCTTGGTGGAGCAGCTTTATTCCGGTACTCAGAGGGCCATCAGCACAATCTCGCACAATAAACCGGCTCCTACCACCATCCAAGGTACTTTAGAGAAACAATCAATTCTGCCTGCTCGTATTGTTGAAGTGAAGAAGTCAGCCACAAGAGCCGGCTCTCTGATGGCTTTAACCCGGGCAAAAGCGTGGGTTCCTGACTTTGATCCGACGAAGGCAATGAACGGCTATCCAAGCATGAAGGAGGACGAATCAGCCTTCTCCAGTGATGATCTTCGTGCATTGACCAAGGATATGCGGCCTCTTGCCAGTAAACTTGCTGATGAAGTGGACTTATCAAGATATCATCCGGGCTATGATATGGAGAATGTACGGGTGGAGCGTCCGTCCTATGATATTGAGAATATTATTCCACCCGTCCGTAAGCACACCTTTGCTCCTGAAATTGAACCGTCAGAACTTATAAATGACGAAGTTTATTTCCGAGACCTTGCCAAGATTGACTGGAGCACCATTGATTTCCAACAGCTGGAAGAAGCTACCGAAGACCCGGAGCAGGCTGGCCCTCAAACGTCACGACAAGCTGATGCGGAGTCTTAAACCAGCTCCAGTTTAACTTTATGTTCCAGTAGTTTGAGAAAGACTGATATCCTTTTGGGCCTTCCAACGCCTTGTAATAGGATAGCTGAGATACTATATTTGTGAGATTGCCTTAAGAGTTAACTTCTGAAATATATCCTTCTTGCAATGCTTTGACGGTTTATACTACCTGTTTCTACATAAAACAAAATACAAAATGTCCTGGCGGTTTACCGCCAGACGGGTCATATTGCCCAAACACATGATCTAAGTTAATAACCTGAACTGTGTATAAAAATATAAGTATACACCATACCTGCGATTAAGTGTATCTTAATAAACCTTAATCCGGCAGGAACGATCCAAGATGTAAGTGCTGATGACTCCCTTGATTATTTGTCGGCTCACCATGAAGGCCGAACCGGGTTACAATGAACTCTGGTTTAGCTGTAATTTAGTGTTGGTGTTTATAACCCAGACTAGAACTCTGTAAACACAGATGTAGTGGCAACTTTGTAGCCATCTACTCCTTGAATCAATGGACTTGGTTGATAAACCAATGACCTTGAAGATAAAGATTTGAGAAATCATAAAAAATAGAAAATAAAGTTTTTGGGCAAATAAGACCATGTAGTTGAGGCTTTTTACGAGCTGCCAGGCTCCAAATTCGAGGCATTTTATGAGCTGCCAGGCTACTGTCATTAACCATTTTAGCAAAGCCTGTTAAGATGGTCCGCAATCCTTAACCAAATCATCAATGTCAAATGCTACCAATGTTCAAAATCTCATAAAGATTTGACTTGTGTAATCACTTGATGATCGTCAATTTAACGTTACCAAGTTCAGGGTCCATAAGGATTGACTTGTGTGTACGTTCGACGGGTCATACCAGGTTTACCTGGGCGGCGTGAGTTACTTGATGTAGGCAGGTTAATCCAGGGTTTTAGGTGTATACACCAAACTTCCAAGCCGTGTTCACTATAAGAGTTTTCAACTCGCTGATGACTTGCATCAGGTGCCCCCAGGTAGCGTTTGAGCATTGCTCGTCGGGGCCTATGTTTGAGTTGTGCTAGGCATCAAACTCTCTTTTGCCCCTCATCATCATGTGGAAATTGCCAAAGCAACCAGAGCTGTGCTCTTATGATGGTCTTGATGTGGCCGCCGGTTTAAGAGGCCATAGGAAACTCCCTTGCCCACGGAAGCCCCCATGTGATACTCTTATGAAAAAAAGACGGCTGATACCTCGATTTATCGAAGGCGCCGGTTTAAGAGGCCATAGGAAACTCCCTTGCCCACGGAAGCCCCCACGTGATACTCTTATGAAAAAGATGGCTGATACCCCGGTTTACCGGGGGCGCCAGTTTATTATATTGATCATAATATATACATTGTAAAGATGTGTACATAAAGCGGAGCCTATGGCTCAAGTATAGTAAGGTCGAAGAAGAGCGATATTCCATGGCCGCTTGGTCTCCTCCTCCGCCGTACGTGAGTCCTTATGTTCTCGAACGTCGACGAGGTAGTATGATCCGTTGTGCAGGTTCTTGCTGACCACAAAGGGTCCCTCCCAAGGTGGGGACAACTTGTGCATGTCCGTTTGGTCTTGGATGAGCGAGAGCACCAAATCCCCTTCTTGAAACGTCCTGGTTTTAACCCGGCGACTGTGGTACCGGCACAGGTCTTGCTGATAAATCACCGATCGAGCTGCTGCCGTGTGTCGTTCCTCGTCCAGCCGGTCCAACGCGTCTTGTCTTGCTTGTTCATTATCCGCTTCAACATAAGCCGCCACCCGCGGCGAGTCATGACGGATATCACTAGGGAGGACCGCTTCAGCTCCATATACCATGAAGAAAGGCGTGTATCCTGTGGATCTGTTAGGTGTAGTGTTGATGCTCCATAGTACAGAAGGCAACTCCTCCACCCAACAACCCGGTGTTCTCTTCAAAGGAACCATAAGCCGGGGTTTGATGCCTCTCAAGATCTCTTGATTGGCTCTTTCAGCTTGGCCATTAGACTGAGGGTGAGCTACTGATGATACATCCAGACGGATGTGCTCTCGTTGACATAACTCCTCCATAGCCCCCTTGGATAGATTGGTGCCATTATCAGTTATAATGCTGTGTGGAAAGCCAAACCGGAAAATCACCTTTTTGATGAACTGAACCGCTGTTGCTGCATCACACTTACTGACAGGCTCCGCTTCAACGCATTTGGTAAACTTGTCCACTGCCACCAAAAGGTGGGTTTTCTTATCTTGGGATCTCTTGAAGGGTCCAACCATATCAGGCCCCCAGGTCGCAAACGGACAAGTAATTGGAATCATCCTCAACTCCTGCGCCGGTATATGGGCACGCCGTGAAAATTTCTGGCAAGCATCACATTTTTTGACCAAGTCTTCTGCGTCAGCATGAGCCGTTAACCAGTAGAACCCATGACGAAAAGCTTTAGCCACCAAAGATTTTGAACCGGCGTGATGACCACAATCCCCTTCGTGAATCTCTCTAAGAATAGCACATCCTTCTTCTGGTGACACACATCGCTGAAACGCTCAAGAAACGCTGTGATGATGAAGTTCCCCATTGACAATTGCCATGGACTTAGACCTCCGGATTATCTGCCGAGCCAAGATTTCATCCTCTGGTAACTCACCTCGGTTCATGTACGCTAGGTAAGGAAGCGTCCAATCCGGAATGATATGAAGTGCCGCGACCAATTGCGCCTCCGGATCAGGAACATCCAAGTCCTCCTTTGAAGGTAACTGCACCGACGGATTATGCAACTCGTCCAAGAAAGTATTAGGTGGAACCGGTTTAAGCTGGGATCCAGCCGGCTTAATGCATCGGCCGCTTCATTCTTTCGCCGGTCTATATGATCCACCTGATAACCCTTGAAATGTCCAGCGACC
Source organism: Secale cereale (assembly GCA_902687465.1). NCBI lineage: Eukaryota > Viridiplantae > Streptophyta > Magnoliopsida > Poales > Poaceae > Secale > Secale cereale. The sequence continues at coordinate 469,557,805 of LR738713.1, read as the reverse complement.
GCGTCCACCTCCCTTCGATATGTTGCCATGAGCGAATCCTTGGAGTCCCACTTGCCAGATACTTGATGTGCCACTAGGTCTAAATCGCCAAAGCACTTAACCCGGCTCAAGTTCATTTCCTTGGCCATCCGCAGACCATGGAGGAGAGCTTCATACTCAGCATCATTGTTAGTACAAGGGAACATTAAACGGAGGACATAACAGAACTTATCACCTCGTGGGGAAGTTAACACGACTCCAGCCCCTGAGCGCTCCAATTGCCTTGAGCCGTCAAAGTGAATAGTCCAATATGCATGATCCGGCTTTTCCTCATGTGCTTGCAACTCTGTCCAATCGTTGATGAAATCCACCAATGCCTGGGACTTTATCGCAGTATGAGGCACATACTTTAATCCGTGTGGGCTAAGTTCAATGGCCCACTTTGCAACTCGACCAGTAGCTTCTCTGTTCTGGATTATATCCCCCAACTGAGCTGAACTGACAACAGTTATTGGGTGGCCCTGAAAGTAATGTTTTAACTTCCGGTTTGCCATGAAGACTCCATATACCAGCTTCTGCCAATGTGGGTATCTCTGTTTTGATTCAATGAGCACCTCACTGATGTAGTAAACCGGCCGCTGAACCGGATATTCTTTGCCTGCCTCCTTGCGCTCTACCACAATGGCAACGCTTACTACGCGGGCATTAGCAGCCACGTATAACAATAGCGGCTCATTGTCAACTGGAGCAGCAAGGACCGGCGACTCTGCCAATTGCCTCTTCAGGTCCTCAAACACAGCATCAGCAACACCACTCCAGACGAAGCGGTCTGTCTTTTTCATCATCTGATAAAGCGGGATAGCCTTCTCCTCCAAACAGCTGATAAACCGGCTGAGTGCTGCAATACGGCCCGCCACGCGTTGGACATCGTTGATGCACGCCGGTTTAGCTAGGGATGTAATCGCCTTGATCTTCTCTGGATTAGCTTCGATTCCTTTGTTTGATACTAAGAACCCCAGGAGCTTGCCTGCCGGAACACCAAAAACGCACTTCTCCAGATTAAGCATCATTTTATACACCCGCAGATTGTCGAAGGTTTCTTTCAAATCTGCTATCAGCGTCTCCTCCTTCCTGGATTTCACCACAATGTCATCCACATATGCGTGAACATTCCGCCCAATCTGTCCCTGAAGGCAGTTCTGCACACAACACTGGTAGGTTGCCTGGGCACTCTTAAGCCCAAATGGCATAGATACATAGCAGAAGGCTCCAAAGGGAGTTATGAAGGCCGTCTTCTCCTGGTCCTTAACTGCCATCTTGATCTGATGATAACCTGAGTATGCATCCAAAAAACTTAGCCGCTCACATCCCGCCGTAGCATCAATGATTTGATCAATACGGGGGAGAGCAAAAGGATCAGTTGGGCAAGCCTTGTTCAGGTCTGTGTAATCAACACACATTCTCCAAGTGCCATTTTTCTTAAGTACTAGCACCGGACTAGCCAACCACTCTGGATGAAACACCTCAACTATAAAGCCTGCGGCTAAGAGTCTAGCCACTTCTTCTCCAATAGCCTTGCGCCTCTCTTCATTGAAGCGGCGCAGATATTGCTTGACCGGTTTAAACTTAGGATCAATATTGAGATTGTGCTCAGCGAGTTCCCTCGGTACACCTGGCATATCAGAAGGCTTCCATGCAAAGATGTCCCGGTTCTCACGGATGAACTCGATGAGCGCGCTTTCCTATTTCGGATCTAGGTTAGCACTGATAGTGAACTGCTTGGTTGAATCGCCAGGAACAAAGTCCACCTACTTAGTCTCTTCAGCCAATTTGAACTTCAAAGCTGGATCATGCTCTGTGGTTGGTTTCTTCAGCGGAGACATATCTGCCGGATCAACATTGTCCTTATAAAACTTCAGCTCCTCGGTTGCACAAACCGCCTCCGCATAAGCTGCGTCACCTTCCTCGCATTCCAATGCAATCTTGCGACTCCCATGAACCGTAATGGTTCCTTTGTGGCCCGGCATCTTGAGCTGTAGATAGACATAACACGGTCTAGCCATGAATTTGGCGTAAACCGGCCGCCCAAACAAGGCGTGGTATGGGCTCTTGATCTTTACCACCTCAAAGGTCACGGTCTCTGACCTGGAGTCGTGTTCATCTCCAAAGGTAACCTCTAGATCGATCTTGCCAACTGGATAGGCCGATTTACCTGGCACCACCGCATGAACACTGTATTGGACTATCGAAGCTTCTTATCTGTTAGCCCCATACACCCGAAAGTCTCATAATACAGGATGTTGATGCTGCCGCCTCCGTCCATAAATACTTTAGTAAATTTGTAGCCACCTACATGCGGTGCCACAACCAGAGCCAGCTGACCCGGATTGTCAACCCGGGGCGGATGATCCTCTCTGCTCCACACAATGGGATGCTCCGACCAACGCAGGAAACATTGCACTGCCGGTTTAACAGAATGTACTGCCCTCTTTAGAACTTTCTGGTCACGTTTGCACAAGCTTGTGGTGAAGACATGATACTGCCCACTACTCAACTCCTTCGAATTATTCTGATATCCGGATTGCTGCTGCTGTTGACGCTGTTGACTTCCCTAATTGTTCTATCCGCCCTGACCATGCTGCTGGTTATGCTGATTGTGCCCGTTGTGGTTGCTGTTATTACCTTGGTATCCTGAACCGGATCCACCACCTTGATAACCCGGACCCTGGAATTTAGGGCCTGATCCGCCGGAGGGCCCGTGATCATACCTACTCCGGTTCATGAATTCCTGCATAATGAAGCAGTCTTTCCAGAGATGCGTAGCTGGCTTTTCCGGTGTGCCGTGCTTTGGGAAAGGCACATTCAACTGGCATTCCAGATTAATAGGTGGTCTCCCATTACGTGGATGTGGTCTACCCTTACGGCGCTGTCCATCCTCCTGAGCGTTGGTGTTGGCCACAAAAACTGAGTTGCCATCCGCTTTACGCTTAACATTGTATCCTTGATTCGCCGGATTGGGCTGCGGCGGTTTACCGCTCTTGTTTGCCTTCCCTGACTTGTCTCCATCTGCGTCTAGATGTTTGGTGTTATCAGAGTCTCCATACTTTACTAAAGCGCCCATGAGCGTCCCCATGCCATTGCAATCACATTTAAGCCGTCCCAGCTTTAATCACAAGGGTTCAAACCGGCAATTGCCCTCCAAGGTTACCACTGCTGTACTTGGGTTGATGCTGTTGGAGGAGTGCAAGATTTCTGACACTCGACGCACCCAACTGCTTGTAGACTCTTGCTCTCCTTGAACGCAAGCAGCTAAATCAACAACGGACATTGGCTGTTTGCATGTGTCTTTGAAGTTATTGATAAACCGGCGCCGCAATTCGGCCCAAGAACCGATGGAGTTAGGCGGTAAACCCTTCAGCCATGTTCGGGCCGTGCCTTCGAGCATCATTGTGAAATACTTGGCGCATGCTGCCTCATCCACAACGAGCATCTCCATTGCCATCTCATAACTCTCAACCCATGCCTCCGGGGCCAGATCCGCCGCGTAATTGGGCACTTTGCGTGGTCCTTTGAAATCCTTGGGCAACTTCACGTTCCATAAAGCGTTCCATAAGACAAGGCACTCCCAAGGAACTAGACATGACCCCCGGTTCAATTGTGGTGGTGGGGCGAATCGGCGTTGCCTGACGGGCTTCATACTGTGCTGTTAGTTCGGCCTCCCGGCGCTGCCTGGCCTGATCCACCACGTCCTGAGTGTTCGCCTCTCCTCCTGCCGGATTATCCTGCCTCGGCGGATTACGCCTTCGTGCGCTGCTTGATACGACCGGTTCATCCAGACGCCTAGCATAACTCCGGCTAGGGCAGGGAGTCGAATGAATCCTTTCCCGGCTGTAGAAATAAGCTTGCTGTTGAGTTAGCGCCGTGTCCAACAATTCCCTGGCCCGTTGTGCTTCCACTGCTATGGGGGACGTTCCTTCAATGGGAAGGGCGGACAGTTGTGAAGCGGCGGCAACTATATTGTCCAACGGATTAGAGTAATGACCAGGAGGGGTGGGCACATGTTGGGATGGTACAACTTGGCGGTTTGGTTCTGCGGCCGGTGGCTGAACCGACGCTCCCGTGCCTGGTGCTCCTCCTCGGTTCACCTTCGGCTGGTTACTGGTTCCTTCTCCTTGTGTGCTAAAGAGATTCCTTGCCTCATAGACCGGTGGTAAGCGAGATCGTTGCCTTCTCCTCATTAACTCGTGTGAAGCGTTCTGATCCAACATGAGTCGATAGGCTTGGGCATCAAGCTCCGCCTGCTTTGTCGCCATCCTAGCTTTCTCAGCAACCAGGTCCAATTTGGCCTGCTCAATCCGGCCCTTCACCTGAGCGACCTCCGCGTCATGCTGCTCCTTGTTGGCCTGGGTTACCTCTGCTGTTAATAACGCTATCAAAGTATCGACCAAGACAGATAAGGTATCAGACGGCGACGGGGGAGGATCTCCAGCTCTAGCTCCCATCGTTTCTGATGTCAACGCCGCGGTTGTTGAGGACTACTGCACAGATTGTGATCCGGCCATGAAGACAGCGACCCGGTTTGGTAGATCGAGGTGGTCTGGAATACTGTCACCATCGGAACAACCCTCCGATCGACCGTCCTGCAGCAGATACAAAGATTCTGTCTCTCCGAAAGAAGACTCATCGCTGGAATAAACAACAGTCTCGCCACCAGAGTCCGATCCGTCCTCGGTTTGCACTCCATGCACTGCTTCGACGAAGACGCGCTTCATGGCTGGCTGAATCCGGGCTGGCCTCGCACGCTGAGCCGGCTCGACGATGTTGGTGAAGATGTCCGGCCCAGGGCCCAGATCGCCGATCTTGCCGATGAAGACGTGGATGCCGCCGAAGGGGACCCGGTACCCGTATTCGATTGAATCGGCCTTCGGGCCCCAGCCTGCATCGTCGATGTAGATCTTGCCGCAACGACTCTTAGTCATCCGGCCCACTGCGTAGCCCTTGAGTCCTTCAAAGCTTCCCTTCAAGAACTCGAAACCATCATGCGATAGCCCCACGGTGGGCGCCAACTGTCGTGGTTTGGTCACGGCAGATGTCCTAGCAAAAGGACTTAGTCATGAGGCCATTGCTACGGGTTAGCTTAAAGGGGTTAAAGCGGATAAAGGACACATGGATTTTATACTAGTTCGGCCCCTTCGATGAAGGTAAAAGCCTACGTCTAGTTTGGTGTATATTGCTAGGGCTTCGATGACCAGGGAGCGAATCCGCTTTGCTTGTGTCTCGATCTGTTGTTCTCTGTCTTCAACCGTCCCCGGGTCGTCCCTTTATATCAGAGGTGATGCCTCGTTCGGTTTACGGAGTCCCGAGGCCGGCTCATAAACGTGTCCGCCTCGATCTCTGTTCTTTCTATCTTACATCCCAAGTACATAGTATGACGGTTTACAAATCATGGGCCCTCACACTTGGGCTCTAAACCTCTTGGGCTGAAATCTCCTACTTCATGCTCTGCTGGGCCTTTGATAAGATAATCTTGATTACGTAAACCAGCCCCTCCTGTGCGGTTTATACCTGGTAGTAATATCCATGACACACCCTCTTCGAGAAGAAACTCCACCACCAACTCTTCGGCACTAGCTCTATCTCTCTCGCAACCCTGTTCCTTTCCTACATATATGCATGGATGTTGATCGATCTCCCTCAATACATAGCTGGGTCTCTCTCCTTCTCCGCGAATATACCAGTCGATCTACCTCTATATAGTCAGGTCTCTGCCCCCACCCTTCTCTCTCACACACACACACCGACTGTCGAACGTTGTAGGTAGGTATCCATGCCACACAGACAAACTGTAGCTCTCCCTTCTAACGTTCTAGTAGGCCAGCCGCCCTATATCTTTGACATGGGCACACACAATCTCACTGGCTTTCTTTGCCGTTAGTGCACCTATACACTTCATCCCTCTCTTCGATTCTATTGATATCTCACGGCGGTGATCCCTCCACTCTCTTCTGGTGGATCGCCGCCTCTAGATATAATATATCCATGCCTCTTTTCACACACATTGCATATGTTACATTTGTTGTTTGAGATATCATCGACATATATTCCGTGTCTATCTCTCACGCACGAACCCACACACCATCTCTCTCTCACACATCCACGTAGGCGGGGTACGTACACGAAGAGGAGAGATGCACGCACGATGCACGTACTCACGTCTTGTTCCCAGCAACACCTGCGCGGGTACACACGGTGGAGCTCATTTCTGTACGAAAAGGCAGCCCACGTGCTAATTTGCCTCATGTAGCGTTTGTTTACTTGAAGAAGGGTCGTCTACCACGCGTGCACGAAACAAAGTTCGACTTGAGGCCTTGGTACGCTATTTTAAAATCAAGTTACATTGCTCAGTGGCATGTACAGAATATAAAATGATTGTTATGAAGAAAAAGGTAATCCACTCCACGATATACAATGGAGCTTGCCTGCTGGGGTTGGTAAGTATTCACACTCTCTCACACCAGACGGCGGTGGCCTCTCTCTCTCTCTCACCCCCGGTCACAGAATCCAGCCCAATCCCGTCTGGCGGCGGAAAGGGAGGACGTGCATCGTTGCTCCGTTCGACGGCGTCGAGGCAACACGTCCCGATCTGCGGTTGATACGTCTCCGACATATCTATAATTGTTGATTGTTACATGCTATTATATTATCTATCTTGGATATTTTATATGCATTTATATGCTATTTTATATGATTTTTGGGACTAACCTGTTAACCCAGAGCCCAGTGCCAATTTTTGTTTTTTTCCTTGTTTTGAGTTTCGCAGAAAAGGAATATCAAACGGAGTCCAAACGGAACGAAACTTTACGAGGATTTTTCTTGAACCAGAAGACACCAAAAGGACTTGGAGTACATATCAGGGGAGCTGCGAGGTAGCCTCAAGGGCGGAGGGCGTGCCCTGGGGGGTAGGGCGCGCCCCCACCCTTGTGGGCCCCTCGAGCGTCCAACGACCTATTTCTTCCGCCTATATATTCTCATATATTTCAGAAACATCAGAACATCCATCGAAACCACTTTTCCGCCGCCGTAACCTTCTGTTCTTGCGAGATCCCATCTGGAGGCCTTTTCTGGTACTCTGCCGGAGGGGGAATCAACCACGGATGGCATCTACACCAACCGTATTGCCCTTCCGATGAAGTGTGAGTAGTTTACCACAGACCTACGGGTCCATAGCTAGTGGCTAGATGGCTTCTTCTCTCTCTTGGATCCTCAATACCATGTTCTCCTCGTTGTTCTTAGAGATCTATCCGATGTAATATTCTGTTGCGGTGTGATTGTCAAGATCCAATGAATTGTGGCTTTATGATCAGATTATCTATGCATATTATTTGAGTCTTTTCTAAATTCTTATATGCATGATCTAATATCTTAGTAATTCTCTTCAAACTATCAGTTTTGTTTGGCCAACTAAATTGATATTTCTTGCAGTGGGAGAAGTGCTTTGCTTTGGGTTCAATCTTGCGGTGCTCAATCCCAGTGACAGAAAGGGACATGACACATATTGTATTGTTGCCATCGAGGATAAAAAGATGGTATTTTCATCATATTGCTTGAGTTAATTCCTCTACATCATGTCATCTTGCTTAAGGCGTTACTCTGTTCTTATGAACTTAATACTCGAGATGCATGCTGGATAGCGGTCGATGTGTGGAGTAAGATGCAGGCAGGAGTCGGTCTACTTGTCTCGTACATGATGCCTATATTCATGATCACTACCTTAGATGTCTTGATAATTATTCACTTTTGTATCAATTGCTTGGCAGTAATTTGTTCATCCACCGTAATATTTGCTATCTTGAGAGAAGCCTCTAGTGAAACCTATGGCCCCCGGGTCTACTTTACATTTTATAAGTTTTCTAATCTACTATTTTGCAATATTTTATTTTTCAATCTATAAACCAAAAACCCAAAAATATTTACTTTACCATTTATTTATCTCCATCAGATCTCACTTTTGCAAATAACCTAGAAGGGATTGACAACCCCTTTATAGCGTTGGGTGCAAGTTGTTTGATTGTTTGTGCAGGTATTTGGCGACTTGTGTGTAATCGCCTACTGGATTGATATCTTGGTTCTCAAAACTGAGGGAAAGACTTACTTCACTTTGCTGCATCTCCCTTTCCTCTTCAAGGGAAATACCAACGCAAACTCGGGATGTAGCGAGGAAGCAAGATTACTAGCGCTGTTGCCGGGGAGATATACGCCAAGTCAAGACCTATCAAGTACCCTTCATTAAACTCTCATCTCTCGCATTTACATTATTTGCCATTCGCCTCTCGTTTTCCTCTCCGCCACTTCTAAAATGATTTTCGAAAAGATTTGCCTTTTCTTCGCCCTTCTTTTGTTCGCTTGCTTCTTGTGTGCTTGTGTGTTGGATTGCTTGCTTTGTCATGATGGCTCAAGAAAATACCAAATTATGTGATTTCTCCAACACCAATAATAATGATTTTATTAGCGCCCCTATTTCTCCTGCTACTAATGCGGAATCTTGTGAAATCAATGTTGCTTTGCTGAACCTAGTCATGAAAGATCTATTCTCTAGCCTTCCTAGTGAAGATGCCGCATCTCATCCGAATAGTTATGTTGATTTGTGTGATATGCAAAAGAAAAGAGATGTGGACAATGATCTTTTTAAATTAAAGCTATTCCCATTTTCACTATGAGATCGGGCTAAAACTTGGTTTTCATGTTTGCCTAAAAATAGTATTTATTCATGGAATAAGTGCAAAGATTCTTTTATTGCCAAGTATTTTCCTCCCACTAAGATCATCTCCCTTAGGAATGATATTATGAATTTTAAACAACTTGATCATGAGCATGTTGCACAATCTTGGGTGAGGATGAAACTTATGATAATAAATTGTCCTACACATGGTTTGAATTTATGGATGATTATACAAAAATTTATGCCGGATTGAACTTTGCTTCTAGAAAATCTTTTAGATTTGGCCGCGGGAGGTATTTTCATGGAAATCACTTTAGGAGAAGCTACTAAACTCCTAGATAATATAATGGTTAACTATTCTCAATGGCATACCGAAAGATCTTCCACTAGTAAAAAAGTAGATGCAATTGATAAGATTAATGTTTTGAGTGGAAAGATGGATGAACTTATGAAATTATTTGCTAGCAAGGATGCTAATATTGATCCTAATGATATGCCTTTGTTTACTTTGATTGAGAATAATATTGAATCTATGGATGTGAATTTTGTTGGTAGGAACAATTTTGGTAACAACGCATATAGAGGAAAATTTAATCCTAGGCCTTTTCCTAGTAATTCTTCTAATAATTATGGTAATTCATACAACAATTCTTATGGAAATTATAATAAGATGCCCTCTGATTTTGAGAATAGTGTTAAAGAATTCATGAGTTCCCAAAAGAATTTTAATGCTATGATCGAAGAAAAAATGCTTAAGATTGATGATTTGGCTATAAGTGTGGATAGAATTTCTCTTGATGTTGATTCTTTGAAGCTGAGGTCTATTCCACCTAAGCATAATATCAATGAGTGTAATGCCCAAATAATTAAGCTACAGTAATCCTCTGTTAACGAGGCCACGTCACCACTATTACTGTTGCTAATCTCGCTTTGATTCAAAATCGGTTCAAATTTAAATTTCAAAATAAAAGTCTTCAAATTGTAAAACTAAAATGTTCATAATTTTGCATACAATCCCTAAGTAATTATGTTTGGGAAAATAACCTCATGAAAATTCCCAAAATGCCCCTGGGAATTAAAAGTGTGGTACAACATCCATTTATTAGACCTTTTTTCCAATTTCTAAAAGTATTTAAACTTTTCCAAGTGCCCTCAAACTTTTTGTGCAACACCAAAATATTATGCTAGATTTATGTGCCAAGTTTCATATCTGACAAAAATCATTTGGTAGCTAAAAGAAATAGAAATTAGTAGCTAGAAATAAAACAAAAATAAATAAAAAGAAAAAGAAAACATAAAAGAAATAAGAAAAGGGAAGAGGCCCACTGCCCCTGGACCTTAGCCATCTGGGCGGCCCACCCCGCAACCCACCTCCTAGGTCGCCCTCGTCCTTCCCTGTTCATCCTACCGGGGCTCCTCCCGCACGTCCCCGCCACACCACATCGCCAGTGATGCCCCGGAGGGGATAAGAACGCCATGAACCTCCCCCTTGGCCTCGTCAGCTCCCCCTTGCACAAATATCTCCCTCGGCCCCTCCTCCAGATCCCTTCCTTCCCTCCTCCAGACCCCCCTCCACCGACCGCTCCCGAGCACTGCCGCCTCGCCGCGGCCATGGCCAATGGCCTCCCCTAGCCACACGGAGACATTTAGCATCTCCACCACATTCGTCTCCATCGTCTGCAATCGTCGGTTAGAGCTGGAGCACTCTGCATCACCTGCGTCGACCCTGTTCGCAACCTCCAGCAGTCGCGATTCCCTAGTCGATCCACTACCACTACTTCTTCCCCCACCTCCATCGAGCTCGTCGTCACCATCCCGGTGAGCAGCCGGTCCTCACCCGGTTTCCCCTATTCAATTTGGGGTCGTAGACTGGCGCCCGACTGTCGCTGCCATGGTCGAACCTCTGTAGCTCCGCCGCGAGCGTACTCGCTCATTCCTCGCCCCGCCTCTACGACCCTTGCCCTGTACGTCGTCCACCCGCGCAGCCTACGGCTTGAGGCCGTGCCCAGCCACGCGGCGCTCGTCCGTCCCGTTGCTTCAGTCCTTGCCTTACGGCCGCGCCAGCCATAGCTCGCCAGCCACACTGTGTGCTCCGACTCGCCCTGCCTCCATCGGCCATACCTACGCCCGTCACAGATCGCCTCCCGCTGCTGCTCGTCTGGCCACGTCCCGCAGCCGCCCGCTACCTGCCCGCCGCCTCGCCACTGGCTCCCACTTGCCCGACCACCCATGTGATGCCTGTTGCGGCTCCGCTTGCTGCGTTGCTGCTTGGCGTGCGTCGCCGATGCCCCGCGCCCGCTGTAGCTGCGCTGCTTGCGCTCGACCCCGCTTCACCCGCTCGTCCTGCTGCTCCCCCGCCAAGCCCCGCGTCACCCCGCTCGTCTACCCTGCGCCGCTGCTCCGTGCGCCGGCGTCGCCCCCTCCGCTGGCGCCGTCCGCACTAGCCGCCTGCAGGCCAGGGCCTCACCCTTGCAGCCACGGCTAGCGCTGCTGCTTCACAGCAGCGGCTGCCGCCGCAGCGCCCTAGTGTCCGTTTGCCCGCCCTTTTAGCCCACGCCCGCTATGGCCATGGGCCACTAGCCTATGGGCCCCAGTGCCCAGGCCCCTGTAAAAAAAGATTTTAAGAAATAATAATACATAATAAAATAATTATAAATTAATTAGTTAGTTAATTAACTTAATTAAAATTGGTTAATCAAAACTAATCATGTAGTTAGTTTAAGTAAACAACTATTCAGCTGAATGTGTGAATGACAGGGGGCCCCACCCCCTGTTGAAGAGTCAAATGTTGACTGGTGAACTGGGACCCCTCGCCCACCTGTCACCCTGTGGTACACCTCTGTGTACACATATCTGGGTGCACCTAGCATTTTACTATTTTATTTCGAATTAATAAAAATTTCAGAATATTGTTAAATCTTTGAGAAATCATAGAAAATAAACCGTAACTCGGATGAAAAAGTTTTATACATGAAAGTTGCTCAGAACGACGAGACAAATCTAAATGTGTGGTCCGTTTGTCTGCCACATGCCCCTAGCATACCAAACATGGAACAATCCCCTCCGGTTCGTCTATCAAAAAATGCCTAACACAGGGAATGCTTTTCCGGATGTTTCCCCCCTTTGCCTGTATTGCCTAGTACTGCGTTAGAACACCACTGGCACCGTTTATTGTCATGTCATGCATCTGTGTGCTATGTATTTATTATTTCTTCCCCCTCTTCCCTTCGATAGACCCCGAGACTGCTGTTGATGCCACTATGATCGACTACATCGTCAACGACCCTTCTTCCCTTTCAGTGGAGCTTCCAGGCAAGCCCCCCCGTTGATCATCCCAATATCACCCATTCCTTTCCCTCATGCTTGCATTAGATTTTGCTACTGTAATTGTTTGCTCCTATTCTGATGCATAGCCTGCTTTTGTAATGTGTTATCGTACCATACTTGCTTATCCTAAACTGCTTAGTATAGGTTGGTCAGTGATCCACCAGTGACCCCCACCTTGTCCTTGTTACCCCTGCTTCATCATCGATGACTCGAGCAACATGATTGACGACCACAGCCCGACACCTCACATCACATCACACCCCCTTTGTTGCTCGACTCTGCAAAGATACTATTGAGTGCCGAGGGTGTCAGTGCAACTAACCCTGGGTCTGTTGCCCAGACTATGCATAGGCTCAAGAACAAGATTGAAGCACCTGCCCAAGTCAGAGTATAAGAAACCAAGAGATTCAGAGTACCAGCTCAGAGCAGAGAGACCAAAGCCAAACCAGAGAAGCAAGACATTACCAAGATAATGGCCTCCCTTGCCGGGCAGGCGAGCCAGCAAAGGGCGAGGCCACCCCCGAAGCAGATAGCAGAAACGCCCAAGCAGGGCCTGCCGGGGGCTCGCGGAGGCCAAACCACCTCACCGAACACTCAAGCACGACCCACGTCGTCAATCAATGCGATGTCAAGCCGCAAAGTGATTAAGTGGCAGCCGTTCACCACATGGCAGCCCTTCTCTACAGGAAGAACATGTAGATGACACCCGTCCTGCGACGTGTCAACCAGGCAGACGCGGAGCTGGCGGGATAGCCGAGCAAGGCTTGCCGGGCAGCCAACGATGTGACGTTAAGCGGCACATTTAATGCGCCCTATCAGCCTGCAGAGTTAGGTATGATAGCACTGTTCGCTATCTTATCAGTGCATAATGACTACTTTCCCACTGTGGTAACCCCTTAATCTATGAAAGGAGGCCAATGGCAACGATAGAAAGGGTTGGAAAGTTGATGAACCCACACCACCATACGCGCATAGTCGCTACGGCCCTGAGGCAAACCCTGCCAAACAAGTGTACCAGGCATCACCACACTCATTCCACCATCAATCCACCAAAGCAGGAGTAGGGTCTTACGCCTTGTGGCGGCCCGAACCTGGGTAAATTGCTTATGTGCTCTCTGCCATGTTGACGTCCGCCGATATGCTCTTTGTGCAATGCAATGTCCCCCCTGCCAAACTGAACTATTGGACCGAGAAGATTGTGTTTGATGTGGTTGATCTCCCCCTGCCGTACAATGGGATTCTTGGATGACAAGCCCTGTCCAAGTTCATGGCAGCATCCCACAATGCCTACAACACCTTGAAAATGCCCGGGCCGTTGGGAGTCCTTACTATCCCATCGGATGAGAAGGATGCAATTATCTGTGTGGACAAGATGTATCGGGATGCAGTTGCAGCAGAAGCAGCGGCAACGGCAGTTCTTGAAAAGGAAAGCGAAGGAAAGAAGAGGGATTGTAGGACCTCCGGCAAGGAGTCCGAGAAGCGTGCCCCCTTCAAGTGCACGACACTCGTTGACGATGTGCCGGAGTGTTCCAATAGCAAGAGATCCAAGGCCACTACACCTAAAGTGAAGAAGGTCCCGGCAAGGCTGGTTGGCGTTAATGGTACTTTCACTATCAGTGCCACCCTCGACGACAAATAGGAAAGCGCGCTCGTTGCCTTCCTGCAGGCGAATATCAATGTGTTTGCTTGGCAACCATCCGATATCCCCGGTGTTCCCACGAAGGTAATTGAGCACCACCTTGATGTCTGCCCACATGCCCGACCCGTCAAGGAGATAGTACAGAAGCATGCCTTGGAGAGGCACCAGTTCATTGCCGAAGAGATCAAGAAATTGGAGGCAGCTGGTTTAGTCACATGAGTACTTCATCCGACGTGGTTGGCAAATCCAGTAGTGGTCCAGAAGGCTAATGGGAAGTGGAGGATTTGCATTGATTTCACAGACCTCAACAAGGCTTGTCCAAAGGACCCATTTCCCCTGCCGCGCATCGACCAGATTGTGGATTCTACCTCAAGATGTGATTTGCTCTCCTTTCTGGATACATACTCTGGGTATCATCAGATCTTCATGTCCAAAGAAGATGAAGAGAAGACATCATTTAGCACTTCGTGTGGTACGTACTGCTTTGTCCGCATGCCATTCGGATTAAAGAGTGCCGGGTCCACTTTTGCAAGGGCAGTCCAGATCGGTTTTGAGCCACAGTTGCACAGAAACATAGAAACTTATATGGATGATATCATGGTCAAAACCAAGGATAAGGCCACCCTTATCCAGGGTTTGGAAGAGACATTTGGTAATCTGCGCAAGATCAATCTGAAGCTTAATCCGGAGAAGTGTGTATTCGGTGTTCCCTCCGGCAAGCTACTTGGATTCTTCGTATCTCATCTGGGGATCTAAGCCAACCCCGACAAGATCAAGGCCATTGAGTAGATCCAAGCGCCAAGGACAGTTAAGGATGTGAGGCGCTTAACGGGATGCGTTGCCGCACTGAGCAAATTCATCTCCAAGTCTGCCGAGCGTGCCCTGCCGTTCTTCAAAGTTTTGAAGAAAGCAGGGCCTATGAAGTGGACCCCAGAAGCAGATGCAGCTCTGTGGGATTTGAAAGCCTACCTATCGTCCGTACCCACCTTGGTTGCGCCCAAACCCCATGAACCATTGTTACTATACTTGGCGGCAACCAACCAGGTGGTCAGTGCAGCCATGGTAGCGCAGCGAGAGGTGGATGAGGCAGAGACTGAACAGAGAACCGCAGAGTCAGAAAAGAGCCAGGACAACAATGAACACGACAACGAAAACAACCCCAAGGACGTGGCAAGGAAGAAAATGGTGCAGCGCCCAGTGTACTTTGTCAGCTCCTTGTTACAGGGGGCTAGATCGAGGTACTCTGGTGTGCAAAAGTTGATCTTTGGTCTCATTATGGTCTCAAGGAAACTGCGCCAGTACTTCCAAGCCCATGAGATCACGATTGTTACTCGTTTTCCATTGCAAAGAATACTCCGAAACCCTGAGGCAACTGGCAGAATAGTGGAATGGGCTTTGGAGCTATCCAGCTTTGGTTTAAAGTTTGAGAGCACATCAGCTATTCAGAGCAGGGCATTGACATAGTTTATTGCATAATGTACGCCAACATCTGATGAGGAAAGGACAGAGACAGCCATCACCGGCAAGGAATCACCCCAAGAATGGCTTAGTATGAAGGGCTCCTTGCCGGGCTCAGGATTGCAGTAGAATTGGGAATTAAGAAGTTGATCATTTGAGGAGATTCACATCTTGTGGTGAGACAAGTCAACAAAGATTATCAAAGCCCATTGATGGAAGCATACATCGAGGAAGTGAGGAGATTGGAGGAGCACTTTGGTGGGTTGCAAACAGAGCACGTACCCCGTGTGGAAAATAGCATAGCTGATCACCTATCAAAGTGTGCTGCGCAGAAGCTTCTTGTGGAACCAAGAACTTTTGTTCTCCATCTCTCTCAACCCTCCGTATCACCAGCCACAATGGCCTGGAAAAGGAGAAAGTTGGACTACGGTATACCTCCCCCAGTCAAGCTACCCGCTCCCGACAAAGGCCCTGTCGGAAACAACTCCTCATAGCCTACCGGACCACCCCCTCCAGCCGGGCCTATGGACCCCGCGAACGAGGCTGGTGCTCCCGCAGTAGAGGAGGTGCCGTTAGCCCTCGTTGCCGGGCCCCAAGCTCCAACTTGGGCAAGGCACATTATCCACTTCCTCCAAACCAGAGAACTCCCTGGAAATCAAGATGAAGCTGAAAGAGTAGCCCGGAGGGCCAGTATGTATCAGTTTGTCGATGACACTCTACACAGAAGAGGCCCAATGGCGTGAAATTGAAGTGTGTTTGCCATGAGGATGGAAAGGAACTGATGGTTGATATTCACAATGGAATGTGTGGCTCCCACATTGGATCAAGGGCATGAGTTGTGAAAGCATTCCAGCAAGGATTCTATTGGCCCACAGCCCTCCAAGATGCAATTGAGTTAGTCACGAAATGTGAAGCCTGCTAGTTCCATTCCAAGAAAGTACACCTACGTGCCCAAGCTCTTTAGACGATCGCTCTATTAGGGCCATTTTTGGTCTGGGGGCTCGATATCCTCGGCCACTTCCCCCAAGAAATCGGGGGCTTTGAATTCTTGTTCATTGCCATAGACAAGTTTACAAAGTGGCCGGAAGTGACTGCCATGAGAAAGGTGACTGCTCTGTCAGCTATCAAGTTCTTGAAAGAATTGGTGTCACTTCGGAGTTCCGGCAAGGATCATCACTCACAATGGCACCCAGTTCACGAGCCACGCCTTCATGCAATATGTTCATACCCTCTGATGCAAAATATCATTCGCTTCGGTGGCACATCCTCGGGGTAATGGATAAGCTTAGAGAGCGAACACTGAAGTGCTTCGTGGACTCAAGACACGAACATTTGATACGCTGCAGAAGCACGACATGCGGTAGATCGAGGAGCTGCGGGTAGTTCTCTGGTCCCTCAGAACGTCACCTAACCGAGCTACCGGGCAGAATCCTTTCTCCCTGGGCTACGGGGTAGAAGTAGTTATCCCCACAGAACTCATTTACGGGTCCCCCTCGAGTGCTTGCCTACGATGAAGTAGCACAAGATCAACACCGGCTTGACGACCCTGTGCTACTCGAGGAAAACCGTCTCTGGCTGCTACGTGTGCTGCATGCTACCAATAAGCCCTGTGTCGCTATCATAGCCGCAGGGTTCATGCTCGGTGTTTTGAGGAAGGGGACCTTGTCCTTAGGCACGTTCAATCTGCCAAGGGTACAAACAAGCTGTCACCAAAGTGGGAAGGCCCTTATCGGGTGGTACGAGTCACCAGACCTGGTGTAGTCCATCTGGAGACCGGGAATGGCACCCCGTTGCAATACTCATGTAATATTGAGCATCTCCGTAAGTACTACACGTAAGGTGCGAGGCTGCCGAGCACTGTCCGACAGCCACCACTACTGCAGGATGCTGCTAACGCGACACTACGATCAGAGACACTTCGACGAAACTGTGTGCTATGCCATAATCACAAACGGGGGTGTAAAAACCCGTCAAAAAGGATGCAAAACATTTGCGATGGAGGATGCATCAAACACAGTTCAGATTTTAGTTGCGTGTGCAATGTAGGGCATACGGTTCAGTTCAATTAACTGTTTGCGATGAGGAGGAACAAAATAAACGGACAGCCAGATTAAGGCGTGTGCGATGTACATCATACGGTTCAGTCGGATGAATTGTTTGTGATTAAGCAACACAAAAGAAATGGTCAGCCAGATCAAGGTGTGTGCGATATACGTCATGCGGTTCACTCGGATGAACTATTTGCGTTGAGAGATGAGAACATAAACGGTTCAAATTAACAAGATGTGTGTGATACGCAGCAAACAGGTCTGAAATCGTGCGAAGACCTATAACAACACAGACAATCACTGCTAACAAGCCGTGTGTGTTGCGAGCAAACGATTGCTGGTATACAATTGTGAGTGATTGATGAAAACATCACCGACGGGTTCCATTGTTTAGTCCGTGTGCGATGTAATTTTCTTTGTCCGCACAACATCTATGCTCTATCTACAGAGCATCAACATTTATACTTCAAAAGACAGTATTGCATAACCAAATTAAGCATACAATTACACGAGTGACTACACACATAACATTTCCACACACCAAGTAAGCAATTACATGCATACTAAAGTAGGAGAAACGAGTATCTAATCATCTACTTATTGTTGCGACGACGCTTGCCATTGCTCTGCCTTTCGGCTGGATCCCTGGCCATTTTGGGGAAGGAGGCACTTCCTCATGTCAACGATCCGCCTGTACATGTCGGACCTCGTGTACACCTCCTTGGCCGCGTACACGACGTGAGCTTCGTCGAGTTTCTCCATCCAGGCCGAGTGCCAGGCACGCTTGTCCTTGTTGCACGAATCCATCATGTCTCTGTAGTAGGGGTCGATTATGGCCTCGGCGAGGTGAACCAGTGCGTCCTTCTCATGCTCCTTGTTGTCCCAGATCTTGTATTGGCCCTGGATGTCGACAATATTCTGGCAGGCGATGCCCGAATTCTCGAGCGCCTTTACATCGTTGGTGATGTCCACCGTAGCGAACATGTAGTGGGGGCTGTTGACAAACCTAGCGAAAAGCTCGCAAGGCCTTGTGGCCAGGCAGTAGTGGTAGATGAGGACATGGTGGTGCACGCACATCTGGGCGACGGTGACCTTGGGACGAGACCCGACACGAGCGCGGGTGTATTCGAGGTCGAACCCGACCACCTTGTACTTCTCCTCGACAAACGACAACTCCATGATGTGGATGGAGTGCTCCACCCAGACTGGGTCGTTGGTGTACACCATCGAGAGGTCCATGAACCTTCTGTGGGTGTCCACCCCGGCACGCATGGTGAACTGCTGCTCGTCGTCGGCGGCCGCTCAGAGCACCATTGGAGCCGCGCAGGATACCCTCTAAGATTTTCTCGTGGTGCGTGTGCTTCTTGCAATGGTGGGGCACGATTGAAAGGTTGGCCGCTGCAATAAATGGGGGCCGGCCGGCCTGTAATCGTCATGTCTTGTCACACCATTCATAGCGGAGTATTCCAGTGCATGCTTGAAAACACCGCACCGCACGCGTGGGCTCGAAGAGGCGCTAAATGTATCATCGGTGAGCCTGTTCCCACGCTACCGCGTAGTTTACAGCGCATGGTTCCCGCCCGGCTAGTTTGGCCACGCATCGGCTAGAAGAGGGACAAATCGTGGGCGTTTATTGGCAAAAGCTTTGTAAAGACGAAGTGTGTGGAATGACTTTGGTCATAAGTTTACCCGTGGGTGATAAGGTCAAAGTTACACAGAAGGGTGATGATGGACACTCGAGTGCGACAATTAATTCTGCGCTCTACAGGGCACACGATGGAAGAAACCAACCGTGTGCAATAATGTCTAAGATCGCAGTCGAGTTAGCTATACAGATTGTGTGCTTTGAGATCGACAAGGTAAACAGATTCGAGAATGGTTAATAAAATCTAAGACCATTGCATATTAACGGGAAAATAGTGCTACCAATATACGAGTCTCATACGATGCCATTTCAACGATTGTACAACAAAGTCTTGAAATATTACAAGGTTCAAATTCCAGAGTTATATGGCTCAAATTCGAAGATTACGAGGTTCAAACTGATATTAGAAATGAAATTCAGCTCATCAGCTACAAACGCTCGCGCTGATCCGCTGAACATGGATATCAGAGAGGTTCAAACTAATATTACCACTGCTTAGTATGGTTTTGAAACCTCACAATTTTTGCAAAGGGGTCAGCCACTGAGAAGTCATGTATGGGGTTGACACGATGACTTCCGATTACTCTGTCATTTGAAGTTCCAAAATTAAATTTAGCATTTTTGGAGCCTATTCCATTCTGCCGCAGGCGCCTGCGCTGATCAACAAACCATTCATTTTTGCGAAATAAATGTAGGGCAAACCTCATTTCCTTCAGCACCCTTGCTCTGAGAACAAAGAGCCCGACGAATATAATCTTCGGTATGGTCCCTTGGTAGGAGTTTAAAGTAATTTCTGAGAGATGCAGATCTAGGCATTCGACTTGATTGTTATATTCTATCACATTATCCACCACTGGGCTTAATCTTATCTGCAAAAGAAGAAAACATGTTAGTGCCTACATGCAATTTTGAACATTACTACAGGCCTATTTGGTTTGCATGATTTGTAAAATGCAGTAACATGCCATCTTCGATCTGACATGATTAACATGGGCATTGGATTACATTCTAAAAAAATGTAGCCTTCTTCACAAGAGGTTGGAGTGGATGAAAAGTTCCCTAAGAAAACTAGTACAAATGAATCCAAAGGAGAAATGCTTATTGATTGTAACCATATGGATCAAGCAACCAATATGGGGCGGAGGGGGGAGGGAACATGTATGTACTGAAATCCTCCAAAAAGAATCCTTCAGAAATCATAGTACATGATCATTGTAAACTTGGAAAAAGGTGTCACAAATTGAACTCCCTTATGGTTAACATTTAACAGGAAAGGAACATCACCTCGATATATAGCTTCTCCAGGCACGAAAAGCATCTCAAGAAACTGACAACTTGCTCCAGGTTGGGGCCGATAGATTCTAGTGCCAAGACCTTCACCGTGGTACACATCTTGTGATGTCTTCTTGCCGCACCAGTAACACGCATAAATAGTCCGGAGAGTCATGGAGGTGACGTGGAAGGTACTCAACCCATTGATCGCCTGAAGACAAAGGTACTTGAGTGCAGTACATCCACGGAGCAGGCGCTCCATGTCACCGTTTGAGAGGCAGATGGTGACGAGCTCGAGGTGCTTCAGTCGTGGTAGAATAAGAGCGGGCGCGTCATTAAGGGGGGGGGATGGCAGTTCCTGAACTTGGGGACGCACAGCGTGGGCACGAGGCGGAGTGCGGACGTTGGCAGCGACCGCATATGCCCATCATCAAAAGTGAGCTCCTCGAGCTGATCTAGGGCGAGGGATCAGAACCTGTCGTCAAACTTGGCTCGGTCCTTGCCATTGGAACGGAACTTGCCCATTCTAAGGCCTCTAGTTGGGCCAAGGTGACTGCCGAGGATCTTGGAGAACACATCCAAGCTTTTGCGATAGCCATGGCAGAGATCGTGGGTGTCGATGAGGTCGAGAGGGCTGGAGTTCCATAGGGGGCGCCACCGCCAGGAAAGGACGATTGTCTGCGCCCCATATTTGATTGGGAGGAGGGAGATGATGACTGTCAACATATCATTGGGGAGGCTGCTGATGTAGTCTAGGCCTGCTGGAATCGCTTGCGGTTCTAGCTTGCCCCGCCTCCGCTTGTTGGCAGCCTCGTTCTCCACCTCTGGAGTCTCCTTGTCAGCGTCACTTTCTGATAGAAATGGGAGTAGAGGCCGCATAGTCCTGATGTGTCGGTGCACTGTACATTCTATGAATGAAAGAACATCGTCAAATTAGCTTGAATAAAAATGAATTCACGGCGATTTCCGCCGGCTGATTAAAGGAGGCAGATGAACTGGGATAAGAGATGAGATAATATCTCATTAAAATAGTTACCTTGTCGTCCATGAGAAAGAACCCTCAGTACAACAGATTCCCCAACCGAGCTGAGCTGGGTCGACCGTGAGCAGCGTTGTGAAAGTCGATGGCGATAGGCGGTGGCAAGCAGAAGTGGCAAAATGTGGTGGGCTTCGCCGATAGCCTGGCGGCGGTAGGCGGTGAGCTAAGTGTTTACCGACGCGATATGCGGTGCCATGGCATAGACGCAAACGAGCTTGTGCAGGTGTGAATGGGGACCGAAGGGGGTGGCGGGCGAGGTGAGGATTTTTGTGACATGGGGATGGTGAGGGTTTTCTTTTTTCTTTTTTGAATTGGGTGGTGAGGGTTTTCCGTCCCACAAAGAATTTTGGAGGCGACGGTTTGCTAGAGAAAACCGTGTGTGATTGATGCAATAGGGAAAATGAAAGTAATTGCACACGGTTCCAATTTTGGGAACCGTGTGTGATTGACGCAACATGCAAAATGAAAGTCATTGCACACGGTTCCAATTTTGGGAACCGTGTGTGATTGACGTACTACCTCCGTCCTGGTATATTGGTCCCCTTTGTAAGTTTTACCAAATTTTGACCAAATATTCAACTAAGAAATGTTATGCATGTCACCAAAAATTATATCATTGAACACTATGCTCAGATACCCATCCAACGATATAATTTTTGCTGACCTGCACTAACATTTTGCTAGTTAAACCTTTGGTCAAATTTTAACACAAATTACAATGGGGACCAATAAACCATGACGAAGGTTGATTCCATCAACCGAACTGGTTGCATCCATATCCCACGGTTAGACATAAGTAAACATAGATTAAACATACTCAGACATATATAACATGCGTACACGTACACAAGCATAGTTCAACCATAAGTACATTCAACCGTCATTAAACATTGCTCAAGCGTACATAGTTCAATCCCACATCTCATCTCACATGTCGGCACGATCCGGATGCTTCTCCAGGTACTCAGAGTACATGCCGTGCTCCACCCTGCGAGAATACTTTTTCTTGAAGGAGCCAACGACCCGTCCTCTTGCATGCACCAGAACACTTTGATACGCGTCATGAAGCTTGTGGTAGCAAAATGGGCATCGATAGCCGCCATTTCAGGTCCTAATACGCCCGTTACACATTCCCTTATAAAGCTCCCTTAGGATTTGCCTCTTGTACCTCCTCTGGACATCTTCATCCTCGCTGTCCACATCGTCAGACAACACCTATACAAATAGTAAAAAAAATGTGGCATCAAATTAATGGCTACAAACTAATCTCTAGCGAACATTTGGCAGTTGCCAAAAATTAGCGTCAAATCAACGATTACATGCCGTGAAGTAGGATTAGGAATTTATGGCTATTTATTTATACATATCCAGATATTACGGTCCGATTTACAAGCACATTTGTCTATGTATAGGTCAATCTTGAAGAAAATAATGGCACAAACATATGTAGGTCATTGAAAATCAATTGTCAAGTCCTGGCTAGGAATTATTAGCACGAACACTAACCCTAGTTGGATTACTAGCAGAAATGATTTGCACAGATGAAACAACTAATCACTTATCACTTGTACCATTCAAACAATCAATACACTAGACGGATCTAAAGAAACTTACTTAGATTTCATGGATTGGGAGAACATAACCATAGGATTTCTATTCCAAAAAGGGGGAGGCAAGAGTAACTAGAGAAACCCTATGATCTATTTGACACATAAGTGGGTATAGATGACTAACCAGCTGTCCGTCATCGTCAGAGTCGTCACCGGAGTGGTCGTCGCCGGAGTCGTCACCAGAGTCAATGTGGAACTCCACCTCTGGCCGTGGAAACTCGATGCCGTCGACGACGTCAGGGTGCAGCGATAACTCGCCGGCGGTGACGGCAACCTCTATCTCCATCTCCACACCATGCTCTGGTGCTTTAGCAGCCCCGACGTCACCACTCCCCCCGATGGGGTGCTTCAGCGGCATCCTCATACACTAACGGCTTTGAGGACTGAGAGCGGCGTCGAGGATGCAAGCGGAGAGAGAGGATTGTGTGGGTGTGGCAAGCATGGGGGTTGCGGCCGATCGGGCGCACCATTATGTTGGGGAACGTAGTATTTCAAAAATTTCCTACGACCACGCAAGATCTATCTACTAGAAGCACAACAACGAGTGGGGAGAGTGTGTCTACGTACCCTCGTAGACCGAAAGCGGAAACATGTATTGACGCGGTTGATGTAGTCGAACGTCTTCGCGATCCAACCTATCCAAGCACCGAACGTACGGCACCTCCGCGTTCAGCACACGTTCAGCTCGATGACATCCCACAAGCTCTTGATCCAGTTGAGCGTCACAGGAGAGTTCCGTCAGCACGACGGCGTGGTGACGGTGATGATGAAGCTACCGACGCAGGGCTTTGCCTAAGCACTGCAACGATATGACCGACGTGTGTAACTGTGGAGAGGGGCACCGCACATGGCCAAGACAAATCTTGGAGTGCCTTTGGGGTGCCCCCTACCCACGTATATAAAGGAGGGAGGAGGAGGAGGCCAGCCCTAGAAGGGGCACGCAAAGTGTAGGGAGTCCTACTAGGACTCCCAAGTCCTAGTAGGATTCCCCTTTTTCCTTTCCAGAGTAGGAGAGAAGAAAGAGGGAAAGAGAGAGGGAGTAGGAAAGGGCAAGGGGGGCGTGACCCCCTTTCCCCTAGTCCAATTCGGACCCATGGGGGGGGCGCCTCCTTCCCTTTGGCCTGCCTCCTCTATTCCCGTATGGCCCAATAAGGCCCAAATACTTCTCTCGGCGAATTCCCGTAACTCCCCGATACTCCGAAAAATACCCGAATCACTCGGAACCTTTGCGATGTCCGAATATAGCCTTACAATATATCGATCTTTACGTCTCTACCATTTCGAGACTGTTCGTCATGTTCGTGATCTCATCCGGGACTCCGAACAAATGTCGGTCATCAAAACACATAACTCATAATACAAATCGTCATCAAACGTTAAGCGTGCGGACCCTATGGGTTCGAGAACTATGTGGACATGAGTGGGACTCATCTCCGGTCAATAACCAATAGCGGAACCTGGATGCTCATATTGGTTCGTACATATTCTACGAAGATCTTTATCGGTCAAACCGCATAACAACATACGTTGTTCCCTTTGTCATCGGTATGTTACTTGCCCGAGATTTGATCGTAGGTATCACCATACCTAGTTAATCTCGTTACCGACAAGTATCTTTACTCATTCCGTAATACATCATCTCACGACTAACTCATTTGTCATTTGCTTGCAAGGCTTATTATGATGTGTATTACCGAGAGGGCCCAGAGATACCTCTCCGACACTCGGAGTGACAAATCCTATTCTCGATCTATGCCAACTCCACAAACACCTTCGGAGACACCTGTAGAGCATCTTTATAATCACCCATTTACGTTGTGACGTTTGATAGCACACAAGGTGTTCCTCCGGTATTCGGGAGTTGCATAATCTCATAGTAATAGGAACATGTATAAGTCATGAAGAAAGCAATAGCAGTAAAACAAAACAATCAAGTTGCTAAGCTAACGGATGGGTCTTGTCCATCACATCATTCTCCTAATGATGTGATCCCGTTGATCAAATGACAACTCATGTCTATGGCTAGGAAACATAGCCATCTTGGATCAATGAGCTAGTCTAGTAGAGGCATACTAGGGACACTCTGTTTTGTCTATGTATTCACACATGTACTAAGTTTCCGGTTAATATAATTCTAGCATGAATAAAAGACATTCATCATGATATATAAGGAAATATAAATAACAACTATATTATTGCCTCTAGGGCATATCTCCTTCAGTCTCCCACTTGCACTAGAGTCAATAATCTAGTTCACATTGCCATGTGATTTAATACCGATAATTCACATCGTTATGTGAATAACACCCATAGTTCACATCGCCATGTGACCAACACCCAAAGGGTTTACTAGAGTCAATAATCTAGTTCACATACCCATGTGATTAACACCCAAAGAGTACTAAGGTGTGATCATGTTTTGCTTCGTGAGAGAAGTCTAGTCAGCGGGTCTGTTACATTTAGATTCATATGTATTCCGCAAATTTCTATGTCTACAATGCTCTGCATGGAGCTACTCTAGCTAATTTCTCCCACTTTCAATATGCATCCAGATCGATACTTAGAGTTATCTAGATTACTATCAAAGCTTGCATCAGCGTAACTCTTTATCACCTCCATAATCGAGAAACATTTCCTTAGTCATCCAATAACTAAAGATAATTTTGACCACTGTCCACTGGTCTACTCCTGGATCACTTTTGTACCTCCTTGCCAAACTCATGGCAAGGTACACAACATGCTTGGTACACAACATGGCATACTTTATAGAACCTATGACTGAGGCATAGGGAATGACTTTCATTCTTTCTCTATCTTCTGCTGTGGTCGAGTTTTGAGTCTTACTCAACTTAATACCTTACAAATCAGGAGAGAACTCCTTCTTTGATTGATCCCTTTTTGAACTACTTCAAAATCTTATCAAGGTATCTACTAATCGAAAGTCTTATCAAGCGTCATGATCTATCTCTATAGATCTTGGTGCCCAATTTGTAAGCAGCTTCACCGAGGTCTTTCATTGAAAAAACTCCTTTTAAACAATCCTTTATGCTTTACAGAAAATTCTACATCATTTCCGATCATCAACATGTCATTCACATATACTAATCAGAAATGTTGTAGTGCTCCCACTCACTTTCTTGCAAATACAGGCTTCACCGTAAGTCTGTATAAAACTATATGCTTTGATCAACTTATCAAAGCGTATATTCCAACTCTGAGATGCTTGCACCAGTCTATAGATGGATCGTTGGAGTTTGCACATTTTTTTAGCACCATTAGGATAGACAAAACCTTCAGATTGCATCATATACAACTCTTCTTTAATAAATCCATTAAAGAACGCAATTTTGTTATCCATTTGCTAGATTTCATAAAATGTGGCAATTGCTAACATGATTCAGACAAACTTAAGCATCGCTACGAATGAGAAAATCTCATTGTAGTCAACACCATGAACTTGTCAAAAAGCTTTCGCAATAAGTCGAGCTTTGTAGACAGTAACATTACCATCGGCGTCAGTCTTCCTCTTAAAAATTCATTTATTTATAATGGCTTGCAGATCATCGGGCAAGTCAACCAAAGTCAACACTTTGTTCTCATACATGGATCCGATCTCAGATTCCATGGCCTCAAGCCATTTTGCGGAATCTAGGCTCATCATCATTTCCTCATAGTTTGTAGGTTCATCATGGTCTAGTAACATGACTTCCAGAACTGGGTTGCCATACCACTCAGGCGCGGAACACACTCTGGTTGACCTACGAGGTTCAGTAGTAACTTGATCTGAGGTTTCATGATCATCATCATTAGTTTCCTCGCTGATTGGTGTAGGAATCACTAGAACTAGTTTCTATGATGTACTACTTTCCAATTCGGGAGAAGGTACAATTACCTCATTAAGTTCCACTTTCCTCCCACTCACTTCTTTCGAGAGAAACTCCTTCTCTAGAAAGGATCCATTCTTAGCAACGAATATCTTGCCTTTGGATCTGTGATAGAAGGTGTACCCAACCGTTTCCTTTGGGTATCCTATGAAGACATATTTCTCTGACTTGGGTTCGAGCTTATCAGGTTGAAGCTTTTTCACATAAGCATCGCAGCCCCAAACTTAAAGAAACAACAACTTTAGTTTCTTGCCAAACCATAGTTCATAAGGCGTCGTCTCAACGGATTTAGATGGTGCCCTTATTTAACGTGAATGCAGCTGTCTCTAATGCATAACCCAAAACGATAGTGGTAAATCAGTAAGAGACATCATGGATCGCACCATATCTAATAAAGTACGGTTACGGCGTTCGGACACACCATTAGGCTGTGGTGTTCCGGGTGGCGTGAGCTATGATACTATTCCACATTGTTTTAAATGAAGACCAAACTCATAACTTAAATATTCGCCTCCGCGATCAGAACGTAGAAACTTAATTTTCTTGTTACGATGATTCTCTACTTCACTCTGAAATTCTTTGAACTTTTCAAATGTTTCAGACTTGTGCTTCATCAAGCAGATATACCCATATCTGCTCAAATCATCAGCGAAGGTCAGAAAATAATGATACCCGCCGCGAGCCTCAACACTCATCGGTCCACATACATCAGTATGTATGATTTCCAACAAATCAGTTGCTCGCTCCATTGTTCCAGAGAACGGAGTTTTAGTCATCTTGCCCATGAGGCATGGTTCGCAAGCACCAAGTGATTCTTAATCAAGTGATTCCAAAAGCCCATCACCATGGAGTTTCTTCATGCGCTTTACACCAATATGACCTAAACCACAGTGCCACAAGTAAGTTGCACTATCATTATCAACTTTGCATCTTTTGGCTTCAATATTATGAATATGTGTATTACTACGATCGAGATCCAACAAACTATTTTCATTGGGTGTATGACCATCGAAGTTTTTATTCATGTAAACAGAATAACAATTATTCTATGACTTTAAATGAATAACCGTATTGCAACAAACATGATCAAATCATTTTCATGCTCAACGCAAATGCCAAATAACATTTATTTAGGTTCTACACTAATCCCGAAAGTATAGGGAGTGTGCGATGATGATCATATCAATCTTGGAACCACTTCCAACACACATCGTCACTTCACCTTTAACTAGTCCCTGTTCATTCTGCAACTCTCATTTCGAGTTACCAATTTTAGCAATTGAACCGGTATCAAATACCCAGGGGTTGCTATGAACACTAGTAAAGTACACATCAATAATCTGTATATCAAATATACCTTTGTTCACTTTGCCATCCTTCTTATCCGCCAAGTATCTAGGGCAGTTCCACTTCCAGTGACCATTTCCTTTGCAGTAGAAGCAGTTAGTTTCAAGCTTGAGTTTATATTTGGGTTTCTTCACGAGAGTGACAACTTTCTTGTCATTCTTCTTGAAGTTCCCCTTCTATCCCTTTGCCCTTTTCTTGAAACAAGTGGTCTTGTTAACCATCAACACTTGATGCTCTTTCTTGATTTCTACCTTCGCCGATTTCAGCATCGTGAAGAGCTCGGGAATTACTTTTGTCATCCCTTGCATATTATAGTTCATCACGAAGTTCTACTAACTTGGTGATAGTGACTAGAGAACTTTGTCAATTACTATCTTATCTGGAAGATTAACTCCCACTTAATTCAAGCAATTGTAGTACCCAGACAATCTGAGCACATGCTCACTGGTTGAGCTATTCTCCTCCATCTTGTAGGCAAAGTACTGTCAGAGGTCTCATACCTCTCGACACGGATATGAGTATGAAATAATAATTTCAACTCTTGGAACATCTTATATGCTCCGTGGTGTTCAAAACGATTTTGAGGTCCCGGTTCTAAGCCGTAAATCATGGTGCACTAAACTATTAAGTAGACATTATATTGAGCTTTGCCAAACGTTCATAACGTTTGCATCTGCTCCTGCAATAGATCTGTCACCTAGCGGTGCATCAAGGACATAGTACTTCTGTGCAGCAATGAGGATAATCCTTAGATCACGGACCTAGTCCGCATCATTGCTACTAACATCTTTCAACTTAGTTTTCTCTAGGAACATATCAAAAGCACAGGGGAGCTATAACGCGAGCTATTGATCTACAACCTAATTTGCAAATATTATCAGGACTAAGTTCATGATAAATAAAAGTTCAATTAATCATATTACTTAAGAACTCCCACTTAGATAGACATCCCTCTAGTCATCTAAATGATCATGTGATCCAAATCAACTAAGCCATGTCCGATCATCACGTGAGATGGAGTAGTTTTCAATGGTGAACATCTTATGTTGATAATATCTACTATATGATTCATGCTCAACCTTTCGGTCTCCAGTGTTCTGAGGCCATGTCTGTACATGCTAGGCTCGTCAAGTTTAACCCGAGTATTCTACATGTGCAAACTATCTTACACACGTTGTATTTGAAGGTAGAGCTTATCACACCCGATCATCACGTGGTGTCTCGGCACGACGAACTTTCGCAATGGTGCATACTCAGGGAGAACACTTGTACCTTGAATTTTTTGTAAGGGATCATCTTATAATGCTACCGCCGTACTAAGAAAAATAAGAAGCATAATAAGATAAACATCACATGCAATCAAAATATGTGACATGATATGTCCATCATCATCTTGTGCTTTTGATCTCCATCTCCAAAGCATCATCATGATCTCCATCGTCACCGGCTAGACACCATGATCTTCATCGTAGCATCGTGGTCGTCTCGCCAACTATTGCTACTACTATTATCGCTAACTCATAGTGATAAAGTAAAGCAATTACATGGCCTTCGCAATTCATACAATAAAGATACAACCATAAGGCTCCTGCCGGTTGCTGATAACTTTACAAAACATGATCATCTCATACAATAACGTATAACTCATCACGTCTTGACCATATCACATCACAACATGCCCTGCAAAAAAAGTTAGACGTCCTCTACTTTGTTGTTGCAAGTTTTACATGGCTACTACGGGCTTAGCAAGAACCGTTCTTACCTACGCATACAAAAACCACAACGATTTTTCGTCAAGTATGTGCTGTTTTAACCTTCACAAGGACCGGGCATAGCCACACTTGATTCAATTAAAGTTGGAGAAACTGACACCCGCCGGCCACCTGTGTGTGAAGCACGTCGGTAGAACCAGTCTCGCGTAAGCATACGCGTAATGTCGGTCTGGGCCGCTTCATCCAACAATACCGCTGAATCAAAGTATGACATGCTGGTAAGCAGTATGACTATTATCGCCCACAACACATTGTGTTCTACTCGTGCATATCATCTACGCATAGACTTGGCTCATGATGCCACTGTTGGGGAATGTAGTATTCCAAAAATTTACTACGATCACACAAGCTCTATCTACTGGAAGCATAACAACGAGCGGGCAGAGTGTGTCTACGTACCCTCGTAGACCGAAAGCGGAAGCGTCTAGTGACGCGGTTGATGTAGTCGAACGTCTTCGCGATCCAACTGATCCAAGCACCGAACGTACGGGACCTCCGTGTTCAGCACACGTTCAGCTCGATGACGTCCCACAAGCTCTTGATCCAGTTGAGCGTCATGGGAGAGTTTCGTCAGCACGACGGCATGGTGACGGTGATGATGAAGCTACCGACGCAGGGCTTCACCTAAGCACTGCAACGATATGACCGAGGTGTGTAACTGTGGAGAGGGGCACCACACACGGCTAAGACAAATATTGGAGTGCCTTTAGGGTGCCCCCTGCTCACGTATATAAAGGAGGTAGGAGGAGGAGGCAAGCCCTAGAGGGGGCGCACCAAGTGTGGGAAGTCCTACTAGGACTCCCAAGTCCAAGTAGGATTCCCCTTTTTCCTTTCCAGAGTAGGAGAGAAGAAAGAGGGAAAGAGAGAGGGAGTAGGAAAGGGCAAGGTGGGGGGGGGGGGCGTGGCCCCCTTTCCCCTAGCCCAATTCGGACCCATGGGGGGGGGCTCCTTCCCTTTGGCCTGCCTCCTCTATTCCCGGCGAATTCCCGTAACTCTCCGGTACTCCGAAAAATACCCGAATCACTCGGAACCTTTCCGATGTCCGAATATAGCCTTTCAATATATCGATCTTGATGCCTCGACCATTTCGAGACTGTTCGTCGTGTCCGTGATCTCATCCGGGACTCCGAACAAACCTCGATTATCAAATCACATAACTCATAATACAAATCGTCATCAAACATTAAGCGTGCGGACCCTACGGGTTCGAGAACTATGTAGACATGATTGAGACTCATCTCCGGTCAATAACCAGTGGCGTAACCTGGATGCTCATATTGGTTCCTACATATTGTACGAAGATCTTTATCGGTCAAACCGCATAACAACATACATTGTTCCCTTTGTCATTGGTATGTTACTTGCCCGAGATTCGATCATCGGTATCACCATACCTAGTTAATCTCGTTACCGGCAAGTCTCTTTACTCGTTCCGTAATACATCATCTCGCGACTAACTCATTAGTTGCTTGCAAGGCTTATTATGATGTGTATTACCGAGAGGGCCCAGAGATACCTCTCCAATTCTCGGAGTGACAAATCCTATTCTCGATCTATGCCAACACCACAAACACCTTCGGAGACACCTGTAGAGCATCTTTATAATCACCCAGTTACTTGTGACGTTTGATAGCACACAAGGTGTTCCTCCGGTATTCGGGAGTTGCATAATCTCATAGTCATAGGAATATGTATAAGTCATGAAGAAAGCAATAGCAGTAAAACTAAACGATCACTTTTGCTAAGCTAACGGATGGGTCTTGTCCATCGCATCATTCTCCTAATGATCTGATCCCGTTGATCAAATGACAACTCATGTCTATGGCTAGGAAACATACCCATCTTTGATCAATTAGCTAGTCTAGTAGAGGCATACTAGGGACACTCTGTTTTGTCTATGTATTCACACATGTACTAAGTTTTCGGTTAATACAATTCTAGCATGAATAAAAGACATTCATCATGATATATAAGGAAATATAAATTACAACTTTGTTATTGCCTCTAGGGCATATTTCCTTCACATTAATATGGAGTAGTGGGAGTAGTGGGAGAGAAGCGGGCGGCGGTCAAACCGATGGCTCGCCTCCCGGTGAGCCTGCGCACCGGACTGCTGGCATGCCTACCAAAGTTTCACACAACTACTCGCACCTCCCGATGACACTGCGTAGCGAGCACGCCTCCGTCAATTCACACAAATGCACGCACGCCTCCCCGTCTGCCTGCGCGGCGGACTGCTTGCATGCGTCCTGTCAACTCACGCCTGCTCGCTCGGCACACGCGTCGCGCGGTGGCATGTATATTGTTTTTCTATTTGGATGATTAATGATGCCGCTTTATTGCTTAACCAGAGCATGGCACATATCCATTGTTGGTCTAACGCTCACGGTTCGAATAAATAGTCCGTTTGGGATATTGGTTCCCTATTATTATTAATCTCCCCTTTGTAATTAGATAAAGATTACATCAAAACTGGTCTCAAATTTGACAAAAAAAGTACAATGCCACTTTGTATTTGTGTCCATATGACAACACGATAAGTTTCATGAACTTCAAATAAGTTTTGGATGTACTAGAGTTTAAAAATCAAGATTCTCAATGTTTGAAATTTGTTGCGCAGGGAGTAAACATGCACCCAGTGAGACACATGTGTTTTTGCAATCCATTTAGGTGCACTGTCACGTGTGCATGTAGCTCAAATTCGATTTTTGCACATTATACCCATAGAAAATCAATCAATTAATGTACTAAAATGTCTTAATGATCTCTGTGATTTTTTCAAAATTAAAACGTCCCTCCTTTGGTAACATATGTTCACCGCGGGGTAATTAATTTAACATGCATCGTAGTTGCGGTGAATTCGCGGTGTGTGTGTGTGGGTGTGTGCGTCTGGGGGTGGCGGGTGGCTCACAGTACACTACGAGTTGTGAGCCACCATGTGCGTTGGCCGTTTTGTTAGGCAGGCTGGTGCCACATCAGAGTCGTGAAATCGTTATTTAAAACATTACACAACCCTTTCGTACATACATATTTTGGCGACATGCAGTCGATGGTTGTCCTACACGACACTCGATACTCGCGTGTGACACTTTCTGTGGGCCTGCAAGGTCGTCGTCCATCACTTTAACGAACAGCTGGCAGTGAGGTTAATTTGACCAGCAAGGTAGAATATTTTTTGTTTGTGTTATGGTGGGATATAGTACGTGTCGAAGATGTGGGAGGGGACTAGCATATATACTATATGTACGTGTCCATGAACAAGTACACCTCACTCAGTGTCGGGTCTTTTTGGTTTCCGAGGCACGTGCCACGTCAAAATTGTGAAATTGACTATTCAAACATCACACAACACCTCTTTGGGCCACATGCATGCACGATGTGGTTATCCTAGCTAGCTAGGACACTCACGTGTGACGCTTCCATATGTGGGCCTAGGAGGCCATCGTCGATTCATGCATGCATCACTTTGACCTACATCGGGTGAGGTTAATTAATTTCACCTTCGATGAGGATTCTTTTGTGTTGTACATATTACGGCAAGAGCATATAGTATGCGGTGAAGAGAGAGGAAGGGGACCATCATATGTAGTACTCTTCATGAACCTCGCTCTGTGTGGGTGCATGGTTTACGGTTTTTGAGGCATGTGGCACATCACAGTTGTGCATCTTGGGTATTCAACATATATATGTTTGCCCGACATGCAAAGCGGTGGTGGTTGTCCTCTCGCACCCACTTAAGCGGTTATCAGCGATATCGATGCTTTCCATCTGTGGGCCCGCTTGGTCCATCACTACTTTTTGCTTGACAACAAGATAGGTTAATTTGACTTAGGAGGGGATTATTTTTTTTTCTTGTAATACGGTATATATAGGTCTTGCTATGGGATGACATGCATGCATGATACAGTTTGAGCACACACACATGCATGTGTGCGCATGAATCCCTCCCATCAAGTCGAAGTGGCTCGTACAACGACACATCACGAACCGATCTCGCTCTGTGTGGGGAGCTAGTGTGCAATTTTTGACGCACATGCCACATCAATGTTGTGAAATGGTATTCAAACATGCACACGCATCACCTCCATACATATGCATGTAGCGGTCGCCTTCGAAAGGTACACTCCCTCGCGTGGTTACCGGCGACAAGCCTATATATTTGTGGGCCGGCGTAGACATCCATTATCACCTTGACCAACATAAAGATAGGTTACCATGGAGGATTCTTCATTTGGTTCGTGTTATCGTAGTATAGGTCATGGTGAGATTCAGGCCTTAAGTTTGAGCGCATATACTATGCACACATGCATGCATGAATCCCTGTCGTTGGCTTGAAGTGTGGTGTAACATACATATGCATCGTCAACAAAACCCTCAATCGGTGTGGGGATTTTTAGTTCGAAATCACGGAGCCACAACAAAGTTGTTCCATTGTTACTCAAAAACACACCTCTTCATACATATGTTTGGGACACATGCATGCAGTGGTTGTATTCGAGGACTAGCTACTTGCATGATTATCGGCGAGCTAGCCCATCTCCGGGGTCGCATGGACGTCCATCACTTTGACCAACAACAAGAGAGAGGTTGTACGACCAAGGTGCATTATTTTGGTTCGTTTTACGATCCATCTTGGTGAAATATGCATGTTTGGCCCGCCGACTGAAAGTGTGTGTGTGTGTGGGGGGGGGGTGCTACTTC
>LR738713.1:469496626-469519328 GCA_902687465.1 Secale cereale | reverse complement strand
ATCTATTATGTGAGTATATTGGATGTTATAAGATACTCCCTTCGTTCCTAAATATTTGTCTTTTTAGATATTTCAAATGGACTACGGATGTATATAGACATATTTTAGAGTGTAGATTCACTCATTTTGCTCCGTATGTAGTCACTTGTTAGAATCGCTAGAAAGACAAATATTTAGGAATGAAGGGATACTTGAGGGCTATTTGAGCCCGAACTATCTCAAACTAACTATAACCCATGGATACAGTGGCTGTTAATCAGCCGATAATTTGTAAGAATGCACTAAACTCCTTCCGACCCATAATATAAGATGTTAATTCATCTATTATGTGAGTATATTGGATGTTATAAGATACTCCCTTCGTTCCTAAATATTTGTCTTTTTAGATATTTCAAATGGACTACCACATACGGATGTATATAGACATATTTTAGAGTGTAGATTCACTCATTTTGCTCCGTATGTAGTCACTTGTTAGAATCGCTAGAAAGACAAATATTTAGGAATGAAGGGAGTATTATAAAAGAGTGTTGTACTACATCATTGTGCAATTGCTGTTTAGCTTCTGATATTAACTTGGTGCTTTTAGGTACGTATGTCATTGGTAAAGATCCGCGCTTCGACCCTTTCTGCGTATGGGCCAATGAGATATCGATGAACCAGCATCAAGTGAGGAAGCTGATAAAGATTGTTAAGAAAATGGGTCCAAAGATGGCAATTAAACTATTTGTTTACACTTTATCCAACACAATAGCGAACTGCAAGATGGTAAGTAAGAACTTTGCAGCCTTCTTTTTACTGCCCATAATGAGTTGTGTTAGATGACAATGTCTTAATCTTTTTCCTTTGCAGCGGTTGCCAAAGCAGTTTACTCAAGATTAACTCTCAAACTACATGATTGGTGGTCATGCAAAGGTTAAAGTATTTCTACCAGAACACGATGATTATCTAGATGTTTTCATGAAGACTGTGAAGGATGGGCGATCAGCCATCACAAGGGGTTGGACTAGAGTCGTGCGTGCCTTCTGCATGGACGATGGCACAATATGAGCATTCCGCTTCACCTTGTTCAGCAACCAGAATGTATTTCGCCTCTTTCTTTACCATCTTTAATAGTACAGGTATACAACTGTGGTTCATCATTCTTTATTTGGTTCTTATGTAATTCTTGAACACATGTACCTATGAATCTAATAATGCATTGGTTGTTTGAAGCTGATGGATATGAATAAAGCTGTAGCCTACATTCAAATTCAAATTCAAATTCGGTACAATTTGAAATAGTAGCAATTAACTTACGGTGAAGTTACGCTCTCTAGGTTGTTACGGCACACACGGTTGGTAAAACACAAACGTTTGCGATATACACCATAATCCGAGACGTTTCACAGAGAGGAAACGTGTGCAAGCAAGAACATAGTTGCCATTTGCAAAGCGTGTGCGATGTCTGACAATATCACAAACGGTGCAGGCAAACTAAACGTTTGTGTTAGTTGCCTTATCGTACACGATTCACAACCATGAACTATTTCTGATGAAGTATGCATTGTAAACGTTGCACCACAGAATAGCGTGTGCAATAGTTGTCGTGTACGGCGATGTTATCCGGCTCATCCAAGACCAGACGGACATGCACAAGCTATCCCTTCCTTGGGAAGGACCATTTGTGGTCAGCAAGAACCTGCACAACGGATCATACTACCTCATCGACGTTCGAGAACATAAGGACTCACGCATGGCGGAGGAGGAGACCAAGCGGCCGTGGAACATCGCTCTCCTTCGACCTTAGTATACTTGAGCCACAAGCTCCGCTTTATGTACAATGTATATATTATGATTAATAATAAACTAGCGCCCCCGGTAAACCGGGTATCAGCCATCTTTTTCATAAGAGTATCACATGGGGGCTTCCGTGGGCAAGGGAGTTTCCTATGGCCTCCTAAACCGGCGCCCTTGATAAATCGAGGTATCATCCGTCTTTTCTGTTCATAAAGAGTATCACATGGGGGCTTCCGCGGGCAAGGAAGTTTCCTATGGCCTCTTAAACCGGCGGCCACATCAAGACCGTCATAAGAGCATAGCTCTGGTTGCTTCGGCAATTTCCACATGATGATGAGGGGCAAAAGAGAGTTTGATGCCTAGCACAACTCAAACATAGGCCCCGACGAGCAATGCTCAAACGCTACCTGGGGGCTCCTGATGCAAGTTCATCAGCGAGTTGAAAACTCTTGTAGTGAACACGGCTTGGAAGCTTGGTGTATACACCTAAAACCCCGGATTAACCTGCCTGTATCAAGTAAATCACGCTATCCAGGTAAACCTGGTATGACCCATCGAACGTACACACAAGTCAATCCTTCGGGACCCTGAACTTGGTAACGTTAAATTGATGATCATCAAGTGATTACACAAGTCAAATCTTTATAAGATTTTGAACATTGGTAGCATTTGACATTGATGATTTGGTTAAGGATTGCGGATCATCTTAACAGGCTTTGCTAAAATGGTTAATGACAGTAGCCTGGCAGCTCATAAAAAGCCTCGAATTTGGAGCCTGGCAGCTCGTAAAAAGCCTCGACTACATGGTCTTATTTGCCCAAAAACTTTATTTTTCATTTTTTATGTTTTCTCAAATCTTTATCTTCAAGGTCATTGTTTTTTCAACCAAGTCCATTGATTGAAGACTGGACAACTACAAACTTGTTACTACATCTGTATTTACACAGTTATTGTCTGGGTTATAAACACCAGTACTAGTTTACAGTTAAACCGGAGTTCATTGTAACCCGGATCGGCCTTCAGGATGAGCCGACAAAAAACCAAGGGAGTCATCAGCACTTACACCTTGAATCGCTCCTACCGGATTAAGGTTTAAAGATACACTTAATCACAGGTATGATACATACTTATATTTTATACACATTTTAAGTTATTAACTTAGATCATGTGTTTGGCTAGTATGACCCATCCGGTGATAAACCGCCAGGACACTTTGAGCATTGTTTATGCAGACACAGGTAATATAAACTGTCAAAGCATTGTAAGCAGGAGATATTTTAGAAGTTGCCAAAAAAAGCAATGCCATGAAAGATAGTGTGGGACAAAGACAGTATCTCAACTATTCTATTACAAGGCACTGGCAGGCCCAAAAGAATATTAGTTTTCTCACAAAGTGTTCAACACATAAAGGTAAACCGGAGCCGGTTTAGGATTCTGCTTCAGCTCGCTGTGAAGACTGAGGGTCAGCTTGTTCCTGGTCTTCGACGACTTCTGGCAGCTGTTGGAAATCAGGGGTGCTCCAGTCAATCTTGGCAAGGGCGTAGAAATACACTTCATCATTTATAAGTACTGACGGTTCAATGTCAGGAGCGAAGGTATGCTTACGAACGGGTGGAATAAGATTTTCAATGTCATAGGACGGACGCTCCACCCGCACATTTTCCAGATCATAACCCGAGTGATACCTTGATAAGTCTGCTTCATCAGCAAGCTTACTAGCAAGAGGCCGCATATCTTTGGTTAAGGCGCGAAGACCCTCAGCAGAGAAAGCTCATCCGTCCTCTTTCATACTTGGATAACCATTAATGTCCTCTGCCGGATTAAAGTCAGGAACCCATGCCTTGGCCCAGGTTAAAGCCATTAGAGAACCAGCTCTAGCGGAGGACTTCTTCACTTCAACAATGCGAGCAGGCAAGATTGATAGTTTCTCCAGAGTACCTTGGATGGTGGTTGGAGCCGGTTTATTGTGGGAGATAGCACTAATGGCTCTTTGTGCGCCAGAATATAACTGCTCCACCAAAGTGTATGCAGCCTTCAGTTTCTTCCGCATATCATCCCCAAGATGAGTAACGCGCCTCCCTGTGTAAAAATGATGAGTTAAACTGTAGCAGCACAAGATAGCAAGGATAAGCTTATGTTAAACAAAAACTTACCAAAGATAGCAGATGTCATATCATTTATATGCTGCCTTAACCCGGACAACTCTTCCGTCACCGGGTTAAGAGTTGCTTAAGCATCACTGGCTCTTTTTTCCAAGGCAGCCTTTTCCACCTCCAAGTGGACCGCTCTACTTCAAAAACTTACCCGTAGTGGAGTAAACCGTCCCTTGGAGGTTACAAGTGCAAAGAAAAGTTATTCTAGTTGATATACTGAAGTCCCGGTTCACCCTAAAGGTTAAACCGGCACTTGGGGGCTACAATGGACTAAAGGTACAGTTACAAGGGACAAGCAGATATACAAGGGAAAAGGAATTACCTCATATCTTTCTTTCATTAAGTTCACCAAGCCGGCCTCATGGTCACGGCTGGTGAATAGCCGGTTTAAGTACCCAGAATGGAGCTCCTGGGCACTAAGCTGGGCATAGCTGGACAGGTCGGTGCTCCACTTGCCCTTGTCTTTTTGAAGAATTTCTTCCTTGGCAGTATGTCTGGCCAAGATGACAGGCTCTGCTGGGGTGGTAAAGCCAGTCCCAGTAATCTCGACGTCATCCGTTGAAGCAGCAGTTGGCCTGGAGGGATCAGCAGCAGTAGGATTGGTGTGAACCGGGCTAGCAGGGGCTGGACTAACCCGAGCAGGGCTAGTCTGGACGAAACTGACCGGATCAGCAGTGTATTCCATGGGGCCATCCCATGGAGCAGGAAGGTCTTCTCGATCCATATGAGAAGGATCATCGTGTGGAGCTTCAACATTTTCTTCTAGAGGATTGGCAATTTCAGGATCTTCTGCTGGTTCAGAAGTGGTATTTTCGGCGGCCGGTTTATTCAATTTTTCCTTTTTGCTAGGCTTGGGCATACTGAGAAAAGATTAAAAGGGACAATGAAAATCACAAGTCAAAAATAGAAAGATAAACCGGGCAGAAGGAAAGACAACTTACCCGTGAACAGTCTTGAGCACAGGGACTTGTGTGGCTGTTGACTCACCAGAGGATGACAAAGGAGTTTCCTGGTATTTTGGATCAGACGGTTTAAGGGGTTGACGAAAAAGACCCACTTTAGGATGAAGAATAGTTGGAGTAAGTAAAACCTCGGAACGACACCTTCGAGCTGGAGTGTGGGTCAGTCTGGTCGACTCGACCACATGACCACTGTGGCGTGTGGTGCGGCGAGCCTCATGTTGCTGTTTCTTCAAAAGAAAATGGGGATCCAGTTGATCATAAGGGTGAGAAAATGGATATTTCCGGGCTACCCGATGAACTTTGGGTGGCAATGGCTCTGAATCAGAGGAAAGAGAGATTACCTCAACTTCATCCGCTTTACTACCTTCAGCCGGATCCTGGGAAAAATCATTGTTAATAGAAATACAGACAAAGGAAAGGTTAAAAGTCATAAGAAACAAGCGGTACCTCACAGGCCGGATCATCTTCTTCTGCGTTTGAACCGGACGCAGCGGCAGGCTTCTTCTTATGTTTCTTCATAGCTAGGCTCTTCTTGCGAGATGGCTTCGCCGGTTTGTCCTGGGCTTTCCTCTTCCAGAAAGGGTCGTTAGCCTGTTTAAAAGAATAAAAGCATATTAATGCGAAGCAATATGGACGGATTAAAACAAAGAGAAGGGACAGGAGAATCTCTTACCGATGGCGGTTTGTTATTCACGCAGAAGGGTGCTAATCCAGTCCGACTGCACTCCTCCAGAGGTATATTCAGCATCTTTTTGGCAGATTCGGTAACTTCATTATCTGGAAGCACCATCTCCGTGTGACGCAGAGGGTCCTTGGGGTTGCCAGTATACTCGCACATTAAACCGGAGCACCGGCTTAATGGGATAATGCTCCAAGAGAGCCAGCAGCGGACAAAATCAACTCCAGTTAAACCGTTGGCTACAAAAGCCCTGAGCTTTGAAAGCTGGGGGGCATATCGAGCTCGGTCTTGGGCGCTCAAACGTTGTGGGAAAGGATGGTCCACTGTCAGACGATGGGAGCGATAACCCGGCATTGGATTTTCCCCTTCTGGTGAAGTATCAACACAATAGAACCAAGTTTGGTTCCAATCTTTGGGATGGCTATGGATGGTAGCATGAGGAAAGCTGACGTCTTTCCTCTTTTGGATACTCATTCCGCCAAGTTCAGTATTTGGCCCATCATGAAATTCAGTTCGGCGATTCATATGGAAGAAGTCCCGGAATAACTCCACGGATGGCTCTTCTTGCAGATAGGCTTCTGAGAAGACTTGGAAGTTGCAGATATTTGATACGGAGTTGGGGCCTATGTCTTGGGGATGGAGCTGAAAGTCTACCAACACGTCGCGGAAAAACTTTGACCCTGGAGGGCTAAAACCCCGGGCTAAGTGATCAAAAAAGACGATAATTTCTCCCTCCTTAGGCTTAGGGGGACACTCTTTTCCAGGGGCCCTCCAGTGAAGAACCTCCTTCGGACCTAAAGCGCCAATTGAGGCCATCTTTTCTAAGTCATCCTCGGTAATCCGGGATGGGACCCAGTTGCAAGCGACAAACTGCTTGGCCACGGAAGTCATCTTTTTCCAAGGGGGAAGGCTGAAAAATACAATAAAAGATCCGGTTTACTATCCACACGGATTTAAACCGGCATGTTCTATGAAGGCATTGATCTAGTTGGCGGTTTAAGCAGGGGACCAATGGTATCTATTGATCCGGAACAACTATGAACGTGACAACTACCAGATTATGAAGTTTGGAAGGAGAAAGTTAAACCGCCAAACACAGGCAGGTGAGGTACATATTTAAAGTTGAACCATCGACATAGGCAAATGATACGCAAATCTAAAGTGCGGGAAACAACTTTAACACGAGAAGCAGATACATATGGATCTACAGCATATGGAAAACTCAAGATAATTCAAGTCATATTCATCGGAGACAGACGAAGGTTTTTTACAGATCCAGTTTAAACTAGGAGTATTGAGGGAAGTAAGGTTACAACGATGGAGTGGGGTCATGCTAATGATAATTGATCTAAAAGGTTTGAGGATCTACAACAAAACCCTATCTATGGCGAAGAACCACGAAGAACAGAAGCTCATCTATAAATGCGCAGGAAACCCTAGAACTGGGACCTACGGGAAGGAGATGAGTTAACGCACCTGAGGCAATGGAAGTAGAAGGGCGCCGGTGAATCTCTGGACACGCTCAGGTTGATGCAGCGGCCGGGCTTGATGAAGACGACGAGCTCGATGGACAGCGGCGGAGCTTGAGCGCTGGAGGACAGAGGAAGAAGAAGCAAGGGGAGAAAGAGATGCCCCTTGGACCCTATTTATAAGCCGATGGGGTAAAACGGCAAGCGCGGGAATCGAGGAGACCAAAAATCGAATATGGATGGTGCTGTCGCCTCGATCTTTGGAACTTTAATAAGTAAAGGTACATGTATTAAATGCGCGGATGGCGTCACAATGGTTTCAAGCGATCTGAGAAGATGACGTCATGCCGGTTACAGTGCATACTGAAGCTGCAGAAAGGAAAAATCAGTACAAGACTTTGAAGATTGACATGAACATGTTCAAATCAATATGGGGCCTAATGTCAGGGATATTACTACCAGGTATAAACCGGCCAGGAGGGTCCGGTTTACGTTATCAGGACTATATTATCAAAGGCCCAGCGGAGTATGAAGTAGAAGATTGTAGCCCAAGAGGCTTAGAGCCCATGTGTTAGGGCCCATGATTTGTAAATCGTCGTACTATGTAACTTGGAATGTAAAATAAAAAGAACAGAGACCGAGGCAGACACATTTATGAGCCGGCCTCGGGACTCTGCAAACTGGACCGGGTGTCACCTCTATATAAAGGGATGATCCGACGACGGTTCAGGGAGACAACAACAGCTCGAGACACAGGCAAGCGGATTCGTTCCCTGGTCATCGAAGCCCCAGTAATACCACACCAAACTAGACGTAGGCTTTTACCTTCATCGAAGGGGCCGAACTAGTATAAAATCCCTGTGTCTTTCGTCCGCTTTAACCTCTTTAAGCTAACCCATAGCGATGGCCTCACGACTAAGTCCTTTTGCTAGGACATCTGCCGTGCTAAATCCATGACAGTAATCCTGTCCGACACTCGTATAATGATTAGCCAATCTTCTTAATTAGTTATCGCATACGGTTTGGGAAAAGCAAATGTATGTGATTGTATGCTTATCATACACGTTCTATAATAGTGAACCGTTTGTGATGGGCCGCACATCATAAACGTAGCACCACAGAATACCGACTGTGATGGAAATGCGAGCAGAAACGAGTACGAGTACTATAGGGTCCCTATCCCCGACGGTTTCTGGGACGTGTGGGAAGGACCCCCTATTGCCGTCAATCACTAGGGGACGGTTCCAAATGCTGTCGCGGAAAGTGGTTAAAAACCATTTGTATAGCACCGACGCGTACCCGCGCACCCTTTTGTATAGGCCTTGCCTCGGCTGCATGTAATCCCTCATACAAAGCTGGAGCGATGACCCCATGCAAGTGAAAATAAAGAAGCATTGTGGGGACCCCCGACCAAGATTGCATGCATGCATGAGCATTCCAAGATCACTGCATAAACATTTGATGAGCATTTGCATATGCATATAGATAGGATTGCATCCTGCATTCATTCTCATCTACATGGAGTTGCAGGTTCCTGTCGCGAACTTGGCTTCGATTAGGAGTTGAGAAGATACCCCGGCACTATGATCCCTGGCAATCCAAAACAGATAAGTTCTCCCCTTTTTATCCATTAGTGTTCTGTAAAGCTATAACTTGTGCATAGAGAAACCTCGCCCCTCTCTTGGAACTAGGGTGCTCCCATCCTTGGCTCAAACGTTGTTTCGGCCTAGGGCAGTCGCAGTGGCCCTAGGGAAAAGGGAGTGGGCGGGGGGCTGGCACCTCAGTCTGTTCCCCGACAGACATGGTTCTCCAGCAAACGAAAAGGGTGCCGATAGGATATCTTGCCGGGGAAAACTCGTTTAATTACAGTAAAGAGGCATTCCACCTCCGCATGGACATATACATGCACGGGTTCCTAGCAAGGTTTATCTCTTTCATTGACATGCAGATACAAGTACAAGCATCAGAGAACACAAACATGGATGAAAGGATACTTTATTTGAATTAAAAGTTGGGGATTGCCGACAAGTTTAAGATTAAAAAAAGAGAAGTGCCCCGTGATCCCCTCTTTTGGTTTTCCCTCCTTCAGGCACTGCGGCGGAAGGAGGAAAAGACGAGAAGAGGAGCCCCCAAGTTGGAGCCCACCCCGATCTCATCAAGGCCTACCGGACACAGCCTGACAAGATCAGGATTGGTGGGGCTGCGAAGGAGGAGTGCATGAGGCAGCTCGGCGGTGCCCTGGTCACCTCCTTCGGGACCGTGCGGAAGCCCCAGCTTGAGCAGCGGCGAGACCACTCGCCGAAGCTCAGCTGGAAGACTGCTGGAGGGGAGTCGAAGGCACCAAGAGCACATCCCTCCCCAGCCACCACTCGAAGAGGCTGGTGACGATGGTGCCGGGGAGGGAGGGGAGGAGCGGAAAGATGAGGCGGTAGGTCCCCAGAAAGGGACGAGCGCGTCGGGGTCACCATACTCCGACCCG
Organism: Secale cereale; assembly: GCA_902687465.1. NCBI lineage: Eukaryota > Viridiplantae > Streptophyta > Magnoliopsida > Poales > Poaceae > Secale > Secale cereale. Next base: position 469,509,807 of record LR738713.1, on the reverse strand, counting down.
ACCCCGCACCATCCGCCTTCTCCATTCCTCCCTCGCTTTCTCTTCATCACTGTCGTTCCGAGGGAAGGCCAACACTCCGGCTCGACACCTTCCTCGGAGAGACGGTGAGCGGCCAAGATGGCTAGGTGGCTCGAGGCACACTGCTCCTCACCTTGGCGGGCAGGAAGGCGCTCATCTCATCGATATCAGCCCCAAGACTTCCGGGAGGGGCAGTGCTGGGATTACCAACGATCTCGTGCCCCGCCTCCCGACCGAGCTCCGAAGAAATCAAGAAATTGGTCACGGTAAGGACCAGGCTCACTCCCCAAGCATCAACACCAACATGAGGCAATGACAGCCCCAAGTTGGAGCCCGGGGGCTAGCCCCCAGGCTCTCTTCTTCGACATAACCAGCAAAGGCGGAAGACATGAGAGGAGGAATGCTAAGATGGATGACCTTGCCCTCCTCCACCCATCCCTTTTATAGGCAGTTCGAGGAGGAGAGTTGCTCCATCAACGGGCGGCCACCGTCCTCCTCCACCAATTCAAGACGACCGGAACCTCACCATGATGCTTTCCCATGCCACGCGCCTCCGTCACCTACCCCGCGCGATGCATGCCCCACATACATGGCTAAGGATAAGGGCATGGTGGGAAGAGTAAATTGGCAGTTTCCACCCCGTGTGTTAAAGTCATTGATACGTTTCCAACGTATCTATAATTTTTGATTGTTCCATGCTGTTTTATTATCAATCTTGGATGTTTAATAATCATTTTATATCATTTTTTGGTACTAACCTATTGACATAGTGCCAAGTGCCAGTTGCTGTTTTCTGCATGTTTTTTACATCACAGGAAATCAATATCAAACGGAGTCCAAACGCAGCGAAACTTTTTGGAAATTTTTTTGGACCAGAAGAAACCCAACGGGCCAAGTGTGACGCGCCCGATTTGATCATACAGTAATCATGCATGCAAATGTGTATGACCAAGATCAGGGACTCACTGGAAGATATCACAACACAACTCTAGACACAAATTAAAATAATACAGGCTTTATATTACAAGCCAGGGGCCTCGAGGGCTCGAATACACAAGATCAGCGGAAGCAATAATATCTGAGTACAGACATAAGTTAAACAAGTTTGCCTTAAGAAGGCTAGCACAAATATTGCAACGATCGAAAAGGCAAGGCCTCGTGCCTGGGACCTCCTAACTACTCCTCGAAGCCGAACTCCACATAGAAACATCCTTGGGATCATCTGGCTCCTGGACTCCACCACCTGGTTGCATCATCCAAGAAGAAAGGAAGAAAGGGGGAAAGGGGTAGCAAAGCAACCATGAGTACTCATTCAAAGTACTCGCATGCAAGGATCTACACTACATATGCAATGCTATCTGTGTAAGGGGGGGGGGTAATATCTGTGGGCTAAACTGCAGAATGCCAGAATAAGAGGGGGATAGCTAATCCAATCGTAGACTACGCTTCTGGCAACCTCCATCTTGCAGCAGTAGAAGAGAGTAGCTGGAAAGTAACAAGTACCCTCGCTTCTGGCAGCCTCCGTCTTGCAGCAGTAGAAGGGAGAAGATGGTAAGTTCACCAAGTAACATCGTATAGCATAATCCTACCCGGTGATCCTCCCCTCACCGCCCTGTGGGAAAGCGGTCACCGGGTTGTATCTGGCACTTGAAAGGGTGTGTTTTATTAAGTATCCAGTTCTAGTTGTCATGAGATCGGAGTACAACTCCGGGTCGTCCTTTTACCGAGGGACAAGATTATTCGAATAGATTAACTTCCCTACAGGGGTGCACCATATTACCCAGCATGCTCGATCCCATTTGGCCGGACACACTTTCCTGGGTCATGCCCGGCCTCGAAAGATCAACACGTCGCAACCCTACCTAAGCATGGCAGAGAGGTCAGCACACCAGTCTAAGTCCTAAGCGCGCAGGGGTCTAGGCCCATCGCCCATTGCACACCTGCACGTTGCGAGGGTGGACGGTAAGCAGACCTAGCCGCTCCTAATACCAGAGCAGCGTTCCAGTCCAATCCGGCGCGCGCTGCTCAGTCGCTGACGTCAAGAAGGCTTCGGCTGATACCACGAAGTCGAGTGCCCATAACTATTCCCACGTAGCTGGTTAGTGCATATAGGCCAATGGCCAGACTGAAATCAAATATTGAAACTCATTATGCGTGTAATTGTGAAATCACCGCGGACAACAAACAGGGCCAGGCCACCTCTCTCCTCGGTGTCTCAACCTTCCCTGTCGCTCCGCCACAAAGATCCACTCGGGGGGCCATCAGGAACCCAGGCCCACTGCTACCTCGATGGAGCCGCCTGTCCTTTCAACCCCCACATTGGAACCACTTGCGGGTACTCAACGAGCCGACCCGACTTTAGGCACATCATGTATCATGTATAATATGTATATATATACCCGTGATCACAACCCGAAGTGATCATGGCCCGATAGTATAGCATGGCAGACGGATAAGAATGTAGGGCCACTGATGGAATACTAGCATCCTATACTAAGCATTAGGATAGCAGGTAAAGGTATCAACAGTGGTAGCAACAATGACATGATATGCAATAGAATAGGAGCTAACGAATCATCAACAGTAGCAGACCTAATGCAAGAATAAGAGAGATGAGAATGGGCGATATCTGGTGATCAAGGGGGGGCTTGCTCGGGAATGAGGTTGGGCGCGAGCATGAGAGGCTAGGGAGAAGGACAGAGAGGGCGAGGAGCTCACAGGGAGGCCGTGTGCGAGCTCGGGGCGGCCAGGAAGCAGCTATGGCGACGGATCGAAGCGGAGACGGGTGGTGGCCGGAGGTTCATGAAGTGGGCGATGTTGGCGGGGTAGTGGCGCCACGCTCCAAAGGGGCGGCTGTAAGTGAAAGTGCAACTAATCCCCGGGTGGTTTTGGCAATTAATAACAACATATATATCATTGAACTAATAGTTACTTGAGAATCATTTCAGAGAAGTTCAGTGATATGGGTATGGAAATGACTGAAGAAGTGGACCCCTCAAAATGCTAAGGCAAGCATTGGCAAAAGCTCAAGACTCCATTTTTGGTTTAGTGATCCAAGATCACATTGAGTCCATAGGAAAATCCAATACTATTAAAAGGGGATGAGGTTGTGTTGATGATCTGGTTGCTCAAGGGCTTAGTGATATATCTCTTTCAACTATCAGCAACTTTCACTACAATACACACTCATAAGTAATCTCGGACCAACCGATTTTCCAAACTCAGTCCCACCGAGATGAACCACCTCAGCCATAAGCCAAACCCTAGAAAAATCGGTCAATCCGAGTTTGATATCGGTCTCACCGAAATACGGGCTGCCAAGCTTCTGTAACCGTTTGTCATCATTTCGGAATAACCGAGTTGATGATTTCGGTCCCACCGAAACTGGCAAGTTCCTGTCTTTGCTCAAATCGGACAAACCGAGATGGTATTTTCGGTCCCACCGAAAACCCCAACGTTCACTATATTTGAACTTTCGGTCTGACCGAGTTTCCACTTCGGTCTCACCGAGATTGCTCAATTATGTGTGTAACGGTTGGATTTTGTGTGGAGGCTATATATACCCCTCCACCCCCTCTTCATTCGTGGAGAGAGCCATCAGAAAGAACTACCACTCCTACCTTACACTTTCTGAGAAGAGAACTACCTACCCTTGTGTTGAGATCAAGTTGCTCCATTCCTACCATATGAAACTTGATTTCTAACCTTCCCAAGTTGCATTCCACTCAATCCTTTCTTCCACCACAGCCATATCAGTGAGGAGAGTTGAGTGTTGGGGAGATTATCATTTGAAGCACAAGAGCAAGGAGTTCATCATCATCTACAACATCTATTACCTTTTGGAGGGTGGTGCCTCCTAGATTGGTTAGGTGTCGCTTGGGAGCCTCCGTCATCGAGATGTGGAGTTGAACCAAGAAGTTTGTAAGGGCAAGGAGATCGCCTACTTCGTGAAGATCTACCCCGAGTAAGGCTAGCCCTCCATGGGCGTAGGCCATGATGGAATAGACAAGGTTGCTTCTTCGTGGACCCTTCGTGGGTGGAGCCCTCCGTGGACTCGCGCAGCCGTTACCCTCCGTGGGTTGAAGTCTCCATCAACGTGGATGTACGATAGCACTACCTATCGGAACCACGGGAAAAATCATTGCGTCTCCAAATTGCGTTTGATCTTCTCCACCTCTCTTTACTACATGTGCAATTTACTTTCCGCTGCTTATACTCTAGAATTGCATGTGTAGGGTGATACTTGACTTGATCATAATTGTGAAACTACCAAAAACTGTTCTTTGTCAAAGGCAGAATTTTTATATTTACAAGTAGTCTAATCACCCCCCCTCTAGACATACTTTCGATCCTACAAGTGGTATCAGAGCTTTGGTCTCCATTGTTTTGGTTTCCATTGCATTGGACTCCATAAGCTTGGTTTCACAACCTAGGAGAGTATGGCGTCTAGTGAGGGTAATTATCGTAGAGGTCCTTACTTTGATGGTACAAATTTTGCTAGTTGGAAGCATAAAATGAAAATGCATATTCTTGGTCATAACCCAGCCGCATGGGGCATTATTTGTGTTGGCATGCAAGGTGAATTCTTCGAGGAAGGAAAAGTTCCGGATCGCGAAGCTACACCGCAAGAGTTGCGGATGTTGCAAAACAATGCTCAAGCTTGTGACATTCTCTTCAATGCTTTGTGTCCCGAGGAGTTCAACAAAATCAGCCGTCGTGAGAATGCTAAAGAGATTTGGGATACTTTGGTTGAAATGCACGAAGGTACCGAGTCTGTGAAGGAATCAAAGCTAGATATTCTTCAAGGTCAACTTGACAAGTTCAAGATGAAGGATGGTGAAGGAGTCGCTGAAATGTACTCTAGGCTTGCTCTCATCACAAATGAGATTGCCGGCTTAGGAAGCGAAGAAATGACCGACCGATTCATCATTAAGAAGATTCTCAGAGCTTTGGATGGAAAGTATGACACCGTGTGCACTTTGATCCAGATGATGCCAAACTACAAGACTCTCAAGCCAACTGAAGTCATTGGAAGAATTGTTGCTCATGAGATGACACTTAAGGATAAGGAAGAGCTTCACAACAAGTCAAGTGGTGCTTACAAAGCTACAAGTGATGCTCCCACAACCTCAAGTGACAAGTTAATTTCCAATGAAGAGATAAGCCTAATGGTTAAGAACTTCAACAAATTCTATAAGAATAGAGGCAAAGAGAGAAGCTCAAAGTCTAGATCATATGATGAAAAGAGATCTTCTAGTCGTGATCGAAACTGCTACAATTGTGGAAGACCCGGACACTACTCAAATGAGTGTACGGCTCCCCACAAGAGAAGAGAAGAATCTCCAAGAAGAAGATCAAGAGATGAGTCACCTCGGAGAGAGAGAAGGAGTAGAGATAATCGTTATGAACGAAGACTCTCTCGGAGAAGCAAGGATTCGGAGAGGAAAGACAAGTCATCAAGGAGCTACACAAGAAGAAGACATCAAGCTCATGTAGGTGAATGGGTCTCCGGCTCTGACTCCGACAATCAATCCGATGGAAGCTATCACTCTGACTCCGACTACAGTCAAGATGAAGGTGTTGCTGGTCTTGCTCTCGTATCCTCCAACTCCAACTCCTACGACTTATTTGATTCACCCAATGAGGGAATTGGAAGATGCTTCATGGCTAAAGGCCCCAAGGTATCACACCCTGAATTCATTGACTTCAATAGTGATGAGGATGACTTGCTTGGTGAAGATGAGCTATTGCATGATAAATCTAGTGAGCTTAGTAACGATGAAAATGCTAGTAGTCTTTATAGTCGAGAAGAGTCGAATGACAATGCTATGAAGGAGATTGAGCGTCTAACTAAAGAACTAAACACTCTTAAGTTAGCTCATGAAACAACTCAAGAAGATCATAGAGAGCTCCTAAGATCTCATGAGAAGCTACGCTTCGAGAAGCTCACTCTAGAGCAAGAACATGAGTTTCTAAAAGCGATCAATGACGATCTTCGAAAGAAGAGTTCTTCATATCTTGCCAAACGACTTCTCTTGTCTAATTTCTTGCCACCTATTAAGACTAAGCATGACAAGCATAAGAAAAATTCTTCCTCTAGTAGTAACAATAACCATGTTAAATCCAATGTTGTTGCTTCTAGTAGTTCTCTTGATTCCACTAACAATGTTTCAAGCCAAGTTACACTTGAGCAAGAGAATAGCTTATTGAAGGAAATCATAGAGAAAGGTGTCTACAAGAGTCTTGCCGGAAGCAAGAACTTTGAGGAAATTGTTCGCAAACAAGGAAGGCACCGGAAGAATCAAGGGATTGGTTTCGAGCGAAAGTTCAACGCCGAAGGTGTTGAGTGGGAAGAAGGTCAATACCCTACTCCACAGTTTGTTTCTCAAAAGGAGAAGTACGATCCTACTTCTTCCAATGTGGAACAAGCTCAAGATGACCTTCCACCACAAGACCACAAGCTAAAAGCCAAGGACAAGCTTCAAGAGGAGATTGATGCATTCATTGAAGCACCTCAAGCCATGGTCAAGTGGGTTCCCAAGGACACGTCAAGTTCTACTTCGTCAAGCTCAACTACAACCCCAAGGATTCCCATCAAGATGATGTGGATCCCGAAGAAGAAGAACTAGAAAGTTCTTGAGGGTGACTCCGCCAACATACCTCACTCACATTCATTTTGGCAACTTGTGCAATCAACTTCCACATCATGCACTAGTTCATGGAGTCACAAGCCCTCTTGTTGGTAAGTCAAGGGACAAGGTAATCATTGCTTCCATGGACATCATCTATTGTGAACTTCAATCTATGTCCATGGATATCCTTGTTTGTTCCTTGTGGGACTAACCCATGTAGGTATTGAAAGTGCCCTAATCCAAAGGATAGCTCCCAACTCTTTATGATCTACATCAACATTGAGCATCCACATCTTCAACATCTACATGAAGTCTTCTACGACAACCCAAGGTTAGTTTGACCCTTTAAAAGGGGTTCTCACATCTAGGGGGAGCTTTGCTCTAAAAATTGAGCTAAAGCATCTCCAAATGATGTGAACACATCAATGCTTTATGTAAAAGTGGTAACCCCACTTGTGCTTAAACGATGAGTATGACCTATGATCAAATGTTCTCATTTGGCTCCTAAGTCAAAATACTCATATAAAGATGACCTAGTCATCGACAAATTGTGTGCTAGTAGCTAGAGTGTTGGTTGTGCATGTTTGACACATATTTCATTTGCTATCTTATTGTGTGAGCATGTTGAATGCATGATTTTATCCATTCGAGGACATCCATTTGTTGTTTTGGTTGTTTTGATTTTTCTGGCCAAATGGATGGACAAGAATGCCTAAGTACCTCCCCTAGCTATCTATGCTTTCTTGTCTCAAATTCTATTCATGCTTATATCACAAACTTTGAACAAGTCATTTTCGGACCCTCAGAGTGAGGAGCACTCGGAGCCACCGATCCGTCTAAGGCTGACTTCCAAAACCTTCTAAGTAAATTTCGGTCAGACCAACTTTCTCCCACTCGGTCAAACCGAAAGCACTTAGACTGATCTAGGTTTCATCTCGGTGAAACCGAGTTCTAAATCTCGGCGTGACCGATATGCGTAACTGCATAGCAGTTATCCATCTCGGTGTCACCGAGTTTTTCAACTCGGTCCCACCGACAGCAAGGGGATATAAATACTGAGGGCAGCGCGCGATTATTCCTTCAAACGTTTTCGCCCCCACGTCCCCTGCTGCCGTCGCCCTGATCTCCGGATCGTCGCCGTCGTTGCCTGTGCGCCCTCGCCGCAGGTCTCCGCCGCCGTCAACGGTCTTCTCCTCCACGCCGTTGCCGCCGTAGAGGGACTCCACCAAGTTAGGGTGAGTCTCGATCCCTCTCGTGCTCCCCATCCGATTCATTGCACGACTGGTTTGCCCTACATCTGGCCACGATTGAAAATTCCTTAACACCAGATCGGTTCTAGTTTCAAGTAAAATTCTTAGGTTTAGGTTTCCACGGAACACATCTCGGTGAAACCGGTTTTAAATTTTCGGTGCGACCGATTCGGCCTCTGGCCATTGCACTGCACTTTCGGTCTAACCGAGTTGTGCAAATCGGTGTGACCGAAGTAGAGTTTTAGTGAAACCCTAGTTTATTGGCAGGACCGAAACCCATTTCGGTCCAACCGAAAGTGGTGTGTAAAGTTTCTGTTATACACTTCGGATTCACCGAAACTGAAAATCGGTCTGACCGAAATGCATTCTGTGAAAACTTAAAACTAAGATTTGAACTCATTTTTTTTTTGCAAAAACCTCTGCAGTTTGTGATAACTCTTCTACTCTGCCTATACCTTATCTATTCACAGGTTGTCAGCCATGTCAGATGCCAGTGACAGCCAGAACAGGTCAGAGTCACCTTTTGCAGAGACTCCTGAGGCAGATACTAGTCCTGAGGCTAGTAGCCCTATTGATGATGGTGAGAGGAGTACACCTAGTGGCTTGCCTCCTGCAGCCACCAGAACCAGAAAGGAGAGGAACTCAGATGATGAGGATTCTGATTTTGTCGATGAAGAAGAGGTGTCCTCCAAGCCTAAGAGAAAGGTTGTTGCCAAAGAGCAACAAGGGCAGCAGTCAAAGAAAGGCACCAGCAAGGTCAAGCAATCAGCTGTTGCCAAGAAGCTGAACTTGGGAGAGCCAGCCCCAAGTAAAGTGAAGAAAACTTCCAAGAGGAAGAGGGTAGTGTATGCTGAACCTCATGCAGATGCAGCAGCAGAAGAAGAAGAAGCACCCCAGCCTACTCCTCAGAAGCAGAAACTCATGGGTGATGCTATTAGGGCTGGAGCCACTTCAAAGCCCAAGAAGCCTGCTCAAGCAAAGGCAGCTACAGTAAAGCCTACTGCCAAGCCCAAGAGGACAACCAGGAACATTCCAGCCTCTGAGAAGAACAAAGGTGATGTGCCACCAGCTGATTCTGATGAAGAAGAACATGTGTTGCTGAAGCTCCGTCCAAAACTGCCACTCCACAACGATGCTCATCCTCAAGCCGAGGATATGAAGGTAAGGAAAGATAGAGGTCTCAGGCTATGGAGACAGTCTGATCCATATGCCGTGAGGAGAAGGACTGCTGTGGACCCCAGATTCCACACCAGAGAGCAGCAGGACTTCTATGAGACTGTGCTGATGGACAAGAAGCCTATAGTTGCAGATACAAGATACGTTGACTGGAAGTACATTGACAGTGAAGAGCACCCAGACTTCTTTCCCCATGTGCATGAAAGCTTCACTGCATGTGGAGTTGATGAGTTTGTGGGTCAGAAACTGACAGATTGGAACGATGAGATGATTATGCAGTTCTATGCCACAGCCCACTTCTATCCTGATGGGAAGATCACCTGGATGACTGAAGGTCAAAGGTTTTCTTCGTCTGTTGAAGAATGGGCAGAACTTCTGAATGCTCCAGTGCAAAGAGAGGACGACATTGATGTCTGTGGGATTCCTAAGAAGAACCATGATTCCATGAAGAACATGTACAAGGAGATCCCCGCAGCAGATTTGGAAGTGTGGAAGCTTGGCTCAGTGTACTATCTCCAGGCAGGTCTACCTACCACTAACACTATCCTGAGGCATACCTTGATGCCCAAGTCTGGAGACCATCGCATGATCAGAGGGTATTCTATCAACATGCTGCACATACTTGATGAGAAGGCACCTTTCAAGGTGATGGACTTAATGGTAGAGACCATTAAGAGGACTGCAGCTGACCAGAAGAGGTCATGTGGATTTGCCCCGCAGATTCAGATGCTCATCAATGCCAAGTTTGGCACGGGCAAATTCCTGTTGGATAGGAAGCACTTACCACTGCAGCCAGAGCATGAAGATAATGTTGTTGTGATGGACGAGGAGGATCCAACTTCGGTTGAAGGTCAAGCCAAGATTGAAGCTGCTAGGAAAGCCAAAGCTGATAAAGAGGCAGCAGCAGCAGCAGCTAAACCAAAGAGCTTCGGAGAGCAGATTCTTGAAGCTACCCAAAGGATTGAACAACGCCTGGCCAGCATTGAACAATCTCAGGAGAGCCTAGAGAGGATTGTTGACGAGAAGGTCCACGCTCTGGACGTGAAGCTGACTGAACTTCAGGTGACCGTCAACAAGCTTGAGGCAGACATGGAGGAAGCAAAGCAGGACAGGGCAGAGCTTATGCAGGATGACCTAGTCCAGGACTCTCATCGCCAGACTGTTCCGGTTCCCAGAGGATCCCGATCAGCTGCTATTCCAGTGACTGACTCCAGGACTACCACTTCAGCACCTCCTACAGCTCCAGCAGTCACTCCAGCCACAGCTCCAGTATCCACTCCTCCAGCGCAGACATTAGCTGAAGTCTTCGCCGATGCCGTCATATCTACTCCGACATCTACCCAGACGGGAGCCGCCAGCAGAGCCCACAGTGACGTTTAGCTCTATGCTTTTTCAAACTTTTTGGTAACTTGTTGCCAAAGGGGGAGAAATTGTATAGATCATAGGGCTTCGAGAGAGAGAGTGCTCTTTCGTTCTTTTGCGGTTTCTTCGAGATACATTTGGTTCTTTTGGTTCTTGAAACTTTCAGTGTGCTTGATACTACGTTTGATGCTACCTTAATGAGTGCTTAGTCGTACTATGCTTTAATGTGTGCTTAATGCTTATCATATGCTATTCCTATCTTGTATGGTCATTTACTCATGTCTTGGTGATTGGGTGCATGTTATTCATTCTTATCATTTTGTGCGCTCCACCAAGATGTATGTGACATGGAAGAGTGACCCATAATCCTAATTGATTGTGCATTTGCATTCAAACGCAAATTTTAAATAATGCACAAATTTAGGGGGAGCTCTTGCTTATCACATACTTCTCAAAGCGACGATATTATTCATTGATTATATCCTTTGTCGAAGCTTTGATCTATATGTTGTCATCAATTACCAAAAAGGGGGAGATTGAAAGTGCAACTAATCCCCGGGTGGTTTTGGCAATTAATAACAACATATATATCATTGAACTAATAGTTACTTGAGAATCATTTCAGAGAAGTTCAGTGATATGGGTATGGAAATGACTGAAGAAGTGGACCCCTCAAAATGCTAAGGCAAGCATTGGCAAAAGCTCAAGACTCCATTTTTGGTTTAGTGATCCAAGATCACATTGAGTCCATAGGAAAAGCCAATACTATTAAAAGGGGATGAGGTTGTGTTGATGATCTGGTTGCTCAAGTGCTTAGTGATATATCTCTTTCAACTATCAGCAACTGTCACTACAATACACACTCATAAGTAATCTCGGACCAACCGATTTTCCAAACTCAGTCCCACCGAGATGAACCACCTCAGCCATAAGCCAAACCCTAGAAAAATCGGTCAATCCGAGTTTGATATCGGTCTCACCGAAATACGGGCTGCCAAGCTTCTGTAACCGTTTGTCATCATTTCGGAATAACCGAGTTGATGATTTCGGTCCCACCGAAACTGGCAAGTTCCTGTCTTTGCTCAAATCGGACAAACCGAGATGGTATTTTCGGTCCCACCGAAAACCCCAACGTTCACTATATTTGAACTTTCGGTCTGACCGAGTTTCCACTTCGGTCTCACCGAGATTGCTCAATTATGTGTGTAACGGTTGGATTTTGTGTGGAGGCTATATATACCCCTCCACCCCCTCTTCATTCGTGGAGAGAGCCATCAGAAAGAACTACCACTCCTACCTTACACTTTCTGAGAAGAGAACTACCTACCCTTGTGTCACTGTTCAAGAAATCTTCCGATTCAGCGATTTATCGTCCGATTTATCGCTACTCTTGGGGTGACCGATAAGATTATGCCTTATCTTCATCATTTATCGTTTGGGCCGATTTATCGCTATGACAAGCGATTTATCGGGAATCTACCGATAAATCAGGCCTATTTGTAGCACTATGTTTGCAAAAAACTATGTTTATTAGTGTTTTGTGGACCTTGTTACGCAATATGTAATGTTTTTCTATTTTGTTTGTCATTATATCAGGATTCAAGGTATCACTTCTGTCCAATATTGTTTTGGTGTTGAATATAGCATATTTCAGTGTTGGGAACCTGAGATTTGAAAAAAATGGCCGATTAATAGTCGACCGATAAAATCGATTAATCGGCCGATTTCTGATTAATCTCTAATCCCCAGCTGACCGAGACGATAACGATAAGCGATATCCTCAACATTGCCTTGTGTTGAGATCAAGTTGCTCCATTCCTACCATATGAAACTTGATTTCTAACCTTCCCAAGTTGCTTTCCACTCAATCCTTTCTTCCACCACAGCCATATCAGTGAGGAGAGTTGAGTGTTGGGGAGATTATCATTTGAAGCACAAGAGCAAGGAGTTCATCATCATCTACAACATCTATTACCTTTTGGAGGGTGGTGCCTCCTAGATTGGTTAGGTGTCGCTTGGGAGCCTCCGTCATCGAGATGTGGAGTTGAACCAAGAAGTTTGTAAGGGCAAGGAGATCGCCTACTTCGTGGAGATCTACCCCGAGTAAGGCTAGCCCTCCGTGGGCGTAGGCCATGATGGAATAGACAAGGTTGCTTCTTCGTGGACCCTTCATGGGTGGAGCCCTCCGTGGACTCGCGCAGCCGTTACCCTCCGTGGGTTGAAGTCTCCATCAACGTGGATGTACGATAGCACTACCTATCAGAACCACGGGAAAAATCATTGCGTCTCCAAATTGCGTTTGATCTTCTCCACCTCTCTTTACTACATGTGCAATTTACTTTCCGCTGCTTATACTCTAGAATTGCATGTGTAGGGTGATACTTGACTTGATCATAATTGTGAAACTACCAAAAACTGTTCTTTGTCAAAGGCAGAATTTTTATATTTACAAGTAGTCTAATCACCCCCCCTCTAGACATACTTTCGATCCTACAGTAGGTGATGGAGAGGACGACGGTGGAGCCCTTGGTCAAGCTAACGAGGCTCAGGGGGCATGGCGGCCGCGATTTCTTTGAAGGTGCGACGACGATGCTCTCAGGAGGCTGCTCGGGGAGGTAGAACGGCGCGGGGAGGAGGAGGTCGTCGCCGGCAGGCGGCTCATCCGCGGCAGCCGGGTCGCCGGACGGTGCGGGGCTTGAGCATGGGTCCTCCGGAGCCAGGGATGGCAGCGATGTAGTGTATG
>LR738713.1:469472751-469496513 GCA_902687465.1 Secale cereale | reverse complement strand
AGGTAGCGGGGTGGGGATCAGGGTTGAGTGGGGTGGACCGAACTAGGTCACGGGGGAAGTGGGGGGTTATGGGGGCATCTGCTGGGCCGGCCTGGCTAGCCTAGTGGCCAGCTGGGCCGAGGCCCAGTGGGGAGGGGGGCTTTCTTTTTTTCTTGTTTTTCTGTTTTGCCCTTTTCTTTTATTTATTTCTCCTCTACTGTTTTCTACTATTTTTTATATATTTTAGTTTTAGTAAAATACAAAAGTTGTACCTAATTTACAATATGTAATTATGTCACATTCCGAACATTTTAGTTTTACTATTTAAATAAATATTATTTTTGACTTTATTTTTAAATTTGAATTTGAATCGGTTTTGAGTCAGAGTGAGTTTAGCAACAGTAACAGTGGTGACATGGCATCATTACAAGAGGGTTACTGTAGCTTGATTATTCAACCATCACAATTCTCCTCCACTACAAGAAATCTCATCCCGAGATTTTAGAGATGGGTTAAAGGGAGAAGGTTCTTGTTACGAAATTCTAACGAGTGTTCTCGGTCTTAGTTACTCTTCTTGAAGAGGTCAATTCATTGCGTTGATGCCTTCAGTCCTCTACTTCAGGTCATCATGATGAAGTCGTCATCCTTTCTTCAGTGTCTCTATCGTACTTACGAAAAGGATAAGGGGGAAAACACGGGAAGGACGGTTCCCTACATGGTTGCTTACCTGGTAGATAAAATCAGGGAAGGTGACGAAAAGTAACTCTCGAATTCATACTTAAGAAAAATATCGAGAGCAAGTAAGACGGTGCAGTAAGAAGTTTCGAGCATATAGGCAATCGTTCATTGCCTGAAACATAAGGTGGCTCGTGAATTACTTACGAGACCACGCACGAGGAATAACTTTGGGAACAGGGGGTGTACATGAGAGTCAGGTTTCGATCCTGTGGGTTATGGGCCAACCATGTGGGTTAAAAGTAGGAAGGGCGCTAACATCATGCACGGTCAAGATAGCAAGGCATGTCAGGGAATAGACTTTTAATTATGTCGACAACAACATCGGTACCAAGGGCGAGGGATGAAGAGAACCATTTTCCTGCTCGTTGAACGAGGCGGACCAATAGGCAAAGTTCTCGTCCATCGGCGGTTACCGGAATGTCATCAACAGTAGAGACATGGTCTTACTGACAGAGTTGTACACCGAGGTGTTTACATAAGCAGTGAATAATTACTGCTTAGATCATATAGATCACAAGAAAGGTTAAACAAACCAATGTAAAGGAAAATGTGATCACCAGATTGAACAGAGTAATGGAAAGGAAAATGTGTTTAAACACATATTACAAGGGTATATCTTTACCAAGGCCAAGCAAAGCATGACATCCATGACAGGATGTAATGTAGAAAACCCTTTAGGTAAGGGGAGAGAAGTTTCATGACATTACCCATACAATGGCGTATAGACAATTTATCAAGAAACATTTAGCATTATGCTTTTAAAGTTCTCGTTGACGATTTAGTACCACAGTCATGCTACGAGGTAGCATCGACATGGTCATTGGGTAATAATCAGACTTTGGATATACAGGGGATCCATTAGGAACAACTTGAAGAATAAGTCTTACAATTTCTGTGAGGAAAAGATAATGATGTGGCTGACGAGCTCATCAACAATTCAACGAGATTTCCGTAGACATGAATTTTCACAATTAAGTGAACAAGGAGATAACATTTGTTAGATCAAATGATATAATGATGTATGCTCGAGAAAAACATATGCAATTAAACATTGGTTGAAAGGTGCACCCGAAATATGGGCTTAGTAGCATGAGCAATGTTAGAATGGTGATTGAATAACCAAAAGACTTGGAACGAAACTATCGACCATTCACTTCAAAGCAATAGTGTTGCTAGAAGTTTTGGATTCACACATCATAGTTCATTGGTCGGTATTCCGGCTAGAAACAACATGGGGACCAAGACATGAATGGAGATGTCGAGAAGTATTAGTATATCAAGAATTAATAGTTGGATCAATTCTCACAATATCCTTGACATAAAAGGTGGTAATACTCCAAGGTAGAACATAACATAAGCTAGATATCAAGGAACTCAAAGTACAACACAATACAAGAACCTGTTTTGTGTTGGAGGGAAAGCAATAATGTTGTCGATGATAACACAATTCATCAAGGGGCAAGGATCGTATTTCCCATCATGAATTCAGTTGATATCCTAGAAGAGCTCAAAATGTTGATGATGATCACGACACAATTGCCGAGAGATTTCATGAACATGTTATCAATCGGCGATGACATCAAGTCACAGGAATGATGAAGCGAAAGGTTATTGGAACCACGGGTACGTCACAAACTCGGAATCCAGCTTGTTGTTCAAGGCAAAATGATAAGACGAGAAAAGTTGATGTAAGCTTAGCTCATCGTCGAAAATTGTGCTCCGGGAAGAAGGACCAGGTAGCACAGTTAAAATTAGCATGAATATGGTGTAGCCGATCAGGCTAGGAATGACGTGATGGAGTATTAAACTACTCAACAACAAAGTACTGGAAGTACTGAATCACAGTGTTGATTTGATTTACAAATTGGTGTTCTCGGTTGATGACAACCCAGAACCCGTGGAGTGACTATGACGGGGAAAGGTACTACTTCATCAGAATTTCATAAGATGTAGTGTAATGGGTTGATATCCTCGAGATACGAGGGGGTAATACTCGAGGGTAGATCAAAATAGAGGTTGGGCAGACGTAATGATCTGCAGAAGGCAAGTACTTTTAACTTGTCCGAGAATGGGATCAAAGAAGAACAATCATGGTCGAAACCACAATTGCAAAAGACAAAATCATAGATACAAGATCAATTTATGCCAAGTGAATAATTATTGTTACGAGAAGCTATCATGATAAGCTTAACATTGTTTCCATGGGAATGAACACAAAGTTCAAGGTCGACTCCCACTTCTTTAATGCATATCATTTCATTCACCTCTCGCTTTGATAAAACTGTAGTGTTGGAATTTTATTTGGTAGAACACCGGAAGAGTATGACTTGTGAAAACTTTTGGGTTCTCACAGATTAGGGGAAGGCATAGGTTCAACCCATCGGGCATCTTAGTAACATATACCACAAATTTCAAAAGTAAAAATCACCAGCTCAAAACCAGAGCATGGTTATCCAATCAGAGAATAGGATCTACCAATGGCATTACATGATAGATAAAGAACTACTCAAGGTTTAGTATACGAAGGACATTGTCGGATGATAATTCAACAAAGGATCCGACGGTCCACAACAGAGCTGATGTGAGCATCGGCACACAATCAAAGGAAGAAAGATTGCAAAGGCATCAGATTCAAGAATCACCTTATTAGTCTGATGCTTAAATAGAAAGAAATTATGGTTTCCAAAACGAAGGATCAGAAGCGGACGCTCTGATCAAGGATGGATAAGTTGAAAACACTTAGTTGGACAATCAATAAAGGTCTAAATTCCCGAGAACCAACTCATGTCTGGAATGACGTCTGAGCCGGAAAGATAATTTTAAAAAGGATAACCTGATGACTGCATGCATACCCACACATTGAATCAATAGGCTCAAAATGGTTAAGGCAAGGGATGTTAACGAAGACTACTAGTCATCTGGAATTAACCATAATGCAAGCCGGCAAGAATTTCAGGAGTAACAGGCTGTAGAGGATTTTCAAAAGATCTAAAAGTATTCTGAAGAATTTTGTGAGACACATGAACAATCGAGAAGAACGGATCCTCGATAAATGTGAGGAAATAACCGTAAGGGTTTTCATGCGAAATAAAACTGCAAGACAGTAAACTCAAAGGATTCTTGGGACAACAGAGAATATTTCGAGGCATCTTGTAACAAGAAGAGCGACGAGGAATGATCATGAGAATGACAAGTGCATGCAGATGTCCATAGGGATATATCGGTGTCAGTGAATTGCAAAGGTGATGAGCACAAGGGTCTCGGGAAAATATCGAGGGATATCCTCAGAATCTTATAACGAAGCAGGTGATCTTCCAGAATGAGGGCTCTCCGGGAGAAATAGTTACGAGAACCTAGAGTCAGAGTTAGTAAAATCTTTTAACCCGAATAGAAGAGAGATCAGAGTCCCATGGCATAGATGAGGAATAAAAGATCCTAATACCACCCAATGGCGACGTGGGCCCGTAAGCCACACAACCATGTTAGTAAAACAATTTTTCAAAGACTAGACTCAACATCAACCAAGGAGTTGAAAGGGGGCTACCTATAGGCAGTCGGCTCTGATACCAACTTGTGACGCGCCCGATTTGATCGTACAGTAATCATGCACCCAAATGTGTACGACCAAGATCAGGGACTCACTAAAAGATATCACAACACAACTCTAGACACAAATTAAAATAATACAAGCTTTATATTACAAGCCAGGGGCCTCGAGGGCTCAAATACATAAGCTCGAATACATAAGAGTCAACAAAAGCAATAATATCTGAGTACAGACATAAGTTAAACAAGTTTGCCTTAAGAAGGCTAGCACAAATATTGCAACGATCGAAAAGGCAAGGCCTCCTGCCTCGGACCTCCTAGCTACTCCTCGAAGCCGAACTCCATGTAGAAGCATCCTCGGGATCATCTGGCTCCTGGACTCAACCACCTGGTTGCATCATCCAAGAAAAAAGGAAGAAAGGGGGAAAGGGGGAGCAAAGCATGAAGGAAATATGCCCTAGAGGCAATAATAAAGATGTTATTTGTATTTCCTTATATCATGATAAATGTCTTTTATTCATGCTAGAATTGTATTAACCGGAAACTTAGTACATGTGTGGATACATAGACAAAACAGTATGTCCCTAGTATGCCTCTACTAGACTAGCTCATTGATCAAAGATGGTTATGTTTCCTAGCCATAGACATGAGTTGTCATTTGATCAACGGGATCACATCATTAGGAGAATGATGTGATGGACAAGACCCATCCGTTAGCATAGCACTATGATCGTTTAGTTTAACTGCTATTGCTTTCTTCATGACTTATACATGTTCCTATGACTATGAGATTATGCAACTCCCGAATACCGTAGGAACACCTTGTGTGCTATCAAACGTCACAACGTAACTGGGTGATCATAAAGATGCTCTACAGGTGTCTCCGAAAGTATTCGTGGTGTTGGCATAGATCAAGATTAGGATTTGTCACTCCGAGTGTCGGAGAGGTATCTCTGGGCCCTCTCGGTAACACACATCACAATAAGCCTTGCAAGCAAAAGACTAATGAGTTAGTCACGAGATGATGTGTTACGGAACGAGTAAAGAGACTTGCCGGTAACGAGATTGAACTAGGTATAGAGATACCGACGATCGAATCTCGGGCAAGTAACATACCGTTTGACAAAAGGAACAACGTATGTTGTTATGCGGTTCTGACCGATGAAAGATCTTCATAGAATATGTAGGAGCCAATATGAACATCCAGGTTACACTATTGGTTATTGACCAGAGATGAGTCTCGGTCATGTCTACATAGTTCTCGAACCCGTAGGGTCCGCACGCTTAACGTTTGATGACGATCGGTATTATGAGTTTTTGAGTATTGATGTACCGAAGGTAGTTCGGAGTCCCGGATGAGATCACGGACATGACGAGGAGTCTCGGAATGTACGAGACATAAAGATTGATATATTGGACGGCTATATTCGGACACCGGAAGTATACCGGAAAAGTTTCGGATTTATCGGGAATGCCGGAGGGGGTTACCGGAACCCCCTACGAGAGGGGATGGTCCATAGTGGGCCTAAAGGGTGAGAGAGAGGCAGCCCATAGGGCTGGCCGGCGCCCCCACCTAGGAATCCTAGTTGGACTAGGATTGGGGGGGCGCCACCTCTCCTATTCCTTTCCCCCTTCTTCCTTTCGGTGAATCCTACTAGGAATAGGATTGCAATCCTATTCCTAGTAGGACTCCCTCCCTAGCCGCACCAGGAGAGGTTGGCCGGCCTCCCTCCCCTGCTCCTTTATATACGGGGGCAGGGGGGCACCCAAAGACACACAAGTTGAATTGTTTTAGCCGTGTGCGGTGCCCCCCTCCACAGAATCACACCTCGGTCGTACCGTCGCGGAGCTTAGGCGAAGCCCTGCGCCGGTGAACACATCATATCCGTCACCACGCCGTCATGCTGACGAAACTCTCCCATGAAGCTGAACTGGATCAAGAGCTCGTGGGACGTCATCAAGCTGAACGTGTGCTGAACGCGGAGGTGCCGTACGTTCGGTGCTTGATCGGTTGGATCGCGAAGAAGTTCGACAACATCAACCGCGTCACTTGACGCTTCCGCTCCCGGTCTACGAGGGTACGTAGACACACTCTCCCCTCTCGTTGCTATGCATCTGGTAGATAGATCTTGCGTGATCGTAGGAAAATTTTAAAATACTACGTTCCCCAACAATGGTATCAGAGCCAGGTCTATGCGAGGATGATATGCACGAGTAGAACACAATGAGATTGTGGACGATACTAGTCATACTGCTTACCAGCATGTCATACTTTGCTTCGGCGGTATTGTGAGATGAAGCGGCCCGGACCGACATTACGCGTACGCTTACGCGAGACTGGTTTCACCGTTACGAGCACTCGTTGCTTAAAGGTGACTGGCGGGTGTCTGTCTCTCTCACTTTAGCTGAATCAAGTGTGGCTACGCCCGGTCCTTGTGAAGGTTAAAACAACACATACTTGACGAAACATCGTTGTGGTTTTGTATGCGTAGGTAAGAACGGTTCTTGCTAAGCCCGTAGCAGCCACGTAAAACTTGCAACAAACAAAGTAGAGGACGTCTAACTTGTTTTTGCAGGGCATGTTGTGATGTGATATGGTCAAGACATGATGAGTTATACGGTTTTGTATGAGATGATCATGTTTTGTAAAGTTATCGGCAACTGGCAGGAGGCATATGGTTGTCGCTTTATTGTATGAAATGCAATCGCCATGTAATTGCTTTACTTTATCACTAAGCGGTAGCGATAGTCGTAGAAGCAATAGTTGGCGAGACGACAACGATGCTACGATGAAGATCAAGGTGTCAAGCCGGTGACGAAGGTGGTCATGACGGTGCTTTGGAGATGGAGATCAAAAGCACAAGATGATGATGGCCATATCATGTCACATATTTTGATTGCATGTGATGTTTATCTTATTATGCTTCTTATTTTGCTTAGATCGACAGTAGCATTATAAGATGATCCCTTACTAAATTTCAAGGTATAAGTGTTCTCCCTGAGTATGCACCGTTGTGAAAGTTCGTCGTGCCGAGACACCACGTGATGATCGGGTGTGATAAGCTCTACGTTCAAATACAACGGGTGTAAGCCAGTTTTGCACACGCAGAATACTCGGGTTAAACTTGACGAGCCTAGCATATACAGATATGGCCTCGGAACACTGGAGACCGAAAGGTCGAGCGTGAATCATATAGTAGATATGATCAACATAAGATGTTCACCATTGAAAACTACTCCATCTCACGTGATGATCGGACATGGTTTAGTTGATTTGGATCACGTGATCATTTAGATGACCAGAGGGATGTCTATCTAAGTGGGAGTTCTTTAAATTAATATGATTAAATTGAACTTTAATTTATCATGAACTTAGTCCTGATAGTTTTGCATATCTATGTCGTTGTAGACCAATGGCCCGTGCTACCGTTCCTTTGAATTTTAATGCATTCCTAGAGAAAGCTAAGTTGAAAGATGATGGTAGCAATTACACGGACTGGGTCCGTAACCTGAGGATTATCCTCATTGCTGCACAGAAGAATTATGTCCTTGAAGCACCGCTAGGTGACAAGCCCCCTTCCGCTGATGCAGACGCTTTGAACGTCTGGCAGTCGCGGTCTGATGACTACACGATAGTTCAGTGTGCCATGCTTTACGGCTTAGAACCGGGACTTCAACGACGTTTTGAACGTCATGGAGCATATGAAATGTTCCAGGAGTTGAAGTTAATATTTGAAGCAAATACCCGAATTGAGAAATATGAGATTTCCAATAAGTTCTACAGCTGCAAAATGGAGGAGAATAGTTCTATCAGTGAACACTTGCTCAGAATGTCTGGGTAGTACAATCATATGACTCAACTTGGTTGCAAAGTTGACGAGGATAGTGTTATTGATAGAGTTCTTCAATCACTGCCACCAAGCTATAAAGGCTTCGTGATGAACTATAACATGCAAGGGATGCAAAAGACAATTCCCGAGCTCTTCGCTATGCTCAAAGCTGCGGAGGTAGAAATCAAAAAGGAGCATCAAGTGTTGATGGTTAACAAGACCACTAGTTTCAAGAAAAAGGGCAAGGGAAAGAAAGGGAACTTCAAAAAGAATAGCAAGTCAGTTGCTACTTCAACGAAGAAACCCAAATCTGGAGCCAAGCCTAAAACTGAGTGCTTCTACTGCAAGGGGACTGGACACTGGAAGCGGAACTGCCCCAAGTATTTGGCGGATAAGAAGGATGGCAAGATGAACAAAGGTATATGTGATATACATGTTATTGATGTGTACCTTACTAATGCTCGTAGTAGTACCTGGGTATTTGATACCGGTTCGGTTGCTAATATTTGTAACTGAAAACAGGGACTACGGATTAAACGAAGATTAGCTAAGGACGAGGTGACGATGCGCGTGGGAAACGGTTCCAAAGTCGATGTGATCGCCGTCGGCACGCTACCTCTACATCTACCTTCGGGATTAGTTTTAGACCTAAATAATTGTTATTTGGTGCCAGCGTTGAGCATGAACATTATATCTGGATCTTGTTTATTGCGAGACGGTTATTCATTTAAATCAAAGAATAATGGTTGTTCCATTTTGATGAATAATATCTTTTATGGTCATGCACCCTTAAAGAGTGGTCTATTCTTACTGGATCTCGATTCTAGTGATACACATATTCATAATATTGAAACCAAAAGATGCAAGGTTAATAATGATAGTGCAACTTATTTGTGGCACTGCCGTTTAGGTCATATTGGTGTAAAACGCATGAAGAAACTCCATAAAGATGGACTTTTGGAATCACTTGATTATGAATCACTTGGTGCTTGCGAACCATGTCTCATGGGCAAGATGACTAAAACTCCGTTCTTCGGAACTATGGAGCGAGCAACAGATTTGTTGGAAATCATACATACTGATGTATGTGGACCAATGAGTGTTGATGCTCGCGGTGGGTATCGTTATTTTCTGACCTTCACTGATGATTTGAGCAGATATGGGTATATCTACTAAATGAAACACAAGTCTGAAACATTTGAAAAGTTCAAAGAATTTCAGAGTGAAGTAGAGAATCATCGTAACAAGAAAATAAAGTTCCTACGATCTGATCGTGGAGGAGAATATTTGAGTTACGAGTTTGGTCTTCATTTGAAACAATGTGGAATAGTTTCACAACTCACGCCACCAGGAACACCACAGCGTAATGGTGTGTCCGAACGTCGTAACCGTACTTTATTGGATATGGTGCGATCTATGATGTCTCTTACCGATTTACCACTATCGTTTTGGGGTTATGCTTTAGAGACAGCTGCATTCACGTTAAATAGGGCACCATCTAAATCCGTTGATACGACGCCTTATGAACTATGGTTTAGCAAGAAACCAAAGTTGTCGTTTCTTAAAATTTGGGGCTGCGATGCTTATGTGAAAACACTTCAACCTGATAAGCTCGATCCCAAGTCGGAAAAATGTGTCTTCATAGGATACCCAAAAGAGACTGTTGGGTACACCTTCTATCACAGATCCGAAGGCAAAATATTCGTTGCTAAGAACGGATCCTTTCTAGAAAAAGAGTTTCTCTCGAAAGAAGTGAGTGGGAGGAAAGTAGAACTTGATGAGGTAATTGTACCTTCTCCCATATTGGAAAGTAGTACATCACAAGAAATTGTTCCAGTGATTCCTACACCAATTAGTGAGGAAGTTGATGATAATGATCATGAAGCTTCGGATCAAGTTTCTGCTGAACGTCGTAGATCAACCAGAGTACGTTCCGCACCAGAGTGGTACGGCAACCCAGTTCTGGAAATCATGTTACTAGACCATGATGAACCTACGAACTATGAGGAAGCGATGTTGAGCCCAGATTCCGCAAAATGGCTTGAAGCCATGAAATCTGAGATGGGATCCATGTATGAGAACAAAGTGTGGACTTTGGTTGACTTGCCCGATGATCGGCAGGCCATCGAAAATAAATGGATCTTCAAGAGGAAGACCGACGCAGACGGTAATATTACTGTTTACAAAGCTCGACTTGTTGCAAAAGGTTTTCGACAAGTTCAAGGAGTTGACTACGATGAGACTTTCTCACCTGTAGCGATGCTTAAGTCTGTCCGAATCATGTTAGCAATTGCCGCATTTTATGATTATGAAATCTGGCAAATGGATGTCAAAACTGCATTCCTAAATGGATATCTCAAAGAAGAGTTGTATATGATGCAACCAGAAGGTTTTGTCGATCCAAAAGGTGCTAACAAAGTATGCAAACTCCAGCGATCCATCTATGGACTGGTGCAAGCGTCTCGGAGTTGGAATATACGCTTTGATGAAGTGATCAAAGCATATGGTTTTATACAGACTTTTGGGGAAGCCTGTATTTACAAGAAAGTGAGTGGGAGCTCTGTAGCATTTATAATATTATATGTAGATGACATATTGTTAATTGGAAATGATATAGAATTTTTGGATAGCATAAAAGGATACTTGAATAGAAGTTTTTCAATGAAAGACCTCGGAGAAGCTGCTTACATATTAGGCATCAAGATCTATAGAGATAGATCAAGACGCTTAATTGGACTTTCACAAAGCACATACCTTGATAAGATTTTGAAAAGGTTCAAAATGGATCTGTCAAAGAAAGGATTCTTGCCTGTTTTACAAGGTATTAAGTTGAGTAAGACTCAATGCCCGACCACTGCAGAAGATAGAGAGAAAATGAAAGTCATTCCCTATGCCTCAGCCATAGGATCTATCATGTATGCAATGTTGTGTACCCGACCTGATGTGTGCCTTGCTATAAGTCTAGCAGGGAGGTACGAAAGTAATCCAGGAGTGGATCACTGGACAACGGTCAAAAACATCCTAAAGTATCTGAAAAGAACAAAGGATATGTTTCTCGTATATGGAGGTGACAAAGAGCTCGTCGTAAACGGTTACGTCGATTCTAGCTTTGACACTGATCTGGATGACTCAAAGTCACAAACCGGATATGTATTTTTATTGAACGGTGGAGCTGTCAGCTGGTGCAGTTCCAAGCAGAGCGTCGTGGCGGATCTACGTGTGAAGCGGAATACATAGCTGCTTCGGAAGCAGCAAATGAAGGAGTCTGGATGAAGGAGTTCATATCCGATCTAGGTGTAGTACCTAGTGCATCGGGTCCAATGAAAATCTTTTGTGACAACACTGGAGCCATAGCCTTGGCGAAGGAATCCAGGTTTCACAAGAGAACAAAGCACATCAAAAGACGCTTCAATTCCATCCGCGATCTAGTCAAGGAGGGAGACATAGAGATTTGCAAAATACATACGGATCTGAATGTTGCAGACCCGTTGACTAAGCCTCTTCCACGGGCAAAACATGATCAACACCAAGACTCCATGGGTGTGAGGATCATCACTTTGTAATCTAGATTATTGACTCTAGTTCAAGTGGGAGACTGAAGGAAATATGCCCTAGAGGCAATAATAAAGATGTTATTTGTATTTCCTTATATCATGATAAATGTCTTTTATTCATGCTAGAATTGTATTAACCGGAAACTTAGTACATGTGTGGATACATAGACAAAACAGTATGTCCATAGTATGCCTCTACTAGACTAGCTCATTGATCAAAGATGGTTATGTTTCCTAGCCATAGACATGAGTTGTCATTTGATCAACGGGATCACATCATTAGGAGAATGATGTGATGGACAAGACCCATCCGTTAGCATAGCACTATGATCGTTTAGTTTTACTGCTATTGCTTTCTTCATGACTTATACATGTTCCTATGACTATGACTTATACCCAAAAGAGACTGTTGGGTACACCTTCTATCACAGATCCGAAGGCAAGATATTCGTTGCTAAAAATGGATCCTTTCTAGAGAAGGAGTTTCTCTCGAAAGAAGTGAGTGGGAGGAAAGTAGAACTTGATGAGGTAATAGTACCTTCTCCCGGATTGGAAAGTAGTACATCACAGAAAATTGTTCCAGTGATTCCTACACCAATCAGTGAGGAAGTTAATGATAATGATCATGAAACTTTGGATCAAGTTTCTGCTGAACGTCGTAGATCAACCAGAGTACGTTCCGCACCAGAGTGGTACGGCAACCCAGTTCTGGAAATCATGTTACTAGACCATGATGAACCTACGAACTATGAGGAAGCGATGATGAGCCCAGATTCCGCAAAATGGCTTGAAGCCATGAAATCTGAGATGGGATCCATGTATGAGAACAAAGTGTGGACTTTGGTTGACTTGCCCGATGATCGGCAGGCCATCGAAAATAAATGGATCTTCAAGAGGAAGACCGACGCAGACGGTAATGTTACTGTTTACAAAGCTCGACTTGTTGCGAAAGGTTTTCGACAAGTTCAAGGAGTTGACTACGATGAGACTTTCTCACCTGTAGCGATGCTTAAGTCTGTCCGAATCATGTTAGCAATTGCCACATTTTATGATTATGAAATCTGGCAAATGGATGTCAAAACTGCATTCCTGAATGGATATCTCAAAGAAGAGTTGTATATGATGCAACCAAAAGGTTTTGTCGATCCAAAAGGTGCTAACAAAGTATGCAAGCTCCAGCGATCCATCTATGGACTGGTGCAAGCATCTCGGAGTTGGAATATACGCTTTGATGAGGTGATCAAAGCATATGGTTTTATACAGACTTTTGGAGAAGCCTGTATTTACAAGAAAGTGAGTGGGAGCTCTGTAGCATTTCTAATATTATATGTGGATGACATATTGTTGATTGGAAATGATATAGAATTTCTGGATAGCATAAAAGGATACTTGAATAAGAGTTTTTCAATGAAAGACCTCGGTGAAGCTGCTTATATATTAGGCATCAAGATCTATAGAGATAGATCAAAACGCTTAATTGGACTTTCACAAAGCACATACCTTGATAAGATTTTGAAGAAGTTCAAAATGGATCAGTCAAAGAAAGGGTTCTTGCCTGTATTACAAGGTATGAAGTTGAGTAAGACTCAATGCCCGACCACTGCAGAAGATAGAGAGAAAATGAAAGTCATTCCCTATGCCTCAGCCATAGGATCTATCATGTATGCAATGCTGTGTACCAGACCTGATGTGTGCCTTGCTATAAGTATAGCAGGGAGGTACCAAAGTAATCCAGGAGTGGATCACTGTACAGCGGTCAAAATTATCCTTAGTAATTGGATGACTAAGGAAATATTTCTCGATTATGGAGGTGATAAAGAGTTCGTCGTAAAGGGTTACGCCGATGCAAACTTTGACACTAAATCCAGATGACTCTAAGTATCAATCTGGATGCGTATTGAAAGTGGGAGCAATTAGCTAGAGTAGCTTTATGCAGAGCATTGTAGACATAGAAATTTGCGAAATACATACGGATCTGAATGTGACAGACCCGTTGACTAAACTTCTCTCACAAGCAAAACATGATCACACCTTATTACTCTTGGGTATTAATCACATAGCGATGTGAGCTAGATTATTGACTCTAGTAAACCCTTTGGGTGTTGGTCACATAACGATGTGAACTATCGGTATTAAATCACATGGCGATGTGAGCTAGATTATTGACTCTAGTGCAAGTGGGAGACTGAAGGAAATATGCCCTAGAGGCAATAATAAAGTTATTATTTATTTCCTTATATCATGATAAATGTTTATTATTCATGCTAGAATTGTATTAACCGGAAACTTAATACATGTGTGAATACATAGACAAAACAGTATGTCCCTAGTATGCCTCTACTAGACTAGCTCATTGATCAAAGATGGTTATGTTTCCTAGCCATAGACATGAGTTGTCATTTGATCAATGGGATCACATCATTAGGAGAATGATGTGATGGACAAGACCCATCCGTTAGCATAGCACTATGATCGTTTAGTTTTACTGCTATTGCTTTCTTCATGACTTATACATGTCCCTATGACTATGAGATTATGCAACTCCCGAATACCGTAGGAACACCTTGTGTGCTATCAAACGTCACAACGTAACTGGGTGATCATAAAGATGCTCTACAGGTGTCTCCGAAAGTATTCGTGGTGTTGGCATAGATCAAGATTAGGATTTGTCACTCCGAGTGTCGGAGAGGTATCTCTGGGCCCTCTCGGTAACACACATCACAATAAGCCTTGCAAGCAAAAGACTAATGAGCTAGTCACGAGATGATGTGTTACGGAACGAGTAAAGAGACTTGCCGGTAACGAGATTGAACTAGGTATAGAGATACCGACGATCGAATCTCGGGCAAGTAACATACCGTTTGACAAAAGGAACAACGTATGTTGTTATGCGGTTCTGACCGATAAAAGATCTTCGTAGAATATGTAGGAGCCAATATGAACATCCAGGTTCCGCTATTGGTTATTGACCAGAGATGAGTCTCGGTCATGTCTACATAGTTCTCGAACCCGTAGGGTCCGCACGCTTAACGTTTGATGACGATCGGTATTATGAGTTTTTGATTATTGATGTACCGAAGGTAGTTCGGAGTCCCGGATGAGATCACGGACATGACGAGGAGTCTCGGAATGTCCGAGACATAAAGATTGATATATTGGACGGCGATATTCGGACACCGGAAGTATACCGGAAAAGTTTCGGATTTATCGGGAATGCCGGAGGGGGTTACCGGAACCCCCTACGAGAGGGGATGGTCCATAGTGGGCCTAAAGGGTGAGAGAGAGGCAGCCCATAGGGCTGGCCGGCGCCCCCACCTAGGAATCCTAGTTGGACTAGGATTGGGGGGGCGCCACCTCTCCTATTCCTTTCCCCCTTCTTCCTTTCGGTGAATCCTACTAGGAATAGGATTGCAATCCTATTCCTAGTAGGACTCCCTCCCTAGCCGCACCAGGAGAGGTTGGCCGGCCTCCCTCCCCTGCTCCTTTATATACGGGGGCAGGGGGGCACCCAAAGACACACAAGTTGAATTGTTTTAGCCGTGTGCGGTGCCCCCCTCCACAGAATCACACCTCGGTTGTACCGTCGCGGAGCTTAGGCGAAGCCCTGCGCCGGTGAACACATCATATCCGTCACCACGCCGTCGTGCTGAAGAAACTCTCCCGTGAAGCTCAACTGGATCAAGAGCTCGTGGGACGTCATCAAGCTGAACGTGTGCTGAACGCGGAGGTGCCGTACGTTCGGTGCTTGATCGGTTGGATCGCGAAGAAGTTCGACAACATCAACCGCGTCACTTGACGCTTCCGCTCCCGGTCTACGAGGGTACGTAGACACACTCTCCCCTCTCGTTGCTATGCATCTGGTAGATAGATCTTGCGTGATCGTAGGAAAATTTTAAAATACTACGTTCCCCAACAAAGCAACCATGAGTACTCATTCAAAGTACTTGTAGGCAAGGATCTACACTACATATGCAATGATATCTGCGTAAAGGGGGGGTAATATCTGTGGGCTAAACTGCAGAATGCCAGATAGCTAATCCAATCGAAGACTACGCTTCTGGCAACCTCCATCTTGCAGCACTAGAAGAGAGTAGCTGGAAAGTAACAAGTACCCTCGCTTCTGGCAGCCTCCGTCTTGCAGCAGTAGAAGGGAGAAGATAGTAAGTTCACCAAGTATCATCGTATAGCATAATCCTACCCGGTGATCCTCCCCTCGTCGCCCTGTGGGAAAGCAATCACCAGGTTGTATCTGGCACTTGAAAGGGTGTGTTTTATTAAGTATCCGGTTCTAGTTGTCATGAGATCGGAGTACAACTCCGGGTCGCCCTTTAACCGAGGGACACGATTATTCGAATAGATTAACTTCCCTATAGGGGTGCACCACATTACCCAGGATGCTCGATCCCATTTGGTCGGACACACTTTCCTGGGTCATGCCCAGCCTCAAAAGATCAGAGAGGTCAGCACACCGGTCTAAGTCCTAAGCGCGCAGGGGTCTAGGCCCATCGCCCATTGCACACCTGCACGTTGCGAGGGTGGATGGTAAGCAGACCTAGCCGCTCCTAATACCAGAGCAGCGTTCCAGTCCAATCCGGCACGCGCTGCTCAGTCGCTGACGTCAAGAAGGCTTCAGCTGACACCATGAAGTCGAGTGCCCATAACTATTCCCACGTAGCTGGTTAGTGCATATAGGCCAATGGCCAGACTCAGATCAAATATCCAAACTCATTATGCGTGTTATTATGAAATCACCGCGGACAACGACCAGGGCCAGGCCACCTCTCTCCTCGGTGTATCAACCTTCCCTGTCGCTCCGCCACAAAGATCCACTCGGGGGGCCGTCAGGAACCCAGGCCCACCACTACCTGGATGGAGCAACCTGTCCTTTCAGCCCCCACATTGGAACCACTTGCGGGTACTCAACGAGCCGACCCAACTTTAGGCACATCATGTATCATGTATAATATGTATATATATACCCATGATCACAACCCGAAGTTATCATGGCCCGATAGTATAGCATGGCGGACGGATAAGAATGTACGGCCACTGATGGAATACTAGCATCCTATACTAAGCATTAGGATAGCAGGTAAAGGTATCAACAGTGGTAGCAACAATGACATGATATGCAATAGAATAGGAGCTAACGAATCATCAACAGTAGCAGACCTAATGCAAGAATAAGAGAGATGAGAATGGGCGATATCTGGTGATCAAGGGGGGGGGGGGCTTGCCTGGTTGCCCAGACGAGAAGGAGGGGTCGTCGTCGATGCAGTCGATCACCGAGGTAGCATCAGTATCGAGGTCTACCGGAGAGAAGATGGGGAAGAAACAATAAATACAAGGCATACAAATGCAACAAAGAAGCACGACATGTCAACACACAGTGCTAGGGTGCTCTAACGTGGTGCGACACGATACCAGCGAAGGGGCATAACATCCGGGAAAGTACCCCGGTGTTTCATGTTTTCGGACAGATGAATCGAAGGGGGAAAGTTGCATGTTCGCTATGCTAGGAGCATGTGGCAGATGAACGGACCGTTTATTCGAATTCGTATCGTCGTTCTGAGCAACTTTCATATATAAAGTATTTTTAACCGAGTCACGGTTTATTTAATATTTTTTTGAAGTTTAAAACAATTTCTGGATTTACTGTAATTATTATTAATTCAAAAATTAAAATAAAATACTTTTTATACTCAGTAGCAGCTAGCCACAGAGTATGACAGGTGGGGTCAGGGGGGTGCTGAGTTAGTAGTCAACAAGTCAAGGTTGACTAGTCAAAAGGCTAAGTGGAACCCACCTATCATTGACTGGGACAATCCCAGTCAGCATTTGACTGAGTCAACTGGGACCCAGTAGTCATTGACACAAGCAGTTAGCAGGATTTTAAACGTTTTTCATTAACTAAATTAACTAACGGACCCACCAGTCAGTGACTTACCCTAACTAAACATTATTTAGGTGGGGCCCAAGTTTCAGTGGGTCTGATAGGTTAATTAGTAGTTTAGTTAGCATTAATGGCCGAGCCACATTGGCAGCTTAACGTCGGTGACCACAACGCGCAGCGGCGACCACGGTTCTTGCTACTCCGGTGACCAAATGACGCGGGGTTTGGTCCAACGGGTTCAGCACGACACGGTGCATCGGATGGTAGTCGTGGGTGGTGCCGGGAAGGTCCGAAACAACAGTTGCAACGAGCTAAGCGGCGGCCGGAGTTCGGCCATGCTCGGGAACGACGTTGGGCGTGAGCATGAGAGGCTACGGGGGAAGGGTAGATAGGGCTAGGAGCTCACATGGAGGCCGTGTGCAAGCTCGGGGCGGCGAGGAAGCAGCTATGGCGGCGGATCAAAGCGGAGACGGGTGGTGGCCGGAGGTTGATGAAGTGGGCGATGTAGGTGGGGTAGCAGCGCCGTGCTCCAAAGGGGCGACCATAGGTGATGGAGAGGACGACAGTGGAGCCCTTGGTCAAGCTAACGAGGCTCAGGGGGCACGGCGGCCGCGATTTCTTTGGAGGTGCGATGGCGACGCTCTCGGGAGGCTGCTCGGGGAGGTAGAACGGCGCGGGGAGGAGGAGGTCGTAGCTGGCAGGCGGCTCATCCACGGCAGCCGGGTCGCCGGACGGTGCGGGGCTCGAGCATGGGTCCTCCGGAGCCAGGGATGGCAGCGATGTAGTGTATGGCGTGTGCGTGCGGGAGGGGGGCGCCAGGAGGGAGACGAGGTAGCGGGGTGGGGATCGGGGGCGAGTGGGGTGGACCGAACTAGGTCACGGGGGAAGTGGGGGGTTATGGGGGCGTCTGCTGGGCCGGCCTGGCTAGCCGAGTGGCCAGCTGGGCCGAGGCCCAGTGGGGAGGGGGGCTTTCTTCTTTTCTTGTTTTTTTGTTTTGCCCTTTTGTTTTATTTATTTCTCGTCTACTGTTTTCTACTATTTTTGTATATTTTAGTTTTAGTAAAATACAAAAGTTGTACCTAATTTAGAATATGTAATTATGTCACATTCCGAACATTTTAGTTTTACTATTTAAATAAATATTATTTTTGACTTTATTTTTAAATTTGAATTTGAATCGGTTTTGACTCAGAGTGAGTTTAGCAATAGTAACAGTGGTGATATGGCATCATTACAAGAGGGTTACTGTAGCTTGATTATCCGGGTGTCACATCAAGGCAACACTTGGGGGTGCTCCTAGGGGAGCACAACCCACCAGGGCGCGCCAGGAGGCCCATGCGCGCCCTAGTGGGTTGTGCCCACCTCGGGTGCCCCCCGGACCGCCTCTTTGCTCTATAAATATGCCAAAAATAATAGAACCCTAGGGCAGCCGACGAAATATTCATCCATCGCCCCAGAGTCTAGAACCACCAGATCCAATCTAGACACCATCTCGGATGGGGTTCACCACCTCAATTGGTGCCTCTCCGATGATGCGCGTGTAGTTCTTTGTAGACCTACGGGTCCGTAGTTAGTAGCTAGATGGCTTCCTCTCTCTCTATCTTGGTTATCAATACAATCACTGGTACACGTCGGTGCTATACAAACGGTTTTAAACCCCTTTCCGCGACGGCATTTGGAACTATCGCCAAGTGAGTGTGGGCGATAGGGGGGTCCTTCCCACACGACCCAGAAACCGTCGGGGATAGGGCCCCTACAGTACTCCTACTCGTTTATGCTCGCATTGCCATCGCAGTCGATATTCTGTGGTGCCACGTTTATGATGCGCGGCCCATCGCAAACGGTTCCCTATTATATAACATGTATGATGCGCGGCCCATCACAAACGGTTCACCGTTAAGAAGATTAGCTAATCGTCGTACGAGTGTCGGACATGATTATGAAACGTCGGACCGTCGTAACATCGTCGTACATGACAACTATCGCACACGCTATTCTGTGGTGCAACGTTGATGATGCATACTTCATCAGAAACAGTTCATGGTTGCGAATCGTGTACGATAAGGCAACTAACACAAACGTTTAGTTTGTCTGCACCATTTGTGATATTGTCTGACATCGCGCACGCTTTGCAAACGGCAACTGTGTGCATTCTTGCACACGTTTCCTCTTTGTGAACCATCTCGGATTATGGTGCATATCGCAAACATTTGTGTTTTACCAACCTTGTGTGCCGTAACAACCTGAAGAGCGTAAATTCACCGTAATTTAATTGCTGGTTTTCCAAATTGTACCGGATTTGAATTTAAATTTGAATGTATGCTACATCTTTATTCATATCCATCAGGTTCAAACAACCAATGCATTATTCGATTCATAGGTACATATGTTCATGAATTACATAAGAATCAAATAAAGAATGATGAACCACAGTTGTATATTTGTACTATTAAAGATGGTAAAGAAAGAGGCCAAATATATTCTGGTTGCTGAACAAGGTGAAGCGGAATGCCCATATTGTGCCCTCGTCAATGCAGAAGGCACGCACGACTCTAGTCCAACCCCTTGTGATGGTCGACCGCCCATACTTCACTGTCTTCAGCAAAACATTTAGGTAATCATCGTGTTCTGGTAGAAATACTTTAACCTTTGCATGCCCACCAATCATGTAGTTTGAGAGGTAATCTTGAGTAAACTGCTTTGGCAACCACTGCAAAGGAAAAAGATTCAGACATTGTCATCTAACACAACTCATTATGAGCAGTAAAAAGAAGGCTGCAGAGTTCTTACTTACCATCCCGCTCGCTGTTGTCTTGGATAAAGTGTAAACAAATAGTTTAATTGCCATCATTGGACCCATTTTACTAATAATCTTTATCAGCTTCCTCACTTGATGCTGGTTCATCGATATCTCATTGCCCCATACGCAGAAAGGGTCGAAATGCAGATCTTTACCAATGACATATGTACCTAAAAGCACCAAGTTAATATTAGAAGCTAAACAACAATTGCACAATGATGTAGTACAACACTCTTTTATAATATGTCTATATACATCTGTATGTGGTAGTCCATTTGAAATCTCTAAAAAGACAAATATTTAGGAATGGAGGGAGTATCTTATAACATCCAATATTCTCACATATTAGATGAATTAACATCTTATATTATGGGCCGGAAGGAGTCTAGTTCATTCTTACAAATTATCGGCTGATTAACTGCTGTTGTACCCATGGGTTACAGTTAGTTTGAGCTAGTTCGGGCTCAAATAGCCCTAATGTATATGTAAACATGAGGGCTGTGTTGTTGCTGTTGGTGCTGCTCTTCTACGTATATCTAGACATCATTAGAACATTAATGTAACACTCTTCCTTGTTGCTATGTAGCCTAGGATTGCATATTTAGACATTAAGTACAGTGCATGTTCCTATGCAGCCTCAGATATATTACATATGTCCCTAGTTAACCTAACAAAAAATGGGTTGCAGATATATTTAGTTAAAGGTCTGATTCACCAATTAGTCCCATATCAGCCGCCGGCCTATATGGTACCGGCTACCAATATCCTGAACAGTGAGCAGATATAAGCCATGGGATGAAACTAACCTCGATGGAAAACATCAGTCGTTCCCAAAATTGTGCTGTGTAGGTAGATCGAGAAGCATGTTAAGCACAAAAGGCTAAGCATCAACCAACATTATACATGGCAGACAAAATAATCTCCAAAAGATAGCTCCAATGTGCAGGTTTAAGCACGCTAGTAAAGCAAAACAAGTGGAAAGGTGTGCTAACTGCAACAGGCCTAACATTTAACAACAAGCAAACCTAGTCATTCAAACTGGTATTGCGTTAGTCTAAGTACACTGGTTATGGTCAAATAAAAATGGAAAGGCATGTTAACTACAGGATGCAACAACCAAATGTAGTCATTCATAGTGGTATTGTTGAAACTGGTACTAATGAAATTGAACTGCACAATTCATACTTGCACATATAGAACATCACGTTGTGAATAACTGGAGTAAACAAGGCATACAAAGAACAACCAAAGATAGCATTTGAAACTGAACATATGCTAACTACAAACAACCGACCAATCAAAAAACTTTAAAAGAGTCATATGCTAGCTATAACAGGCTTAACAACAAGCAAATATATGCATTCCTATAGGTATGTTTAAAATTGGATTGATGAAATATACTACACAGTAAATAATTGCACATATAAAGCATCACATTGTGAACAACTGAAATAAACAAGGCATACTACAAACAACCAGATATAGCAATTAAAACTGGACATATTCACTACACTACAAAAGGGACTCAACAAAACAAATCATGGGTTTCCCCCTGTGAAGAGGCACGGCAAAACAAATCATGGGTTTCCTCACTTGTCACAGATGGGTTCTTTCCCATGGAAAGAGCACGGACCCTGGATGCGCTCCATATTGTCGCAGATGGGCTCCTTCCCCTTGGAAGAGCACGACTGTAGGGTGCCCTCCCTGATGTCGCAGACGAGCGCCTTACCCTTGGAAGAGCAGATGGGCTCATTTGCCTTGGAAGAGCCGGAAAGGGTGCCCTCTTCGTGGTCGCCGTCGATGAGGTCTGACTTGGAAGTTGTGGACCCCAAGCCAGCGTCGCAGAACATGTCCTTCAGAAATGAGAAAAGGGGCTCGATGGCGATGTAGAATGGAAAATTGTTGACAACGAGCCAGAGGAGATCAGCGGCCGGGCCATGGATGAGATCGACGGCAGTTGAACCCGAGGGGGTGGGGGTGGGCCACTTAACCTGTGACATAGCCCGCCTCAGGCCGTCGCTGTCAATGACCTCGATGTCGTAGCCGACGGCTGAGACATGCCCGCATACTCTAGTCCGCTGCTTGAGTGCCTGTCGCCAGTAATGGTCGTCAGCTTCCTCGGCGATGTTGGGCGAAGAGACCACTATACACCTCTTGTGGGCCAGTCGCTCCTTGAGCTCTACGAGAAGCGTAGCCAGGCTTAGGCTACGATGCTCTGGAGTGGGGATGGGGATCTGTGGGAAAGGGGGCATTTGGCAGGCATCACCTAAGAAACTCAGGGCGGCTTGGGTATGGAGATCGGTGGGTAAGCTGCACGGGCAAACCGACAGATGTTGACAATGGAGGCCTTGCGGCGGCGGCGGCGGCGGTGGCGGGGACCTTGCTAGGGTTTCGAGCGACGGAGGGGGTGTGTGTGCGTGCGCGCGCGCACGCCCGAAGAGGTTTTGGTGTGTGTGTGTGTGTGTGTGTGTGTGGAGGGGGCGCGGGGTGTTTGAGGAAATGACGCGGGTACTGAAAATTTTACTACGCGGGGGTCAAACGCGGGAGTGAAATGCCAGGTTATTGAAAATTTTGATGATAGTGCATTGCACACGGTCCGGAGATAACAACTGTGTGTTATGAAACAGAAAAACCCTCGAGGTGGGCAGATATTTTCTAGGGGTGCAGGCGGGATTGGGAACAAGAAACATCGCACATGGTCCGGAGATAACAACCGTGTGTTATGAAACAGAAAAACCCTCGAAGCGGGTAGATATTTTCTAGGGATGCAGGCGGGATTGGGAACAAGAAACATCGCACACGGTCCGGAGATAACAACCGTGTGTTATCAAACAGAAAAACCCTCGAGGCAGGCAGATATTATTGAGAGGGGGAGCATCATGGAGCCCAATGTACTATGCGGATGTGTGCGTGCCAGGTGCACCGGCGTGGCACACGGTTTGTTTGAGTGAACCGTGTTTGTTGCGTCATCCGACTTGTCTAATGTTCATAAATTTGGCGAAAAATGACGCGGGAGAGGGTCAGAACATGGACACACTTGCATGTGGACCAAATTTATGAATCAAAAGCATGGTTTGATTTTCAAATACCAAATTCAACTTTGACGTGGCACCTCTCTCGCAAAGCGCACGGTATTGCTTACCCCACCCCCACCCCCCTCGTGTCGGCACGAAGGTAATCCTAAGCTAAGAATGCATGCCCCCTTCCCCAACCGAGGTTCACCTAGCAAAGTGCGAAGTAGCTAGCAGCCCCCCTCCTCCCTCGTGTCGACACGAAGGGAATCCTAAGCTATTAATGCATGCCCCCCCAACCGAGGTTCATTCACCTAGCAAAGTGCGAAGTAGCTAGCAGCCCCCTCCCTCGTGTCGGCAGAGCATGCCCCCCAACCGAGGTTCACCCTAGCAAAGTGCAAAGTAGCTAGC
>LR738713.1:469418328-469472321 GCA_902687465.1 Secale cereale | reverse complement strand
CCCCCCCGTGTCGCCACGAAGGGAATCCTAAGCTATGAATGCATGCCCCTCCAACCGAGGTTCACCTAGCAAAGTGCGAAGTAGCAACCTCCCCCCCCACACACTTTCAGTCGGCGGGCCACAGAGGCATATATCTCACCAAGATGAATCGTAAAACCGACCAAGAATAATCCACCTTGGTCATACAACCTATATATTGTTGTTGGTCAACGTGATGGCCGTCCATGCGACCCAGGAGATGGGCTAGCTCGCCAATAATCACGCAAGTAGCTAGTCCTTGAAGACAACCACTACATGTGTGTGGCCCAAACATATGTATGGAGAGGTGTGTTTTTGAGTAACAATGGAACAACTTTGATGTGGCACCGTGATTTCAAACTAGAAATCCCCACACTGAGTGAGGTTTAGGTTGACGATGCATATGTATGTTACACCACACTTCAAGCCAACGACGGGGATTCATGCATGCATGCATGCGTGCATAGTATGTGCGCTCAAACTTAATTAGGTCTGAATCTCACCATGACCTATACTATGATAACACGAACCAAATGAAGAATCTGCCATGGTAACCTATCTTGTTGTTGGTCAAGGTGATCATGGATGTCCACGCGGGCCCACAAATATATAGGCTTGTCGCCAATAACCACACGAGGGAGTGTATCGTTCGAAGGCAACCACACATGCATATGTATGGAGGTGATACGTGCATGCATGTTTGAATACACAACATTGATGTGGCGCGTGTGCCAAAAATCGTACACTAGCTCCCCACACGAGCGAGATTGGTTCATGATGTGTCGTTGTACTAGCCACTTCGACTTGATGGGAGGGATTCATGCGTACACATGCATGTGTGTGTGCTCAAACTGTATCATGCATGCCATCCCAGAGCAAAAATAATAATCCCCTCCTAAGTCAAATTAACCTCCCTTGTTGTTAGGCAAAAAGTAGTGATGGACCAAGCGGGCCCACACATGGAAAGCATCAATATTGCTAATAACCACTTAAGTGGGTGCGAGAGGACAACCACCACCGATTTGCACGTGGGCCAAACATATATATGTTGAATACCCAAAATGCACAAATTTGATTTGCCACATGCCTCAAAAACTGTAAACCATGCACCCACACAAAGTGAGGTTCATATCAAGCGTACTACTGTAAGTGCATCTAGTGCCACCCCTAGTTGGTTTTGGAGAATTGACGACAAACCTGGTTGAGGGACTAATGTGTTTGTGAGAATTGCAGGATAACACAGGTAGTAGTCCCTCATTGATTCGGTTTACCTACCGGAGATGACCCCTAAAAATGTATGAAGACATTGACATCAGTGGTGGTATATGGAGATAATCATATTGAAGACTATGACAAGAGAAGACATTGTGTAAAGACTATGGAGAGCGAAGACTTAGATGTTTCGTTGTTTCCTTTTCTTCTTTGTTGAGTCATAGGAACCACCGTACTGTTAAGTGGGGTCCAAGTGATCTAAGTCAGAGTGACTGAAGTGATGCTCAACCAAATCCTATGTCTTCGAGCGAAGACTATGAGAGCAAATCTTATCCAGAGTTGGATGAGTCAGCCTTACTTGCAGCCCAAGTAATGTTGCCGTGTGAGTGTTTGAAATCTGACCGTTGGAACACGTGCCAGTTCCTTAGTGACCCAGGGTCACTTCGGACAAATCAGGTCGGGTTGCCCAGTGGCTATAAATAGCCCACCCCTACACCATAAATTGGTGGCTGCTCATAGTTATTACACGGCTTTTGTCGTTTGAGAGCAACCCACCTCCGAAGCGTTTGAGAGAGAAATCCTTGCGAGGACAAAGCCAAAACACCCAGAGCCAAAGAGTGTTAGGCATCACTGAAGTCTTTCTGTCTGTGTGACCTAAAGACTTATTACACTTGAGGACTGTGTTTCCTCTAGCCGGTTAGGCGTCGTGTTCTGAGCATCCAAGAGTCATTGTGGATCGCCGGTGAACGAAGTCTGTGAAAGTTTGGAAGTCTACCTTGAAGACTTACTAGAGTGATTGGGCGAGGACTAGGTGTCCTTAGCTCAAGGGGAATAAGGTGAAGACACGGTCTTCTGAATTAAATCTCAGCCTCCCTAACCAGACGTACAGTTGTCACAGCAATTGGAACTGGTCTAACAAATCACTGTCCTCCCCGAGCTACTGGTTCTATTCTTTCCTTCCCTTTACTTACTGTTCCATGTTGTGAAGTCATTGCTTGCTTGCCTTATCTGATTGACTTCACTGAGTATCTACTTGTTGTGATTGGCTTCATTCCTTCTTCCATCTTGATCCCTACTGCCTAGTTGCTATTAGTCTTCATGCTTTCACTTCATTGAATACATGACTATGGCTTGTCTAGTGTAGTCTACTTTCCGCTGCATACTAATAGGATTGAGTTTATCATTTGTCTTCAAAACTACCATGTTTTGAAGCATTTCATAAAAATCGCCTATTCACCCCCCCTCTAGTCGATATACTGCACTTTCAATTGGTATCAGAGCAAGGTACTCCCTTGTTCTGTGTGATTCGGTTTAACCACCTAGAGTTTTAGTTATGTCGACCGCAGGAATGAAGACAATATCTTGCCCCATGTTTGACGTTCACGAGTATCCCAAGTGGAAGGCCATGATGAAGAAACGTCTCATGGCGATTAACAGTGAGCTGTGGACCATCACAGAGATTGGTCTTACCGATCTATGCAAGAGGGCAGAAGCTGATGACATTCGCAAGTTCACTCTTCTCAATCTCACAGCGAAGGACGTCATCTGCTCCTGTCTGTCTCAAAATCAGTTCAGGAACATCATGCATCTTGATCATGCGAAGCTTATC
The DNA here is from genome assembly GCA_902687465.1 of Secale cereale. NCBI lineage: Eukaryota > Viridiplantae > Streptophyta > Magnoliopsida > Poales > Poaceae > Secale > Secale cereale. Next base: position 469,469,482 of record LR738713.1, on the reverse strand, counting down.
TGGGACCGTCTCTCTGAAGTCTATGAAGGTCATCGAACTCGTGATGATTCCGGGTTTGAGGAATTCAAAGAATCTCTCAAGACAATGACTTTCGATCCAGAACCATCATCCTCTGCACCTTGTCTTATGGCAAAAGGTGCCAATGTAACCGAATGCTATCCATCTGAATCTAGTGATGATGAACCTGGTGATGAATTTGGACCCAGCTATGTCAAGCTTGCTTCCCTTGCCACTAAACAACAAATTGCTCTGGAAAAGGCTCAAAAAATGCTTAATAAGAGCAATGATATGTTGGGTGAAGAAATGGATCAGTCGAAACACTTAGCTGAAAGTCTTCAGAGACTTCAGGCTAAGTTAACTACGCTTCAAAGTCATCATAACACTCTCTTATCTGATCATGAAAAGCTAAGAGTATGTTATGAAGATCTTCAGAAGGAGCGCGATTCAGTACTTGCTCAACAAATCAGTGCTACTCACGAAGAGTTTGAACCACCATGTCTAAAATGCATTGAGCGTGATAACGCTACATCTGTTGCTGAATGTTCTACTGCTGCCACTGCTGCAATATCTTCAACTACTGATGTGGTAACTAACCCCTCTGCTGAGGATACCACTACTATTGCTGATGAAAATGCTAGGTTGAAGACTTTGCTTGAAACAGGGATGTACAAAAGCCTCAAAGGGCATCAGACTCTATGTGATGTCCTCAAAAAGCAGATACTGAACCGAAACCCTAGGAAAGAGGGTGTTGGGTTCGACAGGAAAATGAATTTTGATGGTTCATACTGGAAGCCTGAGCAGTATCCCAAAACCACATGGGTTGCTGCAAAGGAACCTTCAGTGGATCCATCTACCCTATCTGGCTTCACTTGTGCTAATCCTGTTATCATTGATGAATCCTTTGATGCAAACTATAAACTGTTTAAGAATCAAAATGGTGAAGTGTTTGCCAGGTATATTGGTGCTAACTGCAGGAACGGGCCACCTATGAAGAAGATCTGGGTACCCAAAGGTTGTCTTGAGAAACTTCCAGCAAATGTTATCATGACACCTCCTGGGAAGAAGATAAACCCAGACCAAAGGCTTCATATGGTCCTAAGGCTTCATACAGACAAAGGACTCACCTGAGTCACCCTAACGCGGATGTTTTGCAGGGAAACCATACTCAGACCCATGAATATGAGCGTGTTTCTTCAAACCGCTATATTCATAAAACAAAGAATTTTTCTGCCTATTCTTATGAGTATTATTCTCCTCCAGCAAGATTATTTGCTAGGGCTCCAAAGCCAAAATTCTCAGATGCTGCTCTTAGACTCATTGCTTCTAAGCCACCCCTGAAGATGTGGGTGGTTAAGAAGAACTAACTTTCTCTTGCAGGGAAAGGTCTCCAACCGAAAATCAACGGCTTCTGATGCTATTGCTGGGGACCTAAAACACTTGTAGGGCACAAGATCAAATGCCCAAATAACTTAATGCTCATACTACTCATGAATCACTTGCTAAATATCTTATCAGTCCTAACTTTCGTCTAAGCTTTCATAATCCACCTATACGTCAAATGTTTATGCTTCATAATGGCTTTTGGTGAAGCCTATCCTCCTAACTACATTGTAGGGAGTGACACCAAAGTCTTCAGAATGGATTATGGATAGCGGATGCACAAATCATATGACTGGTGATCGAAATCTTCTCATGGACTCAACCTTACGTCCATCTAACAAGAGTCACATCACATTTGCTGATACTGGTAAAAGCAAAGTGTTGGGTCAAGGTAGAGTTGCAATCTCAAGAGATCAGCACATGGATAAAGTCATGCTTGTTGAATCTCTTAGCTTCAACTTAATGTCTGTCTCAATGCTTTGTGACTTAAACATGATTGTGATCTTTGGTAAATTTTGTTGCCTTGTACTAATGGAATCTGACAAGTCTTTAGTATTTGAAGGATACAGAAAAGGTGATCTATATATGGTAGATTTCTCAGCTGGACCGCAGATGGCCGTAAGTCTTCTAGCAAAAGCTTCAGAGTGCTGGCTCTGGCATCGGAGGCTAGGACATGCTGGCATGAGGAACTTGCACACTCTCACAAAGAAAAAGCATGTCGTAGGTATCGAGGAAGTCAAGTTCAAGAAAGATCATCTATGTGGTGCCTGTGAAGCTGGGAAGATGACTAGAGCCAAGCATCCCTCGAAAACAATCATGACGACATCCAAACCCTTCGAGCTGCTTCACATGGACTTATTTGGCCCTACTGACTACTCCACATTCTCTACCACAGCCTGTCTCTATGGCTTCGTCATTGTTGATGATTATTCAAGATACACATGGGTGCACATAATACTCTACAAGACTGAAGTGCAAGATGTCTTCAGATGCTTCGCCAACCGTGCCATGGACAACTATGACGTCAAGATCAAATATATCAAAAGTGACAATGGCACTGAGTTCAAGAACACTGGCCTTGATCTTTATCTGGATACAATGGGAACTACTCATGAATTCTCAGCCCCATATACACCTCAGCAAAATGGGATCGTTGAGCGCAAGAACAGAACTCTAATTGAGATGGCTCGAACGATGCTCGATGAATACAAGACACCAACAAGGTTCTAGCCCGAAGCTATTGATACTGCATGCCATATCATCAACCGTGTTTATCTTCACAAGCTTCTGAAGAAAACATCCTATGAACTCCTCACTGGAAAGAAGCCTAACGTAAGTTACTTCAGAGTGTTTGGAGCTAAGTGTTGGATCAAGGATCCTCATCACAAGTCAAAATTTGCACCGAAAGCACATGAAGGCTTCATGCTCGGATAAGGAAAGGACTCACACTCCTACAGAGTCTTCAACATCTTTATCTATAAAACTATTGAAACTGTGGATGTGCGGTTTGATGAGACAAATGGTTCGAGAAGAGAGTCCCGACCAAATGTGCTAGATGAGGCTTCACCAAATGAATCTATCAAGCTAATGGGAACCGGTGAGATGATGCCTTCTGAAGCACAACCTGACGAGGAACACATCATCTTTGATCCAAATCAACCCGACGATAATGCTCAGCCTGAAGACAACACTCCTGACGATGACAATGTACAGCAAGAGCAAAATCTTTGTCCAGCTCATCCTCGTGTTGCAAATGAAGTACAAGTTGAGAAGATAATCGACAGCATAAATGCTCCGGGTCCACTTACTCGCTCAAGAGCAACACATCTTGCAAATTTCTGTGGGCACTTTGCTTTTGTCTCAATATCTGAACCCAAGAAAGTGGCTGAAGCTTTTATGGAACCCGAATGGATTCAAGCAATGCAAGAAGAGCTTCAACAGTTTGAGCTGAACAATGTGTGGGAACTTGTCAAGCGTCCTGACCCTCGCAAGCACAACATAATAGGCACAAAATGGATCTATCGCAACAAGCAAGATGAGCATGGTCAAGTGGTCAGAAACAAAGCTCGTCTCGTTGCTCAAGGATACACTCAAGTCGAAGGGATTGACTTCGATGAAACATTTGCTCCTGTGGCAAGAATTGAAGCTATTAGTATACTGCTAGCCTATGCAAATCATCACAACATACTTCTGTATCAAATGGATGTAAAGAGTGCCTTTCTCAATGGAAGGATTGAAGAAGAGGTGTATGTTGCACAACCACCTGGCTTTGAAGATCCAAAACGTCCTGATATGGTATACAAACTCAACAAGGCACTGTATGGCCTCAAACAAGCGCCTCATGCTTGGTATGACACACTCAAAGACTTCCTGAAGAGCAAAGGCTTCAAACCTGGATCCCTAGATCCCACACTCTTCACGAAGACATATGATGAAGAACTATTTGTCTGCCAAATCTATGTGGACGACATTATCTTTGGCTGCATTGACAAAAAATATAGTGATGAGTTTGGTCACATGATGCAAGAGCAATATCAGATGTCCATGATGAGTGAGCTAAAGTTCTTCCTTGGTCTTCAAATTCGTCAGCAAAGCAACGGCATCTTCATATCTCAAGAGAAGTACCTTAAAGACTGCCTGAAAAAGTTTGGAATGCAAGACTGCAAAGGGTACTCGACGCCAATGCCTGCTAAACACCATCTGTGTCCCGACGCCAATGGTAAAGAGTTTGATCAACATGTATACCACTCCATGATTGGTTCTTTGCTTTATTTATGTGCATCTAGGCCAGATATTATGCTTAGTGTTTGCATGTGTGCTCGATATCAAGCGGCACCAAAGGAGTCGCATCACTTAGCTATGAAGCGAATACTTCGATATTTGGCTTACACCCCAACACTAGGATTATGGTATCCAAATGGCTCAGAATTTGATCTAGTTGGATTCTCAGATGCTGATTATGCTGGTGACAAAGTTGATCGCAAGTCTACATCAGGCACATGTCACTTTCTAGGACGATCTCTTGTCTGTTGGTCTTCAAAGAAGCAGAACTGTGTATCACTCTCCACTGCTGAATCTGAATACATTGCTGCTGGATCTTGCTGCGCTCAGCTTCTTTGGATGAAGCAAACGCTCAAGGACTATGGCGTCCATCTGAAGCATGTGCCACTCTACTGTGATAATGAAAGCGCTATCAAGATTGCCAACAACCCAGTTCAGCACTCGAAGACAAAGCACATTGAAATCCGTCATCACTTTCTCAGAGATCATGTCATGAAGGAAGATATTGATATCATACACGTCAACACTGAAGAGCAACTGGCAGATATCTTCACAAAGCCCTTGGATGAGAAAAGGTTTTGCAAGTTGCGGTGTGAGCTAAATATCTTAGAATCCTCAAATGTCCTGTAATCAGGCACACATCCTAACACTTATGCATATTGATGACTTAGATGTGCAACACACGAAGTAAAGTATATCTTCAATCAATGAAGACTTACATTCTAAGTGTGATACATTAACATGGAATTTGACTTCGGAGCGCCACGATAATTGTGCGCCGTGTCTGGGTCTAATACTTCCTATACGGTGGGTAACGCCACCACCAAATTCTTGTTTGAAGTGTTTCTCTTGACGTTACATTTGCAAAGTCTTCGCACTTGGTTTATCTTCATATAGGATATATATATAGATTTGTGTTCTGTCCTCAACAACATTCACTTATAGCTATGTCTTCGTATTTGAATCTTTTGAACTAAGTGAATGTGATCGGACCCTAACCTCTCTATGCTTTCTCATCTCACACTCTGTCTGTCCAAATCATATGCATTCTGTTGAATTTGTCGAATATCTTCTCTACATCCTTGTCAGCAGAAGGTACGGAAACAAACTTTAAATCTGATTTTAATGCTCCATCCTTTATGCCTGAAACCCAGAGAAGCCAGAACGACCACTCCGACAGTCGTGGTGTACGTGGGATCGTGGGACAACTCCCAATGCGTTACATGACCGCCACATGTCCCTCGTATGTGAACCGCCAGGGGCACCTGCGTAATTGCGTTGTGTCGTCTCCCATGCTTATAAATGCACGTTCCATCACGGTCAAAAGTTCTTCTACCACCTCTCCACCTCGACCAACCCTAGAGCCTCCGCTAGCCTTCGACGACGCCGGCGACGAAGCGCTTCGCTGCCGCAACCTTGTCGACGCCGTCTTCACACCGACCGCGGACATCATCTACTCCGCCGTCGCCGTAGCTGTCATCCGTCGCCAAGTTAGGGCACAGAAGATCGAACTGCTGGGCATCCAACTCCTCTCCGTCTAAGCAGTTCATCGTGTGGTAAATAAAACTTTCCTTTTACCATCTTCTTGATCCATAAAGATTCATCACTTTTACCACAAGAGGTTTCTGCCTACACAAATATATAGATCTATCATGTCTGCATCTCATATCTTGCCTAGTACATTCACATATGCTTCAAACATAGTTAGATTCCTCACTTGTACCTATTCGTGGATTCGTACAAATCTGGAACCAACTCTCATCATATGAGTGACTGTCTTCGCGCTATGAGGTCAAAGTCATCAAAACTGTTTTATCTTCAAAAACTTCTGAGAATGCATATGACCTCTTCCCCTTCCCTCGCATCTCTACCATTAGAGATGCGAGGGAAGGGGAAGAGGTCATATGCATTCTCAGAAGTTTTTGAAGATAAAACAGTTTTGAAGACTTCTGAGAATGCATATGACCTCTTCCCCTTCCCTCGCATCTCTACCATTAGAGATGCGAGGGAAGGGGAAGAGGTCATATGCATTCTCAGAAGTTTTTGAAGATAAAACAGTTTTGAAGACTTTGACCTCATAGCGCGAAGACATTCACTCATATGATGAGAGTTGGTTCCAGATTTGTACGAATCCACGAATAGGTACAAGTGAGGAATCTAACTATGTTTGAAGCATATGTGAATGTACTAGGCAAGATATGAGATGCAGACAGGATAGATCTATATATTTGTGTAGGCAGAAACCTCTTGTGGTAAAAGTGATGAATCTTTATGGATCAAGAAGATGGTTAAAGGAAAGTTTTATTTACCACACGATGAACTGCTTAGACGGAGAGGAGTTGGATGCCCAGCAGTTCGATCTTCCGTGCCCTAACTTGGCGATGGATGACAGCTACGGCGACAGCGGAGTAGATGATGTCCGCGGTCGGCGTGAAGACGGCGTCGACAAGGTTGCGGCAGCGAAGCGCTTCATCGCCGGCGTCGTCGAAGGCTAGCGGAGGCGCTAGGGTTGGTCGAGGTGGAGAGGTGGTAGAAGAAATTTTGACCGTGATGGAACGTGCATTTATAAGCATGGGAGACGGCACAGCGCAATTACGCAGGTGCCCCTGGCGGTTCACATACGAGGGATACGTGGCGGTCATGTAACACATTGGGAGTTGTCCCACGATCCCACGTACACCACGACTGTCGGAGTGGTCGTTACGGCTTCTCCGGGTTTCAGGCATAAAGGATGGAGCATTAAAATCAGATTTAAAGTTTGTTTCTGTATCTTCTGCTGACAAGGATGCAGAGAAGATATTCGACAGATTCAACAGAATGCATATGATTTGGACAGACAGAGTGTGAGATGAGAAAGCATAGAGAGGTTAGGGTCTGATCACATTCACTTAGTTCAAAAGATTCAAATACGAAGACATAGCTATAAGTGAATGCTGTTGAGGACAGAACACAACCCTCTCTCTCTCTCTCTCTCTCTCTCTCTATATATATATATATATATATATATATATATATATATATATATATATATATATATATATATCGAATAGCTATATATATATATCCTATATGAAGATAAACCAAGTGCGAAGACTTTGCAAATGTAACACCAAGAGAAACACTTCAAACAAGAATTTGGTGGTGGTGTTACCCACCGTATAGGAAGTATTAGACCCAGACACGGCACACAATTATCGTGGCGCTCCGAAGTCAAATTCCATGTTAATGTAGTCACACTTAGAATGTAAGTCTTCATTGATTGAAGATATACTTTACTTCGTGTGTTGCACATCTAAGTCATCAATATGCATAAGTGTTAGGATGTGTGCCTGATTACAGGACATTTGAGGATTCTAAGATATTTAGCTCACACCGCAACTTGCAAAACCTTTTCTCATCCAAGGGCTTTGTGAAGATATCTGCCAATTGCTCTTCAGTGTTGACGTGTATGATACCAATATCTTCCTTCATGACATGTTCTCTGAGAAAGTGGTGACGAATTTCAATGTGCTTTGTCTTCGAGTGCTGAACTGGGTTGTTGGCAATCTTGATAGCGCTTTCATTATCAAAGTAGAGTGGCACATGCTTCAGATGGACGCCATAGTCCTTGAGCGTTTGCTTCATCCAAAGAAGCTGAGCGCAGCAAGATCCAGCAGCAATGTATTCAGATTCAGCAGTGGAGAGTGATACACAGTTCTGCTTGTTTGAAGACCAACAGACAAGAGATCTTTTTAGAAACTGACATGTGCCTGATGTAGACTTGCGATCAACTTTGTCACCAGCATAATCAGTATCTGAGAATCCAACTAGATCAAATTCTGAGCCCTTTGGATACCATAATCCTAGTGTTGGGGTGTAAGCCAAATATCGAAGTATTCGCTTCACAGCTAAGTGATGCGACTCCTTTGGTGCCGCTTGATATCGAGCACACATGCAAACACTAAGCATAATATCTGGCCTAGATGCACATAAATAAAGCAAAGAACCAATCATGGAGCGGTATACCTGTTGATCAAACTCTTTACCATTGGCGTCGGGACCCAGATGGTGTTTAGCAGGCATTGGCGTCGAGTACCCTTTGCAGTCTTGCATTCCAAACTTTTTCAGGCAGTCTTTAAGGTACTTCTCTTGAGATATGAAGATGTCGTTGCTTTGCTGACGAATTTGAAGACCAAGGAAGAACTTCAGCTCACCCATCATGGACATATGATATTGCTCTTGCATCATGTGACCAAACTCATCACTGTATTTTTTGTCAGTGCAGCCGAAGATAATGTCGTCCACATAGATTTGGCAGACAAATAGTTCATCATCATATGTCTTCGTGAAGAGTGTGGGATCTAGGGATCCAGGTTTGAAGCCTTTGCTCTTCAGGAAGTCTTCGAGTGTGTCATACCAAGCACGAGGCGCTTGTTTGAGGCCATACAGTGCCTTGTTGAGTTTGTATACCATATCAGGACGTTTTGGATCTTCAAAGTTAGGTGGTTGTGCAACATACACCTCTTCTTCAATCCTTCCATTGAGAAAGGCACTCTTTACATCCATTTGATACATAAGTATGTTGTGATGATTTGCATAGGCTAGCAGTATACGAATAGCTTCAAGTCTTGCCACACGAGCAAATGTTTCATCGAAGTCAATCCCTTCGACTTGAGTGTATCCTTGAGCAACGAGACGAGCTTTGTTTCTGACCACTTGACCATGCTCATCTTGCTTGTTGCGATAGATCCATTTTGTGCCTATTATGTTGTGCTTGCGAGGGTCAGGACGCTTGACAAGTTCCCACACATTGTTCAGCTCAAACTGTTGAAGCTCTTCTTGCATTGCTTGAATCCATTCGGGTTCCATAAAAGCTTCAGCCACTTTCTTGGGTTCAGATATTGAGACAAAAGCAAAGTGCCCACAGAAATTTGCAAGCTGTGTTGCTCTTGAGCGAGTAAGTGGACCAGGAGCATTTATGCTGTCGATTATTTCTCAACTTGTACTTCATTTGCAACACAAGGATGAGCTGGACGAAGATTTTGCTCTTGCTGTACATTGTCATCGTCGGGAGTGTTGTCTTCAGGCTGAGCATTGTTGTCAGGTTGATTTGGTGCAGAGATGATGAGTTCCTCATCAGGTTGTGCTTCAGAAGGCATGATCTCACCGGTTCCCATTAGGTTGATAGATTCATTTGGTGAAGCCTCATCTAGCACATTTGGTAGGGACTCTCTTCGTGAACCATTTGTCTCATGAAACCACACATCCACAGTTTCAACACTTTTATAGAGAAAGATGTTGAAGACTCTGTAGGAGTGTGAGTCCTTTCCATATCCGAGCATGAAGCCTTCATGTGCTTTCGATGCAAATTTTGACTTGTGATGAGGATCCTTGATCCAGCACTTAGCTCCAAATACTCTGAAGTAACTTACGTTAGGCTTCTTTCCAGTGAGGAGTTCATAGGATGTTTTCTTCAGAAGCTTGTGAAGATAAACACGGTTGATGATATGTCATGCAGTATCAATAGCTTCGGGCCAGAACCTTGTTGGTGTCTTGTATTCATCGAGCATCATTCGAGCCATATCAATTAGAGTTTTGTTCTTGCGCTCAACGATCCCATTTTGCTGAGGTGTATATTGGGCTGAGAATTCATGAGTGATTCCCATTGTATCCAGATAAAGATCAAGGCCAGTGTTCTTGAACTCAGTGCCATTGTCACTTCTGATATGCTTGATCTTGACGTCATAGTTGTCCATGGCACGGTTGGCGAAGCGTCTGAAGACATCTTGCACTTTAGTCTTGTAGAGTATTATGTGCACCCATGTGTATCTTAAATAATCATCAACAATGACGAAGCCATAGAGACATGCTGTGGTACATAATGTGGAGTAGTGAGTAGGGCCAAATAAGTCCATGTGAAGCAGCTCGAAGGGTTTGGATGTTGTCATGATTGTCTGCGAGGGATGCTTGGCTCTAGTCATCTTCCCAGCTTCACAGGCACCACATAGATGATCTTTCTTGAACTTGACTTCCTCGATACCTACAACATGCTTCTTCTTTGCGAGAGTGTGCAAGTTCCTCATGCCAGCATGTCCTAGCCTCCGATGCCAGAGCCAACACTCTGAAGCTTTTGCTAGAAGACATACGGCCATCTGCGGTCCAGCTGAGAAATCTACCATATACAGATCACCTTTTCTGTATCCTTCAAATACTAAAGACTTGTCAGATTCCATTAGTACAAGGCAACGAAATTTACCAAAGATCACAATCATGTTTAAGTCACAAAGCATTGAGACAGACATTAAGTTGAAGCCAAGAGATTCAACAAGCATGACTTTATCCATGTGCTGATCTCTTGAGATTGCAACTCTACCTAGGCCCAACACTTTGCTTTTACCAGTATCAGCAAATGTGATGTGACTCTTGTTAGATGGACGTAAGGTTGAGTCCATGAGAAGATTTCGATCACCAGTCATATGATTTGTGCATCCGCTATCCATAATCCATTCTGAAGACTTTGGTGTCACTCCCTACAATGCAGTTACGAGGATAGGCTTCACCAAAAGCCATTATGAAGCATAAACATTTGACGTATAGGTGGATTATGAAAGCTTAGACGAAAGTTAGGACTGATAAGATATTTAGCAAGTGATTCATGAGTAGTATGAGCATTAAGTTATTTGGGCATTTGATCTTGTGCCCTACAAGTGTTTTAGGTCCCCAGCAATAGCATCAGAAGCCTTTGATTTTCGGCTGGAGACCTTTCCCTGCAAGAGAAAGTTAGTTCTTCTTAACCACCCACATCTTCAGGGGTGGCTTAGAAGCAATGAGTCTAAGAGCAGCATCTGAGAATTTTGGCTTTGGAGCCCTAGCAAATAATCTTGCGGGAGGAGAATAATAGTCATAAGAATAGGCAGAAAAATTCTTTGTTTTATGAATATAGCGGTTTGAAGAAACACGCTCAGATTCATGGGTCTGAGTATGGTTTCCCTGCAAAACATCCGCGTTAGGGTGACTCAGGTGAGTCCTTTGTCTGTATGAAGCCTTAGGACCATATGAAGCCTTTGGTCTGGGGGTTGTCTTCTTCCCAGGAGGTGTCATGATAACATTTCCTGGAAGTTTCTCAAGACAACCGTTGGGTACCCAGATCTTCTTCATAGGTGGCCCGTTCCTGCAGTTAGTACCAATATACCTGGCAAACACTTCACCATTTTGATTCTTAAACAGTTTATAGTTTGCATCAAAGGATTCATCAATGATAACAGGATTAGCACAAGTGAAGCCAGATAGGGTAGATGGATCCACTGAAGGTTCCTTTGCAGCAACCCATGTGGTTTTGGGATACTGCTCAGGCTTCCAGTATGAACCATCAACATTCATTTTCCTGTCAAACCCAACACCCTCTTTCCTAGGGTTTCGATTCAGTATCTGCTTTTTGAGTACATCACATAGAGTCTGATGCCCTTTGAGGCTTTTGTACATCCCTATTTCAAGCAAAGTCTTCAACCTAGCATTTTCATCAGCAATAGTAGTGGCATCCTCAGCAGAGGGGTTAGTTACCACATCAGTAGTTGAAGATATTACAACAGTGGCAGCAGTAGAACATTCAGCAATAGATGTAGCGTTATCACGCTCAATGCATTTTAGGCATGGTGGTTCAAACTCTTCGTGAGTGGAGCTGATCAGTTGTGCGCTGATACGTCCAAAACGTATCTATAATTTCTGCTTGCTCCATGCTTCTTTTGTGTGATATTGCTATGATATTGATGCACTTCCATACACTTTTGATCATATTTGGACTAACCTATTAACTCAGTGCACCACAGTGCCAGTTCCTGTTTTCTACTGTTTTTCTATTTTAGGTTTCCCCCATATTAAAAGTGCTCCAAAAATTCCAGGAAAAATATAGGAAAAATCAGCGTACAGGAAGCTTCGCGAAGAACCAAAGATGGGCCAGAGGGGAGCCAGGGGAGGCCCAGGCGGCCACCTGGCGCGGCCCCACCCCTGGCCGCGCCAGGGGGGCGCCTGGGGCCCCTACTCCGCCTCTGGCTGCCCCCCTTCGCCTATATATCCCTCTCGTCCCGAAACCCTCGAGGACAAAACCCTTTTTCGCGATCTCGCCTCTGTTCCGCCGCCGCAGCGCTTCCAAGATCGGGAGCATCAGGAGAACTCTTCCCGGCACCCTGCCGGAGGGGAGAACCACCACCGGGAGCTTCTCCACCACCATGGACGCTTCCCGGAGGAGTCGTGAGTAGTCCACCTTGGACCATGGGTCCATGATCAGTAGCTATGTGATGTTCTCCTCCCCTCTTTGCTCTTCATGGTTTAGACCTCGTGAGCTGCCCTACATGATCGAGGCACATATGTAATCTTTTTGTTGTTGCTTTGCTGAGTTTGCTGGGATCTGATGTATTATGAGACTATGTTCAGATTGTGTTTGAGTAATATATTTGATTCACCTCTTTTATATCTTTGTTCTTGAGTAATTCTTGCATGTTCTCCGTTGCTGTTTATTGCTTTGGCCAAGTAGTAGGTAGTAACTCCAAGAGGGAGCGTTATGCTTGATTGTGGGTTCATGCCCCCTGATGACTAGCTTGAGTGACAGAAACATGAGTCAAGGGGATGTGCTATTGCCACAAGGGAGAAAACAAAGGTGCTTGTACTTGCGGGTGCAAGGATTGTTTACTTTACGCAAAGTTCTTTTAATGCAGTTGTCTGTTGCTTTGAGTTTACACTTTGGATGGGATTCACAACTTAATACCAGCGAGATGTTCTGGATAGATATCTCAAGGTGGATGATTAGTAGTAGATGCAGATGGATTTCGGTCTACTTGCCTTGGCGTACCGCCCATGCTTTTGAGCCTCTACCTTTCTTTGCAGCATAGTTAGCATTGGTTTGCGCACATAATCCTGTCAATTGCCCAGCTGTAATTTGTTTACCTCGCTTTGCTGTTTTATCGTCTTTTGGGAGAGAGACATCACTAGTGAACATCATGGGACCCCGGTCCATATTACCACCGCCGATCACACCTTCTATTTACTTCCTGTTTTTATTTCCTAGTTGCAGTCATAGCTATCATTATTATCTCTTGTGTTTGATCCTTTGTAAACAACAAGGCCGGAGGGATTGACAACCTCTCTGTTGTGGGGACCCCGACTTGGAAGTCGAGATCACTGAATGCACGTGTACAGTGATCCCAGAGATCAATGCTCACTGAACACACAGAAACTGAAATAACAAGAGTCTTACATCCATACAAATAGTCTTACACGAATTAAGGCCATTATGGCCAAGTCTTACATAGATAGAGCCTCACGGCTGAATAGCAAATATCTCCAGTAGCGGAAGTCTTCGATAAAACGGGTAGAACCCATGCCATCTGCCTTAACCCTACAGGCATTCTGACTGGGATAGCGTCCTAGTTCGCATGGTCGTCTCCAAAGAACTCTTCCTCATAATCCTGCTCTTCCATGCCTGGCCAATTAAATAACCAGTGGCAAGCCAATGAGTACTTTGAATGTACTCGCAAGCAACCCATGATGTGGTTCAAGTAACAATGCAATTTGAATAATAATAAACAATCTAGCAGGAGGCTAGAACAATATGATATCATCAAGCTTATGCATCAATAACCTCGCGTAACCTCGAGAACAGGTTACCGACATCAACATGAATGTGAATCATCTCATCGAGTCAAGTCCCCACCTTGACTCACATACACACGCATGGTTTCACAAACATTGGACGTAGCCCAAGAGCGGTTACCCAACTGTCCATGACCGTGGACACGGCTATTCGAATAGTTTGACACTCTGCAGAGGTTGCGCACTTTACCCACAAGATCCGGGGAACTTCCGTGTCAACCACGACCCGCGGTACCTCAAGTACCCGGGGTAAGCACCCGGTCATTAGCTTTCCTTAGACGACACTAACATAGAGTCCACTCGTTGGCACACGGCCTTTGGGGTACAAACAATAGATCACGGGACTTGCCCTAATTCAATGTCACGCGTACCCGAAGGGACCAACGGTGTGTCCGGTGCCCTGTAAAAACAGTCATGGCCGTCTATCCAAGCACGACCCCGTCCCGGGAAAGACCTCAAGTCTTCCCGTCACTAGTAATGCGGGCACCATGCTAGTATCGACCTAAGTAATTAATAAAGCCCCGTCCCATAAGGGGTAGTGTGGTTGCACATGTATGGTTGGAATAACGGTCGCAACTTCAACCAATCCGTTTGAAAAACACACACACTTGCCTTGGCACACCACTTCGTCATCAAGTGGTCACCCAATCTCATTATCATCATCACCCTCGGGCATAAATGGCACCCGACGGGGTTTTATGCAAAGACTCCAACCATGGAGGTTCATGACACACATGCATCACTTTCCATAACTACTAACCATATGCAGGTCATCTAGCTCATAGCAAGATCAAGATCATGTCACGTATCCTATAAGCATCATGATCACCTATTGCATGCCATCTAGCATATAGCAAGATTAACGATAAAGCATGCATCATATGGTGGTTCATCTAGGTTACCATCGTAACCCTAATCATCATGCATCGGAAACCTACGGGTTCCGAAGAACAAGTGTATCATGGTCAAAGGGCTGCTTGCCTGGATTGGCTTGGTCTTCAAAGTCTTCAAGTCCTTCTCCTTCTTCTTCCACAGCAACTTCGTCAAATACGGGATCTATACGTCGTATAATAACCACGGAAAAATAAGAATACAAATAAAACAGAAAAACCAAAGTGTTCAGAAAAATGTCAACTCATTTTTGTAAAATACTAGAGGGTTTTCTAAGATGGGAAAAAAAATCTTAGTTGGAGTTTTGGAGTTACAGAATAGGATATATTGATTTTTGAACAAGAGTTATATTGCTCAAATTTGAATTTAAATTTGAACAGTACAGAAAAGTTTCATGGATTTAAGTGAAAGTAGTACCATTAAATAGGTTGGAATATTACAAGATTTTAGGAGTTGGAAATATTTAATTTGGATTAATATTCTTTTCTGCATAAATGTTTAAAACATCAACAGAAAAGAAAAAGAGAAAAAGGGTCCTGTGCACTGGGCCAGAAGAGGCCACAGTGCACGGCCCAAACGGGCTGGCCCAGCCGCACGGTGCCAGCGCGCACGCACGTCAGGTTTCAAACCTGACGGGCGGGGCCCGTGGGTCAGCGGCACAGAGGAGGGGAGAGAGGTGGGGGGATGACAGGCGGGGCCCGCCTGTCATCTCTAACCCCTCTGCCACGGCGGCGGCGAGCTCACCGGCGACGATACCGGCCACGGCGACGGCAACGGAGGCCAGGGACGGATTCAGCGGTGTGTTGCGGTTGTAGTGGTGGTAGCGCGGCATGGCGGGGAGCCCTGGTTTGCCGGCGACGAGGTGCGACGGCGGAGGCTCGTCGGAGGACGGTGGTCGGGGTCGTTTCCGACTGCAAATGGAGGGGGAAAGAGAGGGGAAAGGGTCAGTGAGGTGCGGTGGTTCCAAAACGAGTGGAAGGAGAGGCAGGGGAGGCCTGTACCTCGAGATCGCCGGCGGCCCGACGCGGCGGAGCTCCGGTCGATCCCGAGCACTGGGGTGCTCCGGGGTCGAACTAGCGATGCAGGAGGGATCAGTGGAGAGTTGTGAGGCTGGTGGTGGTGTTGGAGGAGCTCGGGGAGGCCTATATATAGGAGCTCGACGAGGACCCATGGTCCAGTGCGCCGGCGAGCTCCGGCTCGTCGCTACAGCGCACGGGAGGCTACGGGGACGAGTCAGGGGAGTTGCTGGACGAGTTCCACGTCCAGCTGAGGTAAGAGGAGGAGCGGGGGAGCGACAGGGAGGCGCGCGCGTGCGAGGCAGAGGAGTGGGTGCCGCGGGCGGCCAGCGCGCGTGCGACGGCGGCTACTGGAGGGCGCAGGAGGAGGGGGACAGCGCCGGTGGAGGCTGCGAACGTCGAGGCACGTTGGGAGGCGCGAGGGGAGAGCCCGAGGCTGTCGGGGATCGACGATTGGCCCGAGCCAGCGTGCGGGAGCACTGTTCACGCGCTCCAGAGCGCGCGTGTGACTGGCATCGACGCGCTCTTGCTGGTTTGGTCCGTTCCAGCGTGCCCAACAGTGTCTAGTGTGTAGAGGGAGGACTAAAGAAATGCCCCGAGGCCTTGGATGCTCTGGGGTGCAGAGAGAGAGTGAGAGTGTTGGTAAAAATGGTGAAAGCTGGCTGTACAGCAAGGTAAAGCTGGGGTTTTACCCCCCAATCATGGAGCTGAGGTGCTGGGGGAGTTACTGGGGGTTGCTAGTAACTCAATGGGCCTGAGGTAAAAAGTTGAGGCTATGGAGAAAGGTGAAAGTGGTCAAGTTGGAGGTTTTAGAATTTCTGCAGAAGGTGTTTGATCTGTGTTTGATCAAGTAAATGAGGTCCACTTGACATGGCACTTAACAGGGTTGAAAGACATGAGAAAATAGGGTGCTTCACCAAATTTGGGCTCATTTGAAGAAACTAGCCAATGTAACTTTGGTGAACCCTAGAAATCAACAGAAACAGTTTCATCTTGATTGAGTCAAGCTAATCATCTCCCCTTGATGCACCACTTGGTGTAGCATCATCATTTGGGGTATTGATCATGCTCACAAAGTTTGAGGCTCCAGATAAAAAGTTGGTAATGTAAAGTTGTTCAAATTTGCATTTGAACAGAAAGGGTTTTGAGGTGATCTGATCAAGTTGCTCTATTCCAAATCTTGTGCCACTTGGTCTAGGTGCCTTATTAGGCCATTCTAGCATGTGCACCAAGTTTGAGAGCATTTGGACAAGTTTGGCAATGTAGAGTTGCTCAAACTTCAGATATGGACAGAATGGTTATGAAGGGGTTTGAGGAGGTTTTCTTGCTTCCCAAGGCATGGGACTTGGCAAGATCATCAAATATGTCATATATGACATGATAGAATTTCCCTGGAATTTTTGGAGAAAAATTCCTTTGTAAATATTTCAAAAGCTTGAAATATCCAGAAAGGGTTATAGAGGGTTTAGCCCATTATTTTGAACATGACCAAGTGTTGAAGCTCTCATATATGGACAATATATGTCCTATGAGTCTCTTTGAATTTTGGCAAATATTTTTGAAATAGTTAAATAATTTTCCCCTATTAAAGACCATTTCTGGCCTTAAGAAAAAGCCTTTAAATAAAATAGGAAAATAACTTTTAAAATTATAACTTTGTGGTTTATGGGAGTCCTATGACTACTAGGTCTCAAATAAACCTTTTGAAATAATTTTCACACCCTTAATCAAGTACTTGCAGTGCAAATCTCAATTCAGGGGTTTTTGGAAAACTAAATTTATAAAATACTTTTTGGCCAAATTAATTTTGTAAGAAAATACTATACTGCTATATAACACTTGGCATGATCATTGGGCAGAAGTTTTGGATAAGGAGATGAAATCTATAAGAGGTCATAGTTGACTTTAATGAGCACATGAAAAAAAAAGCAAATGAAGAAAACTCAATTCCAAATAAAAGCCAAATGATGCTAAAAAATTTTGCTGGTCCAAATTTTCATGCCTCAAAGTTTTACAAATAACATGTTACAAAATGCAGGGTGTGACAGACCTACCCCCCTTACAAGAATCTCGTCCCCGAGATTCCTAAACTAGGGCTTAAAAGAGGTCGGGAAACTCGGATCTAAGATAGTCTTCTCGTTCCCAGGTTGCTTCTGCTTCGGTGTGGTTGCTCCACTGGACCTTGAAGTACTTGATGGTACGGCTCCGCGTACGTCGTTCTGCTTCGTCCAGAATACGAATGGGCTTCTCGCGGTAGGTCAAGTCAGGCTGCAGATCAATGGCTTGGTGATCTACATCCTTGTAGAGACTGGGCTTGTCTGGAACCTGGAGACATTTCCGGAGTTGTGACACATGGAACACATTGTGCACATCGGATAGCTCAGGTGGTAGTTCCAACTGATAAGCCACTTCTCCTCGTCGGTCGGTGATCTTGAAAGGGCCAATGAACCTTGGTGCGAGCTTCCCCTTGACGTGGAAACGTTTGGTTCCCTTCAGAGGAGTTACCCGCAGGTACACATGATCTCCGACACGGAAACTCATGTCTCGGCGTCGAGTGTCAGCATAACTCTTCTGCCTTGACTTGGCTGCCTTTAATCGCTCTCTGACTAGTTGGACTTGCTCTTCTGCTGCGCGGAGAATATCCGGTCCAAAGACTGGTCCTTCTCCAGTCTCTGACCAGTTGAGGGGTGTGCGACATCTGCGTCCGTACAACACCTCAAATGGTGCCATCTGAAGGCTTGACTGGTAACTGTTGTTATAGGAGAACTCGGCAAAAGGGAGACAGTCTTCCCATTTGGCTCCATATGCCAGGACACAGGCTCGGAGCATGTCTTCGAGAATCTGATTGACTCGCTCTGTTTGACCTCCGGTCTGTGGGTGGAAAGCTGTGCTGAAAGACAACTTGGTTCCCAAGGCTTCTTGGAATCTCTTCCAGAACCTTGAAGTGAACTGGGTGCCTCGATCTGACACAATCTCCTTGGGAACACCGTGAAGACTTACGATTCGGTTGATATAGAGAGTTGCCAACTGGTTGCCTGAGTAGGTAGTCTTGACAGGAATGAAATGAGCCACCTTGGTCAAATGATCGACTATGACCCAGATAGAGTCATGTCCTCTATTCGACCTTGGTAATCCAGTGATGAAGTCCATTCCGACTTTATCCCACTTCCACTCAGGAACCTTGAGTGGTTGAAGCAATCCAGCGGGTCGCTGATATTCAGCCTTGACCTTTTGGCACACATCACACTTTGCAACATAGGTTGCAATCTCTCTCTTCATACCATGCCACCAGAATCGTGCCTTCAAGTCTTGGTACATCTTGGTTCCTCCGGGGTGGATGGAATACGGGGTGTCATGGGCTTCTTGCAAAATCAGCGTCTTCAACTCGGTTTTATTTGGTACGCAGAGACGACCTTTGTACCAAACAATCCCGTGCTCGTCTTCGGAGAATCCTGGGGCCTTGTCCATCTTCATCTTCCTCTTGATACCTTCAATGCTTGCGTGTCCATCTTGAGCCTTCTTGACGTCGTCCAGCAGGGTCGGTCTGACTTCCAAATGATCCAGAAATCCGGGGGTGACCAATTCCAAACTGAATTGTTCGATCTCAGGACAATAAGGTCTGCTAGGAAGTCTACACCGTTAATGGTAATACTGACTCCTTTACAGCCTATCTTGGCTCTCATCTCGGCTCCGGGGGTTTGTACCACCATAGGGTTATTCAGGGGTGTAGGGGTCATGCCACTTTTTAATGCAAATCTTTGAGTGACAAATGAATGCGTTGCTCCATAATCAAACAAGACAGTTGCAGGTGCTGAGTTGACAAGGAACGTACCCAGCACGACGTCCGGGTCTTCCTGGGCTTCTTCAGCAGTGACGTGATTCACACGCCCCTTCCCATAGTTCGGTGGATTGCGAGGAGCTGGGTTCCTTGGTGGCATTCCACGGCCTTGTCCCTGGTTCTGCGCATTGGGGCGCGGGGCATCAGGCTTCTTGTTGGGGCACACTCTGGAGATGTGTCCGGGCTGACCACACCCAAAGCAAGTGACTTGATTTGGAGTGTTGATCTTGTTGCCACCACTGGTATTGGGGTTGAAAGCTGGCCTGGGGTTGGCATACTGCTGAGGCTGAGGATTGGCACGAGGTGCAGGAGCTCTTGGCTGCTGATAGGTTGGCTTGGCCGGGGCTGACTGCCACGGACGAGGCTTCTGGTTGCTGGAACTTCCCTTACTGACCAACTTGCGCTTGCGAGTGTCTTCCAAAGAACGCCGCTTGTCTTCAAGCATGAGTGCCTTGTTCACTAGGTCAGGGAAAGATGGGCAGTCGCACACGACAAGCGAGTATTGCAGAGTCTGATTAAGGCCTTCCATGAAGCGCTCCCTTTTGGCAGCATCAGTGCTGACATCCTCAGGGGCATACCTTGACAGAATACTGAACTTCTGCATGTACTCCTTGACAGTGCCACTTCCTTGCTTCAGGGCTCGGAACTCGTGCTTTTTGATAGCCATGACTCCAGAAGGAATGTGGGCCTTGCGGAATTCTGCCTTGAAGTTAGCCCAAGTGATGTCTTGTTCAGCATGCATGACCTTGAATCCATCCCACCAAGCTCTTGCGGTTCCCCCGAGGCAGTGGGCTGCATAAGCCACCTTCTCGCGATCTTCGGTGCATCCGACTAGTTCCAGAATCTCCTCAATGGAACGGACCCAGTCATCAGCATCCAGGGGTTCTGCAGTCTCGATGAAGGTTGGCGGTGCATGCTTCTTGAACTCTGCCAACGTGGAACGTCCATTGCCATTCCCCGCCGGCTGGCGGTTGTTGGCGACAGCTTGAGCAATCAGCTGGAGAGCTGTAGTGTTGGCTTGGCGTTCCTCTCGGAAAGCTTGGAGAAGTTGAGCCATGTCCATGCTTGGAGGAGGTGGTGGTGGAGCTTGGTCGTTGGTTTGGTCGTGGTCTGCCTCTGGCTGAGAGGATGCTCCGGCTTCGGGCTGCTGGGTAGAGGTACCAGTACGAGTTACAACAGGCATCCTGTTGGAGCGGTAAAAGGTCTCATGACTCGGAAGAGGAAAAGTAAGATAGATGGGTGCCTAGTAAGGGGGTGGGTGTGACACTAAATCAAATCATGCAAGGGCCGAGAGGCCAAAACACATCCATTAAAATCCAAATGGGTGATGTAGTCGTTTACACATTCCCGAAGGAAGATTACGACTTACATCCAGACACGACAAAAGCTAGCACTAGATGGTTTCATATGAACCATACAAGGACTCGACTGCGCATAGGGGTTACACGACCTATCCTACCGTAGGGGTTACAACGGGCATATCCGAGTAGCGAATAATGCCTAAGCGGCGGAATGCTCGGTCGCGTATTCCGGCTCTTCTGGGTCTTCCTCCTTGTCTTCATCTGACTGAGCTCCCTTGTTGCTAGAGGGAGTGGGGGAGTGGAGGAGTTGGATACGACGGTGCTTCGACGGTGGTGCAGGGAAAAGCTTGCGATATTCCCGTGCGGTCATCCGGCGTCGCCGAGGTGGTTCTTCACCCTTGGAAGACACATCCTTAGAGGGCCTTCCGCCTCGATATGCGATAGCGGATTGTCCAGAAGGTGCTCCTTCCTTCTTGATCCTGTTTGCCTTCTCTTGAGCTCGACGAAGAAGTGCCTTGGTCTTGTAAAGTTCTTCTCGAAGCTTCATTGATTCCGAGGCCAAGTCTTGTGCCAAGCTGTCGGCACATAGACTGAAGTAGGTCTGGAACCGAAGCGAGAGTCCATCCTTCAGTGGAGGGGCTAGTGCGCTGCTTTCTTCGTCACCTTCCTTCCGGTAAGGTAAGAAGCGAGTTGCCATCTTGGCTGCCATCTCCGGAAGAAGCTCGCGGAGACGGGTTAGTGCCTTGAGTGCAGCAGCCTCGGCAGCGAGTGGTAGTGTCGCCATCTGGGGTCCCTCGAAGAACCAACTTGTGGGAGGATCGTTTGCCTTCACGATCACTTCCACATGGTACTCCACCTCAGTATGGCTCACCCAATGCTCAAGGTAGGTGAGGATGGGTGCTCGGTGGAACTGACACTCCTGGAGGCTATCCTCGAGAAGTAGGGGAAACCCAGTGGTCAGGTGCTCTTCGGGAACAGCGGCCATCTACAAAGGTGGAATAGGAGGGTTAATAAGCTGAGGAAATCCCAGTTTTAGAAAAGAAGAGAGGTTCAGAAGGTTTTGAAAAAGGGGGTCTCAACTAACTAACGCCCATGCTAACTAAGGCTTCCTACAGTCAGGATGGCTCTGATACCAGCTCTGTGGGGACCCCGACTTGGAAGTCGAGATCACCGAATGCACGTGTACAGTGATCCCAGAGATCAATGCTAACTGAACACACAGAAATTGAAATAACAAGAGTCTTACATCCATACAAATAGTCTTACACGAATTAAGGCCATTATGGCCAAGTCTTACATAGATAGAGCCTCACGGCTGAATAGCGAAAATCTCAAGTAGCGGAAGTCTTCGATAAAACAGGTAGAACCCATGCCATCTGCCTTAACCCTACAGGCATTCTGACTGGGATAGCGTCCTAGTTCGCATGGTCGTCTCCAAAGAACTCTTCCTCATAATCCTGCTCTTCCATGCCTGGCCAATTAAATAACCAGTGGCAAGCCAATGAGTACTTTGAATGTACTCGCAAGCAACCCATGATGTGGTTCAAGTAACAATGCAATTTGAATAATAATAAACAATCTAGCAGGAGGCTAGAACAATATGATATCATCAAGCTTATGCATCAATAACCTCGCGTAACCTTGAGAACAGGTTACCGACATCAACATGAATGTGAATCATCTCATCGAGTCAAGTCCCCACCTTGACTCACATACACACGCATGGTTTCACAAACATTGGACGTAGCCCAAGAGCAGTTACCCAACTGTCCATGACCGTGGACACGGCTATTCGAATAGTTTGACACTCTGCTGAGGTTGCGCACTTTACCCACAAGATCCGGGGAACTTCCGTGTCAACCACGACCCGCGGTACCTCAAGTACCCGGGGTAAGCACCCGGTCATTACCTTGTTGGGGAACGTTGCATGGGAAACAAAAATTTTTCCTACGTTCACCAAGATCAATCTAGGAGATACATCTACGAGAGGAGAGTTGGATCCACATACCCTTGTAGATCGCTAAGCGGAAGCGTTCAAGAACGCGGTTGATGGAGTCGTACTCGTCGCGATTCAGATCGCCGAAGATCCTAGCACCGAAGCAACGTTGCCTCCGCGTTCTTCACACGTACGGCTCGGGGACGTCTCCTCCTTCTTGATCCAGCAAGGGGTGGAGGAGAGGTTGATGGAGAGACCGGCAGCACGACGGCGTGGTGGTGATGGTGGAGGAGGATTCCAGCAGGGCTTCGCCAAGCACCGCGGGAAAACGAAGATTGTAGTGGGAGAGGGAGGGCAGCACCGAGGCACGAACGTGTGTTGGCTGCCCTCCCTCTACCTCTCTATATATAGGGGGAATAGAGGGGAGGGGGGCGCCCTAGGGTTTCCCCTAGGGGGGCCGGCGGCCAGGGCAGAGGGGGGCGGCGGCCAAGGGCTGCGCCAGGCCCTAGGGTTTCCCCCCTAGGTGCCTTGCCCCCCAAGCCAGGGGGTGCGGCAGCCCTAGGAGGGGCCAGCCCCCCATGCGCACTAGGAGAGGGCCCAGGGGGGGGGCGCACAGCCCTATGAGGGCTGTTGTGTCCCCCTTTGTGGCCCATTAGGCCCGAAACCCCTTCCGGGACCCCCGAAACCCCTTTCGGTAATCCGCCGATTTCCCGATACTCCCCGGAACACTTCCGGACTCCGAAACCTTTCATCCTATATATCAATCTTCGTCTCCGGACCATTCCGGAGACCCTCGTCACGTCCGGGATCTCATCCGGGACTCCGAACAACCTTCGGTAACCATGCACTGTTCTCACTAACAACCCTAGCGTCACCGAACCTTAAGTGTGTAGACCCTGCGGGTTCGGAAACCATGTGGACATGACCGAGACACTCCCAGGTCAATAACCAATAGCGGAATCTGGATACCCATATTGGTTCCCACACGTTTCTCGATGATCTCATCGGATGAACCACGATGTCAAGGATTCAGGCAATCCCGTATACAGTTCCCTTTGTCTCGTCGGTATGTTACTTGCCCGAGATTCGATCGTCGGTATCTCTATACCTAGTTCAATCTCGTTACCGGCAAGTCTCTTTACTCGTTACCGTAATACATAATCCCGTGACTAACTACTTAATCACTTTGAGCTCATTGTGATGATGCATTACCGAGTGGGCCCGGAGATACCTCTCCGTCACACGGAGTGACAAATCCCAGTCTCGATCCATGTCAACTCAACAGACACCTTCGGAGATACCTGTAGAGTACCTTTATAGTCACCCAGTTACGTTGCGACGTTTGGCACACACAAAGCACTCCTACGGTGTCAGTGAGTTACATGATCTCATGGTCATAGGAACTTATACTTGACATGCAGAAAACTATAGCGATAACTGACACGATCAAAAGCTATGTTAACGTTTGGGTCTCGTCCATCACATCATTCTCCTAATGATGTTATCCCGTTATCAAATGACAACTCATGTCTATGACCTGGAAACCGCGGTCATCTTTGATCAACGAGCTAGTCCTGTAGAGGCTCACTAGGGACACAAAGTCTGTCTATTCATCCACACGTGTATTTGAGTTTCCAATCAATACAGTTATAGCATGGATAATAAACGATTATCATGAACAAGGAAATATAATAATAACTCTTTTATTATTGCCTCTAGGGCATATTTCCAACAGTCTCCCACTTGCACTAGAGTCAATAATCTAGTATTACAAGGTAATGAATCTAACACCCATAGAGTCTTGGTGTTGATCATGCTTAGCCCGTGGAAGAGGCTTAGTCAACGGATCTGCAACATTCAAATCCGTGTGTACTTTGCAAATGTTTATGTCCTCCTCCTTGACTGAATCGCGGATGGAATTGAAGCGTCGCTTTATGTGTCTGGTCCTCTTGTGAAACCTTGGTTCCTTGGCTAGAGCAATGGCACCAGTGTTGTCACAGAACAGAGTCATTGGGTTCAGTGCACTAGGCACAACTCCAAGATCTGTTATGAACTCCTTCATCCAGACACCTTCCTTTGCCGCCTCTGAGGCAGCTATGTACTCCGCTTCGCATGTAGAATCGGCTACCACGCTTTGCTTGGAACTGCACCAGCTTACCGCTCCCCCGTTGAGAATATATACGTATCCGGTTTGAGACTTAGAGTCATCCGGATCAGTGTCAAAACTTGCATCGACGTAACCCTTTACGACGAGCTCTTGATCACCTCCATAAACGAGAAACATTTCCTTAGTCCTTTTCAGGTACTTTAGGATATTCTTGACTGCTGTCCAGTGATCCATACCAGGATTACTTTGAAACCTTCCGGCCATACTTATGGCAAGGCTGACATCTGGTCTTGTGCACAGCATTGCATACATGATAGAGCCTATGGCTGAAGCATAGGGGACGACACTCATCTTTTCTCTATCTTCCGCAGTCACTGGGCATTGAGTCTTACTCAACTTTGTACCTTGCAATACCGGCAAGAACCCCTTCTTGGATTGATCCATTTTGAACTTCTTCAAAACTTTATCAAGGTATGTACTTTGTGAAAGTCCTATCAAGCGTCTTGATCTATCTCTATAGATCTTGATGCCCAATATGAAAGCAGCTTCCCCGAGATCCTTCATCGAAAAACTCTTGTTCAAATACCCCTTCACGCTATCCAAAACTTCTATATTGTTTCCAATCAGCAATATGTCATCCACATATAATATTAGAAACGCTATAGAGCTCCCACTCACTTTCTTGTAAATACAAGCTTCATTGTAAACTTGTATAAACCCAAACGCTTTGATCACCTCATCAAAGCGAAGATTCCAACTCCGAGATGCTTGCACCAGCCCATAAATGGAACGCTGGAGCTTGCATACTTTGTCAGCATTCTCTGGATCGACAAAACCTTCCGGTTGTATCATATACAACTCTTCCTTAAGAAAACCGTTAAGGTACGCTGTTTTGACATCCATCTGCCAAATTTCATAATCGAAATACACAGCTATTGCTAACATGATTCGGACGGATTTAAGCATCGCTACGGGTGAGAAAGTCTCATCGTAGTCAATCCCTTGAACTTGTGAAAAACCCTTTGCCACAAGTCGAGCTTTATACACGGTGACATTACCGTCAGCGTCCGTCTTCCTCTTAAAAATCCATTTATTCTGAATGGCCTTCCGCCCTTCAGGTAATACTTCCAAAGTCCATACTTTGTTTTCATACATGGATCCCATCTCGGATTTCATGGCCTCTAACCATTTGTCGGAATCCGGGCCCTCCATTGCTTCTCCATAGCTCGTAGGTTCACCGTTGTCTAACAACATGACCTCCAAGACAGGGTTACCATACCACTCAGGTGCAGAGCGTACCCTTGTCGACCTACGAGGTTCGGTAGTAACTTGATCAGAAGCTTCTTGATCATCATCATTGGCTTCCTCTTCAACCGCTGCAGGCTCCACAAAAACATCTTTCTGTGCTACGCAACTCTCTCGTTGAAGCAGAGGTTCAATAACCTCATCAAGTTCTACCTTCCTCCCACTCAATTCTTTCGAGAGAAACTCTTTCTCGAGAAAGGACCCGTTCTTAGCGACAAACACTTTGCCTTCGGATCTGAGATAGAAGGTGTACCCAACAGTCTCTTTTGGGTATCCTATGAAGACACATTTGTCCGCTTTGGGTTCGAGCTTTTCTGGCTGAAGCCTTTTGACATAAGCATCGCAACCCCAAACCTTGAGAAAAGACAACTTCGGTTTCTTACCAAACCATAGTTCATACGGTGTTGTCTCAACGGACTTAGATGGAGCCCTATTTAAAGTGAATGCAGCTGTCTCTAACGCATATCCCCAGAACGATAGTGGCAAATCGGCAAGAGACATCATAGAACGCACCATATCTAATAGGGTTCGATTACGACGTTCGGACACACCATTACGCTGTGGTGTTCCAGGTGGCGTCAACTGTGAAACGATTCCACATTTTCTTAAGTGATTGCCAAACTCATAACTCAGATATTCTCCCCCTCGATCAGATCGTAGGAACTTGATCTTCTTGTTACGATGATTTTCAACCTCACTCTGAAATTGCTTGAACTTTTCAAAAGTTTCAGACTTATGCTTCATTAAGTAAATATACCCATATCTACTTAAGTCGCCAGTGAAGGTGAGAAAATAACGATATCCACCGCGCGCCGTGACACTCATCGGACCACACACATCAGTATGTATGATTTCCAATAAGTCACTTGCCCGTTCCATTGTTCCTGAAAACGGGGTCCTTGTCATCTTGCCCATGAGGCACGGCTCGCATGTGTCAAGTGATTCAAAATCAAGAGACTCCAAAAGTCCATCAGCATGGAGCTTCCTCATGCGTTTTACGCCGATATGACCCAGACGGCAGTGCCACAAGTAAGTGGTACTATCGCTAACTACTCTACATCTTTTGGCATCAATGTTATGAACATGTGTATCTTCACTATCGAGATTCAATAAGAATAAACCCCTTACTTCGGGTGCATGAC
Source organism: Secale cereale (assembly GCA_902687465.1). NCBI lineage: Eukaryota > Viridiplantae > Streptophyta > Magnoliopsida > Poales > Poaceae > Secale > Secale cereale. Next base: position 469,442,161 of record LR738713.1, on the reverse strand, counting down.
CATAAAAGATATTACCCATATAAATAGAACAACCTTTATTCTCTGATTTAAATGAGTAACCGTCTCGCAATAAACAAGATCCAGATATAATGTTCATGCTTAACGCAGGCACTAAATAACAATTATTCAGGTTCATAACTAATCCCGATGGTAATCGAAGAGCGAGCGTGCCGACGGCGATCACATCAACCTTGGAACCATTTCCCACGCGCATCGTCACTTCGTCCTTCGCCAGCCTCCGTTTATTCCGCAGTTCCTGTTTAGAGTTGCAAATGTGAGCAACCGAACCGGTATCAAATACCGAGGCACTACAACGAGAGTTGGTAAGGTACACATCAATAACATGTATATCACATATACCTTGCTTGTTGTTGTTGTTGGCCCCCTTCTTGTCTGCCAGATACTTGGGGCAGTTCCGCTTCCAGTGGCCGTTCCCCTTGCAATAGAAGCACTCAGTCTCTGGCTTGGGCCCAGCCTTGGGTTTCTTCACTGGATGAGCAACTGCCTTGCCACCCTTCTTAGAGTTACCCTTCTTGCCCTTGCCATTCTTCTTGAAACTGGTGGTTTTATCGACCATCAACACTTGATACTCCTTTTTGATGTCTGCCTCAGCGACTTTCAGCATCGAAAACAGCTCGGCGATGGTTTTGTTCATCCCTTGAATGTTGTACTGCTGCACAAAGCTCTTGTAGCTAGGCGGGAGTGACTGGAGAATTCTGTCAATGATAGCCTCGTCCGGGAACACAAGTCCCAGATCAGCTATGCGGGTATAGTACCCAGACATCTTCAGTAAGTGCTCACTGACAGACGAATTCTCCTCCATCTTGCAAGCAAAGAATTTATCGGTGGTCTCATACCTCCCGATCTTAGCATTCTTTTCAAAGATGAACTTCAACTCCTGGAACATCTCATATGCTCCATGACGTTCAAAACGCCTTTGAAGTCCTCCTTCCAAGCTATACAAAATGGCACACTGCACCACTGAGTAGTCATCCGAACGCGACTGCCAGGCGTTCATAACGTCCGCAGAGGCCTGAGGAGCGGGGGGTTCACCTAGCGGTGCACTTAGGACATAAACCTTTTGGGCAGCAGTGAGGATGATCCTCAGATTGCGGAGCCAGTCTGCAAAGTTGCTCCCATCATCTTTCAGTTTAGCTTTCTCTAGGAACGCATTAAAATTCAGGGGAGCTACTGCGCGAGCCATCTACAACAAAAAGATTTGCAAAGACATTTTAGACTATTGTTCATGATAAGTGAGTTATTACCTAATCAAATTAATTATAACTCCCACTCAAATTGACATCCCTCTGGTCATTCGAGCGTGACATGATCCAAATCCACCAACCCAAGTCCGATCATCACGTGAGATGAGGTGGTGTCAATGGTGAACATCAACATGTTGATCATATCTACTATATGACTCATGCTCGACCTTTCGGTCCTCCGTGTTCCGAGGCCATGTCTGTACATGCTAGGCTCGTCAAGTCTAACCCGAGTGTTCTGCATGTGCAAAACTGGCTTGCACCCGTTGTATGCGAACGTAGAGTCTATCACACCCGATCATCACGTGGTGCTTCGAAACGACGAACCTTCGCAACGGCGCACACTCGGGGGGAACACAATTTTATCTTGAAATTTTAGTGAAGGATCATCTTATAATGCTACCGTCGTCCTAAGCAAAATAAGATGCATAAAAAGATTAACATCACATGCAAATCATAAGTGACATGATATGGCCATCAACTCGTGCTTTTGATCTCCATCTCCAAAGCACCGGCATGATCTCCATCGTCACCGGCGCCACACCATGATCCCCATCATCATGATCTCCATCATCGTGTCGCCATCGGGGTTGTCGGCGCCCACCATGCTCTTACTACTATTACTACCGTTTAGCGATAAAGTAAAGCATTACAAAGCGCTTAATGATTGACACGCAGGTCATACAAAAATTAAAGACAACCCTATGGCTCCTGCCGGTTGCCGTAAGCATCGACATGCAAGTCGATATTAACTATTACAACATGATCATCTCATACATCAAATATATTTCATCATGTCATTGGCCATATCATATCACATACATACCCTGCAAAAACAAGTTAGACGTCCTCTAATTTGTTGTTGCATGTTTTACGTGGCTGCTATGGGTATCTAGCAAGAACGCTTCTTACCTACGCAAAGCCACAACGGTGATATTCAAGTTGCTATTTAACCTTCTACAAGGACCGCCTTGTTCTGTTCCGATTCAACTAAGATAGGAGAGACACACACCCGCCAGCCATCTTATGCAACAAAAGTCACATGTCTGTCGATGGAACCGGTCTCATGTACGTGGACATGTAAAGTTGGTCTGGGCCGCTTCATCCCATAATACCGCTGAATCAAGAAAGACTAAGGAGGGAAGCAATTTAAACATCAACGTCCACAAACCCTTTTGTGTTCTACTCGTGAAAGCATCTACGCAAGATCCTAGCTCTGATGCCACTGTTGGGGAACGTTGCATGGGAAACAAAAAAATTTCCTACGTTCACCAAGATCAATCTAGGAGATACATCTACGAGAGGAGAGTTGGATCCACATACCCTTGTAGATCGCTAAGCGAAAGCGTTCAAGAACGCGGTTGATGGAGTCGTACTCGTCGCGATTCAGATCGCCGAAGATCCTAGCACCGAAGCAACGGTGCCTCCGCGTTCTTCACACGTACGGCTCGGGGACGTCTCCTCCTTCTTGATCCAGCAAGGGGTGGAGGAGAGGTTGATGGAGAGACCGGCAGCACGACGGCGTGGTGGTGATGGTGGAGGAGGATTCCAGCAGGGCTTCGCCAAGCACCGCGGGAAAACGAAGATTGTAGTGGGAGAGGGAGGGCAGCACCGAGGCACGAACGTGTGTTGGCTGCCCTCCCTCTACCTCTCTATATATAGGGGGAATAGAGGGGAGGGGGGCGCCCTAGGGTTTCCCCTAGGGGGGCCGGCGGCCAGGGCAGATGGGGGCGGCGGCCAAGGGCTGCGCCAGGCCCTAGGGTTTCCCCCCCTAGGTGCCTTGCCCCCCAAGCCAGGGGGTGCGGCAGCCCTAGGAGGGGCCAGCCCCCCATGCGCACTAGGAGAGGGCCCAGGGGGGGCGCACAGCCCTATGAGGGCTGTTGTGTCCCCCTTTGTGGCCCATTAGGCCCGAAACCCCTTCCGGGACCCCCGAAACCCCTTTCGGTAATCCGCCGATTTCCCGATACTCCCCGGAACACTTCCAGACTCCGAAACCTTTCATCCTATATATCAATCTTCGTCTCCGGACCATTCCGGAGACCCTCGTCACGTCCGGGATCTCATCCGGGACTCCGAACAACCTTCGGTAACCATGCACTGTTCTCACTAACAACCCTAGCGTCACCGAACCTTAAGTGTGTAGACCCTGCGGGTTCGGAAACCATGTGGACATGACCGAGACACTCCCAGGTCAATAACCAATAGCGGGATCTGGATACCCATATTGGTTCCCACACGTTTCTCGATGATCTCATCGGATGAACCACGATGTCAAGGATTCAGGCAATCCCGTATACAGTTCCCTTTGTCTCGTCGGTATGTTACTTGCCCGAGATTCGATCGTCGGTATCTCTATACCTAGTTCAATCTCGTTACCGGCAAGTCTCTTTACTCGTTACCGTAATACATAATCCCGTGATTAACTACTTAATCACTTTGAGCTCATTGTGATGATGCATTACCGAGTGGGCCCGGAGATACCTCTCCGTCACACGGAGTGACAAATCCCAGTCTCGATCCATGTCAACTCAACAGACACCTTCGGAGATACCTGTAGAGTACCTTTATAGTCACCCAGTTACGTTGCGACGTTTGGCACACACAAAGCACTCCTACGGTGTCAGTGAGTTACATGATCTCATGGTCATAGGAACTTATACTTGACATGCAGAAAACTATAGCGATAACTGATACGATCAAAAGCTATGTTTAACGTTTGGGTCTTGTCCATCACATCATTCTCCTAATGATGTGATCCCGTTATCAAATGACAACTCATGTCTATGACCTGGAAACCGCGGTCATCTTTGATCAACGAGCTAGTCCTGTAGAGGCTTACTAGGGACACAATGTTTGTCTATTTATCCACACATGTATATGAGTTTCCAATCAATACAATTATAGCATGGATAATAAACGATTATCATGAACAAGGAAATATAATAATAACTCTTTTATTATTGCCTCTAGGGCATATTTCCAACATACCTTTCCTTAGACGACACTAACATAGAGTCCACTCGTTGGCACACGGCCTTTGGGGTACAAACAATAGATCACGGGACTTGCCCTAATTCAATGTCACGCGTACCCGAAGGGACCAACGGTGTGTCCGGTGCCCTGTAAAAACATTCATGGCCGTCTATCCAAGCACGACCCCGTCCCGGGAAAGACCTCAAGTCTTCCCGTCACTAGTAATGCGGGCACCATGCTAGTATCAACCTAAGTAATTAATAAAGCCCCGTCCCATAAGGGGTAGTGTGGTTGCACATGTATGGTTGGAATAACGGTCGCAACTTCAACCAATCCGTTTGAAAAACACACACACTTGCCTTGGCACACCACTTCGTCATCAAGTGGTCACCCAATCTCATTATCATCATCACCCTCGGGCATAAATGGCACCCGACGGGGTTTTATGCAAAGACTCCAACCATGGAGGTTCATGACACACATGCATCACTTTCCATAACTACTAACCATATGCAGGTCATCTAGCTCATAGCAAGATCAAGATCATGTCACGTATCCTATAAGCATCATGATCACCTATTGCATGCCATCTAGCATATAGCAAGATTAACGATAAAGCATGCATCATATGGTGGTTCATCTAGGTTACCATCGTAACCCTAATCATCATGCATCGGAAACCTACGGGTTCTGAAGAACAAGTGTATCATGGTCAAAGGGCTGCTTGCCTGGATTGGCTTGGTCTTCAAAGTCTTCAAGTCCTTCTCCTTCTTCTTCCACAGCAACTTCGTCAAATACGGGATCTATACGTCGTATAATAACCACGGAAAAATAAGAATACAAATAAAACAGAAAAACCAAAGTGTTCAGAAAAATGTCAACTCATTTTTGTAAAATACTAGAGGGTTTTCTAAGATGGGGAAAAATCTTAGTTGGAGTTTTGGAGTTACAGAGTAGGATATATTGATTTTTGAACAGGAGTTATACTGCTCAAATTTGAATTTAAATTTGAACAGTACAGAAAAGTTTCATGGATTTGAGTGAAAGTAGTACCATTAAATAGGTTGGAATATTACAAGATTTTAGGAGTTGGAAATATTTAATTTGGATTAATATTCTTTTTTGCATAAATGTTTAAAACATCAACAGAAAAGAAAAAGAGAAAAAGGGTCCTGTGCACTGGGCCAGAAGAGGCCACAGTGCACGGCCCAAACGGGCTGGCCCAGCCGCACGGTGCCAGCGCGCGCGCACGTCAGGTTTCAAACCTGACGGGCGGGGCCCGTGGGTCAGCGGCACAGAGGAGGGGAGAGAGGTGGGGGGATGACAGGCGAGGCCCGCCTGTCATCTCTAACCCCTCGGCCACGGCGGCGGCGAGCTCACCGGCGACGATACCGGCCACGGCGACGGCAACGGAGGCCAGGGACGGATTCAGCGGTGTGTTGCGGTTGTAGTGGTGGTAGCGCGGCACGGCGGGGAGCCCTGGTTTGCCAGCGACGAGGTGCGACGGCGGAGGCTCATCGGAGGACGGTGGTCGGGGTCGTTTCCGACTGCAAATGGAGGGGGAAAGAGAGGGGAAAGGGTCAGTGAGGTGCGGTGGTTCCAAAACGAGCGGAAGGAGAGGCAGGGGAGGCCTGTACCTCGAGATCGCCGGCGGCCCGACGCGGCGGAGCTCCGGTCGATCCCGAGCACTGGGGCGCTCCGGGGTCGAACTAGCGATGCAGGAGGGATCAGTGGAGAGTTGTGAGGCTGGTGGTGGTGTTGGAGGAGCTCGGGGAGGCCTATATATAGGAGCTCGACGAGGACCCGTGGTCCAGTGCGCCGGCGAGCTCCGGCTCGTCGCTACAGCGCACGGGAGGCTACGGGGACGAGTCAGGGGAGTTGCTAGACGAGTTCCACGTCCAGCTGAGGTAAGAGGAGGAGCGGGGGAGCGACAGGGAGGCGCGCGCGTGCGAGGCAGAGGAGTGGCTGCCGCGGGCGGCCAGCGCGCGTGCGACGGCGGCTACTGGAGGGCGCAGGAGGAGGGGGACAGCGCCGGTGGAGGCTGCGGACGTCGAGGCACGTTGGGAGGCGCGAGGGGAGAGCCCGAGGCTGTCGGGGATCGACGATTGGCCCGAGCCAGCGTGCGGGAGCACTGTTCACGCGCTCCAGAGCGCGCGTGTGACCGGCATCGACGCGCTCTTGCTGGTTTGGTCCGTTCCAGCGTGCCCAACAGTGTCCAGTGTGTAGAGGGAGGACTAAAGAAATGCCCTGAGGCCTTGGATGCTCTGGGGTGCAGAGAGAGAGTGAGAGTGTTGGTAAAAATGGTGAAAGCTGGCTGTACAGTAAGGTAAAGCTGGGGTTTCACCCCCCAATCATGGAGCTGAGGTGCTGGGGGAGTTACTGGGGGTTGCTAGTAACTCAATGGGCCTGAGGTAAAAAGTTGAGGCTATGGAGAAAGGTGAAAGTGGTCAAGTTGGAGGTTTTAGAATTTCTGCAGAAGGTGTTTGATCTGTGTTTGATCAAGTAAATGAGGTCCACTTGACATGGCACTTAACAGGGTTGAAAGACATGAGAAAATAGGGTGCTTCACCAAATTTGGGCTCATTTGAAAAAACTAGCCAATGTAACTTTGGTGAACCCTAGAAATCAACAGAAACAGTTTCATCTTGATTGAGTCAAGCTAATCATCTTCCCTTGATGCACCACTTGGTGTAGCATCATCATTTGGGGTATTGATCATGCTCACAAAGTTTGAGGCTCCAGATAAAAAGTTGGTAATGTAAAGTTGTTCAAATTTGCATTTGAACAGAAAGGGTTTTGAGGTGATCTGATCAAGTTGCTCTATTCCAAATCTTGTGCCACTTGGTCTAGGTGCCTTATTAGGCCATTCTAGCATGTGCACCAAGTTTGAGAGCATTTGGACAAGTTTGGCAATGTAGAGTTGCTCAAACTTCAGATATGGACAGAATGGTTATGAAGGGGTTTGAGGAGGTTTTCTTGCTTCCCAAGGCATGGGACTTGGCAAGATCATCAAATATGTCATATATTACATGATAGAATTTCCCTGGAATTTTTGGAGAAAAATTCCTTTGTAAATATTTCAAAAGCTTGAAATATCCAGAAAGGGTTATAGAGGGTTTAGCCCATTATTTTGAACATGACCAAGTGTTGAAACTCTCATATATGGACAATATATGTCCTATGAGTCTCTCTGAATTTTGGCAAATATTTTTGAAATAGTTAAATAATTTTCCCCTATTAAAGACCATTTCTGGCCTTAAGAAAAAGCCTTTAAATAAAATAGGAAAATAACTTTTAAAATTATACCTTTGTGGTTTATGGGAGTCCTATGACTACTAGGTCTCAAATAAACCTTTTGAAATAATTTTCACACCCTTAATCAAGTACTTGCAGTGCAAATCTCAATTCAGGGGTTTTTAGAAAACTAAATTTATAAAATACTTTTTGGCCAAATTAATTTTGTAAGAAAATACTATACTGCTATATAACACTTGGCACGATCATTGGGCAGAAGTTTTGGATAAGGAGATGAAATCTATAAGAGGTCATAGTTGACTTTAATGAGCACATGAAAAAAAAAGCAAATGAAGAAAACTCAATTCCAAATAAAAGCCAAATGATGCTAAAAAATTTTGCTGGTCCAAATTTTCATGCCTCAAAGTTTTACAAATAACATGTTACAAAATGCAGGGTGTGACATCTGTACTCGTTGGGAGTAAAGTTATCTATATATGTGTGCAGGTCCCGTCAACCGCTAAGTTCTGGCGCCATTGACACCTACTTGTCGACCCTCGGAGTCTCACGGGATTCGATCCTTGGTATCTTTGCCAAGGGAAATTTGCCGCTACGCTACATCTCAACCTTCCACTTGGGGTAACCAACGAGGGGCGAGAAGCCATCAAGCAAGTTTCTAGCACCGTTGCCGGGGACTCCACTCTTCAAGATAGGGGAGTTGCACGCTATCTTTTATCTTTGCTTTTTAGTCTTGTTAGTTTACCTTTCAGTTTTTGCTTTAGTGTCCTTTATCAAAAATCACAAAAAAATTATTTGCTTTTCTGTTAGTAGTCCTTTCTGTTTAGTCAAGCATGTTAGGACTTGGTGCTTTGAGGGAATTAGAAGTTCTAGATTTCCATCAAAGGGATGGAACACTTCCCTAAGAAGAAGATTAAGTTGCGTTTTGAGTCCGTTACACGGGCTAGCTATTCTCTTACTCTTGATAAAACTTGATCTTCTCTTTTTGCATCATGCCTAGCTTAAAGGCATAAAAGAAAGCGCTTTTGGGAGGTAGCCCACAAAAATTATGCTTGTTATCATTTACCTACTCGAGGACGAGCAGGAATTAAGCTTGGGGATGTTGATACGTCCAAAACGTATCTATAATTTCTGCTTGCTCCATGCTTCTTTTGTGTGATATTGCTATGATATTGATGCACTTCCATACACTTTTGATCATATTTGGACTAACCTATTAACTCAGTGCACCACAGTGCCAGTTCCTGTTTTCTGCTGTTTTTCTATTTCAGGTTTCCCCCATATTAAAAGTGCTCCAAGAATTCCAGGAAAAATATAGGAAAAATCAGCGTACAGGAAGCTTCGCGAAGAACCAAAGATGGGCCAGAGGGGAGCCAGGGGAGGCCGAGGCGGCCACCTGGCGCGGCCCCATCCCTGGCCGCGCCAGGGGGGCGCCTGGGGCCCCTGCTCCGCCTCAGGCTGCCCCCCTTCGCCTATATATCCCTCTCGTCCCGAAACCCTCAAGGACAGAACCCTTTTTCGCGATCTCGCCTCTGTTCCGCCGCCGCAGCGCTTCCAAGATCGGGAGCATCAGGAGAACTCTTCCCCGCACCCTGCCGGAGGGGAGAACCACCACCGAGAGCTTCTCCACCACCATGGACGCTTCCCGGATGAGTCGTGAGTAGTCCACCTTGGACCATGGGTCCATGATCAGTAGCTATGTGATGTTCTCCTCCCCTCTTTGCTCTTCATGGTTTAGACCTCGTGAGCTGCCCTACATGATCGAGGCACATATGTAATCTTTCTGCTGTTGCTTTGCTGAGTTTGCTGGGATCTGATGGATTATGAGACTATGTTCAGATTGTGTTTGAGTAATATATTTGATTCACCTCTTTTATATCTTTGTTCTTGAGTAATTCTTGCATGTTCTCCGTTGCTGTTTATTGCTTTGGCCAAGTAGTAGGTAGTAACTCCAAGAGGGAGCGTTATGCTTGATTGTGGGTTCATGCCCCCTGATGACTAGCTTGAGTGACAGAAACATGAGTCTAGGGGATGTGCTGTTGCCACAAGGGAGAAAACAACGGTGCTTGTACTTGCGGGTACAAGGATTGTTTACTTTATGCTAAGTTCTTTTAATGCAGTTGTCTGTTGCTTTGAGTTTACATTTTGGGTGGGATTCGCAACTTAATACCAGCGAGATGTTCTGGATAGATATCTCAAGGTGGATGATTAGTAGTAGATGCAGATGGATTTCGGTCTACTTGCCTTGGCGTACCGCCCATGCTTTTGAGCCTCTACCTTTCTTTGCAGCATAGTTAGCATTGGTTTGCGCACATAATCCTGTCAAATGCCCAGCTGTAATTTGTTTACCTCGCTTTGCTGTTTTATCGTCTTTTGGGAGAGAGACATCACTAGTGAACATCATGGGACGCCGGTCCATATTACCACCGCTGATCACACCTTCTATTTACTTCCTGTTTTTATTTCCTAGTTGCAGTCATAGCTATCATTATTATCTCTTGTGTTTGATCCTTTGTAAACAACAAGGCCAGAGGGATTGACAACCTCTCTGTACTCGTTGGGAGCAAAGTTATCTGTATCTGTGTGCAGGTCCCGTCAACCGCTAAGTTCTGGCGCCGTTGACACCTACTTGTCGACCCTCGGAGTCTCACGGGATTCGGTCCTTGGTATCTTTGCCAAGGGAAATTTGCCGCTACGCTACATCTCAACCTTCCACTTGGGGTAACCAACGAGGGGCGAGAAGCCATCATGCGCGGAGTGACTCATTTTCTTTTTGAAGATCTTCATGAGCCGCTTTCAATTTCTCAAGTTCTCGTTTCCTTTGAATGTAATCGTGGGAAAGCTTTTCATGAGTCTTTGAGAGCGATTCATAAAGACCTTCAAGTTCCTTGTACTTAACATGAAGATTTTTTGTGTCTTCAATTAAGGACTGAGAATGGGTCATTTCCACGTCCAACAGGTCATCGTTTTTGTCTAACAGTTTTTGAATATGTTCCATGGCTTTCTGCTATTCAGTGGCAATTTTAGCAAGTGTTTTGTAGCTAGGTTTTGATTCGCTATCAGAGTCATCTTCACTAGATGTTTGAAAGTAAGCATCGCGTGATTTTACCTTGGCATCGCGTGCCATGAAGCGTAGGTGGGAGCAGAGTCGTCGTCCTCATCATCAATGTTGGGGATGGGGCCATTGTCTTCAGTGTTGAAGATGGACTTGGCCACGTAGGCAGTGGCTAGAGCCAGACTAGCAGCACCAGAATCAGACTCCTCCTCCGACTCCACCTCTGCCTCTTCAGAAGCAGACTCTTCCTCAGAATCCATCTCCTTGCCAACAAACGAGCGAGCCTTGCTAGATGAATTCTTCTTGTGTGATGAATACTTTGATGAAGACTTGGAAGAAGACTTTGAGTATTTCTTCTTTTTCTTGTCATCAGAATCATATTCCTTGCTCTTCTTCTTCTTCTTCTTCTTCTCATTGTCCCACTTAGGACACTCAGAGATGTAGCGACCGGGTTTCTTGCACTTATGACATGTTCTTTTCTTGTAGTCATGGGTAGAAGCTTCATCATTTCTTCAGCTGGATCGTGAAGACTTTCTGAAGCCTTTCTTCCTAGTGAATTTCTGGAACTTCTTCACAAGCATGGCAAGCTCCTTTCCAGTGTCTTCAGGATCATCAGAACTGCAGTCGGAGTCTTCTTCAGATGAAGAAACAGCCTTTGCCTTTAAGGCGCGAGATCGGCCATAGTTGGGACCATAGATGTCATGTTTCTCAGATAGCTGGAACTCATGTGTGTTGAGCCTCTCAAGTATGTCAGACGGATCGAGAATCTTGAAGTCAGGGCGTTCTTGAATCATTAGGACAAGGATATCAAATGAGCTGTCGAGTGATCTCAGGAGAGTCTTGACTATTTCATGCTTGGTGATCTCAGTGGCGCCAAGAGCTTGAAGCTCGTTTGTGATGTCAGTGAGACGATCAAATGTGTGTTGGACATTCTCATTGTCATGTCTCCTGAAGCGATTGAAGAGATTGCGAAGGACGCTGGTCCTTTGATCTCTCTGGGTAGAGACTCCTTCGTTGACCTTTGAGAGCTAGTCCCAGACTTCCTTTGACGTGTCCAGAGCACTTACACGACCATACTGTCTTTTGGTCAGATGACCACAGATGATGTTCTTGGCCGTTGAATCCAGTTGAACGAGCCTCTTGACATCAGTAGGGGTGATACCTTCGCCAGTCCTGGGAACGCCGTTCTTGACGACAAACCAGAGGTCCACGTCAATGGCTTCAAGGTGCATGCGCATCTTGTTCTTCCGGTAGGGATATTCGGTGCCATCGAAGACGGGGCACGCAGCGGCGACTTTAATTATCCCTGCAGTCGACATAGCTAAAACTCCAGGTGGTTAAACCGAATCACACAGGACAAGGGAGTACCTTGCTCTGATACCAATTGAAAGTGCAGTATATCGACTAGAGGGGGGTGAATAGGCGATTTTTATGAAATGCTTCAAAACATGGTGGTTTTGAAGACAAATGATAAACTCAATCCTATTAGTATGTAGCGGAAAGTAGACTACACTAGACAATCCATAGTCATGTATTCAATGAAGTGAAAGCATGAAGACTAATAGCAGCTAGGCAGTAGGGATCAAGATGGAAGAAGGAATGAAGCCAATCACAACAAGTAGATACTCAGTGAAGTCAATCAGATAAGGCAAGCAAGCAATGACTTCACAACATGGAACTGTAAGTAAAGGGAAGGAAAGAATAGAACCAGTAGCTCGGGGAGGATAGTGATTTGTTAGACCAGTTCAAGTTGGTGTGACAACTGTACGTCTGGTTAGGGAGGCTGAGATTTAACTCGGAAGACTGCGTCTTCACCTTATTCCCCTTGAGCTAAGGACACCTAGTCCTCGCCCAATCACTCTGGTAAGTCTTCAAGGTAGACTTCCAAACCTTCACAGACTTCGTTCACCGGCGATCCACAATGACTCTTGGATGCTCAGAATGCGAGGCCTAACCGGCTGGAGGAAACACAGTCCTCAAGTGTAATAAGTCTTCAGGTCACACAGACAGAAAGACTTCAGTGATGCCTAACACTCTTTGGCTCTGGGTGTTTTGGCTTTGTCCTTGCAAGGATTTCTCTCTCAAACGCTTCGGATGCGGGTTGCTCTCAAACGACAAAAGCCCTGTAATAACTCTGAGCAACCACCAATTTATGGTGTAGGGGTGGGCTATTTATAGCTACTGGGCAACCCGACCTGATTTGTCCGAAGTGACCCTGGGTCACTAAGGAACTGACATGTGTTCCAATGGTCAGATTTCAAACACTCACACGGCAACATTACTTGGGCTGCAAGTAAGGCTGACTCATCCAACTCTGGATAAGATTTGCTCTCATAGTCTTCACTCGAAGACATAGGATTTGGTTGAGCATCACTTCAGTCACTCTGACTTAGCTCACTTGGACCCTACTTAACATTACAGTGGTTCCTATGACTCAACAAAGAAGAAAAGGAAACAACGAAACATCTAAGTCTTCGCTCTCCATAGTCTTCACACAATGTCTTCTCTTGTCATAGTCTTCAATATGATTATCTTCATATACCACCACTGATGTCAATGTCTTCATACATTTTTAGGGGTCATCTCCGGTAGGTAAACCGAATCAATGAGGGACTACTACCTGTATTATCCTGCAATTCTCACAAACACGTTAGTCCCTCAACCAGGTTTGTCGTCAATTCTCCAAAACCAACTAGGGGTGGCACTAGATCTACTTACACTTTCTACAACTTAGAAGGCCTCATCAGTCACATCAGGGTTCAAGAGGCGGATGTGGATCAACCTACAGATGATGCTGATTCTGAAGAAGCGCATGCAACCCCGGAGACCAAGAAGAAGAAATCCAAGGCTTCGAAGACCACTCCACCAATTGCTTCTAGAGTGAAGCCTTTGGCCACTGCTCCACCAGCACCAAGTGTGCAATCTGAGGAACACTCTCGCATCTCCAATAGCAGACAGCCGAGGAAGAAGCCATCACGCAACCCCAGTCCAGCTCTCACTCTTGACGCTGTTCTGAAGACTGCCAATGAAGCCCTTGATCTCTCGAGCGATGAGGATCTTGGTGACGATGCTCTAGAGCAACTGATCAAGAGCAAGCAAGATGCTGAAATCTTCAATGATTTGCCGCTCTTTGACGTGGAAGTGCTCAACAATTTCATTGATGAATGGTTTGACACCCCCAACCTCAGCTTCGACGATCTTCAACTTCCAGTTGGCCTCAGCGTCTCCTTCCATGGCGTCATTGCTTCCGAGCTAGCACTGGCTCAGAGAATTGTTGAGCTGAAGCAAAAGATTGATTATGAAAAGGCTTAGTTCAAGAAGCATGTGGACAAGCTCAGCGTACAAGAGATTCAGAACTTCAGAGTCATGATGCATGAGCTCAGGGAAGCCTTTCGCCAGAGGCATGATGAAGCTAAAGGTTCTCGTGAGCGAATCAAGGACTTGGCTGCCAAATGCATTCAAGCATTTAATGAAGCTAAAAGCGCAAGGCCCTTGGGCGTCCTGGCATTGACCCAAGGATGGCTGCCAAGAAAAAGAAGAAGCAACCTGTGCCCAAAGCTGAAGAATTAAGGCAGGAAATGCCTCGCATAGTCTTCCCTGCCAGCATGACTAGATCGAAGCCTAAGGACACCCCAACTGCTTCGAAGCTCAAGAAGACAAAGGTGGCTGAAGCAGAAGCTCGCAAGCGCAAGCAAACTACTGATGAAGCTCCACCCACCAAGAAGCGCAAGACAAAGAAGGATAAGGCTGCTTCCAAAAAGCCTATCTTTTTCGAGCTCATCTCAGTTGCTCGCCCTGCATCTGCCCATAGAGAATGTCGCATGACAGTCCATGAGCCTGCCCCCACAGAGGCTGAAGACATTCCAGCTGCTGACCCCACCGCAGCTGAAGACATTGGTCCTCATGACAATGTTGAAGATGATGAAGTCCTTCCTCAGATCGAGTACAACGTTGAATCTTCGCCTGTTCTTACGAACAGCGAACACATCAGCATTGGCCGTCCATTGACGCCAATTGCACAGGATGACTCATGGGCTGATCACCCACAGGATACACCAGCCACACCTCAGGCAACCCAAGACACCAGTTCGGTGCTTGAAGATGAAGACTTTGAGGCCCAACAACCTCCATCCCCTCAGGCATCGCCAGCTTTTCGCAGGCTTCGCAAAGGACCAAGGCCTCAAGTCGTCATCCCAAGTGTTCCAGAAGGAGTAGAGCAACCATCTGTACCTGAGGCTGCTCCTACTGTGAACCCCTCAGAATCTGAAGCCAAAGCGGCTGAAGATATTCCGGCTGCATCAGCCGAAGAAGAACAACCCCAAGCGGAAGAAGAACGTACTGCCACACCCCCTATTCTCGAGGAGAACGTGTCCGACCCGCCAGCTCCTGAAGTGGAGGTTAGAAACTCAGAGGATGCCACCATCAACACTGAAGCCAATGACGTGGTCATGGCTGAAGCTAATGTGGCACCTGAAATAGTTGTTCCTTAAGTGATGGCGCCTGAAGCTAGTGTTGCACCTGAAGCAAATCAGCAGCCTGAAGCCAATGCCTATGCTCCTGTTCCGCCTCCAAGGCCCCATACAATTGAGCAAGCATACAACCAAGATGATCAGCTCATTACTGTCCGGTGGCCCATTCTGACTCCACCACCTACTACTGGACCGCATGCTGCTGGTCCTCAGTTTGACCATCATGTTGAGCACAGGCCTCAAGTTCAGAAGCCTAAGCCAAGACTGCCAAGGTTTCCAGGTATTGCAACATCTCAAGGGTCATTCAATGCAAATAGCTTCACTGCGCACAACACCTTCTTTGACAGCGCCAAGAACCCATATTCCAAGCCAAGAATATCATCAAATAGGTTCTGGAGCCATCAGCAGCGCAGTTATTACTCAAGAGTACTCTATGATCAAGGGCGCATTTTCCCTCATTTGCGCCTTGACACTGAAGCTATTGCTGGTCTGCCTTGTCTGGAGGAAGCTCTTGATTGCTTCCGTGATGCTGGCCTGCTAAATTTTGTAACTGACAAGGAGCATTGGAATGAAGAGCTGCTTCTGCAATTCTATGCAACCCTCCATATTCGAGGCTACATCAGGGATCTGAAGACATGGGTCCTTGAGTGGATGACATGCAATGTCCATCATGAAGCCAAAGCCTTTGATCTCACTGAGCTTACTGGCCTGCCCACTCCAGGAGATCTGTATGAACCTGGCTGTCAATTGCACAATGAAGCCTTGGAGAGTATATTTCAGAAGCGCAAGCCCAACATGAGCCAAATGCTAAGCATGATGAAGCCTCTGCCAAGTGATGCTGAATATCCTAAGGAATTCTTTGTTGAAGACCTAGATTACCTGCCACGCACCATCTATCATATCATCAGGCGTACTCTATGGCCCGTCAAAGGACATTCTTCATCAGCCAAGCTTGAAGGCACCATGAAGACTTTGGTCTTCTATATCTTCAATGGCATCAGCTTCAATGCTCAAGATTTCTTCATTAGGCAACTGGCTATGTCTGGCTCTGATATGTTTGGTCTGAAATTCTATGCACCATGGATTATGCGCCTCATCAAGCTACATTCAGCTATCACCTATCAGCCCTCTGCTCGCAACCATCATATCTTCTTGCCTGAGGTTGATATGTCAGCTGAAGCTATATACCAAGAGCCTGCCAAAGAGCCTGTTGGTCTTCACAATGCTGATCACCAAAGCTTCACTCAGCAAATTGAAGGAGTTCCAGCAGTCTCACGCATTTATCCTCTGGCTGGCCGAACTCGTCTACCTCGACACGCTGAAATCGAAGCTACTGAGAGCACCATTGCCCAAAGGCCTCAGAAGCGATCTCGTGTTCACAATAACCGAGAGCTTCTGGTTGCCCTCCATCAGAAACAGGATAAGCATCACTACTGGCTAAAGCGTCAAATGCAAAGCCTCTTGGTGGACGTCAATCGCATTCGCAATCTTGCCACCAAGAATGCCTTTGTTGCTCATGTGACCTGTCGGAGGTCTTGGAAGAGTTTGACCTTGCTAAGTGCTGAAGCGGATCTTCATGACGATGGCTTCACAGAGAGATTCAAGTTTGACCCCACTCCTCCAAGGAACGCTGTTATGCGTCGAACTCCATCTCTTGAAGATTCTGAATACTCCTCCTCCGCTGCAACAATTGACGCCAGGGTGATCGATGATCAAGATGATGCTACCTCACCTCCTCCTTCTTCAGCACGCATCGACACTGCACCAACTACTTCTGCACCGCCAAACACCAACGTCGACCCTGCATCCTCTCCTGCTCCAACAGGGAACGAGTATAGGCTCTATGTCTTCAAACCTTTTTGGTCCTTACTGACAAAAGGGGGAGAAGCATATGAGTTGATAGTCTTCAAGCAGGTCCATATGGGCGGGTGCTTTATATTTTGCCTAGTGATTACAACTCTCGTTTTTGCTACATTTGGTTCTTTGAGTTGTAACACTTGAACTGATGGTCGTCTGCTACGTTTTTCTGCTACTCTGTAATGCGATGATAAATTCCACATCTGCTACCTTATATTCCGCACTTAGTCATTATTGCAGACGTCCATTTTTCATTATGCATGTCCTTATATTCGACATATCAATTGTGCATGATGAATTGTCTTCATAAGTTGAAGTGGATCTCCACAAGTACAACCTGCCATGTGCATTTGCATTCAAAGGCAAATCAACTATATGCACATCTTCAGGGGGAGCCTTTTGCTACTTACGAAGACAATACTTTTATCTTTTACAATTTCACATACCTTTTATCCCCGTTGAAAACTTCAACCAGTTTGTCATCAATCACCAAAAAGGGGGAGATTGTAAGTGCATCTAGTGCCACCCCTAGTTGGTTTTGGAGAATTGACGACAAACCTTGTCGGTGTACAAAAAGAGGGGTGCACTTTTTGTACCCCTATGACTGTGCACGGGCAGTCTGAGCCACGGCGCCATCGCACCAAGCATGGCAAGGGAGGCTAGCCGGGGCAAGACTGAGGCTTGATGAAGACTGGAGCGACACCATGAACAAGACCACAAAGAGCAAGGGGACGAAGCGGTTTCCCCCGGCAAGATCCTTGTCGGGGCCGGCTCTGGCAGCCCCGGCAAGACCCTTGCCGCGGCAGCTCGCCCCCCCGCCTACGGAGCGAATCACCCTGGAGTCCACCACCCTCATGGGGGAAGGATTCGGGAGATATCCCCGTGGTGGCATGCAGATATTTGTGAAGACCTTCAAGATCAGATGCAAGGTAAGAAGACAACGACCCTTGGCGGGATCCCAGCCAAGGAGGTCCACAAGGCCCCCGGCAAGCTCCTTGCCGGGGATGACAGTAGGCGCCGCGGCAAGACCCTTGCTGGGGCCCCGGCAAGGCCCTTGCCGAGGACATCCACGGGGCCACCATCAGGCCCGCACCAACTGGGTTTCCACTGACCCACGCAGCTGCCAACCCAACCAGTTGGGCCGGCTCCTGCGTGGCAACCCACAGATCTTCATGGAGACCCGCCGTTGCGCCACCTCAGCTGCCTGTCTGCCTACGTGGCACCTCAGGCACCGCTGGCCAGGGCGCGTGTCGACACGAGGAGGAGCGGCGACGGACAAGACGGGCATCTCCCCTCGTCCCCGATAAAGCAAGGACACCTAAGCAGGGCGCATTAAATGCACCTTGTCCTATAATGCGAGGGATAACCTCGCATCACTGTACCCTTTCCACCTCCCGTGTGCCACTGTGGCAACCCCTTTTCCCTATAAAAGAAGGCCCGAGGCGACCAGGAGAAGGATTCGGCTTTTCGGAACCCCTCACGACTCTTTTGGAGCTCCTCGTTAGCTGAAGAACACCAACATATAATCCATCAAAGAAGGAGTAGGGTTTTACGCATCTTTGAGGCCCGAACCTGGGTAAAGGAACCGTGTCCTGATCGTTAGATCCGCTCTTCTCTCAACCCCGCGCCCCGCAGCCGTAGTAGGGATTCTTGTGATCCCATAGGTGTCGATCCAAATACAACGACATCTTTGGCGCGCCAGGTAGGGGGCGCAATTGTGAGAATCGGCTCTGGTGATCGGCCCGACGCTCTCTCGTCTTCATGGCCCTTTGAGGAAGCCAGAAGACTTGCTTTCGAGCGGCTGCAAATAAAAAGCTAAGTTACATCGAACCTTGGATATTTCTATCCTATCATTTAGAGTTATTATCCTCGTAGCTGTCATTCCTTGTGCAAAAAGAAACCTGCACGCGGATGGGGCCCTTCCCGATCGGCAACGCCTTGTTCTGTTTCGAGTCATCTCAACAGTTCAAACGGCTGCGTCGAAACGGTAGGGTAGCCTTCCACAATTGACAAAGCTCTCGACTCTGACTCGAGTCAAACTCGATAGTTCGAGCAGCTGCGTTGAGAGTGGCAAGGTGGCAGACCCTTCCGCAATTGACAAGGTTCTCGAATCTGACTCGAGTCAAACTTGACAGTTCGAGTGGCCGCGTTGAGAGCGGCAAGGTGACAAACCCGGCAGCACGCTCACCCGACAGGCCAATGGGGACCTGTCCCCAAGACGCCGCTTTGGTTATTTCGCGCCAGCAAGCCAACCCAGTTAACGTAGGGTGGAAACACAGGGAGGCAACAAATAGGAAAATAACATGCATGATTCTGAAGATATTTTAAAGTTATATTACATCATGCCATCGCTGCAGTTCTAACTAAAGATAAAATTTGTCTTGGGCATGAACTCGCAGCGGCAAAGGAGAACGGGATATCTAATCCCGGCGCTGGCCCTCCACCCTCTTGATTTCGTCGATGCGGCTGATGACAGGCTTGATGCGCTCATTGAGCGCCGTGAGGTTGGCATCCTCCGGCAAGCTGTCCATCGCGGCTTCGAAGTCGAGGGCGGGGTTCCAGAACGCCACCTTGGTGAGGACCTTGGTCATGACTCCCCGGCAGAGCCGCCGGGCCTCCCCGACGAGCGTGGCCGTTCTGTTGGAGTGAAGATCAGTCAAGGCGCTGAGGACGCCCTCGAAGAACAGGGTCAGCTTGGTGTGGACGGACCCGCTCCATTCAGGGGGATACCTCACGTTCGGCATCACCATGAGGGCCAACTGTGAGGTAACCCTACCGGCGATGTCCTCCAGCCGGCTGATCCACCTGTTCTCCTCCACCACGTATTCTTGGTGGGAGGCGCCCTCGTCTGCTCGCAGCTGCTTCTCCTCCTCCAGGCTCTTGGCCAAGGCCCCCTCCCGAGCAGAGCTCTCCGCCAACGCCTTCTCGAGATTCTCTAGCCTCAGCCTGAGATCTCTGATGGAGCTTTGTGCCTCGGAGAGCTCCCCAGTCTTGCTGATGACCACTCCCTGCGCCTCTGTCAAGGCACGGTTGAGCCTGGTCTTCTCGTCAGACATCCTGAGGGCCTGCTCCTTCAGCCCGTCCTGTTCCACTTCCAGCTCTTGTATCTTGCCGACGTGAGCCAGAGCTTGGGCATCGAGCGCCTCCTTGTGCCTCTGCCCCAGCTCGTGAGTCCGTCGCTCGACAAGAGCCTCAAGCTCCTCATCCTTGCCGCGGAGTGTCGCGGCAAGCTTCGCCTCACGTGCGGAGAGGTCTTCCTCCTGGGAATCGAGGGCGGCTTGATGCTGGTTCCGGGCGGCCTCCGCCGCGGCAGCCGAATTCGCCGCCTCTTCCTGGGCCTTCTCGATGGCAGCCATCTTCATGATGAGCTCCACGTTGCGCTGGGCCAGATCTTCCTTGGAGGCCCTCTGCTCCTCGCAGGACTGGTGGAACCAGGCTTGCGCCTCAGCGACGCGTGCCTGGAAGTCCGCCTCCGCCTCGTCCACCGCCACAATTCTGGACTTAACCTTGTCCAAACGAGCGCGGTAGAGCGCCTGGAGCTTCCGGAAATTGGCCCCCATGGCCCGGAAGAGCTGCTCCTCTGGGGAGCCGTCCCCGCCGGCGCTCGGTTCTTCAACAACCTCGAGCCCGGCGGCGGCGAACACCTCGTCGTCAAAAACTTCCTCCCCGGCAGGCGCCCGGGAACTTGACGCCCCGGCAAGGTGGACGAAGAGGTTGTTGCTCACCTTCAGATACTTGCCGGGGCCCGGGGTCACGGAGGAAGAGGGCTGGTCATCAATCGCCTCCTCCTCAGCTGTGGCCTTGCCGGCCTCCCCAGCAGGCCCACCGCCGGCGCCCTCAGCGGCACCCTTGGCGGCATCCTCGACAGTCTCGTCCACGGCGGCCCCGGCGGCGTCCTTGGCGGCCTCTCCGGCGACGATCTCATCGGCCTCCACCACGGCCTCCTCAGCAACCTCCTCGATGACGGCGTCCACGTCCTCCACATCCGTTGGAGGAGGGCCTGGGCCGTGACGGGGGAAACAAAGTCAAGAAAAAGCACAAGGGAAAAGCAAAGGCGAAAGGCGGGCAACTCACCAGCGCCGGGCTGTGCAGCGGAAGTTCCCTCCCCGCCGGCGTTGGACGCCGGGGGCGGGCCACCAGCACCCAAGTCCTCCTCCTCCTCCATGCGTGTGGGCTCCATGCTTGGTGCCCTTGACGGGGACGCCCCTCGTGGCGGCGTGGTCGATGGGGGTGGCGTGTTGGGAGTGGCCCCCCGCGGCTCCTCCTGCTGCCGCTCCCGTCCTACAGAACCGGCAAGGTCGACGCCTTCAGCATCTGACGCCTACTGCATGTCGAGCGAGAAAAGGTTGGCGACTTACGCTGGGGGCTGTGCCGGGGGCTGCCGTCAGAGCTGCTCAACACCACCAGTGGTGTCTCTGTAGCCCCGGCCGGGGGCTGGCTGCTCGCTGAAGCCTTGGCCCTCTTCACCCTCTGGGCCAACGTCTCTGCGTCCTGAAGAAGCGAGGACAAGTTAAGATGAGTGGCATGATCAAGAGAGATGGGGGTGACAATGAAGAATACTTACTCGTCGTCCATCTCCTCCTCCTCTGCCGTCTTCCTCTTCCTCTTCGGGCTGAGGGGCCCGAGGTCTAAGGGGAGCTCCGCCTCGCCCTCCGAATCAACGTCTGCCGGGGGAGGCGAAGGAGGGAGCGGAGTTTGTGCGCGCCTCGACGGAGAGGGAGCTGCCGCTTTCTTCTTCTCGGCGACCTTCGCCGACTTCCTCGCCGCCGTGGCCCTCGTGAGGCGCCCGGACTCCTCCAGGGCCAATTGAGGCTGCGCAGCATTGCCGGGCCGGACCGACTCGCCGGAGCAGGCCCGCCGCAAGACTCGCCCTCTTCCCCTGATTGGCGCCGAGCCATCCGCCACATCCTCCGACGACGACTCGTCGGCCGCGTCCTCAACCAATGGGGCCCCGGTGCTGGCGCTGCTAGCTTCTCCGGCAGCCGCTGCCCACTGGGCGAACTCCTCCTCCTCCGCAGCCGCGGCGTCCTGGTCCTCCATACCTCCGGCGCTGCCGTCCTCCTTGATGAGCTGTGCCTCCTTCGCCCTGGCAGCGATATAGTCCAGCTCCTCCGGGGTGGTCTCCCTGACGAGCCACCGCTCGGCGTCGGGATTGGCGCACACCTCAACCAGGGAATCAAAGAACTGCTGCACGACCTCGTCCTCCGGCTCCTGCCAGCTCGGGACGGGGCCGTGCGTGCTACATTCCGGCATCATGGCGACGATTTCGAACTGACGCGAATTGTTGCACAGCGGGACCACTCCCGCTGGCAGCTTGAAGAGCTGCCCCTTGACGGCCTTGCCGGCCTTGGCGACGGCCTTCGCAGCCTTGCCGGTCCGCTCGACCCCGCCGCCGTGACTCACATCCAGCTGGAAGAGCCACTGACAGAAATGGGCATGTCCCATCACTGTAAAGTTGTGCTTGAGGCCAGTGCGGAGCCGCATGACGTCGGTCGGATTCCTGAAGAGCCAGGCCGACCTCCCTTTTTGGTGCAGCGGAGCGATCCGACGGCGGACGAAATCCGCCCCGATCATCTCGAGGGTGAGTCCGGCTTGGACAAGCCGGGTGATCCTAGTGACAGCAACGGCGAGCTTCCCGTCGGCGGCGTCTACGTTGCTCCAGTCGCTGCCGCAGACCGGCGGCACCCGGCGGACCTTGCAGAACATGGGCGGCTCGTCCTCCTCGATCCAGCACCACCGGCCGCGCCACTCGTCCCACCTCTCCTTCACGGCGCCCTCCGGGTACACCACCTTGAGTCTCGGAATATAGGCAATGCCTCCAGAGACCGAGCCTCCCGGCTGGATCGGAGGGATGAAGTAGTGGCGGAAGAGCGCCATGTTGGGCTGCACTCCGACAAAGCCCTCGCAGAGGTGCACGAAGAAGGCCATATACGCCACCACATTTGGGGTGAAATCCAAAAGACGGAAGCCAAAAGTGTGCATGATGTCGTAGAAGAAATCAGAGAAAGGGGGACACAACCCGCAGGAGAAGTAATCAACGAAGAAGGGGTACTGATTTGAGCTGTGCGGAGCACAAGCGGCCGGAACGACGCACATCGCCGGATGGCCCAAGCCCTTCGCCCGATCCACCGTCTCCGCCCCCAAAGGGGTTTGAAGACGGCCCGGAGCTCGAAGACGTCGACCGACGACGGGATGAAGATGGCGGCCTTCGTCTGATCCCCCGTGAATGCGCCCTCCGGCGGCGCCGAAGGCCCGGCGCCCTTGGCCGCCCCTTTGCCCTTGGCAGGTTTGGACGCCATGGCGGCTGAATGGGAAAGCTGAAGGGAGGGATGGCAAAGCAACGGCGGCGGACGACGGCGAAAGCTTCGGAAGGAAGGAAGCAAGGGAACAGCGGCTTTGAGATTGGAAGGGGCGCGAGGAAACTGGAGGAAGTGAGCAGCGCGCTCGCGGTTATTCCTTTTTATGGGGAAGGTGCGGGCCGCCTCCTTTCACATTTACTGCGACGTGACGCATGCGTGCGGAAACCGCCGCACGCATGCCGCCCACGTCATGCACGCCCCTCCACCCCGCGCCGTGCGCGCGAGCCGTGGGAGGCGCAGCGCGCGGAAATTTTACCATGGTGAGAACCACCCCGCCTGCCCGCGCACCGTTCTGGGCCTGGCCCAACAACGTGTCGCGCTTATGAGTGGTCCAGGCCCGGGGGCTCCTGTCGGTGTACAAAAAGAGGGGTGCACTTTTTGTACCCCTATGACTGTGCACGGGCAGTCTGAGCCACGTCGCCATCGCACCAAGCATGGCAAGGGAGGCAAGGCAGGGCAAGACTGAAGCTTGATGAAGACTGGAGCGACACCAAGAACAAGACCACAAAGAGCAAGGGGACGAAGTGGTTTCCCCCGGCAAGATTCTTGCCGGGGCCGGCTCTGGCAGCCCCGGCAAGACCCTTGCCGCGGCAGCTCGCCCCCCCC